>CM053796.1:30562859-31812859 GCA_028671895.1 Oenanthe sinensis
ATTCAGATTTTGTCCATTGGGACTATCATCTTGAATTTGGTGTTGTCCGGTTCACATTTGAGACTATATATGTATTGCATATGTTGTGTCCCACTTCAAAAACGTAGTTTAAATACAAATAGGACATAAAGGTTATCAAGATGTTAATTTAATACAGTTCAAAAAAATTATGGGCTATAATTTCATAATTAATTATGATTTATATTTTGCAACTGCCCATTCCTCTTTAACATAAAAAATTTTATGGAATGGTTCTAATTTGTAGATTTGGGTGCTCAATGGTCTATTGGTGCATTTCAAGGTGACAAATGAGAGTTTAAAGACAAGGGGAAAAAACAAAGGAAACAGTTTTCATGCTCTTGTTCCATGAGTTTCTACACAGCAACAAACTACTTTAAAAACTATGAGATCAAACTCTTTATACAGAAACAAAAAGCACGATGTAAAATCTATCACAAATAATCAACTTGGTTTCTTACCTAAGTTTCACCGACAACAACTTGCCCTAAATACGATATGAAAAGATTGCATAATACTAAGTTGGCTGTGATGGACAAGTTGCTCTATTGTGTCCGATCCCTTTGCACCTGCTACAATGCAGTGGCCTCTTAACAACCCCTTTTGACCGGATTCTTCTCTTCTTGGGTGTACCTGGTGGTGGACGGGAGACCACGGGTGGGTGTACTTTTACAGGAAGAGAATCTTTATGGTCGGGCATGTCGGCTGTTGGAAGTGGATTAATAGAATCTGTATATATTAACCGGAATGTTTCAGTTGTAAAGTATTTGGAACAGTAGTCAAAAATGTTGCCTTGACTGTATTCAACTGCTGCAACAGCATGTGAGCATGGAATGCTATTGACTTGCCACATTCCACAACTACAGTCCCAGAGATCAAGGTTCAAAATGCTGATTGCGCCAAGATCATCAGAAACTTTAAATGTTCTAACAGTAGATTCTATTACATGAAGTTCTTGCGCTTTTGCAATTTCTCCCCTTAGTTTATTTCCTACTATTGGAGTTAGTTTATCCAACCACTGACCTGAATCGACTCGACGTGTATAAATCAATTCCATCATCCTACGTCTAATGCCATCAATAATATCTGTAATTGGTAAAATGGGAAGGTCGGACACCCAATCGTAGAAAGATTTTGTAATGTTGCACGTGAGATTGTTATAACGCGAACCTTCAAAAAGTGCATTCGCCCAGTATCTAGGCTCACTTTGCACTATCCACTGATATGCCTCGGGTGAAATATTTCTGATGTTTTCCACACACGCCCTGTAAGTATCAGGTGCAGCCGCGTAGGCAGCATCAAAGAAGCAGGCAAGAATTATACGTATAACTTCCTGACTATGGGATCCCTTCAAATCCAACTTCAAATCTTCCGTAAGATAATGCAGACAATAAGCTTGGAAAGAGTTTTTAAATACATGGGAAAGAGACCATCTTAGCCCCATCTTTCTATCTGCAACAAACGTTATTGGTTGGGACACTGCAAGAGCAGTATTCAATTGCTCTAAAAACCAATTCCAGTTATCATCATTTATTTTATCTACAATGGCAAAAGCAACAGGGAAAACACCATCATTTCCATCCAATGACGTAGCAGTCAGAAGCTCAGAATTATAATTTGATTTCACAGTCTTGGTATCAAGGAAGAGGAGAGGGCGACAACCATTACAAAAACCAGCCAATGAAGCTTTAAATGCAATAAAAAGACGATGAAAGCTCAGATCCTCTCTTGTAGTAAGAGTGGCTACACTACCGGGATTTGTCTCCATAATCTTCTCACACAACCAAGGCAAACGATGGTATGAATCTTTAAATGTACCCTGAAGCTCTTTCCTGGCAGTTTCCATCCCACGCCATGCCTGTGAATACTGAAGTTCAATCCCAAAATCCTGTTGGATCTCCTCAACAATTTCCTTTGGCTTGCTGGTAGGAGAATCTCGTAAGATGTCCTTCATAATGCTTACCAGCAACTTCTTAGAGGCATGAGGTTGACCACCTGTGCTGGTACCAGCTCCACAAGTATGGGTTTCATTAAACTTTCGGATTATAAACATCTTTGTGGTACCCAATCTTGAAGCAAAAACTCTCCAAGGACAGCCCTCAGCTTTACACTTAGCACTAACCCGTCTACAATCATTGTTCTTGTACTTGCATGTAAAACCACGTGCTATAGCAAATTTCCGTAAAGCATCACGGAGATCATTAACACTATTAAATTTTTGTTCAACACCAGTGATGCAGTTTTCCCATATTTTTACATGTTTGGACTGCCCATGCTCCATTAGCTTCAGAGTCTGAGAATCAGCAGCCATTAAAGGCTCCATATCAAGAGGATGCCCGGGATCAATACAGTTTTCTTCACCAAGAGGAATGACAAATTCAGAAGAGGTGCCGGGATCAACAGGGGTAACAGGCTCGAGCACTGTCATCGGCATGGATCTGCAAGAATGGGAGTTACGCACACAAATTTCAGGTTTTTGCTAATTCACACAAACACAGACATGTGCTATCAGAGTTAAGTTGTAATGGCATATCCATCTCACACCATAAGCATAAACAACTACTATGCTACATAGTCATACACAATAACTAGTTACTACATATAGTGGGTAGAAAATAACTCGTTAAAAAAATAGCTCAAATACCTGCTGACAGGCACATCCAATACATCAACAATGACATCATCACCCGCAAAGACATAAACATCCACGGTTGAGGAATCCTCATAAAAATCAAGCATCCGTTGTACATCCTTGTCACTAGAGATTGTAATGAGTTGCTTATTGTTGTTGGGAAGAAAGTACTTGATCACAATGAAACAAGGATCATATATCCACATGTCGGCAATCTCAGACTTCAATTCATCAAACCGCGTCTCATTATTGACACCAATAGCATGAGCATCTCCACCCTTGTAGGACAACGAACCATCATTCGCTGTTACAAGCTTCCCACCAGACTGACAGATAAGAATTTGCTTTCCCTTCTTCATTTTATCCATATTACATCAAACCCTAATAAAAACACCAACAACAAAAAGCTAATGTCTCTAAAATAGTTTCCAATGCATTATGCATGTACTTAAACAATGAAACATAGATCTCTCTCTCTCTCCCCTCCCTCCCTCCCTCCCAAATAGAGTTTCAGGCAATCTCTCTCTCTCTCTCTCACACACA
This sequence comes from Oenanthe sinensis, assembly GCA_028671895.1. Lineage (NCBI taxonomy): Eukaryota > Viridiplantae > Streptophyta > Magnoliopsida > Apiales > Apiaceae > Oenanthe > Oenanthe sinensis. The sequence goes on from CM053796.1 coordinate 30,566,053, forward strand.
CACATCCTCAAATAGAGTTTCAGGCAATCACTACACAACTAATCCCTAGTATTCCATTATTTTACGAAATGGGTATCGCCTAACAAGAACAACAACAACAAAAAAGGGCTTATTTCTCTAAATTACTATCCATTGCATGTACTTGAACGATAAAAAAAACACCTTCACAGTCATCCACATATCTACATACATAGACATGTATATAAACATACTCAAATACAATTGTATGCCATCACGACACAACTAATGCTACCCTAATCGCAAGTATTAGTGTATATTACCAAATGGGTTTCTCTTAAAGATTAAAAAGATGAGATCTTTATCAAATTTAAAGAACAATATCAATAATTTAATTTTAAAAAATGAGTAAAGAATGAAAAAGATATAAATTACAGGGAAAAATAATAGACAGACCTGAATTAGAATGAAGATCTTGAATGTAAAACCCTGATTACATGGTGTGTATATATGTGTGTATAGTGTATGTAGTGGAGCGGATACAAGTGTAATTGGGATTTGGGTATGTGATTTTGTATCGCCACTGACCTAGTGGGTCAACCCGGTTCCAACCGGAGCAAACTAGGGCGTGTAATCGATATTTCGATCTGGATTCAGGAATATTTTTTTGTATTTTAAAAATGTGAGTTTATTTAATTAGGATTTTAAATAATATTTTAAAATTTAGGATAATTTAATCAGAATTTTAAACCGTACTTTAAAATCTGAGAGTATTTAATCAGGATTTTAGATAATGAATTAAAATTTGGGGCTATTTAATATGGATTATTATTAATCAATTAAAATTTAGGGTATTCAAAAATTTATTAACACCGATGTATTCTAAAAATTCATGGATTATGTTGGATTTTTATATATATTTTTGATGTTTTAAAATCTTACCTCAGTACAAGAAATTCTACTGGATTCCTGGTCAACTCCACGCAGACTCTATGAATTATGTATATAATGTATCAACTCTGCATCGAAACTTGAATCAAATATAATCAATAAAAATTAGGGGTGAAATCGAGTCGAATAAGTAAGAATGCATTATGATTAGATTCAGCTCGAATTTATAATTACTCGTTCAAATTAGGTCCGGATTTGAATTAAAATTTTAACATTTTACTCAGATTCGACTCGAGTTCGAATACCAAAATTCGTATTTGATTCAGCTCGACTCGAATGGATACCAAACTACTCGTTTTAGCATATTATCTTAGGAATGAGTTGAACAGAAACTGCATCCCTTATTCTTAGTGAATGTATAGTTTGATACTTTTTAAAATTTCTTTGCTAAACTGAATATTCTATGATTTGGAAATCTCTTTGTAACTTAGTTAATCATGTAGTGTATATTTGAGAAATGCGGAAATGAAATAGACACTCAAATTTAACTTTCAAACTAATATTGTATTAGATTGAATTGCTACAAATATGAGATTCTTTGTGTGAATCTCAGCTTCTTGTTCTTGAAAGATACAAGGAGTGAATACAATGGAAATATTCAACTTACTAACTAGTGAAGCTGTGCTATTAGCTATATAGACAACATGTCTCATTAGAACATGTTTTCACAAGCTAGTTTGCTAAAACTAGAAACAGACAAATGAATCTTTACTTTACACATAATTCCATTTCTAGCTAAGTCTTTCACTAGACAGACTGTTCATTCTGCATTTTCTCTACTGTCTTTGTCTTGTTTTTCTTTCAAACTTCATAGTAGACTTGTCTCTATCTTCACATGTTTGACTAATCATGATCATGACAGAGCTTCAAAATACTTGTTTTATTCTTCTGCAAATTTCCTTGAAACTAGCTCCTTGAAACATTCGAATATTCAACTATATATTGTTGCTTCGAGAAGTCATGACACTGACTTCTTGATCGAATAATTCTAAGACTTCTCGATCAGCCTATTGACTTGTTACTTCTCGAATGCCTAGACTTCCCGATTAGATATAGCTTAGATGACTTCTCGATTAGGTTAGACTTCTCGAATGGTCTACTACCACAGTCTTCTCGATTAATCTCTTTTCTCAGAATTCTCGATTGCTTCCTTTGTTAACTTCTTGATTTGTTTTACTGGATTTCTCGAGTGATTACTTCTTTACACTTCTCGAATGACTTCAGATTCTTGACTTCTCGATTGAACACTTCTCGACCAAATACTGAACCATGAGGTATTTTGAGACTTCTCAACCAGTCACACTTCTGACTTCTCTATTAGAGTGACTTCTCAATCAGTTACTTGCCTTAAAAGAATTCTCGAACTACATTCCTTATTCTTGGTGAAGTCTTCTTTGTCTTGATGCATGATCCAAAATGAATCTTCTATCAAACTTTATTCTTTGACTCTTAATTACAACTTGGAATTACAATTGAATCATACTTCTATCTGCAAGTGTACAATAAAATAACTAAGTCACTAACCTAATATAGAAGTTCTAAATGTATTACAACAAGACAAGTAAATACAAAGTAGTAGGCTTGATTTGATCCAACATATTCAAATTCGAATTTATATAAAATAATTCTATAAAATTAAGAATATTGGAATAATTGTTCACTAAAAACTAAAATATGATCATTTTATACAGTATTATTTTAATATAAATATTATATATTATAATATAATAATATATATAACTTAAGAATTCGAGTCAAGTACGTATAATAAATATATATGTATTCGAGTACTTTAAAATTATTTGAACTGCTCAAAATAAATATGATCGAATATCAGAGTGGTAAAATTCGACTCGGTATTCGTTCAAATTATAAAATAAAATTCGAATTCACTTATTTTTTATACGAATATAAATTATATTCGTTTTTAACGAGTCGAATCCGAGTTCGAGCCTGTATTACTCGGATTCGTTTTCAACCCTAATAAAAATCAATAAATTATAAATAATACTTTTAAATTTAGATTGAATATGCTCCTTTTAAGTATCCCACGGTGGTCAATTCTGATGTGTTTTTTCTTTGGATTGGGCTTTTTATGTCATATATGTATCTTTTCTATTTGGGTTGAGCTTTTTGTTTGAAAAGTCAGACTTTATTTATTTAATAGCTTGTTGTTTCTGGTGACCTCGTGATGGTGACCTCGTGATAGTACCTGAGATTAAGTCAAAAATAATAATGATAAAAAGGTAGTTATGTGATTGCACGGGTGAGAATTATATTTACAATTTTGACATTCCATTTTTGTACTGATTTTGAATCCAACCTCAGGATATTTGTCTGAGAACAATCTCATGAGAAGTTTTCTCTTTATTTAGTTATTGGGTAATATTATGGAGTAAATTTTTATCACGGGAATTTATAAACTTTTCAAAATATTAAAAAAAATTGAGAGTTTATAAATAAATTAATATTTAAATAAATTTTTTATTATGACTTTTTTAATAAAATAATAATTTTGTACATTTATTTCTATTTTTATTATGATTCAGTAAAATTTAATGAAAAAATTTTCATTTGAAGACTAGCTTTATGTATTTATTTACAACATTTCTTTTTCATTCGTTCAAAAAAAACATTTCTTTTTCATTTCTGCTTTTAGTGATCAAAGGCCATTTTTGAGCTGGATTCATCTTTCCCCTTGTAAATTCACCATTTAAATGCTTGTTTAACAGTTTTGCCCACTTACTTGGACAAGGCTAGTTGAGCATCAACGAGAATAATTTTATTTCTGTCACCTTTGAGAATCATCACGGTGCTGTAAAAACTGCCAATGCACTAGAATTAATAAAATGCCATACATGTATAATACAAGTTCCTATTGATACTTGTGTGAGGTGGTATGTACCAGACGAGGAGGTGCAACTATTTTGATGGGATCATGTAGTTAACCTATAATTAAACGGAGAAAGCAACATACATACGCCTGTAAAAGACTTCTACTTTATTTCTGGCAATGCAATACATCATATATAGAAAGACTTAAACTACTGATCCTACAAAATAGGACATGACTCCAACTATCTCCTAAACTAACTCCACTACTAACACTTTTATTCAGCTCCTACAAATTCGACTACTGAATAGTAAAACAAACTGACAATGCACACGTACCAGTACTAAATCAAACTAGACGTTACAAACAAATTTAAATACTAAGGAACATGTTTGAGATTATAATTCCAACAGATCAATCATCAATGTGCATGTCAGTATATCACATGTGAAAAAACTCTAATCTCCCAATGAGCTAGCTTGACTTGCTATAATGAATTAACTTCATAGAGCTGATCAACTTTATGATTTTGTTTAGTACAATCCACACTTTACCTCCTTTGGAAGTTGAGTTTTGTCGTGGAATATGCAAATATAGATGCAAATACAAATGGAAATCCTATAAGAACTAATGCTACAACACCAGTATCAGCACTATGATAACCGAAATAACTTCCTAAGAAGGTATTGATTGCCTTTGGTTCTCCAAATGCTACTATTTCCTTATCAATATCTCCATATTGTGATGTAGGAAGGCCTCGTAAGGACCAGGATCCTGGGCAAATCCAGTAACACCAATTCCACCATTTCGGAATTTTCTGCAAAACAAACACAGGAAGTTGAATCATCTTAGTTGCATAGTTCTGACGTAGTGGCTTGTGGTCTAAGTTTCATGACAGAATTCCATTGTGTCACAAACTCGCATGATTTTTGTAATACTATGTCTTGTTGTTGCGAAGATAATTTTGGACAATGACAATTAGTGAATTACTCATTTTCTCTCTGAACAACAATGTTTATTAGCAGAATTCTGTGGATGATGGACTATCTCGAGCTGATTAGTTAATGTTGTGTTGTTAATATTAGCTTTCTATGGATTCTAACATTTGAACATAAAACTGCTAAATGCAAACTGCTTTGAACAGGGATTGAATGGAAATACCGGTTCTGGTGAGGAATCCGGAGAAAAGGCTCATTATGGTGTTACTGAAGCTTGACATTACAAAGGCCACTTTAAGAGAGCCGCTTGTTGAAACGAGCAACATCCCAAGGTAAGTGTAGTAGAGCATCGTACAGAACATTGTGAAGAAATACCAGAGTACTTTATATACAGACCAGTAGAAACCTACTGCTGGATATGTGATTATCCCAAATATACCTACTTGAAGGAACACATAAGGAATTTCAATGATCACCTGCCATAGAATATATTTTTCATCATATGTTATCATTACCATCTGAAGTTCAATAAACATTATAGAAAATATGTGTGAAATTATGGAACAATTGATGTATCCTTCATTATTGTTATTTACCTGTGACGAGGAATAAATCCATGCAGAGTACATTCCAGCAAACCTTTCTCTGTATACAATGTTGCGCTCAGTAGCTACAATTAATAGAACAGATGTGCAGTTGTATGTCCCCAAAAATTGTAGGAAGATGAACATTGATCCTAGTATGTTCAACAGGTCTTGTTCACCGTTTCTTTTAACCAAAGATCACAATCAGCATATCAGATGATAAACACATAACTGACATAGAGAGCTATAAATGTAAATAATTTGAGACACTGTAAATAGAAGGGCACACACGTACACACCACATATACTTAAATCGAGAACCAAAGGCAGCATATTACTTTTTAATTAGGGTTGTGCCTGTCAGGTTTCTCACACATGCTAAAAAATTAATAATTTTGGTGAGCTTAGTCTAATTGGATTTTGAAGATATAAAACTCTTATTAGCTCTAGGCGATCAACACTTCAACAGAAATCTTGGCTCTACTGGAATAGTGGCTTTCTATAAGATCAATATTTTGGTTCATATTTTCCCTTATAACTTGGAAGAAACAGATGCCTCAATTCCGTCTCAGCTGTTATTAGCAAGTACTTGCCACCATAGATCTCTTCAAATATATATATACATATAAGATTGTTCTGTAGTTGTAAAAACTAATAGAAATGCCCTAAGAATGTACACAATTCACAAGACTCCTGCATAGGTAGGATCTTAGGCTCTTAATAAAGTAGAGAGAAAAATATATGCTTACATGTCTTTTCCTTTTTGCCATAAAATTGCTGCTAATATCACAGATGCCATTGTCATAAAAGCTTGTTAGTGCAGTTGCCCCAGAGGCAATACAATGTTTCTTTTAATAGACCTTTATGTCATTTGATTATTCAATAAACGTATTTATTATGACTTTAAATACTACGATATATTTGTTAGCATAATAAATGTCCTTAGAATCATGATACACATTGTATAGTTTAGTACATGACTTGAACTTGAGATTATATAATAGATCATATTCTTAAATGTCCCTAGTCGAGTATTATTATTATAGGACAATAATAATACATAAATAGACTAGTATGTTGTTTGACTGATAACCACATCTCATTGGTTATAAGTATGGGGATACTAAAGTCAACACATAGGTACATGCAGGAGTACATGGTACTGGACAGACCCACAGTGAGATTCTTCATGTTTAATAAAGTCATAAGAAAGACTCACAGTGATAATGGTGTAATGATCCTCTGACTTGAGATCATTATATTTCTATACGAGGATTAATATACTTTGACTACATTAAAAGTTACTTTTGACCGGGTAATGATAAAAGTGAACATCGGGTATATCATGAGTCGTATGAGAAATATGAATGATAGATAAAGGATTTAACCCTCCTATAATTAGGAGAGATATTATTGGCCTCTTGATTGAGTGAGACTATAAAATGCATGGCCGTGCTCAAATAATGATTTGTTTTCATAGTCTACTCATGGATCAAGTAAACCCGGATTAAATGTTGAAGAGGATGACTAAATACATGCCTCGAGTTTAATCTATAATATATATGGTTAAAGGGATTATATTACACGGAAACATTAATCATGAAAGGTTTTATCGAATCACGATTTAATTATTATTTAATTGGGTAGCAATGATGTATTACTAGATACCGCTCATTGTTTATAATTTTATTAGAGAATAAAATTATTACTAATTAAATAATAGCCTATAGGGTCACACACATAGAGCACTTCAAGGAATAGTTAATTTAAATTATAGATTTAAATTAATTGATGATTATTTGAATTTTATTATATTAATTAAGTGAGACTTAATTAATTGAAATAATATAATTCGAATTTGAATTATGCCCTTAATAATTAAGTATGACTTAGTTATTAATTAAATAATAAAATTCGGTTTTATTATTTAATCCTAAACCTACATGGGTTAGGCTTTGCTGTTATGGGTTGCTATTATGGGCCTATTAACCAACCATTATAAATAGATAATGTAGGGTTAATAAGGGTTAACGTTTTTGAGAAAAAAATAACCCTAGAGGCAGCAGCTACATAGCAAGGCAGAGCAAGGCAGTTTCGAAATCATCAAAGGAGCTGGTACATCCATTCCGTAATCAAGATCGTGAGACGTTCTTGAAGGTGCTCGTGTGGATACCATAGAGGTGTTTTCGAGAAGAAGACACAAGTCGTGAAAGCTAGGATCTCCGTTGAGTTCGTAGAAGTCAAGACCAAGAAAAGGTATTATTCCGTTTCACACAAATCAGTCCGAACTTATACATGATCCTGCCTTAGGGTTCCGAAATTTTTCGTTATATTTACGTTTAATCCGCTGCGTTTTATGCCTCGGAACCCAACAAAGCTAACCGCAGCAAATTGTACTTGGGACTCCTCCAATAAGACATATTCTGTTTCCAGAGGCATGCTTTAAACTGTTCCCATTGAGTTTGTGAAAAGCGTGCTAAAATGTAGTTCCGTTAAACCTTGTGCTGGGGAACTCAATTCTTTGATCCGGTGTTTGGTTCCACTACATAAGAAATATACCAAGTTACAACTTTATTCTATACTCCATCTGTATCTGATTATAAACGATGTTTGAAATCTTTTGCATGCAGTTTAAAAGGTACAAATGACACAAATATTTTTTTTATATATCTTAGATATTCAAATTTAGCAGCAGCAATATATAAAAATAAGAATATGTTGTCAAAGAGCTGAGAGCTTTTAAGACTCATGATTCCTGTAATATGGATGACTGGAAGACAAATAGATGAGGTGACATAAACAAATACATATGTATATATACATCACAATTTGCAATGTTTTAAGTACTAACTTGGCTCTCGTAGCTAATGTAATAACAACTATTGGGATGTCAACAAACTTTTAAAGATTAGTGTGATGCTTACCGACATAGATGATAATTTTCATAGATATGGGCAAAGTCTAAATCAAGTTGTTCTTCTGAAGATGAACTTGTAATCTCTAACATCCAGGTCGCGGGGTTGTAATTTTCCTTGATTTTCGGCACTTCATTAATGTTCTGCCAAGAAGGAGATAAATGGTAGTTAGGTGATACGACTTTGTGTCTTTGTGACATGATCTGATGAATTTCTAGTTCCATAAAAAAGTTTCAATGTATCTTATGAATTTTAACTGCAGTTTAAACTGATTCTATATCCTTTAGGATTTGGTTTAAACTCTATACTTTTTGGTGCAAGTTCTATATCCTCATTTTGTTTGGGAGAATAATTTAGTTTTCTAGCAGTCTATTGAACTGGAACACGAATTTTTTAGGTCCAAGGATTTGAATAATCAGGTAGACAGTGGAGTTTTACTATTTTATGTAAATAATACATAATAAGTATTTATTAACATATCTTAGTTGCTAGTCATAAGTCAGTGACATACAGTAGTACCCTAATCGCCATTCCAGTTTTCCAAGTTATCATGGAGGTCATTTTGACCTTGTTGCCAAAATGATGGTTGAAAATTTATAGTCATTGCTCACCTCAAAGTATTCAATCAGAATGCTGACCCAACTCTCCTGAATATATTATTTTTCCTCTCTTCATTAGGATTAGCTGCAGGGACAAAAAAAAGCACATAATACCAAGTCTCTTAGATATTAAAACTGATTGTACTGGATGAATCACATGATCAATTTCCTAGAGCCAACATGTCCGGGGGGGGGGGGGGGGGGGGGTCTGTGATATGAGTAGTAGTGATTATGTAAGTTCGGCAATATGCATAAGTTCACTGGCCAACACATGCTGAATGATAATAAGTCATGTTATTCACTTCTTTTTACTAGGTATTCTATTATTCGTTGGTAAGTAGCATACAAATGTGTAGGAAGAATCTAACACTGTCTTACTGTGTCAAGGTACAACTATTTTTCTGATAAAAATTTGCAGCACACTCATATACCTCATCAAAAGCCTCAAATATGTCAATACTTGGCTGATGGATAATGCAGACAACCGTTCTATTTGAATTTGCAATATTCTTAACTGCTCGCATGACAATTGCAGCTGCTCAGGCATCTAAACCAGAAGTCGGTTCATCCATAAATATTATGGATGGGTTGGAAACAAGCTCTACTGCTACTGTAAGCCATTTTCGCTGTTCATTTGTTAAACCACTTACACCAGGAACACCAACTACAGCATCTTTAATTACTTCGAGTTCAATCATTTGAAGAACCTCATCTACAAATTCCTGTAAAGCAAGAATCAAAGCAATCTAAAATGCCATCTTCATTATAAACGGTTAGTTTCTTATTACATTCCATCTGTCTGTCAGTTATTGAGAAGTTTTAAGGACATTTATGAATTTATGGTACAGTGTATTACTATTGTAAAGATGTGAGGTATTAGCAAAAGATGAGATGGTACAAGTGTTTGGATCTTTACCTTAAAGAATTCATATTTCAACGGTAAAATTTAAATTGTAGGTCATAATAAATTACAGAATTTAGCTTGGAACTTTATTCAAGGTGGATGAGTAGATGACAACTTACCGCTTTGGTACTTTCATCAATCTGATGTGGCAAACGTAGCCAAGCAGAGTATGTCAGTGATTCCTTAACTGTAATCTGTGGAGAATGAATATCTGTTTGCTCACAGTAACCAGATATTCTGGCATAAGTATACTGCTCCTTGGGATATCCTCCAATTCTTATATCTCCAATGATACCACTATTTTTACGTCCAGAAAGAACATCCAAAATTGTTGTCTTTCCGGCTCCAGTAACACCCATTAAAGCTGTCAGCACTCCAGGCTGAAATGATCCCGTAATATTATGTAGAAGTTGTATCGATTTTTGTTGATAACCTTTTTCTTTCATTTTCTGTTAGAATGATTAAGTCAATTGAATATCACGAATCATTTAAAATATGTTTGAATTTAGTTAATTTGGAGAAATAACTACCTTTGGAGTGTCAACAAAATATTGCACATTCTCAAATGTAACTGTCATTGGATTAAAAGGCAACACCATCCCTGTTATAGTGTTATATAATAAAATCAGCATTATTTTGATTGGAGCTCATCGTGATGTTCTCTGCCACATCCTTCAGTTAACTACTTTCTTGATACAACAATCTTGATTGTATAAAAATTATCTTCTTACCCATCTGCTTTGTGTCTGCAGGAGCATAGGAAGGAGCAACATTGCTTATTTTAGTTTCTTGAGATACTTCGAGCTTGTTGTCTTTTGCTTGTAGCTTGGAGAGTCTTTTTTGCGAAATAACAGTCTGAGATCTTCTTGGAGCTGCACAATTTTATCTTAGTAGATCAGGTTAGCAGAAAATGTACATGGCTTGAGTTGTCATATATATGTATATTCGATCTTTGTTCATGCACACACTTTTTCTTCATTTGCATGTTGAGGAGGAACTTACACTTTGAAAATTTTAATGCACATGTGAATCCAATATTCAGAATGATCCAAAATCCCAATAATGCACCAATTGATATCCAATAAAAGTTCTGTCCATAGTCAAATCCATGATTTTTCAGAAATTGGTTCCCTATTGTAGCATTTAAAGACAAATCCTGTGGACAGAATGAAAAGTAAGCATTAACATAGGTGAGTAAACTCAACAATGTAGTTCCCAGTTCTGACCTTTTGCCACCTTGGAGAAAGGAATTCATTCACAGATATTCCAATCTCTGCATATGTAAAAGGAGAAAGCCAGAAACCCCATTTCAACCAAGCAGGCAAAGAGGCTGCAAAGAAGGGGGCTGTTAGTTATCATGCTAAACATAATTACAACTTTAGGAGTAATCTCAGATGCAATCATTAGTGGTCTTACGTTGTGGAATTATAAAGCCACAAAATAAAAACATCACTAATACAGTGAAGAGACCACTGAAGGTTGCAACAGACTGATCGGTGAAAATTGAAGCTGTCAGGCGAAACAATGATGTAGACACTTGATTCACAGAAGCAACGAGTAGTAGCTGACGAAAAAACCTACAAGAATGTATGCGTTAGTACTAAATAATAATAGGTAGAAAAGATCTTCAGTTACATATTTATATTAAACTGCACCTTTCGGGTTCAGGACTGTAACCTATAACATAGTAGGTAAATCCCGTCCAAAGAAAAGCATCTAGAAATGAAAATGGGATCTTTAGAATGACCGCAGGAATGGAATAAGCCCATGCAGGGTAAAAGTGGAAATCTCTCTGCTTGTAGAAGATTGGGAGTCTGGAAACAGTCATGGACAACTCTGGTATTGCATTACTGTTGAACCTAATTAGGGAATAAAACAGAGATGCTAGGAAGTAATTTGCATCAACAATATCAATGCTAGTCTGTGTACGTAGGAACACTGTCATCGTTATAAGTGCAGAAACCACAAGCTGAAAAAAAAAACATTTGGATGAATACATGCCTTTAAAGTTTCATGTAACTCTCGCTAGAATTACTCACCTGTGCAGATTTAAATGCATGAACAAATGAGTTGCGCTTCATGAGGACCCATTCTCTAGCCATGCATGCCCTGAATATTTCCCATTTTCTTATGGAGTTGGTTTGGAATGTCAAAGAAGCATCACGAAGCACATCCTTGTCAATATTCTGAGAGAGATCTTCATGCAATTTCTGTCCTATATTGAATTTCTTGAATTCCCTTGCGAACTCTTTTGCAGTGACATAGATAGGTTGGTTATTATGGTGCCAATACTGTGCTTTATCCTTTTCAGATATTACCTACAGAGATGTGAAGGCTCAAGATGACATTACAGTTTAAAAATTTAGGAAAATATTACATTAGTCCGAATTATGAAACAACCAATGTTGTGAATGTAAGAAAATTATTATTGGAATAACTAACACACTTCTTGCAGGAAGTCAGCAACACCTTTCCTTGCTGGACACCTGAAACCACACTTCTCGAAGAATTGTATAATATTATCACGAGGCTCATGGTATACAGTCTGTTCTTCAGACATCAAGCTAATGTCATCAAACAAATCAAATGTCTCTGGTGCTGGCTGAAGAAGTGATATTAAAGTGGTGGATTCTGTAATGTGCGTCAACTGCTGAAGACATTTAACAATCTGAAAGGTGCTTGAACTATCTAAGCCATTGGATATTTCATCCATGAAAAGAACCTTGGATGGCCCAATTATCATCTCCCCTGGTAAATGAATAATAATATGTAAACTTGTCATTCTTAAATGACGGTTGTGCTACAATTCTGTACGCTGATCTAGCACAATAAGTTTTAGTTTTTAGAGATTTTTGTGAACAGCCATCTTAAGTATCTATAGGGGCATCTATTTTTAACATGTTTATTAGACGTGATTATAGATTATCAGCCTCTTCTTTTGACCACCTGATATTCCTCTTCTCATAGCATTTCCCACAATCGTATCAGCGCAAATTTCCAGTCCAAGTATCTGAGAAAACCCATACAAATGTAACAGGGAAGTTTTTTTTCTTTAAATTCGTGCAACATATTGAATGGTGGTCATGTAGCCGTTGCTTCAATAAAGAGAACTACCTTTAATATATAGTCTGTCTGAAGGGTCCTTTTTAATCCATTGATGGCAGTTTCCTGCTTCGGTTAATTACAGAGTAAAATTATTAACATGGAAGTGCTCGAGAACCATGACTCATGGACATGAAAGAAAATATGTGTTAACAGGAGTTTACCTTAATGTACGTGTCAATATCTGGTTCTGGTATAATACCAACTTCTTTTTCTCTTCTGACCACTTCTGCCATAGTTTCTAAAACAGTTGCAAGAGTCAGTGTCCAAACAATTTTTATGCGTAAATTATGATAGTAATACAACTTTTAGAACAAAGGTACCTCCTCTGTTTCCAATGCCCAGACATCGTGCTGCAAAATCAAGAGTTTCCCTTACTGTCATTTCAGAAATGTGCTGGTCATATTGGCTAATATATGCTGCTGTCTTATGAGGAATAAACTCATCCAATTTGTATCCATTGTAAGAGATCTCTCCACTGACCTGGTATTTCAAAATATTTCTAGTGATTCAGCAAGTACTAATAAATTTTGCGTGTGTTATTTAGCATGACTTTATCAAGTACCTATGATAATTCATTGTGAACGTTACTGAACAGTGGTTATAATGTTTCATGTATACCATGTTCGATCTGATCCGACAGGATCTTGAATAATTAGGAGTACAAATACCTGAAGATTCTTGTCAATTGTTCCAGAGAGTGCCAACAGTAGAGTGGTTTTTCCACATCCTGGAGGGCCGAGTAAAAGTGTCATCCTGCCAAAAAGTATGTTATCGTAAGTATATTTGTTAAGTATGAAGGAAACTGCATATAGTGATAATCCTTTAACTCATAGGACTGATAGAAAAGTAACTTTAAGATCACCTTGAAGGCTTAATAATTCCGCTGACATCTTGAAGAATTTTGATCTTGGTTAAATGAGTTGTGTGCCCTAGAAATTTTGTGATACCCTGTCAACATTGATATCTTATCTGTGTTTAGTTGATTAGCTTTAATGAAAGATATCAATTGTTAGTCATATATGCAAAGAACAACTCGCTTCTTGATCATTAACAACAAAAGAGCAGGTAGATACAATATTTGCTTTCAACTTCGAAAAAGGACAGAGGGGCAACACTTACAAATATAACACTTCTTAGTGTGTTAAATAGAGTAGGCAGGGGCTCTCCTTGAACTACATCGCATTCTGCTTCTATACATAGGTTCTTATACCTTACTTCCACTGTAGGAATTTCGACAATCGCTTTTACAGAGTCCTGGTCCCCGACAATCGCTTGTTATATCAATCTGTCCGCGGAGTGTATTAAGTATTTTATAGCAGAATGATGGTTACCAACATTAGCTTGTTGTGGACCAAAACCCGCTTTTATATGTTCCATATGAAGAGGTTTCTATGTTCCCTCTGGCTAAACAAAAAAACAAAGAAGTTTGAAGGGATAAGTCCGCCAAAAAAGTATCGAAATGCTATACAATGTCACTGTGACACAAGATAAGAAAGCTAGTAGAAACAAGTACATTTTCATAATCTGTACGATATCTGTTTGTGGTACATGTGTTGAGCATCGTTTAGCATCAGTCGAGCATGTCGCAGATAAGCCAAACATAGTTGGAAACAATGTCCGTAGATCGAAACCAAATACTAGCTGACATTTTATTCTAGTTGAGCCAACATTGATATATGATACATTGATACGTGATTATGAGCTGGTGTGAGATTAAAGATAGCTCATATGGCTGGCTCTTGAGTGTGATGGAGAAAGGCTAGAGTGTCGCATTGTAAAGTGGCCGTTAAAACATAAGTTTCTGAATGTTTATTGTATATTCTCTTTCGGTTAATCGTCGGATTCGTTCAAATTAAATTAATATTTCCTCTGCGACTCTATCCGACAACATGACTAAAAATTCAAGGATTTCAAGTCTATTGAATGATGGCAAAATTTGTTTAGCTATATATCTTTCTAAATAATAACAACTCCCACACTGCAGATTAAAATAACAAAAAATGTTCAATAATTTTAAAGTTTGATGAATCCATAAGAGGATATGCATATGTAAAGTCCATCAATCCATTAATTTAAATATCAATTAAATTGATTGAGTTAAATCAATTACTCCTTCTGTTTTTTTATATTTGACGTTTTACTTTTCTGCACACATCTCAAAGTGCTTTGATCGTATAGTTAAAATAATTATTATTTTTTTAACAAAATCTGAATAAAAATATATAACTTATACTAAAATTCACAAAAAGAATTTTTTAAAAATAATTATTTTAACTATGCGGTCAAAGTACTTTAAATTACGTGCAGAAAAGTCAAACGACAAATATAAAAAAAACAGAGAGAGTATTTTAATACTCCCTCAGTCCCTTTTTAGTTTACCTTTAAAAAAAATCACACATCTTAAGAAAATGTTAGTTGAATAATTTATTTTCTTTGTTATCCCTTATAATTGCATTAAATTGAGTTGAATTGTTTGTATATTTAAATTAGACAAATATTAGAAATGATAATATAAGAGCATTTTTTGGATTATAATTGGTATTTTACTTAATCTACTTATTATTTAATCTACTCATCATTTTATTTGAATTATAATATTTTTTTGCCATAAATTATAACATTATTATTTAATAGATTTTTTTTATAACAATATAAATTGGCAACCGTTGATTACTCCGGCAAAAATTGATGGAGTAGTTAATGGATTGATGGATTTTTATTTTATTGACAGACCAATAAAACGCTCCTGCAATACTAAATTCCACCGATCTGTCAATCCATCTAACGGATTAACTAAAATTTGGCATGAGTGCATATGCTCTAATGATGTGAGCTAAAAATTATATCAAAACTATTAATTAAATTTGATTTGATTCAGATTAGATCTAATCTAGTATGAGACTAAAGACCCAAATTATTTAATAATTCTTGTTTAATTATAAAACTAAAAATAATAGTTCATAAATATGCTTATTTTGAATTTCTTTAACATCTATTTATAGTATTTAAATTGAGATATGTGAATCATTTCATCTGAATGTCTAATTTGTAATTCTAATAAGAAATTTAATTATCTATCATACTCATTTTAAATTTTTACTTATCTTACTTGAAAATTATTTATATAAAGATTCATTGGTTGATATAAAGATAATATCATTTATATAAATTTGAATAAATAAAAGTTCACTACAAAATTTTCTAGTGAAAAATGTCGTATCTTCATTTCTCATTTTGAAAAAATTTGATAAGTCTTTAAGACGCGTGGAAAAGCATTGGGAAGCCCAACTTTCCAGGCTAACTACTAAGCTTTCCACCGAGAAAGAGGAATGGCGTTTGCTGTCAAACAAAATAGCCTAACTCATTAAGTGTGTGTTTGGCTGGCCTTTTAATGAGCTTATAAATAAAATAAGCACATATTGCTTATCATGCCCCGTTTGGTAACAAAGTATAACACAACTTATACTGAGCTTATTTACATAAGTTATAAGTTGGAGGTTACCTACTTTTTTACATTCTTCTTTCTATCCGATCCATTTCTACATTCCTCTTTCTACTATATATTTTTAAATTTTGTATTTAATTAAATAATTTAATTAAAAAAACCTCATAAATAAATAATTTAATTAAAAACAATTATTAAAACATTCTATAATAACAAAATCAAAAAAAATCAAATTTCTCACCAACTTATAAGTTAAATTTACCAAACATTTCATTAACTTATAAGAAAAATTATCCAAACACCTAAATAACTTATAAGTAATAATTACTTATCACTTATATCACACTTATTTACTTTAAGTCATAAGTAACTTTTTTTAAGTTAAGCCAAACGGGCCCTAAGTTAGGTCAGTAGCAGAGCTCATGGATCTGATCGTATCGTAGATAAAGACTTAAACCAACTCGAGGACCTAGTTTTAAAACATGAATTTAGTTTTAACTTGTATACATATTCTAAATATATATGTAATTTTTAAATTTAGGAGGTTGTCTAACATAAACTTTTTCTTCCAACACTTTATTTAAAATACTTTATTTAAAAATGTAGATTTGACATTCATTTAATCCATTTCGAATCTTTATAACAAGCGTAGACTAAAAACATATGAACAGATTCGATTTACACTAGGGGAGCATAAGTCTCATCAAAATCAATTTTTCCGAAATGTAGTCTTGAGCAATCACGTTTTATTTTGAATCATTGCAATATTTTCATATAACTTGTTTCTAAACAATTTCAATAATAGAAGTATCATTGGATATATAGTGGTTACTAAATCTTGTGATGAGATGATTGAATCAATCCATCTTGTATTGTATCAATTCAATCTTCTTCCCATAAAGTTTTATTTATAATTTTTGGCTCGATTTAAGATGATAAGGATATATGACTTGAAATATTTTGAAACTGAACTCAGGTTTAAACATTTTTACTAAGAGTAAATCCAATGTCAGGTATTAAATATTTATTGCTATTATTATAATATAATATCAAAAAATATATTTTTCGTGTTAAAATAATAATTGCACTCCAATACTAGTTTCATAAATAATTTCAAATTTAGCTAACTTTTTTAACTTTTACTTATTTCAATATACTTTTGGTATTTGGTGATATATAATACAATAATTGTTTAACTCTTAGAGCAACTCCAATAGGTGATTTTGTGATATATTTAATAAAGAGAAAGTTAATGAAAAATGTGAATGCACCTAGGGGGTGAATATATGATTTAGCTGACTATATCCAATTTTAAATATTACCAACCAATTATAGTTGATTGTAATGTGAACAGTCTGTTGTGCCTTAACCAACTGACTTACTGTTTTCAATCGGTAATAATTATAGCAGGCTAGAATGAATGCAATGCGGAAGAACAAATAAAAATAGTATGTAAAAGAGGCACACGATATTTAGCTAAGTTCGACCCCTATGTCTAATGGTCTACGTCCTGGTCCCTTACCAACTTGGTAAGAGAATATATATTAATCAATAATATACCAATTACAAGATTAAGATATATCTCCATGTTCCCAATCACTACAGTGGCTTGCTAAAATCTCAGCAATCCTGAGCAGACTGATTTCAGCTTGCTATTGTTCTCTGTCTTGCAATCCGTTCTTGAACCGTGAATTCCTCGAATCCCGCTCTTGAATCCTTCTGTTCCTCGAACCCTTTGCCTTATAGAAATAATACAACTGAATCTAAAAGCTCCATTGTTCTATCACCTAGAATCCTTTCCACTTAGTGATTACAAATACACTTCGAATCAATATAAAGATGAAAGTATTTACAACTCAAACTATATTATCTAAATATTAAATCTCCAATATATAACTAAGCTCAGATTTAGAGAAATATGAATAAAGTTTTTCAGAATACGAGTTGTAGAGTATTTGTGTAATTCTCACGAATGAAAGCTTTTAATCCGTTTATATACTAAAGCATACAATGGCTCTTTGAAATAAACCAGGAAAGAAAAAATTGTGAGATCAGAAAATATTTCAAAGGCATAACTATAGGAGCTGATATAAAATCGAATTTGAATTTTGAAATACTCCTATAATTATTCATACGATAGGAAAGTAGTTGTAGTTAAATAAGGAAAGAGAAATCAAATCAACTACTTCCTAAAATTTAAAAAAACATTTTTAATAGAAAGATATGAGCTTAATAGTATATTAAAAACGTAATATATTAATGAATGTACAAATATATTAATCCTACACAAAATTTGAATCTGATGTGCGACAGCAGATGGAATTTTGCATCCTGTAGAATTTTGTTTCAGCAAGCTGTTCTAACAAGACAGCAAACTGTTATGATGTTATAACTATATCCTGCAAAACAAAATTAAGATCATTCATTACATGTTCCCTAATGAAGTGATACCTTATGTCAATGTGTTTGATCCTTGAATGTTGAACTGGATTTTCAATGATTGCGATTGCACTTGTGCTGTCACAGAATATTAGAATTTTGCTTAGATTAAACCCATAGTCAAACAATTGATTCCTCATCCATAATACTTGTGCACAACATCTTCCAGCAACAATGTATTCAACCGCTGCAGTGGATGTAGACACTGAATTTTGTTTCTTGCTAAACCATGAAACAAGCTTATTTCCTAGAAATTGACACGTGTCTGTAGTGCTTTTTCTGTCAATTCTGCAACTTGCATAGTCTGCATCTGAATAACCAATTGGATCAAATACAGAGTCTCTAAGATACTAAATGCTAAGATTTGGTATTCATTTGAGATATCTGAATATTTTTTTAATAGCAACCAAATGAGACTATCTAGGATCAGCCTGAAACCTAGCACAAAGACATGTAGCAAACATTATGTCTGACCTACTTGCAGTTAAATATAATAATGAACCAACCATGCCTCTGTAACTTGAAATATCCATTTTAGCTTCTTTAGTATTCAATTCAAGTTTGGTTACAGTGGCCATGTGAGTTTTTGCAGAAGAACATTCATTTAAATCAAATTCTTTAATAAGTCGGAAATATATTTGGTTTGATTTATGAAAATACCATCTTTAACTTGTTTGACTTGCAAACCAAGAAAATAGGAAAGTTCTCCCATCATGCTCATTTCATATTTACTCTGCATCAACTTAGCAAAATTTTGACAAAGTTTCTCATCAGTTGAGCCAAAAATAATGTCATCTACATAGATTTGAACAAGAATAATAGAACCATTAACATTTCTATGAAAGAGAGTTTTTCAACAGTACCTCTTGTAAAGTGATTCTCAATCAAGAATTTAGATAGTGTGTCATACAATGCTCTAGGTGCTTGCTTCAATTCATACAGTGCTTTAAGAAGATAGTAAACAAATCCCGAATGAACAGGATCAGCAAAACCAGGAGGTTGTTCCACATATACTTCTAATTCTCCATTGAGAAGAGAACTTTTTATATCCATCTAATACACCTTGAAATTAATATGGGCAGCATATGCTAGAAATATTCTGTTTGCTTCCAAGAACACCCATTTTGTACCAATAAAAGATTTGTTCTTTGGCTTGGGCATCAACTTCCATACCTTGTTTCTTTCAAACTGATTCAATTCTTCTTGCATAGCTATTATCCAATCAATATCATTCAAGACTTCTTCAATCCTTTTTTGTTCTTCTTGAGATAGGAAACTGTTATATAAGCATTCATTTTGAGTTGCACTTCTAGTTTTGACACCATCATTTGCATCTCCAATATTCAACTCAAAAGGATGGCTTTTGGTCCATTTCCTTTATGGTGTTAAATTTGTCCTTGAAGATGATGTTTCATGATCATTAGAATTGTCATGATCATTGTGATGTGATTGGTTATTTGAGAACCCTCCCCCTGAGATGGATACCATACTTGAAGATTGTTGAGCAGAGTTGTTATCCATTGAATGATTATTAATTGATGTATTATTAGTCGATTGATGATTATCAACTGATAAGTTATCTGTTGATACATTGACATCAATTGATGGGAAATTTATGGGTATTTGATTTCTTGGAATTTCCACATCATCATCACTTTCTTCACCATTGCCAGTTGATTCATTTTCAAAATGCAATAGGTCATGGTATCTTTCATCAAAAAACTCTTGAATCTTCTTTTCATCAAAGACTACATGCATAGAGTCCATAACAATGTGTAATCTAAGATTGTAGACTCTGTAAGCTTTGGTTGTTATTCCATATCCAACAAATATCCTCATCAGCTTTGGCTTCAAAATTTCCCAAATTTTCATCCTGATTCCTTAGGACAAAACACTTGCAGCCAAAGACATGAAGAAAATTAACTATTGGCTTCTTGTCTTTCTTCATCAATTGATATGGAGTTTTGCCTTATAATTGATTGACCATGGAAATATTTTGAATGTAACATGTAGTGTTGATTGCTTCTGCCTAAAAATATGTAGGAAGTTTTGCTTCTTCTAACATAGTTCTAGCAGCTTCAATTAAGGTCTTATTTTTCCTTTCAACAACTCCATTTTGTTGTGGAGTCCTTGGTGTAGAGAAATGATGAGTGATACCTTTTTCTTCACAGAATTCTGTCATTGTTGTATTCTTAAATTCAGTACCATTATCACTTCTTATTTTCTTGGCCTTCCAGTCAGTGCCATTGTCAACATTCTTCACATGAATAATAATGAATTTACTTGCCTCATCATTGGAGTGTAAGAAATGTACCCAAGTGCATCTTGTGAAGTGATCCACAATTACTAAAGCATATTTCTTCTTGGCAATTACTAAGTAGGCATGTCATTCATTTTGCCTTTACAGAGTTAAAATCAGCTACATAGACGTTTCCTTTTCTTCCACCAGTTAAGAGAATTTTATCAGATTCTTTGTTTGCTATGATGCATGATCTAGTTGAAAACTACACACTATTTACATTATCACATAGTTGACTAATACTCAACAAATTATGCCTCAATCCATCAACTAGTGCTACAAGTTCAATGACAACATTTTTCACTTACAATTGAGTCATATCCCAGAGTAAAACCTTTGCTGTTGTCTCCAAAAGTAACTCCTGGACCAGCCTTTTCCACAAACTTTGTGAGTAGGGACATATCTTCAGTCATGTGCCTAAAACATCCATTATCTAGATACCAGAGAATTTTCTTCCTGTTTCCATGTACACAATCGAAACAATCAAGTTACTTTTGGTACCCAAGTTGCCTTGGGTCCTCTTTTATTAGTTACAGCCTGAGCCTTGATTGCCAACTTCGATTCCTTTTATTTTGGTGGGTTTAAATCCACTTTAACTTTGGGAGTTGACTTTTGGAGCTCAAACACCTTGGAACTCATAGCAGACATATCATGTACATTCTCAATCTTGAAATTTTGACTAGCATGAATGTTATAAGGTATAGGCATGTTCCATGGCATTCCAGGAATGTTCATATTGACATATGCAAAAAAGGATTATACATGTATGAAACTTGTGCATAAGGCATATGAACATTGGGTGCAACCAAATTACAAGACATGGCATTCATGAGCATAGGATTGGAAATCATATCATTTATGGACATGGCATGTGTACTTAAATCATTTGCAGGTATGAAATTCTTTTCTTTCTTACAATGCAGAGACAAATGATTTACACTACCACATTTAGCACAAACCTTTCTAGGTGCATACATGTCAGGAGTGTAATTATTGTGCTTGTTTGTTCATACCTTCCCATTCTTATTCTTTTTCCTTTTCTCAAACTTAGGGTGAATAATTTCAACATGAGTTATCTCTTCTAATTTCTCCTTTAGCTATTTCTTGGATAAGCTACCAATGTTGATATTCTCAGCCTTAGTTTCAACTTTATTCTTGGTTTCAGTTTCTTTCATAAACTTAATAGGGGTGCTAAACTTGTTCTTCTTATAAGACATTGATGATTTATTTGTCGATGGATGCCTATCAATTGATTCAGCATCAATCGATTGATAATCCTTATCAATTGATGAAGGATTAACAGTCGATTGATCTTTATCCATTGAAGTATTAACCAATGGCTTGCCTACTGATTTAGGGGATTCTCCTAGAGTATCTAAACCCTAAACATCAATAATTTATTTGGCAGTTTCAGCAGACCTATTCCATTTGTTAATGGTTTCAATTTCTCTAGCTAATTGTTCTTTTAATAATTATTCTCTCCTTAGACAGTTTATTGGTTCATCCCTAGCATCCTTACTTTCTTGTTTAAATCTTTCTAAACACACATGTTCATTTTCAAGAAATGCATTTCTTTCGGTTAAAACATATATGGTGTTCTTTAACTTGGTGTTTTCCTTGTTTAGAGATTTAAGAGTGACATGCAAGTTGTACAGTTCATTAGACATTTCATTTATTGTACTACTGCATTCATTTTTAGAAAGTTTAGAGAAATTTGTAGCTAGTACCTGATTTGATGATGAACTAGCTTCCACATCATCATGATTGGCCATTAGAGCTAAATTGATGAACTCTTCAGAATCACTGTCCTCAGCAGCCCATTCTTTCTCTTCAGTGACAAAAGCCTTTTCTTTTTGTTTACGAAGGTCAAAGTATTTCTTTTTATAGTCAATGTCATCATATGACTTTGCCTTTTTTTCATGTATTGGCTCTCTGCACTCATTTGAGAAATGACCAGTCAATCTATAGTTATAGCATTTGAATTTGGATCTATCAACCAAATTTTTGTTTTGATTGTCATTCCTGAACGGGGATCCCGACCTTTGAGCATTTGGATTCCTCTTGAATTTTAGCTTTGATAATTTTCTTGATAGAAATGCAAGGTGCTCATCAATCTCATCCAAATCATTCTGAGAGCATGCTTCATTTTCTTCACACTTGCCCTTTCCTTTTCCTTTGAATGATTCTTCAACGGCATCACTAGCAACCATGACAAAACCTTCAACACAACCACTTTCACTCATTCCCTTCTTGTCTTCTTTTCTTTTAACCATCAAAGCCACATTTTTCTATTTTCTTTGACTCTTCTCAATCTCTTCATCTTGTTGGATTTCCAACTCATATGTCTTGCTAATACCATAAAGTTTCTCAAGAGTGTAATCTTTAAAGTCCTGAGATTGTCTAATGAAGACAGTCATTGCCTTACATTATTTTGGAAGAGATCTAAGAAATTTTAGATTTGTATCCTCAGTTGCATAAACCCTACCATATAGCTTTAATCCATTTAATAACTTCTAAAATCTGATGTAGGTGTCATTGATGACTTCACCACTTTTGAAATAAAAAGATTCATACTTTTGAATCAAGAGTTGCATCTTATTCTTCCTGACCTGCTCAGTTCCTTCATAAAGAGTTTGAAGTGTGTCTCATACTTATTTTGAACTAGTACAGTTGATTACATTGTCAAACATATCTTTGTCTAGACCATTGAATAGTATATTCATGGCCCTTTTATCCTTGAGCACCTCATTTTCATCTTCTTCAGTTAACTCAGTAGTGAGTTTTGGAATGTGTTTATCAAAATCAGGAGTTCCATCTGGGTTCACACTTGTGACTAATTTCATTAGAACATGAGGACATTTCTCTATGTAGTTAACATAGGAAGGGTCAAGAGAAAGTAGATGTATGTGTATTTTTACTTTCCATGCAAAGTATTCATCCTTTTCTAACACTTGAATTTTTACACCTGGATCATTTTGGCCCATATTGACTTGTTCTTGATCTTAAAATTTCTGTATGTTGAAAGCCTGGCTCTCATACCAATTGTTATTTCCCAGAACAATGTCTTTGTCTAGACCATTGAATAGTATATTCATGGCCTTTTTATCCTTGAGCACCTCCTTTTCATCTTCTTCAGTTAACTCAGTAGTGAGTTTTGGAATGTGTTTATCAAAAGCAGGAGTTCCATCTGGGTTCACACTTATGACTAATTTCATAGGAACATGAGGACATTTCTCTATGCAGTTAACATAGGAAGGGTCAAGAGAAAGTAGATGCAGGTGCATTTTTACTTTCCATGCAAAGTATTCATCATTTTCTAACACTGGAATTTTTACACCTGAATCCTTTTGGCTCATATTGACTTGTTCTTGATCTTAAACTTTCTGTATTTTGAAAGCCTGGCTCTCATACCAATTGTTATTTCTCAGAACAATGTCAATATAATTTGTAGAAAGGGGGTTGAATACAAATTATTAAAACTTTTTTTGTTTTAATATTTGTTCTTGTAGTTAAGAGTGTTTGAGAGAAAATATATGAACAATTAAATTGAAAAGTATTTGAACAAAAAAATTTAAAATTACTGATGGATTGCTTTTCCATCAGTGTATATTTTTGCTCAAATAATCTAGGTTTGTAAAATCTAACTACTTTTTACAAAGTTAGAAAATTAATCAACTGATCTTACAAAGTGCTTTAAGGCTTAAACAGTTGATTCAGAGATTTTGTCTAACTTCTATGTTTTCTATCAATGCTACCACACTTGTTTATATATTATAAGTGTGTTTACAATATCTAGAAAGAGTATAAAATAATTAGTCTAAACTAGGATTGTTTATGATTTATCTTTACTTTTACCTTTTTCCATTTCAGGAAAAGTACTTCAGACTTGGAAAGACAGCTTCAACTTGAGCCTTCATGGTCATCATAGATTGTTTTCCATAAGTGTGTTTTTGTTTGTCAACTTGTCAACTTGTACTGTCTCAATCAATTGAAAATTTATTGTTAAGCATATCAATTGATTCTTCATTTTATCCATCAACTGATATTTTTCTTCGATTGATCTTTATATCCATCGATTGAGGATTGATGACTTATCGATTGATAGATGTTATCAATCTATATATCAATCGATCGGTCTTCATATCAGTTGATGGTCTTCAATTCTTGACTTGACTCCTTATCGATTGATCTTCTATCCATTGATGCTTCCATATCAATTAATCATCCTTCACTTGCATAATTTTCATGTCTTCAAATAATTACAATTTGACAGTCTAAGTCACACATCAGTTGATGACCTATATCAATCGACTCTAGCATCAATGGACGAGAATATATCAATTGACTTATACCTTATCAATTGAAATAGACTAAGTACACCTATGCTACAATCCATATTATCAGTTGATTCAAATAAAAATTTCAACTGATAAATGGTTTCCAGATCAATTGATATTTATAATTATTCATATCAATTGATCAGTTATATCAATTAAAGTTTCTATGATTCTAAGATTAAAGTTATTATCAAGTTACATATAGATTCCTAACATTAACAAATATCACTTTTATATATTATAATCATATATTTCAATATATTGGATTATATTGGATTATTAGTATTTTTATAAATATGCAATGTATATTAAAATAATTATATAAATAATTAATAAATTTTTTTAATAATAAAACAATAATATATATTAATCTTAAAAAATAATACATACATATTAAATATAATATACACATATGTACTATGTTCAGGGCTAGATTAAGTTTAAACAATGTAAAAAAGTGATGGGGATATTTTTAGATGATGGGCTAACAACATGCTATTATTATGTTATTTAAAATTATTGCTAACAGGTGTTGGCGTTGGCGTTGGAGTGATCAATATTTTAGATGTCAGGTAAAATGCATGATATATAGATTTAAATTTTAAATCTACGTGTCATGCATTTAAATTATAATTTAAATATTTTATGAATTATGTATTATTTAAATTTTAAATTGAATTCCATCAAATTTTAATCTTAATTGATTACGCTCAAATTTTAATAATTTTTTAAAATTCAAAATATATACTCTTGAAATTGTGAAATAAAAAAAAACTACAAAATCTAAACTGAATCCACCATCTTAAATACAATTTTTTTATTAAATTTAGATTAACTCTACACGGAATCTACAAAATTTAGACTCAACCATCCCTCATAAATTTTGTGTAAAATCATAATTGACCTATAATTTATAAAATTCATGAATTATTAATAATTTATTTAAATTTGAATTGAATATATCTTTTTGATATTTTAATATTATTCCACGCACAAATGTAAATATGTATAAATTCATAATTGATTTCAAATTTGTAAGAATGTATTCATCCTACATATAATCAATCAATTATAAATAAAATATAAATTAGAATATATTAAATGAAAGTTGGAAAATTAATTAAATACAAAATATAATTAAAATCTGAGTATAAATTTATTGTAATATCAAAAAAATATTTTTTAATATCATAAAATAACAATAATTATAACTATATTACATTTATCATGGAACTTACTTTCTTTTTTTAAATAATATGTTTTTAATACGTATAAATTACTGAACAAAAAATTGAAATAAAATTGAAATGGAAGCGAAATCGGTAAAAATTGAATTAAATTGAATCGAATTAAAATTGAAAGATTGAAAAAATGAACCATTTCAAATGATTCGGTTTCGGTTATAGGTTCCAACAAAACTTGAAAAAAATCGAACCGAATTTGATTAGTAAATTATATTACTTTATATAAATATTATAATTTATATAAATTTTTAAAATAAAATATAAGCATATATATATTGTAAGAATAAGATAGCGAAAATATGTTTTTATTTTGGGCCATGTTATATATTGATTGTCAATTCTTTTTAATATTAAACAAACGGCCTTGAGATAAATATTATATACTCTCTCAGTTCCACCCATTTGTTTATGTTTTGGAGAGAAGGTTCGGTACGCATTTTAAGTTGCATATAAAGTATAGTTTCATAACTTATTTTTATTTTATTTTTTCTGAATAAAAATTTAAACATTCAATTTTTATTCAAAAACAAAAAATTGTAAAAATAAGAGACATAACTATATTTTATATGCACCTTAAAATGCGTGACGAACTCTCTCTCCGAAACGTAAACAAATGAGTGGGACGGAGGAAGTATATTACTAGCTTTCAGAGGAAGGCAAAGGCGTTGGTGTTGTAGGGCATAAGTTTAGAAGACATACAAAAGCAGTTCACATATTACATATATATAATCAAGTTCTCTCTCTTTCTTTTAGATAATATTATTATTTATTAAATAGTTTATAAATTATAACACGTTATCAGCACAAGTCTCTGTCCAACTGAAGTTTGTTTGAAGGAGATATGATTTAACCTTACTTATTTTATTTTCTTTCATTATTTATAAATTTATTTATATTATCTATTACTATAAAGATGGCTTTGCCGTCAATTATTATTCAAAAGTTTAATGATCGGCTATGCCGCCGTAACTGTTGTACTAAATTATTTCAAAAGTTCAATAGTCGACTATGCTGTCGTAACTTTTGTACTATATTATATATATATATATATATATTGTTATACCCGCTTTATTAATTATTTAAATATTGATGTGTTATATTATATCATTTTTAAATATTTACCAGAATTGGCAAACCTTGCAAAATTAGAGTTTTTTGCACTGGATATTTGTGGGAATAATTATCTGTCGTGGGTGCTCGATGCAGAATTACATCTTAGTGCAAACATGTTAAAAAATACTATTGAGCCCAGAAAAACCCCAACTATCGAACAAAATGCAAAAACTATTATATTTCTTAGACATCATATCCACGAAGATTAAAATCAGAATATCTAACAATCAAAAGTCCGCTCACTCTTTGGAATAACCTCAAAGACAGATTTAATCACCAAAAACTTATTTATTTACCATCGGCTCGGTATGACTGGATAACTTTAAGGCTACAAGATTTTAAATCTGTTGCGAAATATAATTCCATGTTATTCAAAACCAGTTCAAAACTAATTTTATGTGGTGAGAAAATTAACGATGCTGAAATGATTGAAAAAACTCTCCCGACCTTTCACCCCAACACTATGATACTAGCACAACAATACAGAGAACGCAATTTCTAGAAATATAGTGAATTGATAGTTCTCCTTCTTGTGGCTGAAAAGAATAATGAGTTGCTGCTAAAAAATCATCAGGCACATCCTACAGGCTCTGCCCAGTTACTTGAAGTACATAACACGTCATTCCCGAAGAATGAACGTGGGAAATGGCATAGAGGAGGGTCAGGTTATGGATGAAATCGTGGACGAGAAAATTTCTGTGGTCGGTTTCGAAATCAATATAATTCCAGCCACCTGAATTGGCAGCGTGATGGTTACAACAACTCTGAAAATCTGAGATGGCAATCTGAAATGCCAAATAAAAGAAAGGTATCACAAGAAGGAGATGCTAAAGATATTTGCCATAGATGTGGGGCTAAAGGTCATTAGGCTCGTACTTGTCGCATACCAAAATATCTTGTTGAGCTGTATCAATCATCTCAAAAGCCTAAAGGTAGAATGATAGAAACCAACTTTGCTAATTTTGGTAATAATGCAATGACAAATGATGAACCCTTAGATGAACCATTACATGTAACAGACCCGTGTGCTAAACTTTATTACAACCTAGATAATTAGTTTTCATGTATTTATTTTATGTATAATATTTTCTATGTTATGTATGTAAATATTTATTTTAATGTTGTCTATTTTAATATATACATTGTAGTATGGGAGATATATGCATTATTGACTATGTGACCTCTCACACAATTCTATAAAATCCGAAATATTTCTCACAGTTGACCAAAACAAATTCACATGTATTGATGATTTCTGGTACATCAAATATAATAGAAGGTCTCGAAAAAGCAAGTTTTCTTCTACCAAATGAGACACAAATTCATATATCTAATGCCCTCTATGCTAGTAAATCCACTAGAAATCTTATGAGTTTTAAGGATATTCGTCTTAATGGTTTTTATATTAAAACCACTAATGAAAATGAAAAGGAATATCTTATTATCACTTCAACTAACTCAGGCTATAAGAAAATCTTTGAAAAATTACCCTCAATTTCTGTCGGGTTATATACTATAAAGATTAAAGTCATTGAATCTCATACTATCAATATTCCCAAAGTCATAGATCCAAAATCTCTTACCCTTTGGCATGAAATACTAGGTCATCCGGGAGTGTCTATGATGCATCGTATTATTGAAAATTCTACGGGACACACTCTTAGAAATCAAAAGGTCATACCATGTAACGAACTTCCTTGTTCAGTGTGTTTTATGGGAAAATTGATTATCCAACCATCTCCTGTTAAAATTCAGAATGAATCTCCAAATTTCTTATAAAGAATTCAAGGAGATATTTATGGCCCTATTCATCCATCTTCTGGTCCTTTTAGATACTTCATGGTTTTAATTGATGTTTTAACTAGGTGGTCACATGTTTGTCTACTTTCAACTCAAAATACTGCCTTTACAAAATTACTTGCTCAAATAATCAAATTACGAGCTTAATTCCCTAATAATCCTATCAAATCAATTCGTCTAGATAATGCTGCTGAATTTACATCTTCAACTTTCAATGATTATTGTATGTCGGTAGGAATCTCAATCGAACACCCAATTACTCATGTACATACACAAAATGGTTTAGCGGAGTCTTTGATTAGAGACTTCAGTTTATTGCATGTCCCTTACTTCTTAGAAGTAAGTTACCTACTTCTATTTGGGGTCATGCTATACTTCATGCCGTAAATCTGATAAGGATTAGACCATCCGTTTATCATAAAGAATCCCCCCATCAATTAGTTTGTAGTCAAATACTCGATATTTCTCATTTTAAGATTTTTGGTAGTATTGTATATGTCCCAATTTCACCACCACAAAGAACTAAAATGGGAGCACAAAGAAGATAAGGTATATATGTTGGTTTTGATTCACCGTCTATCATAAGATATCTTGAACCATTAACTGGTGATGTCTTTACTGCCCGATATGCTGACTGTCATTTTTGATGAGTCTTTGTTCCCTTCATTAGGGGGAGATAATATTTTGCATAAATTAAATTCTGAACTGTCATGGAATGTATCAGTATTTAATTCTATTGATCCACGTACTAATCAATGTGAAATTGAGGTTCAAAGAATTATTCATATGTAAAATATTGATAATCAAATGTCATATGCTTTCAATGATTCTAAACGCATTACGAAATCATATATACACATTGTTAATGCTCCAACGAGGGTTGAAATCCCTAAACAAAAATCAATTCCTGAAGAATTGATTAGTGATTCAAAACCACACCAGAAGCGTGGTAGACCTGCTGGTGCAAAAGATATTGTACCACGAAAACAAAAATTAATTGGAAATGCCCCAAAAGTGACAAGTGTTCCAGAAAATACCCTTGAAGTGGTATTACCTCCTAAAGAGGTTCAGACCCCTGAAGTGGCTATAACAAAGACCCCTGATGTAGTATTGCCTCCTGAAGTGGATATTGCCCCAGAAGTGGCGCATGCTTCCATAGAAGCAAAGGTACCTGAAAATTATGAGATCTCGATAAGTTATGTACATAACAGGAAATTGTTGGATTATGAGAGTATTGAAATTAATGATGTATATGCTTTTTTCGTGGCATGTGATATTATGATGAACTCCGGTCCTGAACCACAAAGTGTGGAAGAATGTCGATAAAGAGATGATTGACCAAAATGCAAAGTAGCAATCCAGGCAGAACTAGACTCCTTGCGCAAGAGAGATGTATTTGGACCTGCAATCCAAACACCAGATGGTGTAATCCCTGTTGGGAATAGATATATATTTGTATGAAAATGAAATGAGAGAAATAAAATTATGAGATATAAAGCCCGACTAGTAGCCCAGAAATTCTCTCAAAGGCCTGGACTTGATTACTAGGAAATATATATACTCTCATGTTATGGATGGAGTTACATTTAGTTTTTTGATGGGCATGGCTTGTATGGAAAATTGGAAACACGTCTCATGGATGTAGTGGCAGCCTATTTATATGGATCACATCATAGTAATATTTATATGAAAATCCCTGAGGGATTAAAGTTAGATGAAACTAAGTCTCGACATTTATATTCTATTAAATTACGATGATCATTATATGGTTTAAAACAATCTGGTCGAATGTGGTACAACAGACTTAGTGAATATTTATTGAATGATGGGTATATTAATAATCAAGTGTGTTCATGTGTGTTTATTAAAAGGATAAAAACTGGTTTTGTTATTATTGTTGCATATGTAGATGATTTGAATCTTGTTGGTACTTTTAAATATATTACTAACGCTACTAATTATTTGGAAAATGAGTTTGAAATTACGGATCTTGAAAAGATAAAAAAAAATTTAGGTGGAGTACTTATCTTCAGGAATATTAGTTCATCAGTCAACCTACACATAAAAGGTGCACGATCGTTTCTATATGGACAGATCTAATCCACTAACGACGCCCATGGTTGTTCGGTCACTCGAACCTGATAAAGATACATTCCGACCTCGAAATCCAGATGAAGATACTCTTGGACCTGAAGTTTCATATCTTAGTGTAGTTGGCGCTCTTATGTATCTTGCAAACAATACACGGCCTGATATTGCATTTACTGCAAATCTATTGGCGAGATTCAGTTCTGATCCTACCAAAAGGCATTGGGATGGAGTCAAATATATATTGAGATATTTTCATGGGACAATTGATTTTGGATTATTCTTTCCAAAAGATTCGAATTCGTAGCTAATTGGATATGTAGATGCTTGATACATGTCAGATCCTCATTTTGGACGATTACAAACAGGTTATGTATTCACATATTGTGGCAATATTATTTCTTGGAAGTCTACGAAAGAAACTATGGCGGCAACCTCATCAAATCATGCAGAACTGTTAGCGATCCATGAAGCAAGCAGAGAATGTATTTGGTTGCGATCTGTTATCCAACATATCCGGGAATCATGTGGCTTATCAAGTATCTCAGATAGACCTACAATTATGTTTGAAGATAATTCATCTTGCATTAAACAACTCAATGAAAGATATATCAAAAGGGATAGAACAAAGCACATCTTGCCAAAATTCTTCTACACTCACGAGCTCCAACAAAATGGTGAAATTGATATACAACAAATTCGATCCTATAAAAATATGGCGGATTTGTTTACAAAGTCATTGCCTACATCAATTTTTGAAATACTGTAAAATAATATCGGAATGCGAAGATTGAGAAAACTGATACATCAAGATGTCAAAGTATGAGGTGTTTCATTGAGGGGGAGACTGCACTCTTTTTCCTTCATCAAGATTTTTATCCCACTTGGTTTTTCCTTTCAAGGTTTTAACGAGACAGTCAACCTTCACATTAACAATTAAGGGGGAGTGTTATATATTGATTGTCAATTCTTTTTAATATTAAACAAACTGCCTTGAGATAAATATTATATATATTACTAGCTTTCAGAGGAAGTAAGTCAAAAGCGGTGGTGTTGTACTATAAATAGAGGTATTGGGCATAAGTTTAGAAGACATGTGAAAACAGTTCACATATTACATATATATAATCAAGTTCTCTCTCTTTCTTTTACTAATCTTATTATTATTTATTAAATAGTTTATAAATTATAACATGCCAGTTAATTTTACTTCAATAGTTGGGCCTTACTTGCAAACCACATTGTAAAAAATTAATATGCTAAGCTGGAAAAGTAAACTAGCAAACATGAGGAAATTTAGGCAGTTATGTTTTGGACTTCAACTTATGTTCATTATAATGGTAAAATTAGTTTTTACTTAATTAAATTTTATTTTTAAAAATTTATTTTATTGAATTGCATAACCCAAACCGAACCAATAGAAAATGAACCAAAATTTTTAAAAATAAAATCAAATTATCGATTCAGCTGAGATTTTCAAATTAAGGAATTTGATTTTATATAAGAACCGAGTTAAACCGAAGTAGGTGGTCCTCTACCCCCCACAGTTGCATTCACAGAAACTATCTATACTAGCTTGAATCTTGTGTGATGCACATGACACTTTTTAAATTGTTTGCTTAGAAAGATTATGTTTTCCCAGTTGTACAAGTAGAAGGGGGGGTTGAATACTTGTATGTCTTTTCTGCCTGATTTAAAATCAAATTAAGAACAAACTCAAACACAAAAATATGAATAAGTACTGTTTTGTATTATTGATTTATGAATACAAAACTCTCCTAGGGTGTACACAAACCCTAGCAGCTTCTCTGTGTTTATCACAGCAACTCTCTCTATCTCTATGCTCTCACAAAATTTCACTCAGACAATTATGCTTCAAATTTCCACACACTTACAATTAGGTTACATAGAGTTTATATAGAGAGCTGCCTATCAACTAATAACAGAAAGATAAATTACAATAGGAACATAATTCCTAATTATTAGTTGACAGTTTCCTTCTGAAATTCTCTTTCATTCCCATAGCATATTTGCAATATATTTATCTTTATCTTCGAAGACTTTCCATTCCTGTGATCTTCTTCCAAATTTAACTTTAACTTTATAGACTCTGAAACCTTCAGACTCTGATGATCTTCAGACTCTAATCATATGTAGACTCTGATAGATCATAGACTCTGATAGTCTATAGACTCTGATCACCTTCCAGACTCTGATCTTCATGCAGACTCTGGTTTCACTTTCTACAGAAATTCTTCTAAGTACAAATAACATGAATGTTGACTATCTAGACTCTGATTATACATTTCAGAGACTAGAAAGACTTATTACAGATAAACTAATCTAGACCCTGTTCTACTATTTTGTACATCATCAAATGAATATATTCCTAACAATCTCCCCCTATTTATGCTTTATAAAATATAAGCATAAATCAAGGTTTGATGATGTCAAAACTAAAGAATAAAACTATTAATCTTGAACAGAATAAAAGAATTATAAAGGAAAAAGAATTACTTCTTATTTAATCTTCTCAAAGGCTGGATTATTCTTCAAAAATGAATTCAGCATATTTTCCTCCACAATCGCCAGAGCCTCACCAACAAATTTTTTCAATTTCTTCATTTCTTCACTTGAGCATTTAATTTGACAATAAGCTGCTCTAAGATCATTTGCACTGCTTTCTTGATCTTTTAAGTCCTTCAACATCAGAACACTAACTTTTCCACTCATAGGCTGAAACCCAAAGTAATGACCCACGCCTTCTTGAAATTTAATCTGTTTTTCTTCCAATGGCATGACTTGATCATTTCCCTCAGTATCAACATATTTTAAAGAAAATTTGCCCATTTGTCGATTTGCCTGTCTGTGCAAAATCAGCTTCCTATCAATCTCCTTGAACCATTTGTGTGTGACAGCTTCTTTGCTCTTGTTAACTTCATAAGCAATTTGAAGTAGGAATCTAATATACTGTAGTTCCTCATCCTGTTTGAAAAAGATAAAATTTGACTAACTAATCCATCTTACACTTCCACCTTCTAAGAAGTAAACTAGCATCTCATTTTTCACCTTTTCTGTACCTCCCTGACCTCCTTGTATCTTTGTTTCAAAAACATTATAAACAATTTGAGCAGACACCACTTTATTTAAGTGCTTCTGAGTTATCTTCTCAAACTGCCTATCTGTCAAGGATTGAAGATCCCTGGTTAGAGTAGATGTTCTGTCAATGTTAGATTCTTCAAATCCTCCAAGACCTATCTTCTTTTTAGCTCTAAGTTGCAGATTTGATTGACTGCACTTCCAGTATGAAGGTTCTTGAGTTTGATCAGAGTCTGACTTCTTTCTTTGCTTATCAGAGTCTGACTTAGACTCTGATTTCCCATGTCTAGTCCCTGACTGATGTGTTCGAGTTCTTGCTACTCCAGATTGCTTTTGTTGCACATCATCAAGACCCCTAGGACCATGAGAACTATCACCATCATCACCATCTCTCCTCCTTTTAACTCCCCTTGATGTATCCTTGCATCCCTCATCCTTATGTCTCCTGAAGGACTCACCTTGCTTCTCCTTCTCCCCCTTTTTGACATCATCAGTACTGGTGACAGCCAAAAGAATCTGCTCAAGAACAGTGGAGATATTTGCCTGGGCTGCAATAACTGAATCAATCTTGGTGGTCAAATCAAAAACCGTAGTTTGAAGAGAGGCTTGAGTTGTAGTGATAGCAGCTAGAGCATCTTTAAAAGCTACTTCTTTGGATAATTGAAGGGAGTGAATTCTGTCAAATCTGGTATTGAGCAGAGAAGTTGTATTATCAACACCAGTGAGCTTGATTTTAATATGAGAAATGTCCTGGACCACACTGAATAATTGAGCAGCAACATCAGGTAACTCAGCTTTAACAGCTCCATCTAAGACTTGATCTTCTTCACCAGGATAGTAACCATGTTCTTGTTGAAAGGATTTTTTCTGAAAAGCTTTAAGTCTCTCAGAATGATGAATATCCAAAATACACTCAAAAGAATCTTTATCATTGATGCCTCTTTGCTGTGCAGACTCCCAAGACTGAGGAAACACCTGATCAAAATAGATAAAAGAAGGAGTAACGTGATCATCATCTTCAGAAGTGCACTCCTCAGCAACAGGCTCTAGCTTTGTGAATGGAGGTGTAGACTCTGGTGGTGGTGTAGACTCCGAAACTGCAAACGGGACTATAGACCCTGACTCCTCCTGAGAGTGATCAGAGACTGTAGACTCTGGAAGTCTAGCCCTTATAGGCATGATTAAGAGTTGTTCTTCTGACTTCGAATATGCAGCCTCAGTTATAATTACAGGATTATCCACCAAAGCCTCCATGACCCTATCTGCTCTCCTTGCTAGAGAATCCACCAGATGAAGATGTGGTCTCTGTGTAAATGATTTCTGAGCAGCAAGAGCCTCCTCCTTTTTGCCAACCTGCACAATCAGACATAGTGAATTGTCATCCATCCCCTGCTCCAACTCATTGGACCAACTTTTTGTAAAATCTTGATCCTAATAAGTAAAGTTAGGTTCAGGATACCCTAATCTCTCATGCTCACAGTGGGGTTGGGCACCCACTTTCTCAATCTCACTCAGGCTCTCTACAGCCTTTTCTACCTCTCCTTTTGCCTGGTCCAGTGCCAGCCTCTCAGATATTTTGTCACTCAATGTGGAGGGTGCACTCAATAAACCTACAGAAGAGGGGTTGAGAGATAATAATGGTGCTTCAATACCTGAACCACCTTGATGGAGGGGAACCCCTTCAAATGTCTGAAGGCTAGGGGTTTCCACCAAGGGGTGAGCATCAACAGATTCTGAACCCTTACTAGCATCTTCTCTCTTTTTAGAGTCTGTTGGCTCCAGTATTCCAATCTCAGGGTCTACTCTAGACTGCTTCAGTATGACTTCATTAGAAGTCAGAGTCTGAGTGTTACCATCTTTGACTGTTTGTGCATGAGACTCCCCCTCAAGGTGGATAGACTCTGATAGAATAGAGTGAGAAATTACTTCATGACCATCCATCAGAGTCTGTCCTCCCATATCACTGGGGTTCTCATCAGCTCTTTGATGAGTTGTCAAGGAGGGCCCAACAGCATACTCCCCTGCCCCACTATCACCCAACCTCTGACTAGGTGGTTCTTGTATGGGTGAGGCAGACTGAGCATCTTTATCACTAGTCACCACTGGTGCACTAGTCCCAACCTCCAACTGCCTTGCATCACCTGCTACCTCCTGTTGTTCTTCAAGAATAAATGCATCCAACTTGTGATGAAAGCCCCTGAGATGGATTGCATTGATTGCCTGGGCATCTGTGAGATTGAAGAGTTCCTGCAGTTCCCTTCTTACTCTTTGAAAATATGTGCCCTTGAATTGATCCAGTCTACTTTGGTAGGTTGGATAGATGTATTTGTTGGCAATTGTACCTATATTATGGACAAGATAGTCAGCCACCTGTTTTGACAGAGGTTGAACTTGAGAGATCCATTGAATGGTTGTCCTGTAGGTAACTCCATTATCCCAAATTGCTTCATGGTTAAAAACTGGTTGCTCAATCTCAGTTTCCAACTCAGCAACAGACTCTGATGCTCTCCTTTTGTGGACCTTAAGCTTTTTAGGCTTCTTTGTGATTTGCTGTTCAGAGTCTGGCACACCTAGTGCTTTGAGAACTTCATTTGTTTTGCCTTCTATGAGTCCAGCTGCTTGTACTTGGAATGAAGAGTTGAATAGGTAGCTGTAGAGATTTTTGACCACATCCTGTGCAGACATTTGTAGCTCCTGTTCCATTCTCTTTCTTAGGGATTCATAGGTTGAAAGAAAATCCAAGACTTGAGATTTAGTCTGATATTGCCCTGGATCTTCAACTGATTCCACCAAAGGATATAAGAATAGCAGTGCCTCATCACTTGGAGTAATGATCTCATCAATTAGACATGAGGCTGCATCCAATGGCATTCCTTCCCAAAATGTTTCATGATCAGAGTCTAAAGGCAGTCTAGACTCTGACTCAACATTAGACTCTAATTCAAGTATTTTCTTGATTTCAGAGTCTGGCTCTGCAGGAGCCTTGAGAGCATCTGTTTCCTGCAAAACAGGGTTAGTAATAATAACAGGCTTGTGTGTGTGTGTGCAGAATAAGCCTTCATTAACCTTCTGTACTTCTGAGCAAAAGATTTCTCAAGAGACTCAATATGAGAATCCTGAGGTGATTCCCTAGGTTTTTCAGAGTTTGAAGCCTTTTCAGAGACTACAGACTTGGATGGAAGGTTAGAATCAAGTGTATCATGACCTTCTTTTAGCAAAGAAAGACCTTCAACAACTTATTTCTCTAGAGGGTTGAGCTCCTCATCACTGTGCTCATCTATAAGCCCGGTTTGAACCAATTTTCTCCTCTTTACAACTGGTGTCTGTTGAGAGACACCAGAGGTTGGTTTCTTTTTGGATTTTGGTTTGGAAGATTGTGTAATTGAAGGGGATTTGGTGACTGGGGTAGGTGCAGGGGGGCTCTCCAGTACTTGTTCCTGCACCATGTCACCACCAAAAAAAGAATCATTGTAGATAGAAGGTTTGTAAGTTGAGAGTTTTACCTGCATTACCTGTGGATAGTGCATGGCAGGTAGACTCTTCTTTTTGTCATCAATTCTCTTGATGTCAGAGAATATCTTCATTTGTTGTTTGTAGGCCTGCACACAACAATCATCTGCCAACTTGGTTGACATGTCAGGAATGAAGTGATTAAGGAGAATCATAAGAAATCTATGATAGTAGACTTTCTTCCTCCCCTCATGCACATTATTTAATTTTGCTCTCATTTGAGTGAGCAACATATCACCAATGTTGATTATTCTATCAAATAGGAGACTGTGACCAATTTGATAAGTAATAGCAGTAATAGCATCAAATTCACTGCACTTACCAGTGAAACACTTAGCAATTTGATCAAAGAAAAATGACCATTCTTTTCTTAAGTAAGGCCTAGTTATCTTGCTCATGTTATCTAAGCTAGCAAAATAACCTATTGCCTTAAACATGTTTTTAATGTCATCATCAGATACAGTTTCATCAAAAGAAGATTTAACAGGCAATTTAAACACAGAATTAAGCACATCTGCAGTGACATCAAATGTAGTCGAGCCAAAGGTGAACATTATTTTACCTGGTTGATCCTGAGAAGGATCAACGACCTGTGCAGAACTCCAAGCTTTGGAGACAGCATCCATATGAATCACTGGAGATGCTTTCAGAATGTAACTGAGCTCAGATTGCTCCATGAAATCCATCATTGGAAAGTAGTCAGCATCTACTCCTTTCTTATCTCCAAGAGCAGCAACATGATTTGTAGTCATGAAATCAAAATCCCCAAATGTGAAAGCAATCGCCTTGGGTCCCCTCATGACAGTAGAAACGGCAGCCATTAAAGTTGTTGAGTGGAAAGTGATGGAAAAGCTTGAAGAAATTAGCTAGGGTTCGTAAAAAGCTCTGTGAATATTTTTGCCTTAGAAGATAATTGCAATAAACAAGTGAGTAAATTGTATGAAAATTTCTATTTTGTTCAAGTTGCATACAATACACACGAGTCTACAGCCTGTCTCCAGTCAAAAGATAACTGTTACCGCCTATTTCAAGTCATTTGAACATTTTAAATGCAATCAGAGTCTGCAGGCGCGAATTTTAACCGTTTCAGAGCCTAGGCGATAATTTTCTCAGAGTCTACTGACTCTCAGAGTTTACAGACTCGTCAAAGTCTATAGACTCGTCAGAGTCTAAAAACTAGACTCTGTCAAGGTAAAATACCAAACAAAATATTGCAATAATAATTAATCACAGTGTGTTAAGACAGGGACTATAATTAAAGTACATACCTTGCTTCTTGTAATTTTGATCACTTACATATTTAACATACCTAATTCACCTACCAGTCTGAGAAAGGTAGATTCATCAAGTGGTTTTGTCAAAATGTCTGCAATCTGTCTGTCAGTTGGAACATAGTGACGTGTCACAGTGCCATTTTCAACATGTTCTCTAATGAAGTGATACCTGACATCAATGTGCTTTGTTCTGGAGTGTTGGACTGGATTCTCTGCAATTTTAATAGCACTAGTATTATCACAATACATAGGAATATTTGATAATGTTAGTCCATAATCAAGTAATTGATTTCTCATCCACAGAATTTGAGCACAGCAACTTCCAGCTGCAATGTATTCAGCCTCAGCTGTTGAGGTGGATACTGTTTGTTGTTTCTTGCTAAACCAAGAAATTAATCTGTTGCCAAGAAACTGGCATTGTCCTGTTGTGCTTTTCCTGTCTACTTTGCATCCTGCATAGTCAGAATCTGAATAGCCAATTAGTGAAAAATATGACTCTCTAGGATACCAAAGTCCAAGAGTTTGTGCCCCCTTGAAATATCTAAAAATTCTTTTCACAGCTATTAAGTGTGATTCTCTAGGGTCAGCTTGAAATCTGACACACAGACAAGTTGCAAACATTATATCTGGTCTACTAGTAGTTAAATATAACAATGAGCCAATCATACCTTTGTAGCTAATGTTGTCAACTTTCTTACCCTTTGGGTCAGAGTCTGGCTTAGTAGCTGTTGACATGGGAGTTTTAGCAGTTGCAGAATCTTGCATATCAAACTTCTTCAACAGTTCTTTTACATACTTTGTTTGATTGATGAAAATTTCATCATCATTCTGTTTGACTTGAAGCCCCAAAAAGAAGTTTAATTCTCCCATCATGCTCATTTCATAATTTGACTGCATTAGTTGACAACTTTTCACAGAGATTATCATTAGTAGATCTAAATATAATATCATCAACATAAATTTGGACAAGAAAGATATCACCTTTATATTTTCTAATAAAGAGAGTTTTGTCAATGGTACCTCTTGTGAATCCATTTTCAAGAAGAAATTTTGAAAGAGTTTCATACCATGCTCTAGGTGCTTGCTTCAATCCATATAGTGCCTTGTCTAACCTGTAAACATGATCAGGAAACTTTGGATCAACAAATCCTGGTGGTTGCTCCACATAGACTTCTTCTTCCAATTCTCCATTTAAGAATGCACTTTTCACATCCATCTGATACACCTTGAATTTGGAATGAGCTGCAAAGGCCAAAAACATTCTGATAGCTTCCGATCTTGCTACTGGTGCAAAAGTTTCATCATAGTCAATTCCTTCCTCCTGTGAGTATCCTTTTGCAACTAGCCTTGCTTTGTTTCTGATTACAGTTCCATTCTCATCAAGTTTGTTTCTGTACACCCATTTTGTACCAACCACTGATCTATCTCTAGGTCTTGGTACAAGTTTTCACACTTTATTTCTCTCAAATTCATTCAATTCTTCTTGCATTGCAATAATCCAATCAGGATCTTGCAAGGCTTCCTCAATTTTCTTGGGTTCATTCTTTGAGAGGAAACAGCTATAGAGACATTCATTTTGAGTGATTGTTCTTGTTTGTACACCACTCTCAGGATCACCAATTATCAAGTCAGGAGTGTGATTCCTTGTCCATCTTCTAGCAAGTGGAAGATTGGTTCTTGAACTTGAAGCTCCCCCAAAGTCATTTGCATCTTCTGTATTTGAGTGAAATTCAAATGAAGAGGCTCCCCCTAAATTGCTTGACTATGACAAGAGTTCAGAGTTGCTTGATCCAGACCCTGATGAGTTAGACTCTGTCTGTCTAGACTCTGTCTGGGTAGACCCTGACCTGTTAGACTCTGAATTATTTGGAGTTAAATTTTCTGGCTCCCCCTCAGAGTATGCAGGTTCCTGTGTTGGTTCAGGATTTATTTTAGGGTCTTCATCCTCTTCTTCTTCATTTATCTCAGAACTTTTTAGATTTTCAAATTCTAGTGTAGTAGACTCTGACTCATCCTGCAATCCTGTATACTTTTTATCATCAAATGCAACATGAATAGATTCTATAACAATTTTGGTTCTGAGATTAAACACTCTGAATGCTTTTGTGTTCAATGCATATCCAAGAAAAATTGATTCATCTGCCTTGGCTTCAAATTTGCTTAGATTTTCAGGATGTACTTTCAATACATAACACTTGCATCCAAAAATGTGAAAGTGTTTCACACTTGGCTTCTTGTCCTTTATCATTTCATAGGGAGTCTTTCCATGCATGTTTATTAGAGTGCAGTTTTGAGTGAAACATGCTGTATTGACTGCCTCAGCCCAAAAATATACTGGCAGCTTAGACTCTGCCAACATTGTTCTGGCAGCTTCTATGAGTGTCCTATTCTTTCTTTCCACAACTCCATTTTGTTGAGGAGTTCCTGGCGCAGAAAATTGTTGAGTAATTCCCTTTGATGCACAGTAGTCCTCCATGATTGAATTCTTGAATTCAGTACCATTGTCACTCCTCGGGATTCTTATTGTTTTCTTTGATTTTCTTTCCAGAAAAGTGATATGGTCTATTATGTGTTGTGAAGTTTCATCCTTTGAATGTAGAAAGAAAACCCATGTGAATCTTGTAAAATCATCTACAATAACAGGAGTATATTTATTTTTATTAATTGACATAACATTTACTGGACCAAATAAATCAAGATGCAATAAATAAAAGGGTTCAGAAATGGTGTTTATTGTCTTGCTCTTGAAGGATGATTTCCTTTGTTTTCCAAGTTGACATGCTTCACAAAGTCCATCTTGCACAAAATCAACCTGTGGTAATCCTCTTACAAGATTCTGTTTAACCAACTTGTTGAGTGTTTTGAAGTTGATGTGTGACAGTTTCTTGTGCCATTTCCAGCTTTCTTCAGTTGAGGCCTTGCTGTATAGACATGTGACTTCATTGTTTATGCAATCCTTCAAGCTGGCTTCATAAATGTTACAATGTCTGTGTCCTTTGAAAACCACAATGCCTGTTTCTTTGTGAGTCACAAGACACTCTTTGTTGTCAAAGCCAGTATGGTAACCTTTATCTCCAAGTTGACTTATGCTTATTAAATTGTGCCTTAAGCCATCAACTAGAGCTACTTGTTCAATGATGACATTCCCAAGTACAATCTTGCCATATCCCAGTGTTTGTCCTTTATTGCCATCTCCAAAGGATACTTCTGGGCCAGCCATTTCCTCAAAGTCTGTAAGCAGGGATTTCTTTCCAGTCATATGTCCTGAGCATCCACTGTCCAGGATTAGGGTTACTTTCTTTACCCAGGTTCCCTGCATACATAAAGCAACTAGTTAGATGTTTTGAGGACCCAAACAGTTTTGGATCCTTTTCTACTAATTTTAGGAGAAACAGGCTTAACAATTTTCACCTTTGGCTTACCTGTCTCTTTTATTGCTCTAGGCTCTGGTGGAGTCTTAACAGTGTCATACCAACTTTTATCAATAGAAGATTTTATTTCATAAAAATTGTAATACAAATCATGATAGTCCCTACACATATAAATAGAATGAAATATGCTACCACAGTGATAACAAGGTTTCTGTGGTATGTAGTGACTTTTCAGAGTCTGAGAAGGACTAGACTCTGATTTCATCTCATTTTTTGTTTTACAATCTATAGCTAAATGGTTGAGGTTGCCACATTTATAACACTTCTTTCTAGGAGCATTAGGATCTTTTTGATAATTATTAGCCTTATTGATGCCTTCTTTACCATTCTTATTTCTCCTAGTTTTAGTGGACTCTGATAAGTTCTCTAGCCTTTCTTTCAACTTAGACTTAGACAAGTACCCTATGTTTATATTTTTCTTAGAGTTATTTGCCCCTGTTTCATCTGTCTTTTTGTCAACAACAGGGGGATTATTGACAGATGAGTTTGTGGTTTCAGTTTTTTCTTTAGGGATCACAAACTTAACAGGAACAAATGTACTTTTGTCTTTAGTCTTATTAAATTTGCTAGCTTCTTCATTGTTATCATTCTCAACAATAGGTCTTTTGTCTTGACTCTTGTCATAGCCTAGACCAGCAGTTTGACACACGTTTTGATTATTGAGAATTTTATGAACTTTTCTTCCAGAGTCTGTCCAAACTTTAAACTTAAGCATTTCTTCTTCTAGTTCTTTCCTAACATAGTCATAGGCTTTCAAAATTTCAGTGTAGTTATGACTATATTTCTTAGAATCCTTTTTGTATTGTTCCATTAATAATAACTCAGACTCTAAATGACCATTCCTTTTAGTTAAGGTTAAATTTTCTTCTCTCAACATTTCACTTTCACTAGTGAGAGACCTATATGTTGTCATTATTTTATTAACCTCACTTTTCACAATCTCTATGCCATCAGAGTCTAAATTAATTAAGGATTCAGGAGTAAAGATTGATACCTGAGTTTTAGGAGATGAGGGTTCTTTAGGAGATTGTGATTTTCTTGAGGAGGATGCCATCAATGCTAGATTTTCATAATCAATTTCATCCTCTGAGCTTGAGTCTGCCCAATCCTTTCTTGTTGATAGAAGTGCTTTTCATTTTCCTTGACTTTTTGACTTTTTGCATTCACTGGCAAAGTGCCCCAATATTCCACAGTTGAAACATTTGACCTTTACTTTGTCAAGTTTGATTATTGTACTCTTGCTCTTCTCAACCTTCTCATCTTCCTTCTTGAATGATGGCCTTTTGCTAAATTTGCCCGTTCTTTTGTTGAATTTCATTCTTTTGAAATTTTTAGCAAACATAGCCATCATTTGACTTGGATCAAACTCTTCATCAGAATCAGAGTCTGTGTCAGTAGACTCTGACTCCACAACAGCTTTACCCTTCTTTCTTGAATCCTTGATTCTTGCTTCTGTGGGTTGTTCCTGTTGTTCTTTCTCAGACTCCATCAAGAGTGCCACAGATTTTGTCTTCACAGACTTCTTATTCTTCCTCTGTTGCATCTCCAAATCATATGTCTTGAGTCTGTCATACAATTCTTCTAGAGTTAGTTCATCCAAATCTCTAGCTTCC
This sequence comes from Oenanthe sinensis, assembly GCA_028671895.1. Lineage (NCBI taxonomy): Eukaryota > Viridiplantae > Streptophyta > Magnoliopsida > Apiales > Apiaceae > Oenanthe > Oenanthe sinensis. The sequence goes on from CM053796.1 coordinate 30,610,532, forward strand.
CTTATGGCTGTAGTCTTATTGTCCCACTCTTCAGGAAGTGCTCTCAGAAACTTGGTGTTTGTATCTTCAGAATCATAAACCTTACCAAGCATAGCCATTTCATTCAAGAGTTTTGTAAACCTATCATACATCTCAGTGATAGATTCTCCAGATTTTGCTTCAAAGTACTCATACTCTTGAATTAGCAAAGACCTAGCATTCTTCTTGACATCTTTAGTCCCTTGACAGTGCACATCAAGTTTGTCCACATCTCCTTAGCAGTCTTGCATGATATGACACAGTTAGTTAGAACAGAATCCAAACTGTTGAAGAGAATGTTCTTTACTTTTGCCTCCTTAAGGACATTTTCCTTGTCCTCTTTTGTCCATTCAGCCTTTGGTTTCTCAACGAGGTGTTCTTCAGTTATTTTGCCTTCCTCGTTGATTTGAGGCATAATTTTTAAGGGCACAAAGGGTCCTTCATTAATCCTGTCAAGATAGTCAGGGTCTGTTGCTTCCAGATGGTGCAGCATCTTAACCTTCCAGTGGGTGAACTCGTTTCTCTTAAGCATAGGAATCTTAGAATTGCCATCTTTGTTTCCAGACATCTTTGATCGATTTTAAACGTTAGGCTCTGATACCAATTGTTTTCCCAGTTGTACAAGTAGAGGGGGGGTTGAATACTTGTATGTCTTTTCTGCCTGATTTAAAATCAAATTAAGAACAAACTCAAACACAAAAATATGAATAAGTACTGTTTTGTATTATTGATTTGTGAATACAAAACTCTCCTAGGGTGTACACAAACCCTAGCAGCTTCTCTGTGTTTATCACAGCAACTCTCTCTCTATCTCTATGCTCTCACAAAATTTCACTCAGACAATTATGCTTCGACTTTCCACACACTTACAATTAGGTTACATAGAGTTTATATAGAGAGCTGTGTTAGGAATTATGAGTTTTGATGATAACAAATTACTTAGAATTTCAATAGGGACTCAAAATTATTTTTGTAACTGATCAATTGATATGACTTATAAATATCCATTGATTAGGAAACCAGCTATCAGTTGAAACTTGTTTCTCAACTGATAAACTGGATTGTAGCATTGATTTATGTTTCACTATCAATTGATTGTATTACCTCGATGGATGCAATGATGTAGTCAACTGATGTTATTGACTTCAATTTCTAGCTTCTCAACAGATGTGAAGAATGGCTGATCAATTGTAAATATTCTAAGTCAGAATTCTCACAAGTGAAGTGATCAACTGATGTTGAAGTCGATGGATGAAGACACTACTCAACGGATGAAAGCTATCAATGGATAATTACAGTCAACGGATAAAGAATCATCAATGGATAAGGAGTCGATGGATAGCTCAATTATCCATCGACACATCAACTGATCAACAGATATCCTATCCATCGATGGATAAGCAAAGGTGAATCAACTGATAAGCTTAACATCATTTATCAGTTGATTAAAGTTTCCCTATTTAGCTAAAAGCCAGATTTCACGGGAACAGTGCAGAAACTGAATCATTGGAAGACAGTCCTGTCAGGACTGTGAAGACTTTCTAGGCAACACAGCATCCAAGGAATATCTTAAGACAAAAGACACTTCCAGAGCTAGTAAGTTCTACAAGGAAAGCTGTGAAAAGGAGCTAGTTTCTATTTTTATGTAAACAGTATAAATTGTAATATTATATTGTTATCAGTCGATAGAAAACTAGAGGAGTAGTTGTTGTTTATAAAAAGCAACAACACAGTAGCAAAGATGTAGTTGTTTTTGTAATAGAACTCAAGAAAAGCAAAGTAGAAAATCAGGCAGAACTTGTAATGCTTTTCTAGATTCTACATTCAACTTTGTACGCAGCTTAGTATTTTTACTAAGATCAATTGAAAGCAAAAACACACTAGTGGAAAAACAATCCACTAGTAATTTTTAATCTTGTTGTTTCTGTTATCAACACTTTAGTTATCCAGTTCTTAGTTACATCAATCTTAATTAAACACTCTCTTTGTACAAACTTATTTCCGCAAGAAGAAGTTGACTTAATTCTTAAGTTTGTATTCAACCCCCCCTTCTCCAAACTTAGTGTACTTAAGGGCGAATAACAATTGGTATCAGAGCAAGCTTTCGACAAACAGAAAGTCAAGATCTAAAAGTACATCAAGAATGGGTCAAAGAGAAACAGGAGTTAAGATTCCAGTTCTAGAGAAAGATGAATATTTTCCCTGGAAAGTAAAAATGCACTTGCATCTGCTATCTATTGATCCTTCCTATGTTCATTGCATAGAGAAAGGTCCACATGTGCCTATGAAAATAGTTACAAGTGTAAATGCAGACGGTACTCAAGCACCAGACAAACTCATTCCTAAATCTGTGAGTGAGTATACAGATGAAGATGAAAAGGAAGTACACAAGGACAAAAAGGCCATGAATATTTTGTTTAATGGTCTTGACAAGGACATGTTTGACAATGTCATCAGTTGTACAACCTCCAAAGAAGTCTGGGACACTCTTCAAACCCTCTGTGAAGGTACTGAGCAAGTAAGAAAGAACAAGATGCAACTCTTGATTCAAAAGTATGAGGCCTTTCACTTCAAGGGTGGTGAAACAATAAATGATACATATAGTAGGTTTCAAAAGCTGTTGAATGAGCTTAAACTATATGGAAGAGTTTATGCTGTTGAGGACACCAACCTCAAATTCTTGAGGTCCCTACCCAAAGAATGGAAACCAATGACTGTCTCTATAAGGCAATCTCCTGACTTTAAAGATTATACCTTGGACAAGCTGTATGGCATCTTGAAAACCTATGAGTTGGAGCTACAGCAAGATGAGGAAATTGAGAAAAGTCAGAAGAGAGAAAAGTCCATTGCTTTGATGGTCAAGGAAAAGCAAGTTGCAGAAACAGATGAAGATGCTGATTTCAAAGAAGGGAAGAAAGAAGGTCATGGCAATGGTGCAAATTATGTTAGATATGATGAATCTTCTACTGGTAAAGGAAAAGAACTTTGTGATAGTGATGAGTCACTCATCAAAGATGAAATGGATGAAATAGATGAGCATTTAGCTTTTCTATCAAGAAAATTTTCCAAACTCAAGTTCAAAAGGAATCCAATGCAAAGGCCTGGATCACAGTTCAGGAGAGACACTCAACAAGGCAAAAATCTTGTTGACAGAACTCAATTCAGATGCTTTAACTGTGGATTGGCTGGTCACTTTTCAAGTGAATGCAGAAAGCCCAAAGTTGAAAAGAGGTCAAAGTCTAGTGATGGTGTTGACTATAAAAAGAAGTACTTTGACTTGCTCAAACAAAGAGAGAAGGCTTTTGTGACAGAAGAAAAGGACTGGGCTGCTGAGGAGGATTCTGAAGAAGAAGAAGAACACATCAATCTTGCACTAATGGCCAATCAAAATGACCAGGAAGCTAGTTCATCTAGCAATCAGGTAATTTCTACAAATCTATCTGAGTTGTCCAAAGATGAATGCAATATTACAATTAATGAAATGTCTAATGAATTGTATAATTTGCATGTTACTCTTAAGTCTTTGAACAAAGAGAACACTAGGCTCAAATTAACATTAGAAACTCTCACTGAAAGAAACAATTTCTTAGAGAGTGAGCTAGTGCAATTGGACAGACTCAAGATGGAAAACAAAGATGCTAGAAATGAACTAGTTGACAGTAAAAAGGAAATAGAGAAGTTAAAAGAAAAATTAGAGGATGAACTAAGAACCATTGACAAGTGGAACAGGTCAAGTAAAGCCAGTAAGAAGATGAATGACATTCATGGAACAAACTCTTTCACCATGTTGTCTGAAACTCTTGAGAAAATAGCCATTGATGAAGATCAATCTTTAGAAAAGAAGCAATCGATTGATAACTCTGAATCAACTGATAAGAATTATCCATCGATTGATAATGCTATTTCAACGGATAATTATCCATCGATTGAGAAGTCATCAACTGCTAAGAAATGTGATATTAAAACTAAGTTTAACAGACCTATTAAATTTGTCAAAGAAAGTAGCTCCTCTGAAGCTAAAATCGAAGTTGAAAAGGCTAATATAGGATTCTTATCTAAAAATTAGTTGAAAGAGAAATTGGAAAAGATAGAACCTAATATTCAGCCAAATGAAAAGAAGAAGAAAAATAGAAATGGTAAAGTAGGTATAAACAAGCACAACAACTACACACCTGACAAATATGCTCCTAGGAAAGTTTGTGCTAAGTGTGGTAGTAAAAATCATTTATCTGTGCAATGTAAACTCACCATGCCTACAACAACAAATGTACCTGCTATACCCAACATGCATACCAGTTCTGTTTTTCCTCATTCAGTTGATTCTCATGCTGTTCATGCTCAGTATGCATCAATGCCTTATATGTTTAATCCATATCTTGCATTTGCCAATATGAATATGCCTGCTATGCCATGGAATATGCTTAACAGTCTTCATGCACCAAATTTTTTCAACTCTGCAAGCATGAGCATTCCAAATATTAGCACTGAGAATTCTGAGGTAGGGAGACCAACACCTAAGGTTGAAGTGGAAGTAAAACCACCCAAACCAAAGGTACAAAAATTGGAAACCAAGCCAAAGATAACAACTAATAAGAAAGGACCCAAGGCAACTTGGGTACCAAAATCAACTTGATTTGTTTTGACTGTGTGCAGGGAAAGAGAAGAAATCTTTGGTACTTGGACAGTGGATGTTCAAGACACATGACTGGAGATAAATCCCTGCTCACAAAGTTTGAGGAGAAAGCTGGCCCTGGAGTAACTTTTGGAGATGACAGCAAAGGGCACACCATGGGATATGGCTTGATTTCAAGAGAGAATGTCATCATTGAACCTGTTGCATTAGTTGATGGCTTAAGACATAACTTGTTAAGCATAAGTCAACTATGTGACAATGGAAATAAAGTCTGTTTCACAACAGAAACATGCATAATTTCCAACAAGGTAGATGGAAGCCTGGTCATGACTGGGAATAGAAAAGGGAATGTGTACATAGCTGACTTCAACTCAACAAATGCAGAATCAATGACTTGTCTTCTCTCTAAGGCAAGTACAAATGAAAGTTGGCTGTGGCATAAGAAATTAGCTCACTTGAATTTCAAAGCCATGAATCTCTTGGTTAAGAAAAATCAAGTGAGAGGCTTACCACAAATGGAATTTGTCAAGGATGGACTTTGTGATGCTTGTCAGAAAGGAAAACAGAGGAAGGCATCATTTAAGTCGAAATTGGAATCTTCAATTGAAAAGCCACTTGAGTTATTACATATGGATTTGTTTGGTCCTGTAAATATTATGTCTATTGCAAAGAAGAGGTATGCTCTAGTCATTGTGGATGATTTTTCAAGATTCTCATGGACTTATTTTCTACATTCAAAGGATGAAGCTAGTCATCTCATCATCAAGCACATAAGAGAAAATGAGAAAAATCTTGAATTGGATGTAAAGAAGATAAGGAGTGACAATGGAACAGAATTCAAAAATTCCACAATGAAAGAGTTCTGTGAATCAAAAGGAATCATACACACATTCTCTGCACCCAGAACACCTCAACAAAATGGGGTAGTTGAAAGGAAAAATAGGACATTGATTGAAGCTGCTAGAACCATGTTGGAAGATGCCAAACTCCCAACATACTTCTGGGCTGAGGCCATAAACACAGCATGTTTTACTCAAAACATCTCCCTAGTAAATAAAGCTCAAGGGAAGACTCCTTATCAATTGATCAAGAAAGACAAAAAGCCAAAGGTGGGATTTCTTCATGTCTTTGGCTGCAAGTGTTATGTACTAAGAAATCAAGGTGAAAATCTAGGAAAATTTGAAGCCAAGGCTGATGAAGCTATATTTATTGGGTATGCACTATCAGGTGTAGCCTATAGAATCTACAATCTCAGACTACACATTGTTATGGAATCTGTACATGTAGTATTTGATGATAAAAAGATTCAAGGCTTGTTTGATGAAGGAAATCATGACACACTGCATTTTGAGAATGAATCAAATGATGTAAATGACGATGAAGAGGCAGAAATTATAAAACCTCAAGTGTTCAGAAACCCAATATCAGTTGATGTTACTGCATCAATGAATAATTTATCAGTTGACAGAAATCCATCAACTGATAATGCATCAACTGATAACTCCTCAACGGATAATCAACAATCTACATCAAGGGTATCCACTTCAGGGGGAGGGTTTCAGAATCATTCTACAAATTCAGATCACTTTGAGTTCAATACAAATGATCATGAAGCTTCATCATCAAGGCAAAATTTGTATCCTCAAAGAAAATGGACAAGAAGCCATCCATTTGAACTAATTATTGGAAATGCAGAAGATGGTGTCAAGACAAGAAGTGCTACTCAAAATGAGTGTCTGTATAGCAGTTTTCTATCTCAAGAAGAACCCAAAAGAATTGAAGAGGCTCTCATGGATCCTGATTGGGTGTTGGCTATGCAAGAAGAACTGAATCAGTTTGAAAGAAATAAAGTATGGAAGCTGGTGCCCAGACCAAAAGACAGATCAGTAATTGGTACAAAATGGGTATTCAGAAACAAAATGGATGAAACTGGTATTGTGACTAGGAATAAAGCAAGGCTTGTAGCAAATGGTTATTCACAAGAAGAAGGAATTGATTTTGATGAAACTTTTGCACCAGTTGCAAGGTTAGAAGCAATTAGAATCTTTCTGGCCTATGCTGCACATGTTAATTTCAAAGTCTACCAGATGGATGTGAAAAGTGCATTTTTGAATGGAGTACTAGAAGAGGAAGTCTATGTGGAACAACCTCCTGGCTTTGAAGATCTAAAATTTCCTAACTCTGTCTACTTTTTACTCAAAGCACTTTATGGCTTGAAGCAAGCACCAAGGGCCTGGTATGACACTCTATCTCAGTTTCTCATTGAGAATAATTTCACAAGAGGTACTGTTGATAAAACTCTATTCAGTAGACATGTTAATGGCTCTATCATTCTTGTACAAATTTATGTGGATGACATTATTTTTGGATCAACAAATGAGGAACTTTGCAAGAAGTTTGCCAAACTAATGCAGAGTAAATATGAAATGAGCATGATGGGAGAGCTTACCTACTTTCTTGGGTTACAAGTCAAACAGGTTAAGGATGGTATTTTTATAAATCAAACAAAGTACATTCATGATTTGTTAAAGAAATTTGAGTTAAGTGAATGTTCTTCTGCAAAAACTCCCATGGCCACTGCCACTAAACTTGAATTAAATACCAAAGAAGCTAAGGTGGATATTTCAAGTTATAGAGGCATGGTAGGCTCACTTTTATATTTAACTGCTAGTAGGCCAGATATAATGTTCTCTACATGCTTATGTGCTAGATTTCAGGCTGATCCTAGAGAATCTCATTTAGTAGCTATTAAAAGAATTTTCAAATATCTTAAGGGTACATCAAATTTAGGTATTTGGTATCCTAGAGATTCTGGTTTCAATCTAATAGGCTACTCAGATGCTGATTATGCAGGTTGCAAAATAGACAGGAAAAGTACTACAGGCACCTGTCAATTTCTGGGAAATAAACTTGTGTCATGGTTTAGCAAAAAGCAACACTCAGTATCAACTTCAACTGCAGAAGCTGAGTACATTGCTGCTGGAAGTTGCTGTGCACAAATTTTATGGATGAGGAATCAACTATTTGACTATGGGTTCAACTTGAACAAAATTCCCATCTTCTGTGACAATACAAGTGCCATTGCAATAACGGAAAATCCTGTGCAACATTCCAGAACTAAACACATTGACATTAGGTATCATTTCATTAGGGAACATGTAATGAATGGTACAGTTGAATTACATTTTGTCCCTAGTGAACAACAACTTGCAGACATATTTACCAAACCTCTAGATGAATCTACTTTTAATAGATTAGTCTGTGAGTTAGGTATGCTTAATTATACTCATGCTTAAAATGTCTGTCAAGTTTTGCAGCCATTGTTCACAATTCAATGGATATTTATCTATCGACAGATAATTACCTAAGTAATTGTTTATCGATGGATAAATCCCATCCTATTTGATCAACAGATAAATGTTATTCCTATCGATGGATATTTATCTATCGACAGTTAATTATCTTGGTAGTTAGTGATCGATCGATAAATGATTAATTCTCTATTTTTATCCGTCGATAGTAATAGAATTTCTACAGTTTTATTCATCCGTTGATCAAATTATAGCCGTTGGAGAATTACCATCAAGGGTAATAAATTACAGTCTTTTATACATCAACGGTTATCTACTAATTAAAAAGTCATTTCAAGTCTTTTTAATACTAGGAAATATAAATAGCAGCAACAATTAAAAATTCATTCTTACCTGCTATTTTTTTTTATTCATCTCTGTCTCTCTCTCAAGCTAATTTTATCTAATTCCCACGAGCTCTCACAAATTCTTTCAAGTTCACTTTAATTTCTTGAATATCAACTGAAAGAATGGCACCACAAAAGAAGATCGTCTCTTCCACTGGGTTCACCTATGAACAGAACAACTTCACAGCATGTCTAACGGTGAATGATGCTCCTGTGGACTTTCATCCATTGATGCGATTCCTAGGAGATTGCAAAGTTTCCAAAGCTCTCAGCGAAGCACCAACAATCGTGTGTTCCTTTGTTGAAGAACTGTGGACCTCTGCAGAGATTTCATCAGATGGGAAGGTAATTTCTTATTCTTGCAAAGGTAATACCTATACAATAAATAGTACTTCATTATCTGAATGTTTAGGATTGCCTGCAAATAATTGTGATAAGCCCCCAACTGAAGAAGAAATTAGGGACATGTTAGAATCCGTTAATTATGCAAATGCTGAAACTGGATTAGGAGAAGTTGTTAGGAAGAATCTTAGAAAAGAATGGAGTTATTTCTTTGATGCCATAATTAAAGTATTTTCTGGAAAAATAAGTAATTTTGATGCAATTACAATAAGTATGCAAGAAATTGCTTATTCTGTCCTATTTGATAAATATTTTAATTTTGGCACATTACTCCTAAATGAATTGACTGCCAAATTAGGACCCAAGTCATCTAGGAAACATAATATCTACTTTGCAAGATTTTTCATGATGATTATTAATGCCTCTGTTGGAGAATATGAAATAAGTGCAGATATGGAGTCCTTGGAGCCATGGCTGCAAAACAAGAGGGTCTTCAAGGATCTTGTGAGAATCAACTTACACCCTAAGTTGTGCCTCATTTATCCTCCTCTTGTGCAGGTATATCTTCAAAATCTCAATCTTTTACATTCTTCTTCAAAATATCAAATTTCTTTGCCTTCTGCAACAATGGAGGGAGATGGAAATGCCCCCATTCCTCCTACCCAAGTTGCACAACCTTCAAAACCCAAGTCTAATCAAACCACCTCAGTAGTTTCTCAAAAGACTACTGTTGTAAGAAGTAAGAAAAGAAAAATCACTGAGGGGAGAGTGAAGGTGGTTGATAAGGGTGAGGGAACTGGCCAACATCAAGAAAGCCAGAAGGATAAGGAGAGTGAGATTGAGAGGAACCAGCCAGCCTCCAGTCCAATCTCCCAACAGATTGAGGCTGTAGTAAAGGACTTGAACACATCCCTAGTTGCATCTTCTCAAAAAGATGTAACTATTGAAAAGAGGTCTCAACCAGGACCATCAGATGGGGATAAGGGTCACCAAATAATACAACCATACAAAAGAAGAAAGAAGGTTACAAATACTGCACAGGGCACACACACACTTGCAAAGCCAAATGAAAATTTGGTGGAGCCTTCCGTTTCTTCTTTTGATGTGTCTCAGAATCTTCCTGAGGCACAGCCCCATTCTTTATCTGAATTTTCTTCTCAATCTCCCTCAAAAACTATTTCTTCAGAAACAGTGTTGATTGACAACTTCATTGTTTCAAATTCACCCTCTTTGCAACTCAGGGTGGAGCCAACACTCTCACCTGCATCACCAAATAAGGTTAACACCTTGGTTGATCAGGCAAATACTGTTAGTTCTCTCCAGTCAATGGATATTCTGCAATCAACTGATAACTTCCAACATCCATTGACTAGTTCACTATCATCGATGGATATCCTTACATCCATCGACGAGCTCCCATCAACGGATATTCATCCATCGATGGATACTTCTTATCCATCGATTGATCCCTTAATGTCAATTCATGAATCATCCATTGAAACACTTCAAGTGGCCAATACCCTATTAGGATTGAGTGGAGTGGGTGAGGTGTGTGAGAGGCAAGGTTTGCATACCTTGGCAAAAGGAGAGTGTGTGACTGAGGGGCCCTCAAATTCTTCTGAGGTGGCAAAAGGAGAGGGTGTGAGAAAAGAGAGTCCCACCTTAGCAGCTGATGAAAAAGGAGAGGAAAGTAAGGGAGAGGTGAGAATCCAGGATGAGATCCTGATGCAAGAAAAGAGAGAAGAGAGTGAGAGAGAAAAGAATAGAGAGAAACCAATTTCACCATCTCATGAAGCATCAACTTCTAAAACTGAGCAGATTGAAGCAGGACTCACCCAGAAGTTGGGGCTGGAGTCAGGGGGAGCTGTAGACTATGAAGTCCCTGCAGGAGGTGCAGAAGTCAACTTGGAGGTGGAGGATGAAATTGATGTAAATCTTGATGCTTCAACCTTTCAACATGAAGATCCTCATTATCAGGAACTAGCAGCAGCATCTAATCAAATAGCTGAGCAAATGCTGGGTTTAGTGCAGACAGAAGAGCAATTCAGGAGTGGGAAAGAGTTTTTGGCCAGTCAACCTGATGATATATCCCACATGAATCCTGAAGATTTTGATGACAATTCTGATGATGACCTTCTAGATCCACAAGTGGCTAGTGATGAAACTAATTTGGCTGAAACAGAAAGGGCCATTATTTCTCTTTACAGAAGGTCCATGGCTGAAGTAGATGTGGTGGATCCCCTGCACAGGAGAATTCTGAACTTTTACAGGGATAATTTGAAGATCCAGAAAATGCATGTCACAAGCTCCAAGTATGAATTGAAGAAAATAATAGAAGACATTGACAGCTCAAGGATGCATTTTGACACCACCATTGACTCCAGACTCAGCCTCACAATGCTGACTAGAATCAAGCAAAGGTTGGACACTGAGTTTTCAGCAAAGGACAAAGTAATGGAATTGGAGAAAAGAGTAACCTCCATGGAACTTAGCATGCAGCAAATTTTGAAGAATCAAGTCACTCAAATCAATCTTCTGGGTAAACTCTTAGAGACTCCCATACTCTCTCAGTCAGTAGCACAAGTGCCAGTTGCTGATAACAAAAAGGGGGAGAAGCAAGAAGCTGATGCATTGGAGAAAGCAAGTGGTACTGAAGATGTGGTAAAGACTACAGATCCCAAGAAGGAGTTGGCTCAAGACATAGTAAGGAAATTTGATGCAATTGCTAGCAAATTCAAAGAAACAAGTACCAGCAGCTCACAACCTGGTGACAGGAAAGGAAAGGGAAAGCTAATTGAAGATGATAAAAAGAAAGCTGTCACAGGTGGAGGGGAAAGTGAAAAATTATTGAGCAAAGCCATAGCAGTTGGCATAAAAGAAAAGGAGCAACAAGAAAGAAGACAAGAAGAATTAGCCATTCAATTGCAAAGGGAATATGATGAAGAGGATAGGCTAATAAGAGAAGCCAGAAGAAAAGAAGGTGAAAGGAGGCCAAGGATGAAGCAAAGAGCAAACAAGCCCAAAGATGCACCAAAATCATCTGGAGTTAAAAGACCATTAGCTGATGAAGACAAGGAGAAGAAGCCAAAACAAGTCAAGACTGAAGGTCAAGCTTCTGGGAGTAATCAAGCCAAAGAAATAGAGGTGTTCAAACATAAATCTGAAAACTTTGTGCCAATCAAAGCTGAGGGAATGATTGCAGCAAAAGGGCAAAGGAAGAAAGATGTTGATCTTCTTCACATTGAGTATGAAGATGGATCACACTCAACCTTCACATTCAACCAAGTTTTGGATCAAGGATATGGCATCTTGAGGAAGATCTACACTATGCTCAACAGGAAGTATTATCTAACTGAAGAGCTAGGAAAGGCCATCCTTGAAAGAATGAAGAAGATAAGGGAGGCACCTGTTCAAGAAGAAAGGGATGACAGAATAAAGATCTGGAATCCTGAAGGAAGAAAAGTGCTTCATGAGCCCTTCTACTTGATGATATACAAGGACAGGGAAGGCAGAGAAAAATGCATTGATATTTGTCAAGAAATAGACAAACTTCCAAATCTGGAATTAAATCATCTGGCAAGTCAATTGGACTACAGGATTGAAGATGAGAAGATATTGAAGGGAACCCTCTACAGGAAGATGAAGGAGAATGAAGACAAGATGAATGAGTCAAGGGGAAGAAGGAGAAGATAGGAGATTCAACCTCAATCATCAAAATTATCAGAATTCATCTCTGTCTGGTATCTGATTACTCTGTCTAAAACTTTACTTATCAATATTGTAATTCTTGCTAAGAATGAAAATGTTCAGGAGTTTTGTTATCATCAACAGAAAATTTATGCATATTTTAAATATTCATAAATAGGGGGAGATTGTTAGGAATTATGAGTTTTGATGATAACAAATTACTTAGAATTTCAATAGGGACTCAAAATTATTTTTGTAACTGATCAATGGATATGACTTATAAATATCCATTGATTAGGAAACCAGCTATCAGTTGAAACTTGTTTCTCAACTGATAAACTGGATTGTAGCATTGATTTATGTTTCACTATCAATTGATTGTATTACCTCGATGGATGCAATGATGTAGTCAACTGATGTTATTGACTTCAATTTCTAGCTTCTCAACAGATGTGAAGAATGGCTGATCAATTGTAAATATTCTAAGTCAGAATTCTCACAAGTGAAGTGATTAACTGATGTTGAAGTCGATGGATGAAGACACTACTCAACGGATGAAAGCTATCAATGGATAATTACAGTCAACGGATAAAGAATCATCAATGGATAAGGAGTCGATGGATAGCTCAATTATCCATCGACACATCAACTGATCAACAGATATCCTATCCATCGATGGATAAGCAAAGGTGAATCAACTGATAAGCTTAACATCATTTATCAGTTGATTAAAGTTTCCCTATTTAGCTAAAAGCCAGATTTCACGGGAACAGTGCAGAAACTGAATCATTGGAAGACAGTCCTGTCAGGACTGTGAAGACTTTCTAGGCAACACAGCATCCAAGGAATATCTTAAGACAAAAGACACTTCCAGAGCTAGTAAGTTCTACAAGGAAAGCTGTGAAAAGGAGCTAGTTTCTATTTTTATGTAAACAGTATAAATTGTAATATTATATTGTTATCAGTCGATAGAAAACTAGAGGAGTAGTTGTTGTTTATAAAAAGCAACAACACAGTAGCAAAGATGTAGTTGTTTTTGTAATAGAACTCAAGAAAAGCAAAGTAGAAAATCAGGCAGAACTTGTAATGCTTTTCTAGATTCTACATTCAACTTTGTACGCAGCTTAGTATTTTTACTAAGATCAATTGAAAGCAAAAACACACTAGTGGAAAAACAATCCACTAGTAATTTTTAATCTTGTTGTTTCTGTTATCAACACTTTAGTTATCCAGTTCTTAGTTACATCAATCTTAATTAAACACTCTCTTTGTACAAACTTATTTCCGCAAGAAGAAGTTGACTTAATTCTTAAGTTTGTATTCAACCCCCCCTTCTCCAAACTTAGTGTACTTAAGGGCGAATAACAAGCTGCCTATCAACTAATAACAGAAAGATAAATTACAATAGGAACATAATTCCTAATTATTAGTTGACAGTTTCCTTCTGAAATTCTCTTTCATTCCCATAGCATATTTGCAATATATTTATCTTGATCTTCGAAGACTTTCCATTCCTGTGATCTTCTTCCAAATTTAACTTTAACTTTATAGACTCTGAAACCTTCAGACTCTGATGATCTTCAGACTCTGATCATATGTAGACTCTGATAGATCATAGACTCTGATAGTCTATAGACTCTGATCACCTTCCAGACTCTGATCTTCATGCAGACTCTGGTTTCACTTTCTACAGAAATTCTTCTAAGTACAAATAACATGAATGTTGACTATCTCGACTCTGATTATACATTTCAGAGACTAGAAAGACTTATTACAGATAAACTAATCTAGACCATGTTCTAGTATTTTGTACATCATCAAATGAATATATTCCTAACAGATTATCTATCATAGAAGGGGGTTGAATGTAATAGTACCTAATAATCGAATATGAACATAAGTATGTGAAAAAAACACAGTTTTGTATTGAAGATAACGAATGGAATACAAAACTCTCATCAATACCCGTATATTCAAATTAGAAGACTGACATCAACACCCTATATACAACTCTAATCCCCGATAGTCCTCCTTCTATACAACTCATTATGGATAGAATAATATTATATTATATTTAAAGTATATTCAATGAATATTAAATTTTATGTATATTAAAATAATAATATTATTTTATTAACATTAATTAAATTTTATCACTTTGTTATATCTATATTATCTATACTTTTATATTATTTTATTTTAAAAAAACTTCTTTTTTATTAGAATATATGGTTTTACTCACAATCTACTAACATGTTTCAATTTTCTTCGATGCTCAAACACTTTAATTTATTTAAAATTACAATTTTATAATTAAAATTTTTGAATATTAATATTATATTATATTTTACCTACATTAAAATATACTATTTTATTTAAATTTTAATTTACATATTTCTAATATATTTGTAACTATTTTTATTAATAAAAATTTCCTAATTAAATTTAAAGAAAAATAAAAAGTTTGGTCAGTTGGTCATCCGTCCGGTAAATCTTCTTTTTATACAACTCTTTTTATCATCCGTAAGTTTTCTTTTTATACGAATTTTTTTATGCAATTATGATATAATTATAATTTAATTTTAAAACATATATATTTTACATATAACTCTATCATCGGTAAGTCATTTTTTAGACAACAATCTAATAACATATCTCACTTCATTTCTACTTGAAATTACAGCTTATTAATTAAATCTCATGAATATTAAAACTTATTAATTAAATCTCATGAATATTAAAATAATATTATTATTTTATCTGTAAATAATTTTTATTATATATTATATTATCATAGTCGATATAATATGTTTGCCCAGAAAGATTATCTATTATAGAAGGGGGTTGAATGTAATAATACATAATAATCGAATATGAACACAAGTATGTAAAAAAGAACACAGTTTTGTATTGAAGATAATGAATGGAATACAAAACTCTCTTAAGAAATTTTTTATTCTTAAGAGCTGCTAGGTTTTGAAAAATAAGACTTGAAAGTTACAATAATGTTAACCTATGTCTGTGTTTATATAGACACAGTTACAATTCAATTACAAAACAGATTATGAAAAGAATAGCTTTAATAAGACAACAGACTTGTATTAGGATTCCTTCTTCACTATCCTAATCATATTCTGATTTGTCTTGCTTCTTCACAAACTCTGATTGTTAAACTCTGTCGGTTGTTTATTACCTGATTTGAGCATTCTCTGTTAGAGTAAACTCTGATTGAGTATTCTCTGATAGAGTAAACTCTGACCGACAGCTTCCTAAACTCTGATGACGTCAACAGTGTAAACTCTGATCTTTATTCTCTGACAGCATCAGTGTTTGTTTCCTAACATAATAAAACAAATTTAAATTATATATTTAAATTATATAAAATAATTAATATATAATTTATTAATCTCGTCTGTGCTTTGTATGAGTTATAAGCTAGTATCCTTACTAAAATTAGATTTTATTAAAATTGAACGATTATGATCATTTCTATAATTCACCTAAAATTGGACGGTTAGGATCTTTTCTATGGTTAACTCCGGTATTTCAAAAGAAATTTCTCTAATTTGGTTATTATAATATAGTATATATATGATATGTATAACCTCAGAATCAATTGGAATTAAATGTAGTAAAATATGTTAACTAATAGAAATAAAATTATTTTTAGTATAAAATATATTACAATCTTACACGAAACGCCCATTCATATTTAATGAAAGTGATATATTTATAACAGAAATCTATACTATATTATTAAATCTGTAAGAGCGAGTGTTTGGTCCGTCGTCGGTCCGGTCCTTTTGTATCCCGCTCAACTTCAAATAAACGTGTGTCTCCAGCTCAATTTCAAATACGTTCTTTTAATCAATGAACAACTATGTTTTAATTTCCTCATTAGTCAACCTCTTTAATTTATTTAATATCATAATTTATTAATTAAAATTTATGAATATTAAAATAATATTATTATTTTATTTATATTAATTAAATTTTATTATTGTGTTCTATCTATATTATATATACTTTTTATTATATTACTCTAAACGAACTTATTTTTTAATTAGAATATAGAGTTGTACTCATATCTAATAGTATGTTTCAATTTTATCATCGCTTAAACACTTTAATTTATTTAAAATTGCAATTTTATAATAAATTTTTTGAATATTAAAATTAATTATATTAATATTTTATATATATTAAGACATATTCTTTTATTTAAATTTTAATTAAAATATTTTCTAATATATTCGAAACTCTTTTTATTAATAAAAATTTATTAATGCTTTGCACGGGTTATTAATCTATGTTAATTAATATAAATATATAAAAATATATTAATGAGAATTTAAACACATACTATAAATATGAGTCAAAAATAATTTATCACATGTACAACATTACATTAAAAATATTAATAACATAAATAATCAAATTAAATATTTAATTCATTTAAAATATATAATATATTATTTATTACTCTACTCCCGTTCTTTGTCGGGTTATAGGCTAGTATTTCGTTATAATGATAATTGTTACTCCCTCTATCCCACTCATTTGTTTACATTTGAGTTGAGCACGGAGGTTAAAAAATTGTATAAAGTAGTATGAAATAGAAGAAAAAATGGATGTAAGAGAAGAAAAAATGAGTAAAGTGATGGAGTCAATTGATAGATTTGAAAAAGTAGAGAAAAATAGTGGGTGATAGTAAATTTATAATATAAAAACTTACTATTTTTAGAAAGTTTTAAAATGTAAAGAATTGGATGGGACATTCAAAAAAGAAAGTGTAAAGAATTAGATGCTGCACCATGGTTTTAATAAATACTAAATATATCTACAAAACTAAAATGGAGTTGCTAAAATAAAGATATGTAACTATATTTATACAAACATCTTGCAACTAAAAATACACATAACATTTGGCAAAAAAAAAATACACACAACACTAAAAATATATACACAGAAAAAGAAATACTCCATATATTATATTGCTACGCCTACTCGTACTCCACTTCCCTTTGAGAAATCAAAAGAAAAAAGGCAATGTCATCATCAGTGGGTGGCACAGAGAGGGTAGTTGAGATCGACCGGCGGCGGCGGCGGCGTCACCGGAGATGGACCCACACACCCCAGATCACATTGAGCAGTGGTGGGACCACCACAGATGGGAGTGCCTACTTTTCCGATTCAGGCGAGGAGAAAAGTACATTCCGGGCAAATGGGTCCCACGTGGGGGAATGTGGGGTGTCAGAAGGGGAGGTTGATTTGGAGAGTGGGGAATTGGAGAGGAAAGTGCATAGTTATTATAGGAAGAAGAGGAGGAGGAAGAAGAAGAGAGAGAGAGGGGAGAGAGATGGGAGAGATGAGGAGAGAGAGTGTAGGATTTGTCATTTGAATTTGATGGAGAGAAATGGGGGGGATGGTATTGAGGAGAATGATAATGGGGGTGGGTATATACAGTTGGGTTGTGATTGTAAAGGTGATTTGGGTGCTGCTCATAAGAGATGTGCTGAAACTTGGTTCAAGATTAGGGGAAATATGTAAGTCTCTCTCTCTCCATAAAAACCATTCCTTTTATGTGTGTGTTGATTAGTTCTAATTCTGATGTTGGTTTAGAGAATGTGGTGTTTGTTGTGTTGATTGTTAGTCTCCACTTTCATATAAAATTAGAATCATGTGTGTGTGTGTTGATTAGTAGTACTAAATTTGATGTTAATTTAGAAAAGGTGGTATTATGTGAGTTGATTAGTTCTGATTTTTATGTTAGTTTAGGAAAGGTGGTACTTTGTGAGTTGCTTGTTTCTGATATTAATCTTTCTTGCACATATACATATTTGTAGACTACAAATTGTAGTCGTACATACTTCTGATTTTGCTGTTGATTTAGGAAAGTTGTTATTTTCTGAGATGGTTAGTTCTAATTGAACTTTATTTTGTATATACATTGTGTGTAACTGTGTATAGTTCTGGTTTTACTGTTAGTTTAGGAAAGATGGTATCTTTGGAGTTGTGATTTTAGTCTCTCAAGCATATGTATGTTTGTGTTCAAGTACTTTCTTTTAGTAAGGATTCTTTGAGTGTTAATTTGGAAATGTTGTCTTTAAAGTATTGATTTTTATGTTTGTGATCAAGTACTCGCCTCCTTTTTTCCTTTTGCAATTCAATATGTGTTTATATAGGAGAAAGTTTGTTTTTCTGAATGTTGCCATGTTGTAGAATTTTATTTTTCTTCAAGCTGCAAGAATGTGTAGATGATTTGATGGTGTACTTTTCACTCCTGATGCTTTTGTGGTATTCAATTACCCGATTCTACTCATAAATTTTTTGGATACCCTTTTCTATCTTTTTAGTTATGGTGTCTTCTAAGGTTTTTGCAATAGATGATCCTGATAAAGTTTATGCTTTATACTTGTCTTTTTTCAGAATGTGCATTATATTTGCGTGATTCTATTAGATTATTCATTGTCTTGTTTTTTTTCCAAGTTGCTAGCCTTTCCTGGCCTTTTACTTCTTAAGGTATCAGTCAAGCGAAGTATTGTAGTCTCTGCGAAGATTTAGCAAGTGTTATTCTTAAGCCACCTCTTTTGCATGGCACAAGCAACTTATGAATTCAAATTGGTTGCACATTTTTGTTTTAGTGCTACAAGTTAAGCAACAGCGATCAATATCATTATCCAGCTTTTGTAATTGGTTGCACATTTTCAGGCTTTACTTTCACCAGCCATAAAATGCTTATGACTGAAAGCTGCTTTTCTTCCTTTTATTGCACAAGAACAGCTTTAATTTCTGACATTCACTTCATATTTTTTTATCTGATTGCCGATTTTAATTATTTTTTTAATTTCTTTTTGGTTATGGTCAACTATAAAAATTTAAATACTCACGCAAACATGCCTCCACTGAGGCTTGAACCCTCAACCTCTTATTTGAAATTGTAGTTAGAACATCCATGTCTTGCCCCTGTGCCCAATAAGTCGATAATTTTCTATGATCCAGGTGCAACTTTCATTGTATGAGCATGATACAAGTTGGTAGTGAGAGGTAAACATGTTTCATTGGATCAGGGTTAAGTTAATAAGGGCTTCATTCTAAAGAAAAATTGTTGTTACCCTAGTTCAGTTTTTAGTGGCCATTGCCTGGCATCTTATCAGTATACTGACTCACTTCAGTAGATTACAAGCATATAGATCCATTTTTTTCCCCATATCAAAGTGTCACTGCATTCTGCTTCTTTCTTTTTTTTTTTTGTTTTTGTTTACATTCTTTTTCTAGTTTGTT
The DNA here is from genome assembly GCA_028671895.1 of Oenanthe sinensis. Lineage (NCBI taxonomy): Eukaryota > Viridiplantae > Streptophyta > Magnoliopsida > Apiales > Apiaceae > Oenanthe > Oenanthe sinensis. The sequence continues at coordinate 30,630,193 of CM053796.1, forward strand.
AGTAAGAAAAAAAAAGTTTGTAGAATTGTCCAACCAAATACAAACACATTCTTGCCAGAGCATACTTTTTCTAGTCACTCTGCATGTACTTAATATATATACACAGAGAGAACGTAATGTTAGACAAAACCTATTGCCCTAACTGCAAGAACAAGAGTGTGCATAATTGAACTGAAACATAAAAAAAGAAAAAGAAAAGAAAGGATGCACAGTAATACATACTTATATTTGGCTGTATCCAGAGTATCCTTTTTTTATTATTATTATCAAGGTGTGTGCTACACTGCTACCTGACCCCATCAAGAAGAAACTGTATCTTCTTGCCTGTGTCTGTGTGTCCAGCAGGAAGTCTATTTGATCACTCTGCTCTAAATCAATCAACTTGTCCTTGCTACGTTGAATTATTATCTGGCTTAATATAGGCTTAGGTCTGAAATGTTGTAAGATTATATAATTTTGTGTTTTAGCCCACATCTTGAAATTATGATTCTGTTCCTGAGCAATATAGATGCACTACTGGGATTAAGTTAGTTCCATTCTATTGTACATAACAAGCAATAAATTCCATTTATTAGCTTCTACTAACCCCTTGTGTTTTTGGGAGAGGTGGGCATTAACATTCCCTCCTACTCCCAAATTGTTGAAAGTATCAAATTGTGGACATTTATTGCCTCTTGGTGAGATTGCACTTCCTATTGAGATTGTTTTATGGTGCAAGTGACAAAATTTACTTAATTATGTTAGTGGGTGGAAAAGAGGCTAACTCACAAGGCTCCCACAATAGGAATGGTCCAGGCAATGCTAAATTTATGCAGCTTTACCTTCTCTCGTGGAGTGGATATAAACAGAAAAAGGAAGCTTTAGATTATCTAAATAAACAGAAAATCTATCTGTAGGTCCCTTTTATTTTTGTTGTCCTGGTCCTGACTCGTGATCAATGCTATTGTTACATACTGGAATAGTGAAATTCTTCCCTTTTTCTAATAGCCGAGGAAAACCTCTCTTCTCTGGGAAAGGAAATAGATACCTGATGTTAGCATATTTTTTGTTTTTAGTTTCCGTTTTCCGTCTCCTATTAAATCAACAGGTTATTGCAAAAAAATGATAATATAGAAGATATTAACTTTATGCCTTGTCTTTATTTGCTGCCTGATATCCTTAATTTTTTTACAGAATTTGTGAAATATGTGGTGCCATTGCACTCAATGTTGCTTCTGAGCAGATGATTGAGGCACTCAATGTTACTGTTGAGCAGACAAATTTGGCAAACTACACTGATGGACCTGTGACAGAAGTAAACGCGGCACCTGAGATCGTTTCTGGGACTCGATTCTTTGATGGTCGCCGAGTTATGAACGTGCTGCTAGTCTTCATGATTGTCGCTTTTATCATTTCTTGGCTTTTTCACTTCCATGTTTTTCACTAAATTTTATAGAATGGTTTATCCTCTTGTATCTTAAGGAAGAACTTCCCTTTTAAATGTCTATATCCATATGGTGGCTGAGTTGATAGAAGTATTACAAATACTAAATTTTATAGAATGGTGTATCCTACTTTGGATTTTATGACAATTTTGGGTTATATCAGCACTGGTACTCCATTATTATGCAAAAATGGGCCCTCCTGATGCAGGTGGACCATTTGCCTTTCTGCAGCAGTTTTACCATGACAGCCTTTCAAACTTTTTTTCTTTTGTATGTAGCATATTTTTCAATGTCTTGGATTTTAAAGTATGTGGGGATCCTGTGTGGAACCCATACCTTTTGGTCATGAGGGAAGCAGACGGAGTCTGGCACTCACCATTAAAAAATGCTTACATTCCAACAGTGCAAGTTTGAGAGGGTCAGAACCTATGCTAGCAATAAAACACATATTACACAAATGTTTAAGAGGTTATATCAAATGGAAAATCTCTTCTCCAATAAAGAAATAGATTAATTTTAATTCTTTGAAGCCATCTTTTACAAAGAGAATGATGTATAACCAAGTCTGAATGTCAAACACGAGTATTGATGGTTTAATTTTCATCATTAAGAAGTTAAACAAAATGGTAAGCAAGCCGGCAAAAGTTCCTCATTGTTCCATATTTATGGCTTTGAGAGCTTGCTCATTTTTAAAATCTTGAACAGCCAGACTAAAAGTGTGCCTAGAATGCTGGCAAATCATCATTAAATCTTGGCATGAATCCTTCAATATTTCGTTTGCTGGAACTCCTGCAGAGTCAGAAAGATGAAACATAAGATAAAATTTACTTTGATCAGATAGCAAAAGGAGAATAAAATGGGTTTCTACTTAGTTTCCCTTGAAATTTATAGGGGAAATCATTTGTTGATGGATGCTAAACTTGTACAACTACCAACTGTAAAACTTTTTTAGTGTCTAGAGTAGGCACAAAGAATTCACCAAAGAGCAAACCCAGCAAGTCTTGAAAGTCAAAAAAACATTTTTCTTCCATATGCGAAGGGTAAGTGGGAAAAGATAACATATGACAAGAACGGCATCATGAAGTTAAATCAGCCTGGGGGAAAAAAATTCTAGTACTAAACCATATTGGTAATGAGGTGCTTTTCTTGCTTGAACCTCAGAGTGGTGTCAAATCGGATATATTCCCAGGAAAAGATAGCATATGTCAAGAACGGCATCACAAAGTTATATCAACCTGGAGCAAAAATTTCTAATACTAAAACCCTATTGGTAATGAGGTGCCTTTCTTGCTTGAACCTAGGAGTGGTGTCAAATTGCCATACATTCCCGCATATTAGGCCCACGTTATTATATTCTGAAGCTCGTGACTGTCTTTGGTCTTGACCTTAGACGGTGCCTCAATTGTGAGAGAAGACCTATAGGCTCACAAGTTAATTGTAGCAAAGTCCTCCGCTTGTATTTAAAGTACCGTGAAAGCAAACAATTTGGGGAAGAAAAGAGGGGAACATCTAAAGGGAAAAAAGGAGTTGGCTGATAACTTCAAGTATAAGAAGAGGTTTCAAGTTAGAACCTCGCTACCCCAACATCCAAAAAAATTATTTAAACACTAAGGTTAAATAATTTTCCCTGTGCTCCTAGTAATTGATTCTTCAATCCCGAAAACGGGTCCGAAAGAGAGGGAGTATTAAATATATATGATCCAATTAAGTGTTTCTACTAACACCTTTAGGTTTTAGGAAATCAGGTGTCAACTTAACGGCACTAATTAAAACGCCATGTGACCATGATGGGCTATCTACTATGTCTACAACCAGAAAAAAACTAGCCACCGAGATAAAACTAACGAATGAAGCAAGCAAAACCACCGAGGAACAGATTCATTAATCATTATCAACACTAGAGCATGTACAAAAGTGGGCAAGAGATAGAAAAAACATAAGCAGGTTCACCAGTAGTCTGGACTCTAATATTTACTCGAGCTTCAGACGGATGAGGAATGCTGTATCCACAAAACATCACTCTTGGACTGCAAAACATAGACGAGGCATGCTTTAATGATATAACGAAATTATCGAAACTACATTGTAATAACATAGACAAGCAAATGAAACACTAGAAAATTAAAATGAACACACAAGCATGCATGATATAGAAATATAGAGATTAGATACAAGTGAGGAGGAGGTACTCTTGATTGAGGGAGAAACGGAGAGTATTAGCAAGGGTATGATCTTCCTCAGTGAATGAAAATGTGGAGGCTGATTCATCCGAGGCTGACCCATGTTCCATTTTTCCCACTATTTCTTGTTTTGGTTCTTTTTAGTTCAATGAAGCAGCCGAAACCCAAAACAACAGAATTGTAAACCCTGGATAAACCCTTCTAAACTATGCTTAACCCTGTTTTAATTTTAATTTAGGGCTTATATCACTATGGTTTACAGAGGTTAAAAAGTGGTCATTTACCGCAAATAGGATGCCACCTGATATCTTGTTTGCACCCACCTCTTTCAAACCATCTACTTCTGCAAGCTCAGCCAATACTGTAATTTATTTTATCCTACTTGTCACTCTAATAATTTGTTATAAATATATATAACCTTAATAAATAAATATTCGATAAACAAATAAACTCGGCAAATGAACATAGTAAAGACACTATATTTTTGACCTCGATTCATAATATTTTAAAGATAACTTAAGTTTAATTTAATTTAATTATTAAATGTGGATAAATTTTTAAAAGAAATAAACTATGAAATAAGGTAAAAATAAGTGAGATGAGAGGAAAATAATTGATATATATATATATAATTACATATATTAAATATTATTTATAAATAAATTAAATATAATATAATTAGTCATAAATCGAGTAATTAATATGATATTTTTTTACCTTATTAAATTATGCCACACTTGATTGTTTAAGATTTTTTTTAACAAATTGCATAATTATGTTCATAGTATTATTATTTATAAAAAACTTATTTATTATTTTTATATTTTGTTATAAAAGCTAGTGTACGTTAAAACTTTTAGTTATAAGTAATTTTCAGTCCAATATTTTTTAATAACAAGACTATACAAATGGATGAGATATATGAGTAACAAATTGTGTTATAAGTCCCTTTTAAATACATATTCTACCAAACATGCAGTCATGATATTCTTGTTTATAAATTTTTTCTAAGACTCTGTTTAGGAGTGCTGTTGAAAACTGTTGTGTTAGGCCCGAAAAAAAGGGTATAAGCTAGAAGGGGGGTTGAATAGTTTAATACCGTTTTAAAATTTGATCTCGGCGTTTTAAAATTTTCTTTTCTCTTTTTAAAATATTACTAGTTAACTAGTAATTAAAGTGCGGAAAATAAAAGCAGAGAAAAGAAATAGAGTACACAACGGAATTTTTATCCTGGTTTGCGATGGCGCAATCCCCTAATGGATCTGCTAACCCCTAGTCCAGTCCCCGAGTCCCTTCCTGAACTCGAGATTTTTCACTATAAAAAGATGTACTCCTTATAGTGGCAGAGAAGCCTTTTACAACACTATGTATTTATCTTGGACCTTAACTACCCGTTAAACCCTCAAAATATAATAGCAAAACCTACTTGATTTATCTTGGAGCGTAACTCCCCGTTACCTCCTCACAATCAAAGTAGAACCCCTACAAGCTGGTCTTAGAGCGTAACTCCTCGTTACCTCTTCACAGGCAAGTAGTACTCCTACAAGTTGGTCTTAGAGCGTAACTTCCCGTTACTTCTTCACAGGTAAGTAGTATCCCTTACAACCTTATCTTGGAGCGTAATTTTCCCTTTACCTCCTCAAAGATGCATAAAAATCCATGTGTAGACTATGTTCCTCTACAACAATGTAGGTCATGGATCTGGGTCTTAGGTCTTGGGTCTTTCCTTTTCCTCACGGTGCAAAGACACCAAACTCCCCATCGGCGTGTCTAGGACTTGGGTCTTAGAACAAGGATCACTTCACTTCACTTTCACCTCAAAACAAAGTCTAGATAACAAGTACTACGACTTTTAATTAACCCTGTTTAGAAAGAAAAAGGTGATGGACTAGTATGTTACAATACTAGACCAAAGAGACAAACAAATATATATAAAATAGCTGAAGCAACAATATATATAATTGTGAGTCGGGGTAAGTCACTTAGAGACAAGGACGAACCACTCGAAAGGGTAAACCACTTAGTCAAAAGGACGAACCACACGTTATGTGCTAACGTGTATGCAAGAAATTAAGTGTGTATGCTAAAGTAAGGTGCGGAAATTAAAGCGTATGAATGCACGAAATTAAAAGCGTATGCCAAAATAAAGTGCAGTATGTAAAGCGTATGATGCAATGCAAGAACGTAAAGTAAATTTATATATATATAGTATATATAGGATATATAAGGTCAAGATATAGACCAAATATATTTGGCTTGAATGAGATCAAGTACGTTTTCTAACTAATTTGTTTATAAGGCCTTAATACTACTACTAAATTATGGCCTTAAAACAATCAATAATAAACCCACAAATATTCTACGAGTTTAATTTGATTATGTCTCTAAATAATATAGGAGACTTATTCGAAATATTATTACTCGGAATGTATGTTGGTTTCTTTCTCTTTGTAATTTATCAATGAGTATTTATGTTTATGTCGTACCTCGACTTATACACAAAAACTCAACCTGGAATTGAAGTGAGCTACCTTACAAATATTCGAGGAGCCTTAAGTTTATATCTCTATATGAGATTTATACTATTCGGCTCAAACCCGGAATAAGAGCTTGGTTTAGATACTAAAACTCAACAAAGAAACCTTTTACTTATGTCGTATATATATATCGACTTATATAACTAGCCTCGACTCGGAGTTAAAGTAAATAGTCGTTGTATCTAATCCTTAAATAAATCAAAGATATTAACAACTAAATAGAGAGTAAGACAAGCTCCTAACTCTCTTGGTTTACTCTTTATATATACGAGAATAGAAGAGAAGATTAAAGTTCGTGTATATATAAATTGTAAACAAGACCAACTATATATATAAGCTAAAAATCAAACGAAGAAAGATCTATATATATATATATATATAGTATAGCCGAATATTATATATATAATATAGACAAGAAATAACTAACTTATGACCTTTGTACTTTATAGTGAGAGACAACAACATTTCTTACGAAATCAAGGGATACAATTTAGAATCGGGAATAAGAGTTCGTGTATACACTTAAAAATCAAACAAGTAATGTGTATACACTACTAAACATGTACCTATAACTAACCAACTTATAACCCTTGAGATTTAGGAAGAAATCAAGAGAAAAAGCTAGTTTGAAGCCTAAAATACACAAAAAGGGTTGCCGAAAAAAGTTGTCGGAGAATGACTGGAATATCAACTTTTGATACAACTTTGGGGGCAACAAGACAAGTCTAGGGGCTGCTAAGATATGGTAAGTGGGTAGCCAAAAGATACTTGTGTGATGTGTGTGTTATATGAGCATGTAAATGTGTTTATAAACTTGGTAGATGTTAGATTTATGGATGAACTAGGCTTATAACTCAAGAACTCTAAGAGATGAAAATTTTCTGGACTAGAGAGTGTTCTTGGAGAGAAAAATGCAGCATTTACTTGGCTCAAATGGCTTGAGAAAAAGAGTGGGGGTATTTAAAGAGAAAAATTAGGGTTTTGGGTGGGGATGAGGGGACAAAACTTTCTTAAAATAAGGGAAATGTACACAATTTGAATTTTGTGTTCCCTCATCAGTACTAGCCCACTTGCAAGCATGGAAAAACATGTTAGGTCAATAATTAATGCAAATAAATATGAATAAACACAAAATGGAATGATACATCAATTATATGGTTATTTTTCAAACATGCTCAAAAAATTATGTAAATTTGGGAACCATCTGGAAATATTCCAAGTAGGTCATGGTCAAAATTCTACTCAATTTGGAGTTGACCTTCATTGACTTTTAATTAACCGAACAATCAATTACGTATCGAAAGTACATGTCGAAAATAAAAGTCACCCAAAAATCATGAAACAAATCCTAAAATTCTTTTTAAATATTCTAGTGACATTCCCCAAGTTTCAAGTCAATTGGGCATGTGTAGCTATTATTTCGAGAAAAGGATCGTTTCGTTGTCCCTATTATGGACTAAAGTTTTGACTTGAAATATATTCAAACATACTATTATTAAAATAATAATGACTATGAAGTCCATGGAATATTTATGCTTGAATTAAAATGGAATAATATAGTTAGGGACTTCCGGGATAAAATCTGCATTTTACCTTTAGGCAGGACTATGTTGAAGATAAATTAAACAAATATTTTCAGAAAACATATTAAAATATATTCCCTTAAAAACCTTTAAAAACATACACTCTTTTGATTTGATAAATCATTTTTTTTCTCGTAAAATCAGTGTCAAAAATACATTATTTGTTCGTCTTGAGTCTATGACTCAAAATATCACATATATAAATTAGATTTGATTTTATCATTTTGTTTCGTTTATAAAACAGTTTGATCAACTTTGACTTTTCACTCATTGACTGTCACTTCGAATAACCTAAGGGAGGATTACTTTGTTAATTAGTAACTTCTTAACTCTAATTTAGTTTACGCTTAGCGTTAAAATAAAATTAATTAAAACCCAATGAAAAGACTTTATCTCACATGCTGTGTTATGAGAAAAGGTGATGTCGGGAAAATCGGATGACTGTTTGATAATTTTTTTTGATTTATATATATATTGAGATATAATATATATAAATAATGTTTTTGGGAAGATTTGATGATAAAACTGATAGCTACTTCCTGCAAAATCTTAAAACAACTTTTACCAAAATCAGTTTTTGTTAACAACAGTTTTTAGATCAAAAATGCTTTTTTAAAGAGCAGTTTGTAAAATTTTCCAAACACCTTTTTAACAATAAATTATTACAACTGTGTGCAACAACAATACCGAACGGGCCTTAACTTCACAAATAAATTCAACAGCGTCAGACTTTAGATCATACTTTTTAATAAAATATTTTTAAATTCATCTTACTGAAATTAACTTAGATATACTATACATATTATTTTAAAGAGAAAATTTTATTTTAAATTTTATTTTTATAAATAATATAAATATAATACTGGACGACTCTGATTGCTTCCAAGTTCTTGATTATAAAACATACAAGTACTAAAACCCTAATTCTTGTAATAGCACCAAGCTGCTACTCCCTCACATCTCTATCTATTCATTTTAGTACCAGGTATAATAAATCTATAATGCATTCACATATATAATTCTGGGTTCTTTTTCTTATTTGATTTTGAGTCAATTTCATACAGTCTTGTGCATAGATTTGATAAATGTTTGTTGGGTTTTGTTTGTTATTTCAGAATAATGGCTGCTAATAATTCACCACCCATAGTTGACAAGGAACAGGTGTGTCTTTTTTTCATGCTTACCCCCTTTATTGTTGTTTATATGTATGTGGGTGTATGTATATTTTTGTTGAATTTCATAAAGTTTGGATTTTTATCTAGATACTGTTGTTTTCTTGGCTGAATTTTTGAGTTAATGCAGTTTGGGGTTAGTAGTTATTGCTTTTTAATTGGGGGTGACAATCTTGGGTATAAGTTCGGTTCGTAAACAAGTTGATTTTGTGTCAATTTAAAATTTTAATAAAAGAGTCATTTTGGGTCAGTTCAGGTTAAAATTGTCTAGGGTCAGAAATTGCGATCCTTAGCTTCACTCTCAGTTTGTTTATTAATTGTTATCTTTTTGTTTAATTGTAAGAGATTTTATTTTTTTTGCTATTGCTATTGTCTGTTTTGCTGTTTTAATTGTGCAGTGTGTGTTGGTTTATACCACACTTTGTTTGGTCAGAAGGAATTGAATGAGTTACAAATGTAATGATAATTTATAAACAAAGTAAAAGGTGGAAAATAATGATATTAAGAGGAAACAGTGGAAAGATATGAGTTGTAAATTATATTTGAGGAGATTCGCGGAAAATGTGAATGCAAAGTAGGGATGTGCGTTTATGCCCAAGTTGGTTGGATTGAGCTCTAATTTATATTGTATAAATGGAATGGAGAAAACAATGAAATCATGCGTATTAACATAAAATAGTGCAAATTTCATTACATTTTTAATTAATTCAATTCCTTCCAATCAAACGGAGAATTAGAGTATATATATAGATGCTGGATCAAATAAAAACTTTTTTAAGTTACGAAATTACAATTTTTTTTACGTGTTAATCATTACCTAAGAAGCATGGGTGCGGTTGGTAAGTGTGGGTGCGCAGTGCGGGGATATGAGGACTCGACAAATCTAAAAATATGGGGATTCGGGTGTGGGGGGATTCGGCAATTATCAAAATATTATAAAATTATATATATAGTATATATAAATAAAAATGCATTCGATTTAAACTAAATAGTCAAACTTAAGTTCAACATATTTAATAATTCAAATTAAATTATAAAATCAAATACATAAAACATCTTATAGGAAGCAAGTTTTAAGTTCATAATGAATAAAAGCATAAAAAAGAATTACAAATTTGTAAAAAAAATTATAGTCAAATAAGAAGTCAATCAGTATATACATATAATGATTTACATAGTAATAGGAAACCCGTCCTTGGCCATACATATACATACAATCATATATAATATACACATATATATGCTGTAACAGATCGATTAGATTAAATAGAGACACACACAAAATTATAAACAGAACTCAATTGAACGGGAAGAAGGAAGCAAAAACCGATCAGATTGTTTTAAGCTTCTAAAAAAAGAAAAATGGACCGAAAAATTACATAAACTGCCCCTCCGCACTCGTCTCCCGCACCCTCACCGAATCCCAGCTAGGGAATGCGGGGATACGCAGGTTGTGCACCTAGCCGCACCGCAGCCGCACCCGGTGCGCAGTGCACCACCTAGGTGTCGCACCCGTGCTTCATAGATCATCACTTATATAAAGAATTTATGTTGAAAATTATTAAAAAAATATCACCATTTTATAAAAAATACATAAATAAATTGTTCGTATAACGTGCGTTACTTATAATTGGGATTTAACATCATGTGTTGAACAATAGTTATCATTGTGTTGAAAAAATTATATCTATGTTTCAACTATCCTTCTGGGATTCACCAATACACAACTAGGGTATAGAAATATGAAATATTGATTATATAATACATTTATCTTAGTAATACCATTGTAAAAATAGTTTATGTACTTGTTCAATACAAGTTATATATGTGTTGAACACTTGTCATTAAAAAAATTCAATTATTCATGAAAAATATCACAAATATATTTTCTAATAGATTAGAAATCGTTTTTCAATTATTTACAAAAATAACAATTGAAATTATCAAGGTTAAAAAAGTTTGTAAACTTGTAACTTAAAAAGTTTGTACCTGAACCCTCCCCTACATATATATTGTATAAATGGAATGGAGAAAGCAATTAAATCATGTGTATTGACACACAAAATAGTGCAAATTTCATTACATTTTTAATTAATTTCATTCCTTCCAATCAAACGGAGAACTAGAGTATATATAGGGGATTTCTCTGTTGCTGTAGTCATACATTGATTCTTTATTTCATGTGTATTGAATCAATATTTGTAGCTAACAGTTTTTTCTGAATTTTCTGTGTGTGTGGGGGGGGGGGGTTGTTGCTGCTCTAGTGATAAATTGATTCTTTATTTTACGTGTATTGAATCTAGATTTATATATAACAGGTTTTGCAAACTAAGAACGGTTTTGTGTGTTTCAAGTGTTAATTTCTATGCGATAAACTATGAATCTCTGTGTAGATTAAAAAATCTTTTCTTTTTGTTCCCAAGAAGCTAACTATATCTCTTGTCACGGCCTTATGCAGATATTTGGTATGGCAGCACAGGAGATGGAATACAGAGTTGAAATGTTTAACAAGTAAGGTTTTTCAGTTGTATTTTGTGCCATTTTCAACTTGTTTCTGTACTATGGAGTACATAAAAAAATTGCTGTTACAAGATAATTTTGTCTCGTGACACACATCATCAATGAACAACGAATTAGGTTATGCAGTGACAGGTTTGTTCAACTCAATTGCCATGTTTTTAAATGAAGTACAGTGGGGGTCATTTAGATGAATTCTAAAATTTCTTAAATGAATGTGCTACATGTTAGCCAGAGGTGCATATGAGTCATAATCAAGTATAAAGTATAAAAGTGGCAGTTTTAGGTGGTTACATAGTAATACAGATATAATGCAATCATAATGTGCTTTTACTTCACATATGGGGCAGTCCCTTTTGGTTTGAGAAGTAACTGTATACACTGGTTGATCAGTACCGTTGATTCTTTGTACTTGTATGTAGAACTGGATTTTGAATTTTTTGTTTCACTGTCTTATTAGCCTACCGATACTCAAGGATTCCAGTTCCTTAATATAACTTGTTCTGTTGTTGTTCCGACGCAGGCTTACTCACACCTGTTTTAACAAGTGCGTTGAGAAGAGGTATGATTTTTTATGTCACTGTGTTGTCTTTAGATGAAAAAGTTGCAGGAGTCTACATGGTTCTGTTTTTTCCCTGTTATCAAATGCATTTCTTTTGTTGCTTTCTTTGGTTTGATTTAATTGATTTCAAACATATATGCATTTTTTAATTTACTGTGCAAATATAAAGATCTTACTGTAGCCTTTATGATTCTAGGTACAAGGAATCTGAACTAAACATGGGTGAAAATACCTGTATTGATCGCTGTGTTTCAAAATATTGGCAAGTAAGTCATTGATACTTTCTCCCAATTTCTGTTTCTATTTTGTAACATGAATTATCAAACGAGTAGGTGCACCTTTTCAAATTAATATAATTATTGTTATGCCCTAAAATCGGCATGGGCTCTAAAAATGATACGTCTACTGGCTTGATGAGGCTGTCTTCGCATCACTAGTAAGATATAAAGATATATGCTGCGAAGAGAGGGGGGAAACTCTGTTATCGCATGTGGATGTGGTGCAGAAATGACCTAGTTTATGATAACAAATTGAAGGAAACCGAGGTTGATGAAAGTTGAAGCATGCATCACATCTCAAAGATATATGGTGACTCGTGTATGCATGGTTTGAGGAATGACAAAGCATGAAGAATGATAAGAAGACTTGATTTGAGGTAAAAACAAAGAAACTTGAGGAGAGCTCGAGCTCTAACCACGCATGAGCATCATAAAGGACTTAACTTAGCTTGTAATAAGTGCTAGTGGTGGTGAGTTGCGTCGTATGATGAAGTTTGCTCACTAGCTTGACTATGGATACAACTTGTAACTCCATGACGATTGGTAGGCTATATTTTTGAGGATCTAAATGGATAAGTATCAAATCTTGAACTCCGGATTGATAGCTTACCTAATAAGTTTAGGAGACTATATGATGGGTTAGCACAGTTATAGGCTTAAAGGTGGTTGCCTCTCTGTCTCATATATATGGGCCTCAAAAGAGCATGGATTGATAGCTTACCTAATAAGTTTAGGAGGCTATATGATGGGTTAGAACATTTATAGGCTTAAAGGTGGTTGCCTCTCTGTCTCATATATATGGGCCTCACAAGAGCAAGAAAAATCTAGCTGGTTACTTGTTCCCCAAGAACAAGAACTACACGTGGTTTGAATGTTTGATCCTATAAATAGGGTACGCAGGCCTCTTGTATCATATGATATACAAATCTAGAGAGATTTAGTGAAGCACCAAACATTTTTGTCTTTCTTAAGTATCATCATATAAGATCAGCCACCCCTCCACAACCACCGTCCTACACAACCACCACATAGATTTATAATTTGGCAACAACCCCCAAATTGTCACGAAATTCCCCCGACAACAATTATCATTTGACACTTATAATATTCCTTCTAGCAAGATACTAATGCAGAAGCAATTCACGCGGATTAGGGTCATGCGAATTAGGGTCATGATGGATGGCGATAAGGCAATGACAGAACAACATGATCATGCCAAGGAGTACTGCATGATCATGCCAAAGTTGGGATCTCTTACAGTAGTCTAACGGCTTTAATGGGGAGAAATGCATGATCATGCCACAAGCTGTGCATGCTCACGCTGTTTTATTTAATATTTGATTTTAATTAGGATTTAATATATTATTAGACTTTATTTAGGAATTGGTTTTAGGGTTGTTATATCCCTATATAAACAACCTTATGATGTATTACTTAGAATCTTTTGTTGAATTAAAAATACTTAAGAGTTTTCTCTTATCTTTCTTGTGGATTCAAGAATTCTTCCTTGTGGATTCAAGGATTGCCTTGTGGTTTCGAGGTATTTCAGGATTTCTCGTCTAAGAGTCCTGTGTGTTTTATTAAGGATTAACCGTTTATCCTACGCTTCTGTTCTGCGTCAGATACCTAACGGTTCACTGTTGTATCATTTGGTTCGGATTTCGTGATTGAGAAAAAGTCTTGCAATTGTTTAGATCTTTCTTAGTAACTGGGATGATTGTTGATTGAAACTGAAATAGAGTTGTCATTTTTGCTGAGTAGGTTTACTTGTAACTGGGATGATTCTAAGAGTCATTTACCTGCTGAGCATGTTTAAATTAACTGTTTCAATCAGTGTTGCATGGTTTGTGGGTCAGCCTATGGAACCGTGATCCAATTCCCTTGTTCCGGAACACGATTCCTTTTCGACCCGGATCGGTAGGGATCACGCTCCAGTTCGCCAACTTTGGCGATCCCCTTTTAACTCCGACAATCATTAGGTAAGGAGAATGAATAAAAAAAGGAAGATAACTTGATACCATCTAAATTGAAATTAAACGTAAATTTGAAAAGGAATAACAAAGGAGTTGGAAAGATGATGCAAATGGAAGAGATGACACACAAAGCATGCCTCGATTACATGAACATATTTGAATCCCCTAAAAATTATGTGTAGGATGTCCCCACCACTTTACCAGTAACTTTTAGATATTAGATTTCCCGATTAATTTACTTATATATTTTAGGATAAAATTAATATTTTAGTTATAAAACAATAACTAAACCATAGATACAATAGCAAATATACATAATGTTTTCTTAAAAAAAACTATAAAAGGGATCCTCATATCGACCCGCGTATCCGATTCGCGGGTCATCGTACCCGATTCATAAAAACTAACGTTTCATGTACTCAAACTCGTGTCACGTACCCGAACGACCCGTGAACCGTGCAACACTGGTTTCAATATTCTAGTTGATGCTTCTCTGCCCCTGAATTAATTTTATTCAAAAATACTCTCCACCATTTTCCTTGAAACCGCCTAGTTTGACCAAAGTCATATATACCAGCATTATGCTAAGCTTGTTTAACTCAACTGTTTCCATATTCTAATTAATCCTTGTCTGCCCCTGAATTAATTTTATTTGAAAATACTCTCCACCTTTTCCCTTAAAATTGCTTAGTTTTTTTAATTCGAACCTCTTTAGACTACCTGCTTGCAGTACAGAGTAAGCATTCCTGTGTCTGTTCTTAAGTTTTAGTCATAAATCAAGAAAAATCAAATAGCTATATATGTATGTATGTATATGTATTTATAGGTCAAGGTTCAAGAGAGAACGCTCTTAAAAAGAGATTCGAGGGAACCACTTAAAAAAATTAATTTTAAAAATGGTAAAAATTGTAAATATTCTTATATTCATACTATGATTCTAAAATTCCAATCAGTAACAATCTGTTTGTAAATAAAATAAAATATTTATGAAAATAATTTGAATCTCTTTTAGAATCTAACAAAATTTTAAGAATATATTTCTGAATCTCTGTAAAAATTTTATTTACAAACATATTGTTGTTGGCAATTGACTTTTTAGAAATGTATGAAGGATATAAACACATTCATAATTTTTTTTGAATTTTATAATTAATTTTTTTAAATAGTTCTCTCGCTTCTCTTTTTAAGATCTCTCTCTGTATATGTATGTTGCCTCGTAAATATAACAAATTAAGAATCTCACGTTTCATATATATATATATAATGTTGCAGGTAACTAATCTGATTGGTCAGCTACTTGGTACCGGCAAACCTCCTATGTGAATCGTGGATTTTCATCAAATTAAGCAAGAGCGGATGATTTTTTTTATTTTTGCCTTTCATATTAAATAGATTATTTAACTACCATAGGAAAGTTGGTGAGTGTTTTGTCAATGTTCATTCCAATTTGTTGTTTTATTAGCAGCAGGATTTATTCCTTGATGTGACTTGTAATGCAACTCGGAAAAATTTGGGCATTTCATTTTTTTTTTTTATATTTGTAATAATTTGTGGCAGTACTGTTACATATTATAATGACTAGCGTATCAAAACAGATATATATGGTGTTACTGACTAGTTATTTGAAGGTTATGCCCATCACACAGCATGTTATTTTGACGATTCTATCCTCTTCCTACTCTTTAGAACAATTGTGGTGAGAGGCTTTGTTTGATCATTTTTCAGTCCTGACTCAACAGCCAACATGTTATCGTGGTGGCTATATACAACCTTTACCACAACTACAATAGTTTCCATTTTCCTTCTGAAACTTGGCTAGATTTTCTTTTCTTGCATGATATTTTGAAATTTCTGAGCATTGGAATTAGTTGAGAGTTCTGATTCTGATATCACTTAAAATACTTTTTGTATTGGGGAATTTCATGTTATTAGCAAGTATATAGCAAACACTGCCAGATCTTATTGAAGGGATAGGTTTATATTATTGATGCATGCTGATTCAATTTATGATTAATGTTGGATTCTATATAGTTTAAAGCAAAAGATGCACTGATGCAACTATGGTGTCACAGAATCACAGATGTGTGCCACAGGCACTGAGATGATATTATTACTCCGTTACTTTTTTTTTAAAAAAGTTTGTCTTCATTTGGACCAAATCAATCAGATGAGGATGTCAAAGTCGCCATTCACTCATTAGGTAGAGCCCCATAGCCTTTATGAAAAAATCTATGATGGCTGAGAATTTAGGCACAAATGTCAGCATAAAAGAAAAACTTCAGGCACAAGAAGGAACCTTAATTTGTGGTGTTCTGTCTTTATTAACTGAGTGATGCACCATCTTTCCGGGTGTATTCAATTCAGATTTATAGGTATTGATAATAATTCATTGATTTTTATTGATTATATTTGATTTAAGATTCCATAGATTAATATACATAATTCATGGAGTTCGCGCAAAGTTAATTATAAATCCAGTAGAATCTCTTGTATTAAGGTGAGATTTTAAAACATCTAAAATATATATGAAAATTGAACATAATCTATGGATTTTTAAAATTCATCAATATTAATAATTGTTTGAATACCCCTGAATTTTAATTGATTAAAAATAATCTAAATTGAATACCCTATATATTTAAATCATTATTTAAAATCCAGATTGAATACCCTTAGATTTTAAAACATTATTTAAAATCTTAATTGAATAGTGGATACCCGACCATGCTCATCTAAGACACAAAAATAACACTTTTAAACTTTAGAAACTCAGAAGAACACCCCTTCCTTACAATATAACCTCTTCAGATCAAAGATTGAGAGATGCTGCGCGCACACATGCATAGGGTTATGTTCTGTTACGAACCATTTAGTATACAAATTACCACTATCGGTAATACAAATCAGTGTTATTAACCAGCTTAAGTGGATACTTAAACAGTGTAACCAGCTGAAGCGACAAAAATATCTACTTGGTGAAGCTCCTCTTTTTAAGATGATCAACTCTGGTTATTATAACATTATGTATACTTGAGGATATATATATATATTCGTTCTGATTACAGAAGAACACAGTATCTTATTCTTATTTTTATGAAAAAGCTTACTTCAGTTGGATGCAGTGTTCGTGAATTCTGATAATCATTCAGAAGAAACAACTTTATTGCAGAATTTAGATGAATGTTTGATAAACCATGCAAGCAACTTCAGACTAGGTATTATACCCTTTCAACAGGGGAATGAGGAGGCTGTGACACAAATTTTGCAGGAAGATCAACTGCCACTAGTTTAGGAGTCCTTGGTCCACAATCGTATTGTAGTGTGGCCTCTTCAGCTAGTTTCTCCTCAAAAAACTTATCCGTTTGTTGACTCTCAGATGGCTTCATGCTGTCAAAAACTGCAACACAAATGGAAAATGCTTGTAGAAGCGAAAGGGTCGAATCGAATTCCACCGAGAAGATACCATTCTTGAGTGGGGACAACATGAAGAATGGAGTTGTTTGTTTAGATTTCTCCTGCAAAGGGAAGCATAGCAATATTAGGAAAAGAAAATAGCAGATATGTTAAGATAACAAAAGCTGGAGACAAGATGGTTTTCGACAAGTATACCTGGGATTGAGAGAAGAGTTTGAAATGGCCATTAGGATTTTGATTGTTGTTGCTGAGAACTTTTACCTTACAACCCAGGTCCCATCCCCCACAATCACATTGGCCACCTGAAAACCATCGTTCAATCAGTGGTGAAGGTTCTCCTTTACTTGGTAGCCCATGAATTCCACCAGGAAGTAGAACTGTTGTGCTAAAAAGTTCATGTTTTCCAATAGTAGATTTATTCTCTTGTAGGTTTCTTGAATTAGAGGAGACTCTAACATTCAGAGATGAACCTGTCAATTCCGTAATTATCTTTCTTGGAAACTTGATAACAATAGCAGCAAGCTCATCATTTGTTTGCGTGTCACATATTTGATGATCAAATAGTCTTAGGTCCACAGCATGTAATACAAACTCTCTAGTTCTCAATTGATCAACACTGAGGTTTCCACCTAAACCTGATAATGGCAAGTCAGAAACCTTCATCTGGGCAACTACATTTGGAACGTAATCTTTGACGTTGGATCCCTGAGATAACCAGCCAACAGGCCCAACACTCCTTCTCCTCAATTCATGAATGCTGAAGAATGTATAGATCCAAGTGGGATCATTTTTTCTTGATGAAAACTTTCTCAGAGTGGCTGCTAGAGCATCACTGTTGTTGTCAACTGCAAACGTAAACAGTGGAAGATCATTCTTGGCTGAAACTTGAAAATAAGCTTGCAGTGTTGATGATCCCTGTATTTTATGACAATGTGATTTGTCCAAGTTAGGGGTCCTTATGTTTGTATCTATTTTTACTTTTAGTGGATGTACAGATGACAGTTCTCTTTGTTCATAAGAAGCCGCGGAAAACCTGGGACTTGACATTGAATTCTTTGGTGAGTGATCAGAAAATTTGGAGTGGGCTAATTTTGTCTTCAGCAGTGGATTCAACAACCTCTTCAAAGGACTGAAACGGTCTCTGCTACCAGCATTAGACTGATCGCTTGTTGCATTATTTTGACAAACAGAAGAATCAGCTATTTCAGAACCAGATCTGGAAGTAACATCCTCTGAGCTCTGCTGAAGTACATCTGAATTGTCTCTGAAATGGTTACTTTTTCTTATCCTGTTTATGACAGAACTTAGCCTACAACTTGGTGAAGGGTTTTGCGCCTCAGAGTCTGAATTAGTTCTCTTCATATTTAATATCTTTAAAGACTTGGTCAAACTTGAGTCTGTAGGCATTATGCTTGACTTCTCTTCCAAAATCTTACTTGTTGCTTGATTGACTGATTTTATTGCACACGATGGTGAGCAGGGGAAGTTCTGTTCCTTACTAGGCTCTTTGCTGCCATTGATTTCACTAGTTAATGCGCATGAGTGTAAAATGCTGGGATAAAGATCTTTACTGTATGCCTCCTGAAGATGAAATCCGTCTGAGCTGATAAATTCTTTTAATTCCCGACTTCTTCGTGTAAGATTGAAAGGAGAAAAGCTGTTACTCTCAGCGCTATCTCCTGGCCTAGGGAGAAATACGTCATTGTATTTATCAGAAAAACCACGATGAGTGCTATTATCATGCTGATATTGCAATTTCTCTGATTCAAGTTTGGATGCATCAGCTTGGAATTTCAACTTCCCTTTTGAAGATGGAACCCCATGATTATGAAAGTCTGTGGATGATCTTGTCTTCTGTAAATCTAAACTTTCCCTATTGCATTTTCTCAACTTGAGTTCTGATGATTTTGTGTGAAACACAGAATCTCTTTGGATAATTTGCTTTCTATCAGAAGGATTGGTTGGGATAGCTTTGATATCTGTATAGTTTGCTACATTTGGTGCACGAGACTCAAAATGTTTGGAATGACCTTCTATTGGAGATACATTAAGGTAAGAGTGTAATGAAGGTCGGCGCCCTTTATGACCGCTGGGAGAGTGCTCATCATCACCTCTTCCATAATAAATAGATGATCTATCTGTCCACAAGCTCGAGGTGGTAATACTGTTTGATGTTGAATACCTGTTGCTAGGTCTTTGTGGATGGTAATTCTGCCAATTTTCTAATGTGTTCCAGTCAAGAACTCCAAGATTCAAGGGTTTCGCGTTGACTTTTTCTCCTTTTTCCAGAAAGCTTGGCAATTTTGACATGTACTTAACAAGCTCCTCTTGCTGAAGTCCCTTACTTCTACCTTGTTGCTTTCGAAAGATCCCTGAAGATGGCGTCTTAATCACATCATTTTTTCCTTCTGAATGGAGGTCACTGTAGGATACATTACGTTTATTGTTCCTGAACTTGTTCTTCGACTTGGTACTACAACTCCCGCTGGACGAGCAAGGACTATCCATAATCTAATATCTCTTTACCACTTTGGATTACTTATAATCCACCTGCTAATTATATGAATATGATTTCCACCTGTAGCAGAGATGTAATTGTTAGAAGCAGTTTAAGAGTTACACATGATTGACATATAGAGAAACGAACAAGCAGATCTACACTTAAAAAAAAATTGTTTCATCTTCTGAGTATCAGCGAAATCGTAAGAACATCAGGGAAAAAATTGGAAATCTAATAGCATACATCTTTAGGCAGAACTTCAAGCAGCAACAGCATGGTTCATTTTATAGGTTCAGAAAGAACAAGCTTTCATCTTGCATTGCTAAGCTCCTGGCATTTTTCTATCGGATACATCATAGATTATAACTCGGGTAAATAAGTAATTTTATCTGAAAAATCTGCCAAAGGCACCATATACATTTTATATCAAATACAAGTTATTTTTTTGTGTGTTTGTGACAATTTCCTTATTGGCCACATCTCAAAAGCAGAGCCATAGAGAGGTTTCCCCTTACTACAAGACAGACTACAGCTAGCAAAAACAATTAGTAAATTACCAAAAAAAAAGACTCCAACTGGTTAAGGCCTAAAATTGAGGTCACTTGCATGATACTGATAGATTAGAATGTAATTGTCAAAGATGTAGCCAAAGCAAAATTGGCAAAGAGAATTTGGTGGTCCTAAGAAATTTAATTGAAAGTGACAAGACTACTCTAGCAAATAAAAAATTTAAGAATGAAGAAACAAAAATTGATATACCCCTATATACCTTAAGAAACTTGTTAAAAACCCAAGAGCTAAATGCCTTTGGTACTCCGAAGTGGCAAATACTCATCACCGTGCCCTTCCCTAAGTCCTTGTCATCGGTTTAAATCCTAGCTTCTCCTCCCTGCATACTTAGCAGACCCATGTTAACTACCAAAATAAAAAACATGCTATTTTTTCCAATGAAAACAAAGGGCAAAAAAAGAGAGAGGAAAAGAAAAGAAAAGACAGATCCTACTTTAACTTTTTTCTACATCAAATTGTCTAATCATCACACAGGCTCTTGTTTCCCAAATGGTTATAGCAATAGGAAAAGGCAAGAACTTCAGCAAATTCACACTATCAAAGGCAAGCTGCAAGCTAATCAATTTCAAGAAATGAAGGCCAAAATCAGAATAGAGTAACCATAGTTCAAGTTAATGTAAAGCCTTTTTTTTGTCTATATAACTCAAAACTTTCAAATATTTTTTCGTCAAAGTCTTCACGAAAACAACTTCTCTAGTCTGTGTATCTTACCCTTCATATACCCTAGTTCCAAGTGGATATGCTTAATTTTATTTGGTTCAGTAAAAATTTATTTGGTTCAGTAACTAAAAATTTTCATCAAGACCCAATAAATTAACAAGCATAGAAGGAATAGAAATATTCCTAGTTGATTAGAAGTGAAAAAGCATGAAACAGTACCATTTAAAGAGATGTTGGAGCATGTAGCATTAAAGATGTTATCTTTATAGTACACAAACAGAAAGCTTTAAACTTCAAGAAGTGATATATACCTGATAAACATGCCCTTTGAAGCAGTTTCTTGTAACCCTTTTGTTGCACAGACTACAAGAAGCTGAAAAAAAGGAAATATGGTAGTAACAAGGAATGCAAGGAAACCTATAAATGCATATACTTTGTACGTAAGATATATAAGTTGTGTGTGTCAGTGTGTGTGTCAGGGGGGATGGCAGTGACCAGTTTGTTGAAGTAGTGTCAGAGTGTCAGTAGAAGAAGACATAGGAGTATTAAAAAAGGGAGGGGAGGGGGTTGCATTCATGCATCGTATGATTGTATGGCTAAATCATGACATCCTCTTTTGCGTTCCCATTAGATTTACCACCTCTTTATCAGCACTCCTGGCCTCGCATAGATGTGCCAAAATGTGTCTAAAGTCAAAAGTTTAGCCGAAAAATATGGAATTGAGATTTAAATTTTAATTTGAGTTAAATATTTCAAAATTTATTTAAATTTAAAATAATTTGATATGAACTGATATTAATTTAATATAATCTAAATCTGAAAATCGATTCGATCTAATTTAAAAATGACACAAAATTGAAATTTTAACTGAAAATAGTCCGATGATGACCTGAACCAATCAAAATTGAGTTTTATAGTAAAGTGACTACGGATTCCATTAAAATATATCATGCGGCTCACCGTTTTGAAAATGGACTCATTCGAATTACTCAAATTAGTATATATATCATTTCGATAATTTTGAAGAAAAATTTAACCGCAAAATTGATGGAATTAGTCTGTTTCAAGGTACCCACTTAAATTTGGCATGTTTCAAGATAGCCACGTGGCAAATAAATCATCAAATTAGTATTCCGCTAACTTGTTTACTTTTTATAAATAAATTTAATTGAATGATATATATAATGTTTTTGAGTGATTTAAATGAGTCCATTTTAAGAACGGTGGGTCAGTTGATATATTTTAATGGAATGAGTTGTGACTGTTAGACAGTATGAGTGTTGCAGAAGGGGGGGTTGAATGCAACTTAATAATTTATCCCTTTTTTGCTAACAACAAAACAACAGAGATAATATCAAGTAGTGATGCAAACAATAAAAAGCAGATTAAAACTCAAGGTGATATACTTCAAAAATTAATTTTATTAATTTTTGTTGCTACAACTGTCTGGAAAGTATTTCCAGCTTCAATAGAAACAATAACAAGAATGCTAAGGTTTTCTATGCTTGAGAAAAGTTAAGCTCAGTTGCATAAGGGAAAGTGTTTGTGAGATATGTGTTCTTATATTGAAAACACACACCTCACTTACAAGATTGCTTTCCCTTGTTTCCTGGACAATACTTGAAATAGAAACTACACTTTTTCTTCTCAAGTCTGTCTTCATTCCATATGTAGATAAAGTTGCTCTGAGAGGATTTGACATTCTTGACTCCACGAGCATGCTTCACCTTTATGCTTACTTTATCTCAAGTTGCAGTAGTAGTCTTGACAGACTAGGTTGAGTTGTCAAGATCAATCCATGAAAGACCTTTACCTAGTCTGCTTCTTGAAACAGACTGTCAGCTTCACCAAAAAGGTTACTGTCAACCTTTTGCTACTCTTTGGTGACAGTAACTTCGTCTCCGCATATGTTGCTGTCGATCCTGACATTCTTCTGAAACATACTGTCATCTAAAGTTGCTGTCAAGGATCCCGCAAAACATGCTGTCGAACATCCTGATAAACATGCTGTCGAACAAAGTTACTGTCAAGGATTCCGCCAAACATACTGTCGACTATTTCCGCCAAAGCTACTGTTAGAAAACTTGTTGTCTTTGTTCTTCAATCTCCGCCAAGTTTACTGTCAAGGAATAGTTGCCGTCGTCTGTTCCAAAGGATGCTGTCACTTGAACATGCTGTCGTAGGCTTCAGTTTGCAGAAAGTTTATGTCCAAAAATTCGATCCATGCTGTGCATGAACACTGTGTGAACTTCTACTTCATAGACCATTTTATTTCATTTGTACATGACAGTAACTATTTAAACATGCTGTCACCTACTTGGCTTAACTGCATACTGTTACAAGTGACAATTAAACATACTGTCAAGATGTATATGACAGTATGTTTTACTTAGTTAATTTCTAATTAATCTAAGTACTTATTAGTTGATTACATTGATAGTGCCACAATCCCTAACAATCTCCCCCAATTTGTTTTTATGATAAATAAAGATAAATTTGAAGAAAACTGTAGATGCTGACTCAACTAATAAAAGTAGAAGTGTTTGTACAGAAAATAAACAAAATTACAAGTACAATCCTTTCTCAAGTATGCTCCTCTAGACTGAGCAAATCTTCAATTTTGTCTTGAGCTTCATAATCACTTCTTTTCTGCTGTCATTCTTCCATACAACCCTTCAAGAGCTTTCAGTTCTTTCTTCTCTTCATCTGTCTTGGCATGATCAGTAACACAATCTAAGACTAGTTTCACCATCTTGTAGGTAAGACCCTTTAAATCCTTGAGGGTGTAGTAGTTCTCAGTTGGTCCTTTGGATATGCATAGAAACTTCATTCCAAACATGTCTTTGACAAATCTTTCTTTTGTAGAAGAGTAGACCTGCTCCACCCTGAGTTTGTCTAAGGCTTCATCCTCTTCTTCTCTTGACTCAATAATCTTCCAGACATTCTTGCTTAAATCACTTTCAGTTTCCAGAAATGAGCCTGTTGTCTGTCTGAAGATCTTTATCAAGTTTTCATTGTTGAGCACCCTGAAATTAATAGCCTCCACTTCAATGCCATCAATAATAATTCTCAGGGGCCCAAAAAGGACTGGAGAAACATAGTTAGGCCTTTTTGAGAATCGATCATTTAACATAGCATGCTTCATGTCAATCTCAGCCTCTTTGATTCTTTTGGTAATCCTCTCCACCTTCTTCTTGGTAGCTTCAACCTCTTCTTCTCTTTTCTTCTTCTTCTCCTTCTCCTCTTTCTTCTCAGAGTCACATATCTCAAGTGCTCTATTCTTCAAATCAGAAATCTCAGGGTTTGTGATTTTGAGCAATTGCTTCATGATGAGTTCAATGATATGAGGATCATTTTCAGCTAATCTTTTCAAGTGGTCAAAAGTGATTTCTTCAGCTGACCCACCAGTGTTGTAGAAGACTAACCTATCAGGATTCCTGAGTAGACATTTCTGAGTTCTTTCATACTCCACCTTCTTTTCATATTCTTTCTTTTCCTTGGTAGATATGATTCTCTGGAGTTTGGAGATGAATCCTTGTTCTTCAGGATATGGAAGTTGTTGTAGTTGCTTCAATAACATCATCAGGAGATCAGTGTTTTTGTCCTGTAAGGAATTCATATCCCAGAATTCCTTGACTCCATCTTCATTTTCGAACATGACTCCATCTGGAAATATTATTGTCACAGGCTCATCATCTCCAATGAAATCCAAGGGATGAGGTTTGTAGGAGTCTATTAACTCCAAGAATTTTCTGATTAGAATTCCCCTGAATAACTGAGTTCTGATGTCTTGGCCCTTGATGACTAGGAGCATTCTTCTCACCATGAAGTAGGTTGCTTCCTTTAAATCAATCCCTAAAGCTTCAACATTATCAGTAGCATAAGAAATGTTTATTCTGCTCAAGGTATTGAACTCAGACCACTCAACATCAACTTTAGTAATTAATTCTGACTTGAATTCATCTAAGTTGTTGATGGTGGGTCTTCTAACATCAAGAACTTCTGCTTGGGTTTTCTTAGCAATTAACTTCCAACTATTTCTACTTGGCTTCTTTCTTGAATGAGGTTTTGGTCTTTCTACCTTTGCCTTTATGCGTTTCTTAGATGTAGAAATATTGCTTGACAACACCTTTTCCTTCACTTCTTTCGACAGTGGCTCTTGACAAGTTACTGTCACTCCATGCTTGACAGTAGGTTCTGTGACAGCACCTTCTGTGACAGCAGGTTCTCCCTTATTACTCCTGACAACATCTTTTTCATCATTTTCTCCTCCAAGTACCACTGTCTTCAAAACCTTCCCTTCAACACCATCTCTATACTCCCTCTCTTCTTTCTCCTTTTCTTCCTCCACCTTATTTCCAGTTCCAGATGACCCTTCACCATTGTTGTGTTGGCTGGAAATACCTGCACCTCCATCAGGCTTTTCTTCATCATCACCATCTCTTTTCTCTTGTTTTCTTCACATTTCTTTTCAGCTTCAAATCTTCAATTCTTTTCAATTCTCCTTCCAACACTCTCAACACTTCCATTCTTTCTTCATTCATGGGCAGTTGCTTGAAGTGGTCAAAAGCTTCTTTAACAGATTTAGGCCTACAGTTGCTCACCCTTTCTAGATTCATAGACCTGTATTTTCCATCTATGGAGCAACTGAATTTGATGTTCAAAGGATTTTGAGATACTTCTGGCAATTTCTCAATAACCAGATTCTGTAAAGTTCTTTTCAAGTTTTCATTTAGCCATGACTTATCTGTTTTGATTTTGAGTTTGATTGCTTCAATAACTGCAATCTCTTGCATGCTTAGATAAGCCATGCTCACACTCCAGCTGTAGCCTCCTTCAGTTCTGACAGAGATCACCCACTTGTTGCTTTTGGACACCATCACAGCTGCTCCTGTGGTTGACTGTCTCATTGAATCAGAGAATTTCTTGGGGTCCCTGTTAGATGAGGCTCTCAATTCATTGATTCTCTGGTTGAACTTTGCATCCTCAAAAACTCTGCTATTTTCATTTTCATCCACCATAAGAATTGAAGCTTGTTCATCATCAAAGTCTTCTCTTTCTTCCATTACCCAGTCACCACCTTCATCCTGAAAAAGCTTCTATTTTCCTTTACCTACAACATGGATCATTGAATCCTTCATTGCTGCATTCTCCTTAATCTCAATACCTTTCTCCTTAGGTCTTTCCTCCTTATTACCACCAAGCTGTGTAGCAATCTCAGCAGCCACACTAGACAGGAATTCTAGTTGACTCTCCCCCTGAGATGCAGTTTGAGTTGTCTCTTTGACTGCCACCTTATCACTCCTTTCTCCATTTGCAACAAACACTTCAGCCTTACCACTTTTCTCCGCCTTAGTTGAGGTAGCAACTGCGGGGATTGAAAATTTTGCTTGAAACTCCTGAAGCTTGTCAAAGATGGCCTTGAACCCTGCATTCATGGTTTGCTCCAAACTGGACATCCTGTTTACCAGCTTCACCTGATTTTTGCCCACTGTGTCCAGGTTCTTGGATAACTTAGAGACCTTGTGTGAAAGGGATTTCAACCTTTCAGCAGCTTGTTTAGGGGATTTGGAGGCTGTGGTGGTTCTCACACTCTCTTGTTTTTTCTGAGCGATCTCATCACTCCTCACCAACTCACTCTCCAGGCCTAATGCCTTTGATATTTGGGCTCCCACATCTTGTTTTTTATTCTGGCCTTGCTCAGGGCCCTCTCCTTTTGCCTGGGATTTTCCCAGCCCCTCATTTTTATGCTTACTTCTCTTTTCTTTTGTCTCTCTTTTTCTTTTCACACCCTCACTCATCCTAGGTGCAAGAGACTGAGCAGGTACATCTTACACTAAAGTTTTAGATTTTACCTTAAGTAGGGTAGAAATTGGAGCAAGATCTTCATCACTTAACTGTTGAGAAGATGCATCCATTTGAGAGTTGTTGTCTTAAATTGGAATGTTGACAGCATCTTTTGAAAAGTTACTGTCAGGAGGATTGACAGCAACTTTGTCTTTAACAGCTACAGAGGCTGTGACAGCAATCTCTTCCACCCTTTGAGTAGAAGGTTCTTGTGGATTGCTATGATCAGGTGCATTCAATTTTTGGAATAGTGCATCAACATTTTGATCTTCAATGTTGGCAAAGAGTAATGCACTATAATTGAATGAACTGTGTTCCACATTTTCTAGCCCTATATTGTGTGTGTCTTCAAGTGTGGGCTCAGGTTGAGTTTGTTCAACCTGTTGTGCAGACTCTTTACAAGATGTCATGGGAGACTGGCTAAGTTCAATAGATGCCCCCTGTTGAGAGGAGACATCTAGAGATGTGTTTTGATCCCTATTAAGATCTGTGCCCTTTTGAGAGGACACAGTCTGGCTTACAGAGGTTGATACCCTTGCCTTCTTTCTCTTAGGCTCACCAGGGCCCTCTGTGGGTTCTGTGTTCAGACTACCAACCTTATTTGCTGCATCTAGTGCAGTTTCATCACCTACCTGTGGAAAGGTTTCTATCATAGGTTGAGTGATTCTCATCCTTTTAGAAATCTGGCTCTTTTGAGAGGAACCAGACCCTTGGCTAATATTTTTGGAGACTCTAGAAGGCCAGACTCCTTCAAACGGTTTGGAGTGTGGGTTAGGAATGGAGAGGTCAACACCATTCTCATCACTCAAAGAAAATACATGATGGTCCCCAACAATTTTTAAATTCAATCTATTAATTGTAGAAAGCATGAAATCAGTTATGAATAAACTCAATTCAGTGTTAAGTGGTTTACTGGTTAACAAGGAATGAGTATTTTTCTTAAGAGTTGGGGACTCCATGCATTGAACACTATCTAAATTAATTATGCCTACAACAGAGTTAATTATAAGCATAAAGAATCTAGGATAGTAAATTACCGGTTTTCTGGCTTCTTTCTTTCCCAGCACCAGCTTGAATAGGGGCATCAGGAGCTTCCCAATATTGATTCTGTAATTGTGCAACATAGAATGCACAATCTTCCTGATGTAGGCTGACACTTCATTCCAGCCACTTGTTTTGCTTGACATGGACCTGGAGACAGCATCTAACATCATGCTCTACTCTTTGTTTAGGAACTTCCTGCCCATGCCTCCCGAAGGATACCATTCATCACTATTTGCATTGAGCTTGGGTCCAGCATACCCAATCAACTTGAAAAACTTGGCAAGTTGTTCTTCACTTGCAGGCTCCTTAAATAGCAAGCCTTCAGCCTCTTCCACATGAAGAGCTTTGTTTATGTGAGAGGAATCAATGGTGTAAGAGGTACCATTGATTTGGAAGGAGATAGAGCTAGCATCTTGCTCCCCCTCACATACTGCAGAGGTCCAGAAATGAGAAAGTCTTGGGATTTCCAGGTGGGGACTTGCAGTTAGGGCATGGGTTAGGTAAGAGTTGTTCATGAAGCCAACAAGAGGTTTGAAGGCTTCTCCAGCTTCACCAACTGAAGCCATGGTGGTGAAGTTGGTTTGGGCAAGAGAACAGATGATTTGGGGTCCAGACATGGTTACAAGAAAATGGTTTAGATCTAGATTTAGATAGTTGAAGAACGGTTTAGAAGAAGTTGCAGAGTTGCAGAGAAAATAGAGGGTTTTTAGGGCGTTTGAATATTTGAAGATTAAAGAGAAATAAAGAATGTGAGAGATTTAAGCTGTTTGTATATATATGATGTGAAAAAGATACTGTCAAGAAGGAATTTTAAACGATTTAAAGTGACAGTTGTCTTCAAGTTCCATTCTTTGACAGTAACTTATGCGCTAGAAATCACAAACACTCTAGACAGTAACATTAGAGATTAGAGAATATATATAAAATAAAAGAATAACTCTAATATTAACTGGTGACAGTATGTTATGCGGAGGTTTTTGAAAAACTGTACTGTCAAAGGATATTGATAGTAAGTTTCATTTCCGCATACTATACTGTCATTATTTCTCAATTCTTTGACAGTAGGTTTCACAGGATTCGACAGTAAGTCTTGATCCCGCGAAACATACTGTCAAGGCTTCACAACCTTTTGACAGTAAGTTTCACAGAATTTGACAGTAAGTTTTAATCCCGCGAACTATACTGTCAAGACTTTTCAAACATGTGACAGTAAGTTTTCACAGATTTTGACAGTAACTTGTTACCATATGATAGTATAGATAAAACATACTGTCAAGTTTATTGACAGTACTTTTTATCAAGTTACAAAACAAAAAAAACAATTAGTTAACTTCTCAGTTAAATTTCATCATGTCTTTTCACTGTGATAGAAATCAAAACACCTCTAGAGGCCATTAATTCACAGTGAAATTTAGTTAACTAACTTTTTGATAAACTAAACAGAATTACATCAACAGGTTAAATTTAACATACACAATTCACTCACTAGCCTGTTGAATGTCTTTTCATCCAATGGTTTGGTGAAAATGTCTACAAGTTGCTTCTCTGTGGGCACATAGATTAGCTTGATTGTGCCTTCCTCCACATGCTCTCTAATGAAATGATGTCTGATGTCAATGTGCTTAGCTTTGGAATGTTGAACAGGATTCTCTGAAATTTCTATGGCACTAGTGTTGTCACAAAAGATAGGAATTCCTTGTAGTGTCAACCCATAGTCCAATAGCTGGTTCCTCATCCAAAGAAGCTGAGCACAGCAACTACCAGCTGCAATATATTCAGCCTCTGCAGTTGAATTAGACACTGAATGCTGCTTCTTGCTAAACCAAGAAACCAATCTTTCTCCCAAAAACTGACAGCTTCCTGTTGTACTCTTTCTGTCTATTCTGCACCCTGCATAGTCTGAGTCTGAATATCCAACCAAGTCAAAGCTAGAATCCTTAGGATACCAAAGGCCTAAGTTTTGAGTGCCTTTCACATATCTGAGAATTCTTTTTACTGCCATTAAATGTGACTCCTTTGGATCAGACTGAAACCTTGCACACAAACCTGTTGCAAACATTATGTCAGGCCTGCTAGCTGTTAGATAGAGGAGAGAGCCAATCATCCCTCTATACATCTTGTTGTCCACCTTCTTTCCTTTTGGATCCTTGTCAAGTTGAGTTGCTGTTGAGATTGTAGTTTTTTGCAAGAGATGAGTCTTCCATATCAAATTTTTTCAGAAGATCTTTAATATACTTAGTTTGGCAGATAAATATTCCATCTTCTTTTTGATAGACTTGAAGTCCTAGAAAGAATACTAATTCACCCATCATACTCATCTCATATTTGTTCTGCATTAACTCTGAGAATTTCTTGCATAAATCTTCATTTGTTGAACCAAAGATAATGTCATCAACATATACTTGGACTAGAATGATATCCTTTCCATGCTTTTTGTAGAAAAGAGTTTTATCCACAATCCCTCTTGTAAAGTTATTATCAAGAAGAAACTTGGAAAGAGTATCATACCAAGCCCTTGGTGCTTGCTTTAGACCATACAATGCCTTAAGTAGTCTGTACACAAAGTTTTTCATCTTTGGATCTTCAAAGCCTGGAGGCTGTTCAACATACACTTCTTCTTCTAACTCTCCATTTAGGAAAGTACTCTTAACATCCATTTGAAAAACCTTGAAGTTGTTGAATGCAGCAAAAGCCAAAAAGATTCTTATTGCCTCAAGTCTGGCAACAGGAGCAAATGTTTCTTCATAATCAATTCCTTCCTGTTAACAGTAGCCTTTTGCCACCAGCCTTGCTTTGTTTCTTGTGACAGTTCCACAGTCATCCATCTTGTTCCTATAAACCCATTTGGTGCCTATAATAGATTTGTTCTTTGGCCTAGGCACCAACTCCCAAACACAGCTTCTTTCAAATTGATTCAGCTCCTCTTGCATAGCATTAATCCAATCTGGATCAGTCAAAGCTTCTTCTAGAGTTTTCGGTTCTGTTTGAGATAGAAAACAAGAGTACATGCATTCATTGGCAACATTTCTTCTTGTTTTGACTCCAGTTCCTGGATCACCAATAATTAAATCATTAGTGTGATCTCTGTTCTATTTAGTTCCTCTTAAAGAGTCACTAGAGTCTTCAGCATTTTGTTGATTGACAGCATCTTTTGTTCTTGCACTGTTCACAGCATCAATTTCTTCAAGTCCACTATTCATTGGAACATTTCCAGAAAAATCAGTTGTTTGGGCAGTTCCTTCATTTTCTCCAGGGTTGTTGGGAACCATTGTTGGACCGGAAATAGTGTGATCAATACTTGGTGAATTCTCTTCAATCTCTTCTAGATAGCCTTGGTTTTCAAAGACTAAAGCTTCTGTTTCTTGACTTCCTTCAATTCCAGGAAATTTAGTTTCATCAAAGGTGACATTTACACTCTCCTCCACAGTCTTGTGATCAAAGATGTAGACTCTATATGCAGTCCTATCAATACCATATCCCATGAAAATTCCTTCAAGTGCCTTAGATTCAAACTTTCCTTTGATCTCATTTGAATCTTTCATGAAGTAGCACTTGCTCCCAAAGACATGAAAATAGTTGACAGTTGGTTTCCTTCCTGTAAGCAATTCATAGGGTGTCTTCCCATAGGCTTTGTTGACTACAGTCCTGTTTTGAGTGTAACAGGCTGTATTGATTGCTTCACCCCAGAAGTAGGTAGGGAGTTTTGCTTCACTCAACATTGTTCTTGCAGCCTCAATAAGAGTTCTGTTTTTTCTTTCCACAACACCATTTTGCTGAGGTGTTCTTGGTGCAGAGAATTGTTGAGTTATTCCATTGTCTTTGCAGAAATCATTCATGATACTATTTTTGAACTCAGTACCATTATCACTTTTCAAGGTCTGCACTTTGTACTTGGGATTTTTGTCAAGAACCCTAACCAAATCAATAATCTCTTATGCAGCTTCATCCTTGGATGTTAGAAACCTTACTCAAGTGTATCTTGAGAAATCATCAACCATTACTAAAGCATATCTTTTTCTTGCCAGTGATTGCACATTCACAGGACCAAATAAGTCCATGTGAATTAATTGAAATGCTTCATTAATTGAACCACTAGGAGTGCTTTTATGAGCAGCTCTCCTTAGTTTCCCTTTCTAGCAATCCTCACACAATCCTTCTTGACAGAATTCAAGTTGAGGTAGCCCTTTTACCAACTCTCTCTTCATTAGATGATTCATTGCTTTGAAATTCAAATGAGAGAGCTTCTTATGCCACAGCCAACTTTCAGTTGAAGAGGCCTTACTGTAGAAACAGTAGACCTTGTCTTTCCTTACAGAATCCAAGTCAGCAATGTAGAGGCTCCCTTTCCTTACACCTTGAAGAACTTCTTCTTCTGTCTTTTTATTGATAATGGAACATCTGTCTTGATCAAAACCAACCTTGAAACCTCTTTCACAAAATTGAGTTACACTCAACAAATTGTACTTCAAACCATTTACTAGAGCAATTTTCTCAATTTTTAAGTTTCTAACTTCCAGTATGCCATATCCCATTGTGAAACCAATGTTATTATCACAAAAGGTTACACAAGGGCCAGCCATTTCCTTGAACTGTGATAGCAGGGCTTTATCACCTGTCATGTGTCCTGAGCATCCACTATCAATGATCAACATGATTCTTTTATTTTTCCTGTTGCCCTGCAAAGCAAAACATCTCAAGTTGCTTTTGGTACCCAACTTTTATTGGGTCCATTTTGTTTAGCTAAATCACAGTTTGAAGTTGATTCAGTTGTATTTCTTTCTTTTGCTTTTAACAAGACTCCTGTAGCTACCCATTCAGTTTTGAATATAGGTTTGATAGCTTTGTTCTTGGGTGGCTTGTCCATCCTAACTTTAGGAGGACTTGGAGTCTTTGCCTTTCCAGTTTTAGCATTGTTATGCAAGCATTTTTGATTATTAGCAAAAGGCAGATTAAAGCAAACACTCATCAAATTCATTTTGCATGAAATACAATCAAAGTCACCACAGTGAGTTACTTGTTTGTTCTTTAAAGGCATGCTGTGTAGGTTTCCATTGCTAGAGGTAGCATTTTTATCAGTAGACTTGACCTTGTTGCAAACATGAGTTAGATGACTAGAAGACCCACAATTGTTGCACAACTTTCTAGGTGCATTAGGAATATAATCATAATTGTTCTTTTTGTTTATCCCTAATTTTCCATTTCTGTTCTTCTTGGTCTTCATGACAGTATGTTTAGAAGTTACTGTCATGCTGGTGTTGACAGTAGGTTTAGATGGAGATGTCTTGACAGTAAGTTTGGATTTTACAGTCTTGATAGCATCTTCTGAACTTACTGTCGAGCCAGTATTGACAGTATCTTTTAAACAAAGGTTACTGTCAGAGTCAAAACTAACTGTCTTGGGGATTTTGACAGTATCTTTTGCCTTAAGGATTTTTCTGACAACATCAATTTCCTCATCATCTATCTCTTGTTTGATTACTAAAGTTTCCTCATCAAACTCAAATTCAGCCTTTTTGAACAATGGATTCTTAACCTTCTTTAGAATAGATGGTTTGACAGTATGTATGACTTCTTCTTCTACAACATGTTTCTTTCCAGATTTCTTCTCATAGTCAAAACCTATACCTACCTTTTGATTTTCAGTATTATTATCATGGTAAGATTTTAACAGAGAGGAGGAATTCTTATAGGCCTTGATTTTTAGCTCATTTTCAGAAATCTGTTTTCTAAGAAATTCCTCAATCTGAGAAGCACACACAATGTTGTTCTTAAGAATCTCATTTTCTTATTGTAAGGACTCAAAAGCATTCTGTTTTAGTTCTAGTTCATGATTCCTAATTTTCAATAACTCATTAGCACTAGACAATTTAGCTATTTCCTCATTAGCAACTAACATGCTTGTATGAATATTAAAAATTTCAGAACTTAGACTTTCAACAGTTTTCTTATACTGAGATGTAGTCATATCAACAGTAGTAAGAAAAGGTACCTGACTTGATGAAGAAGATGAACCTTCTCCTGAGTTTGCCATGAGAGCAAGATTCCCATATTCTTCTTCTTCTTCTTCATCTGAATCTTCCCAACACTTTCCTTCAGCCACAAAGGCTCTTCCTTGTTGCTTTTTCAACATGGCTTCATACTTTGCTTTGAGTTCCTCATAGTCATTATCATTTCTTCTCACTTGTTTTGGCTTCTTGCATTCAGTTGCAAAATGCCGCATTTCATTGCAGTTGTAACACCTTATTTTGGATCTGTCTACCATACCTGTTTTGTATCCACCTTTGCCACTTCCTCCAGGTTTTGAGAAATTTGGCTTGTTAAACCTGGAGCTTTGTCCTCTGGGTTTGAAGCCTTTGTTCTTCTTGAATCTCAAGTTGGAGAACTTTCTTGCCATGTAGGCCATTGTTTTATTTTCCATGTTGTCCAGTTCCTCCAAAGTGTAGAACTCATCTTCTTCACCATCCTTGAGTTCCAAAGTCACACTTTCATCTTCATCTGTGATTTCTTCAATCTTGATTTGCTGTTGATGTTGAGATTCCTTGAGCTGCATCACCTGTGGATCTTGAGCTACTAAAGCATTTGAAGTGTTGACCATTTTTCCTCTTTGACCAGCTTGAATGGCTCTCTTCTGTAGTAACTCTAGCTCATAGGTTTTGAGTATGCCATATAAAGTTTCAAGAGAAACTTTTGATAGATCCCTTCCTTCTCTTATGGCAGAAACCTTGTGCTCTAGGTGGTTAGGAAGTGTTAACATGAATTTCATGTTTACCTCCTTTTTGTCATAAAACTTCCCATGCAGCTGCAAGTCATTTATCAACCTGTTAAACCTCTCAAACATCTCAGTCAACCCTTCACTTGGTTTAGCCATAAAGGCTTCATACTGAGACACCAGAATTTGT
Source organism: Oenanthe sinensis (assembly GCA_028671895.1). Lineage (NCBI taxonomy): Eukaryota > Viridiplantae > Streptophyta > Magnoliopsida > Apiales > Apiaceae > Oenanthe > Oenanthe sinensis. Next base: position 30,665,353 of record CM053796.1, read on the forward strand.
CTTTGATTTTCTTTTACTTCTTCTGTCCCTTCACAGAGTATCTCAATGGTTTCCCATATTTGCTTTGCACTGGTGCAGTTGACAATGTTATTGTACATGACATTGTCAAGTGCCTCAATGATGATGAATTGAAGACAATCATCCAGAGATACTTTTTCTCTTTCAGTGTCATTGTACTCTGAAACCTTTTTAGGAACCCAGTAGGCTGGTATTGTTTCACCATCTACTGTAGTTTCAGGTACATATGTCTGGGGAATGAAAGGACCATTTTCCAGTATTCTAGGATAAAGAGGATTGGCTGTTTTTATGAATAACATCATTTTTCGTTTCCAAAGATTGTAATGTTCTTTGTCAAAGGTGGGTATTTTTATGCTGCTTACCTTCTGTGCACTCATTTTTAGATCTTTTCAGGTTATGTATATCTAACCTACCGCTCTGATACCAGTTGTTAGACAGTATGAGTGTTGCAGAAGGGGGGGTTGAATGCAACTTGATAATTTATCCCTTTTTTGCTAACAACAAAACAACAGAGATAATATCAAGTAGTGATGCAAACAATAAAAAGCAGATTAAAACTCAAGGTGATATACTTCAAAAATTAATTTTATTAATTTTTGTTGCTACAACTGTCTGGAAAGTATTTCCAGCTTCAATAGAAACAATAACAAGAATGCTAAGGTTTTCTATGCTTGAGAAAAGTTAAGCTCAGTTGCATAAGGGAAAGTGTTTGTGAGATATGTGTTCTTATATTGAAAACACACACCTCACTTACAAGATTGCTTTCCCTTGTTTCATGGACAATACTTGAAATAGAAACTACACTTTTTCTTCTCAAGTCTGTCTTCATTCCATATGTAGATAAAGTTGCTCTGAGAGGATTTGACATTCTTGACTCCACGAGCATGCTTCACCTTTATGCTTACTTTATCTCAAGTTGCAGTAGTAGTCTTGACAGACTAGGTTGAGTTGTCAAGATCAATCCATGAAAGACCTTTACCTAGTCTGCTTCTTGAAACAGACTGTCAGCTTCACCAAAAAGGTTACTGTCAACCTTTTGCTACTCTTTGGTGACAGTAACTTCGTCTCCGCATATGTTGCTGTCGATCCTGACATTCTTCTGAAACATACTGTCATCTAAAGTTGCTGTCAAGGATCCCGCAAAATATGCTGTCGAACATCCTGATAAACATGTTGTCGAACAAAGTTACTGTCAAGGATTCCGCCAAACATACTGTCGACTATTTCCGCCAAAGCTACTGTCAGAAAACTTGTTGTCTTTGTTCTTCAATCTCCGCCAAGTTTACTGTCAAGGAATAGTTGTTGTCGTCTGTTCCAAAGGATGCTGTCACTTGAACATGCTGTCGTAGGCTTCAGTTTGCAGAAAGTTTCTGTCCAAAAATTCGATCCATGTTGTGCATGAACACTGTGTGAACTTCTACTTCATAGACCATTTTATTTCATTTGTACATGACAGTAACTATTTAAACATGTTGTCACCTACTTGGCTTAACTGCATACTGTTACAAGTGACAATTAAACATACTGTCAAGATGTATATGACAGTATGTTTTACTTAGTTAATTTCTAATTAATCTAAGTACTTATTAGTTGATTACATTGATAGTGCCACAATCCCTAACAGTGACTTTGATATAAAACCGAATCAAAATTTAATCGAATATTACTCGAAATACTGGATTTGATGTTAATTTAAAAATGTAAATATATCAATTAAAAATATTATAAAGGTTGAATCTGCTTTCTCTCTCTGAATCACATGTTGTATTGTAATTGGAAAATAAAATTGGCTCCGATTATAAAATTACAAAAAATTTTAAAACCTAAAAAATAAACGATAAATATTTTTATGGTAGATAAAATATTTTAAACTTTCATTTTATGACATCCATTATAAATTTTGGATTGTTAATTGTCAATATTTGACTATTTTATGCATTTATGCATCATACGACTAAATCATGTATCCTTTTTCACATATTTGACTTTACATTACCATTAAATTTACCACCTCTTTTTGGCTCGACATGATAAAATGGAAATTACAAATAATAAAGTTTAACAAATTATACGATTGAGATATGAAGTCATCAATAATACATAATTAACAAATATTAATATTTTACATATTGATAAAAATGAGAAATTTATGTGAGATAATACAAGTAAAATCTTAAAAATGTTAATATTAATATGAAACACTAATTCTCGTCGGCTATTTAATAATAATAATAATAAAATATATATAAATTGTATTTAGACTAGGTATGAGCATGGTGTGGTTTACACCCAAAATCGCAACCGCAACATCAGAGATGCGATTTCTATAATTGAAAATCAAAATCGGATTAAAAATTATAGATGCGGTTCGGTTTATAATAATTATGGTTTCGGTTTTAAAGATGTGGTTCGGTTTCTAAGGCTGCAAGTGACAGTTCAAAATTTTCAAGTCTGTACAAAGTATTGTTGAGTGTATACAAAATATTGTAAAACCAATTAATCTCCAACACTTTTAAAAATATGTCACCAAAGAAAATATTAATATGCATGTATTTGATATACATGTCTGTTAAGGTTATGTTCATAACTGAGAGACTGTTAGATATTTTGTTAGATATTTTAGTGTAATTGAATTGACTAATTGATCAATATGATTGTAATATTTCATCGAATAAGTCGGGAGAGTGCGGAGTGCATGCTTGTTTGAGTATATTATGATTTCCGGTATTAACGGGAGTCCAGGGGCGCTGCCCCCGGCGGGGTCCAAGGGGCAACGCCCCTGACTGGGGTCGAGCTGTACAGAATTTTCATTTTTGACTTCAAAAATCATATCTTTTAAACACAGCTGCATACCTAAAAAACATGAACATGTTTTTGGATATATCTTTAGATATGTCTGTTGGACACCTATATAATACTTGTAACTGGTTTGGTTATAGTAACGAAAAAGGGTGGTAGAATTCACACAAAATACATAACCAATCTCTGTTCTTGCATTCTGATTTTATCCGATTGAAAAGTATGAATAACCATCAAATTATTTCAATCTGAAATTGTTTGTCAAGATTTCAGGAAAATCGAAGTTAACCGCAAAGACCGGAGAGTGCACATGCTTAAGTCCCTTTTTCACTTTTTGTATACTATACAGGACTGTTAGGTATGTACTAAAAATCTTGTACTAGTTAGAAAACAATGTATAAGTTTACAATAAATTAAGTACAAAAAAACAATGTATAAGGTCATAAGGTAAATGTCGAAAGAAATTCCCCCCGACTAAGACTACATTAGCAATGTTTATATTCATTTGACATACATTTAAATTTAGGCTTAAATACAATTATAACCCTGCATTTTCAACAATATACAATTAAAATCTTCTTTTAATATATTTAGTAAATTTAACACTACGTTTTTGAACTACATACAATTGAAACTTTTTTAAAATAATTAGTAAATTTAACCCTATATTCTTAACTATTTACAATTAAAATCCTTTTTTAAAACATTTAATAAATTTAACATTGATTTTTTAATTTTGGAATAAAATAAACCTTACAACCAAATTTACTAAAGATAGGGTTCAATTGTATTTAAGCCTTAAATTTATAGTACTGCATAATACTCGATTTAGTTAGTCTCTATTCTGCTGCTTTAAAACTGCAGATACATACATAAAATTAATGATAATCTAAAATCAAAAATAATATTTTATAAATATTCGGTGCGGTTTCAATTTTAAAAAATTATAAACCAAAACCGAAACATGTAATTGGTGCGATTTTTTAAGATACGATTTTTTTCAATTTTGTGCGGTTTCGGTTCGGTTTTAATTGGATATCGATTTTATGCTCATTCCTAATTTAGATCACTTTTTAATCGGAGATCTCGGGAGCAATTCTGCTACGCTCTCGTTAAAAAATATGAAGTCTGGGGATGGATTCACGGCTATAAAGTAGCTAGAGGAACCCGGAAATTTCACATACGTTGTTTGCGGGCCATTGGTACAATGGTACCTTTACTGCAAAGCTGCTGAATGTCAGGCTATCAAGGTACTGGAATTACTAAAAAGTTTGAGGAGGCTTTAGGCCAGAAGGTTAATTAATCTATTGAAGTCTTCGATCTGTTCAGCTCAAATACTATTCATGAGGTTAGGGGAAAATTTGTTTGCTACTGCAAATGCCTGAAGTGAATGAGAGAAGTGCCTATCTGGGACTTCCAAGTATGATGAGCCAAAAGAAAACAACAATTTTCATTAATAAAAAGGGAGAACTCATTAGCGGGGAAGGTCTTCAAAGCAAGATACTGTCTAGGACCAGGAGGATTTAAATGCCAGCTTCAAAAATAATCCTAGCTTTGTATGGAGGACTGTGGGAAGCACATGATCCGGTAAAACAGGGGCCCTGATGGCAGGCCCGGCTAAAAGCCTGTGCAAACTTGCACAGGGCCTCCCTTTGTTGAAGGACCCTCAAAATCCACGTTAGAGTTATGTAGTTGATGTAATAAATTAAAATAATATTTAATTGTTATATTTACATCTTAAATTATTTTATTTTTAATAAATTTTAGAAAACACATTATAATTATTGTAGCTTCTCTTATTGTAAATTATATTTCACTTTTATAATTATTATTTATTTACTTTGAATATAATTAGTTAATTTATTTCTTTATTTTTATACTATAATATCAATATTCACAAATATAAAATCAGTATAATCAAATAATAATAACGTAAAATAAAATTTAACAAAAAAAAAGAAGAATAAAAAGATGGTCATAAAATATTCATTTTAAAAATATTTAACTGATAGATATTTGATATGATAAATTGTTATTTTAACTATTTTATCCATTTCATATTCAATATTAAAAGTTACAAATTTTACGAAAATGTTGCACCCAAAAAATGTATTATAAAATATATATTTTTTAAAAAATATATTACAAAAATTTAATAATTCAGGAGCCCCAATTTTGCTTCAATTTTTTTTATTCAGAGCCTCATTTTAATATTTGAACAGGGCCTCCAAGAAATCTGAGCCGGGCCTGCCTGATGGAACATTGGGTCAGGCGAAAATGTTACTATTTTGGGAGAACCTTGGCTTCCAAACGATAAAAATCCTTTCATCATTTCGTCTCACCCAACTTTAGCAAATTAGACCGTTAGTAGCTTGTTAAAATCGGATGTTGAGAATGGGATTTGGACGTGATAATAATTGTAATGGAGGAGAGAGATATAGAAATCATTCTAGGGATCCTACTGAGTACAAGAAATATGACAGACCACAGATATTGTTACCTTGAGCATTCTGGTATGTACACTGTAAAAAGTGCATACAAACTGCTTCAGGTGTCGTTGGGATTCTAGACAAATTTAAGATGTCTGGCATAAGCTGTGGAAATTGAAAATCACACCAATCTGGAAGAAAATGATATGGAGAGCCTCAACAGCATGCCTTCCCACAAATACTCTGTTGCATTCCAGACATGTAACCGTGGAGAGGGTATCTTATATTTGTAATGGAGCTTATGAAACAATTCTCCATATCTTGATACAATTTCCGTTTGCAGATGCATGTTGGCATATAGGTCTGTTTGGACTTTGGAGGATGGAGAGAAGGTTCGATAATTTTCTTGAGTGGTTACAGTATATATTGCACCAACAACTGGTCTAAGGATCAGATGGAACAGCCTGGAATGAGAAAGTTTGGAAGGGGAGGACCATGAGGGCTGATACAGTAGTAGCAATGACAGAAAAAGCAGCTTGACCAATATAAGGAAGCTCAAGATTCTGAACTTGGTGTCACTTTGTTGGAAAGAAGGCAAGGCAACGGTAGAGAGCTTTGTCACAAACTAGAGGGAACAACAGTCAAGACAAATGTTAATGCAGCTATATTCGAGGCGGAAGGTTTGTTTGGATGGGTCGTGTTACTGGAGACCGACATGGGATGATTCTACAGGTGAAGACAAAGAGTTGTGTCATGTTGGAAGGGTATCCCCAGAGATGGCAAAAATCTTAGGCATCAAAGAAGCATTGAGCTGGATCAATGCATATGACTGGTACAGAGCGGAAATTAAGTCAGATTGCCTTGTTGCAGTCCAAGCAATTCGAAGTGCTGTTCATATGAATTCGACCTTTGGGATGGTAGTTGAGGAGTGCAAGCAATTACTTTCCGAATTAAGAGAAGTTTCTCGACAATTTGTTAGGCGATCAGCAAATAAGTTGGCTCATGAAATTTGCTATAGGCCTCTTGTGTTACTCTGTTCGTACTTTTAAATCAGATGATGTACCTCATGATATTTTGGCTACCGCTATTACAAATAATTCTTATTAGTAAAGCTATTCTCTATTCAATTTTTTTTTTGCATAAGATGGCATTAGATTTTTTGCTAACCCTAATTAAACATATATATACACATAGCCTCTTATAGGTTTAGACACATGCAATGGCGATTCAGCCACCAAAGTGTTTGCCAGAAGATATTTTGATATTCATCCTTCTAAGACTGCCAACTAAATCTCTTGGTTTATGCATGTGTGTGTGCAGAGCATGGCTTCATATTATTAGTACTACTCACTTTGTTAAAACACATTTCACCCATCAAAATACAGCCCCAAAGGCAAACAAATGTATCCTATATCAACTAAAGGATTCCTGCACACTACTTGCCGGTTGTCAATCCATTTTTGACGCAACTCTTAATCATTCTAAATTATATGATATGTTTAGGATAATATTGGGATATGATGGCACCTCTTGTGACGAGGGACGACCAAGAATTCACGGGATATGTAACGGGTTGTTATGTTTGCTGCTTATCTGAGATCGCTTTTACTTGAAAGGCTTGTGTGAGTTTTGGATATTACGATGATGATTGTAAGGTGATAGTAATTGCTCCTGTTGCCAATGCATACATTGTTTCTATTTACAGCTTGAGTACTAATAGTTGGAACTATGTTCGAACTAATAGTTGGAACACTTTTCGAATTGAAGTTCATTTATGATACTCCCTCGTTCCCATAATAATAGTTTCTTTTGCAAAAATAACGCATATTAACAAATGTTAGTTATATAATAATTTTCTGTGCATATCATATTTATTATGACTATTTTATACTCAATAAAGTAACTTTTATACTGGAAATGACAAAAAAAAGAAGATAAGTTTGAATTTTTTTACATTAAAAATAGAAATGAACAATTATTATGGGACAAATTTTTCTCTCTAAGAGACTGTTATTATGAACAGAATATTTATGTTAATGACGAGGGGGAATATTTTCGTGTAAAAAGAGACCATGTTTGTAGACGGTACGGTGTATGTAATAAAATCTGACCATGTCAGATGTTTTGAATTTTGATCCAAGTGCTGAGACGATTCAAGTTTCAAATAGAATTTAGTCACTATGGGTATTACTAGCGGAAGAATAAAGAAACTAAAAGAATATTCTCATTACCGAGGGAATATGATGATTATGATGGTTTTACTAGTGAAGTATATGGAGAAACAATTGCTATTTTTGGATGTGGATATGAGTTTCCATCTCTAACCATGCGGATATTAATAGACAAGTCCTCATTTATGCCCCAAGAATCATGGGTGCAGTTGTGTGATACAGGATACAGAATTCGGCAAATCAAAAATTGTAGGGATACGGGTTCGGGGGAATTCGACAAATTTTAAATTATTTTAGATATATATTTCAAGTGTAGCATTGAAATTAAACTAAATATTCATATAAAGTTTAATATAATAATTATTTAAAAATACAAGTGATGCATTATGAAGTGTTTAATTGACTAATTAATTAATTAATTAATTAATTAATTAACCAATTAAAATTTTTGAGAATCCTCAAGAATCGAAGAATCCCAAGAAAGGGTGCGCGGTGCGGCGGGTGAGGGAAGAATCCTTATTTCCTAGTTTAAGCCCGTATCAGTTGTAAATACTGTAAAGAGCCGGGTCAGCGGTTATATCACCCGCTTGGGTGAGGCTCTAATACCATATGTAGCACCGAAAATTCAATGCCACAATTGCAACCAACATAGTCGGTTAATCCACAAAACATAACATATTTATAGCTATTATTCATTAAAATATAAAATTAGATTAAGATTTAATTAATCTCTTTTTCTAATTTGATGTAATTCTTATTTATATTTATTAATCTAATCTCGTACTTCGAGTCATATTCAATTTGAATGATTTTGTATTCAGTTTTAATTGGTTTCAAGTCGTTATCTAATCTAATATATCGAATTATTTTTTATTAAAATTTTAAATTAAATAATTTATTTTCGAATTAAATCGATTTTTGAATCATTATAAATTATGTAATTCAAATATAAAATCAAACCTCAATTTCATATATTTCAGTTCGATTTTTCGAATCTAAACCAATTTAATTAGCACGTGTAGATATAATATAAGTATTTGAACTTCGTCGTGTGATAAAAGAAAATTCGCTCAATCGTGACTAGACAAAGAATATACAAGATATGATCGATTATAATATGCAGTAAATATAAAAACAATAATGCAGATGGGAGGATAAAGAATTAAAAAGCCGATTGCAGCTAATCTGTAATCAATCTATAACAACTATTATCTCCAGCCAAGGAATTAAAATGTACAATACAGTATTAAAGCATGTGCACATGTCCAACGCATATTTGATCTACGACGTTATTTATTTAGGTTGTTGGATTATTAGACATGCATAAATCTATTAGACATGCAACCAATATGCGACTTTTTTAATTATATTCTGTTTTCCTCGGTCCTATTACCTATGCATACACATATATTATACTATACGATATGATTTAGATTATAATCTTTGTTATTTAAAGTTTAAAAAGATTTGAGTATATATTATTGGTGCGTTTGACTTATTAAATAAATATTTTAAAATATATTAAAAATTAATAAAAATCTGTGCATAACCCGGGTTATAAGTTAATATTATTAAAACCGAAAGATTAAAAATTTGATAATCGATCCTTGGACATTATTTGAGCCGGACATTTATTATTAAACCTAATTTTTAAATATTAATCTTTTAATTAAAATACACCCCACATTAATATCCAAAAAAACTACATCTCTAAATAAAATACACAAACGTTATCCTATTAAAATACAAATACAATTTAAATATATGAAAAATTATATAAAATATATACATATAACATTAAATAAAGTTTAAATTATTATTATAAAAATATATATTCAAATTATATAAAGAACTGATTAAAATATTAAAATATTTCAATTAAAATACTAAATATTACTCCCTCCGTCCCAACCAATTCTTTACACTTTCCTTTTTGGGACGTCCCACCCAATTCTTTACATTACTAAAAATAGTAACTTTTAACAATAAATATATTATTACATCCACTACTTCACTCCACTTTTTCAACACTTTACACTATTACACCCACTATTTCATTTATTTTAACAATAAAATCACTATTACACCCACTATCCTTGGTCTCCGTGCCCGGACCAAATGTAAACATTTGGCCGGGACGGAGGGAGTAAAATAAAATCTAACGACTTATTTGTCACTTACTCAAATTCTAAATATAATTTTTCATTAAAGTAATCATAATATTTGTCACCTACTCAAATTTTAAATATAATTTTTAATTAAAATACACTCATATATAAACTCTTATAACTCTAACACAATTTTTAATCAAATTATAACTAAAATACACCCTTACATATCTAAACCAAAGGACATTTTTTTCATCCGGTTATCTATCTGTCTACTATTCAATTCCAAACACAATTTCTAATTAAATTTAATTACAATACATTCATATACAAACTCTTTTATTTAAATTAAATTAAATAAATAAAATACAATACACTCTTATACAAACTCCTTTTATTAGAATACACCCTTATACAAATTTTTAAAATTGAATATTAAATATAAAATACAAAGTATAATATATTATTATAATATTTAAAACAAATATATCATACATACAAGTCTATCACAGGTAATCCTCTTTTTATACAACTGATTACATATAATATTATATTATATTCTATATTTTCTATTTTAAGAATTCTAGTTACCTTATATTTTTATTTAATATAGTTGTACTTATATTCAAATCAATTTTATCACCATTCAAACTTTTTTATTTATTTGAAATTATGATTTATAATTAAATTTTATGAATATTGATATATAAGTAACATTGTATAGAAAAATTTAGAAAGAAAATAATAATAAAATAAATTATCACATTAAATTAAATATTTAAATTAAATAAAATAATTAATATACAATTTATTAATATATTACATATTTATAATAATATAAAATATTAATAAAAATAAAATATCTTTTAGTTTTTATTCTATATTTTAATATTTTTTTAGTTTTATTATTTTAACTCTCTTATTGTTTACGACAATATTTTTATATTATATTTATATTTATATTTATTTTCTAATTTTTTTATTCTTCTATCAATATTTTTTATTATTTAATATTATGTATAAAAGTATTATAATATTATTGTTAAATATTTATTTTTAATTTTTTTTAATTGTATTAAATCAATAGGATTTGTTAGATTTGTTTAGTTTATAAAATTTATTTATATATATATTTGAGAGGGTTTTCCTTAGCTATACGGGACCTACGAGTGATCATCATACCATATTAGGTGACTTATTCCAATTATATGAAAAACCTTATATGAAATAATAATTGAAGAACGTATATTGTGCATTAAATTCTGTTTATGATGTATTTTGCAGAATATAATGCAAGACACATATATTATCCAATTAATACTTTATTTAAGATTTTTCAATAGAACAAAAACCTAACAAGTATATATATTTTAATATGTATATTAGAGATGCTCTAAAATGGCTAAGCAACGTGAAATTTTGTTATTATATATTCACTAAGCGTTATGTACGTACGCAGTTCATACTGCAATTTTTATAGAGAACATGGTCCCAAATAAATATTTGTGATCCTGTACATGCAATTCTCTTTATGTGGGGGACGAAAAACAAAGCATTTGAGAAATACAGTAGATATATGCTTCGAACCTTGTTTAAAGAATTAAAGTAGTTTAAAGTAGATGGTAGGTAATCATTGTTGCATTGGTAGGAATAAAAATGAATTTGTGACCTTAAAATTAGGGCGTTGATACATGTAGAACTTAAATTTATTTATGCATACCTTATTTAAGTTTTTAGACTAAAATACATTTCTTAACATTATATATTCTAATGACTAAAATTAAAATGAAGGACATTTCAATTCAAAATACACAACAGGGTGTGTATAAACAAATTTAAGAAGGTATATATCAGCCCTAAAATTAATGAATGTTATGGGAAGGAGACAAAATGTTTGGTTAATTAATAAGCGGCAAATTAAGAAATTATGACTATGAATTGCGTTGTGGGTGGCCGGGTTCGTATATATAAACTTGATAGATCATAGCAGCAAAATTACTTGATCACATTCTCAAAATTTATAAACAAAATTATTTTAGAATTGCTCTCAAAACAAAAATGTTATCGATATAAATTAATCTAGTAAAATCACAGTAATTAACTAGCTAACACTCATTTATCAATATTTATCATTTTTATATGTTAAGTATCTCAAAATAATTCTAAATATTTCTTCAAATGACGTGAAATGATATATGGTTTATTTTGATTTATAAACATACATTTATGCACACATGATCTCATGTTATTATTAGAAAAATTATCATTTATACAGATAACAATTTAACATTTCGTACACGGTATAACCGTATAAGTGATATTATGGTGGTGCAACAGAGGACAAATTTTACCGTATTAATTAAAATTTCGTTCAAGTTAAAAAAAAGGTCTCTATATAATAATATAACTAAATGGCCCTGGGAGATGTTGTTGTATCACTATTACCGTAATTTACCAAATAATTAAAATAGAATAACAAATACTTTTTTCATTTTAATTTATTTGTCCTATTTAAATTTTTACGATCAAATTTACCCAATTTTAACTGAAAAATTATATATTATAATTAAGAAAAATTATAAAAATTATATTATTAGAAATATGCAATTTACTTTAAAATATAATTTTTAAAAATTACAAATTAATAATTTTTTTTATTATAAATCAAGATTTAATAAATTTAATTATAAAAAGGGAAACATGATAAAATAATCAATTTTAATACTGCAGATGGTTATCCAGCTCAGAGGACGATATAACATTCTGTATATTATAAGACCCACCCTCATCAACTAATGCATATCAAAAGATTGTAACCATATCATTGACAGATCCAAACACTAGCCTTGTTATCCAGAATGGTCCTGAATGTTAGAGAAATCTTGGTCAGAATGTGGTCTAATTCTTGGGGCAATCAAAAGAAGAGACTCTACATAGCCATATTATTAGCTTCTGTTGTTGTAATAGCTGTTGTTATCAGCATTGCAGTTGGAGTCAGCAGCTCCAACACTTCTAGTTTCCGTGCTACGGCCGCTCATTTAGTCCTGGAAAGCTCATGCAGCAGCACTCTGTACCCGGACTTGTGTTACTCAACTATAGCCTCTGTCCCTGGCATGTCCAACAAGATTACGACCCAAAAAGATGTTATTGAGCAAGCCCTTAACATTACGGGCCAAGTGGTCCAACAAACCTACTCCAAAATTAAGAAGCTCTCCATGCACAAACACTTGACCAAGCGTGAAAAAGTAGCGCTTGACGATTGTTTAGAATTGATTGACGAGACGCTGGATGAGCTGCACGAAACCTCGGAAGAGCTGGAGAAGTATTCTACTAGGAAAAAATCACTCAAAGAACACGCAAATGATCTGAAAACACTCATCAGCTCAGCTATAACAAACCAAGAATCGTGCATTGACGGCTTTTCTCATGACGGGGCGGATAAAAAAGTACGTAAAGAATTGCTTGCTAGCGAACATGAGGTGGAGAAAATGTGCAGTAACGCACTGGCCATGATTTGTAACATAATAACATATGTATATTGACTCCTGAATTAAAGCATAAGATACAGATAGCCTACAACCAAACAGTCCCTTATTTTGTATAACTGATTCTGTTAAAGAAGACAGTTAGATACAGTTAGATCATCAGCTCTATATATAGAGTATTCATGTACATTTATCATTAAGTTGGAAATATACAGTTTTACAATGTTCATTTCTCTCTCATCTCTCTCATAATCTTTCTTTACATTTCTAATAATGCACAAGGTAATATGGTATCAGAGCATTTAGATCTTGGTTGAATCTTCGTTCCGCATCGATTACATAGAAGATCTTGATTGAATCTTTTCAAAACTTGTGTTCGTTTCAATTACGAAGTGATGATTCTTCAGTTAATTGTAAGTATCTTGTGTCTATTCTACAACTGAAGTTCAATTTTCTGTAAATCTATGGAGATTTGATGTATCTGACCTGAATTGAAGATACGCTTGTGATTAGATTGTGTTTTTTGATAGCATCTTTCTTCCATAATCTCCTTTCTTCGATAATCTCCTAATTCTTGCATATAGAAGATATCTCGATTAGTTGTAGTTGAAATCTCCGAACTGTGGTTTCGTATTGAGTAACAATGAACAAGAAAGTCACTTATGCGCATAAGGTGATGCATAACACTGCACATCAAGGCAATAGTTCTGGAACTCCAGATAATACTGGGAATCTAGGTAATAGTGAAGAAATTCATGAAGCAGATGAGGCTTCTTTAACATCTAATCTTCATCCGTTGTACCTGCAAAATATAGATCATCCTGGTTTGATTCTAATAGCAAAAAAGCTGACAGGATCTGAGAACTTTGGTCCTTGGAAACGTTCTTTAACCATAGCTTTATCAGCTAAGAATAAACTAGGAATAATTGATGGATCTGTACCTAGGCCTGAAGATTTTTCACCACTGCAATCTCAGTGGGATAGGGTTAATGACATGGTCATTAGCTGGATCTTGAACACTGTTTCTGATGAAATCAGCAATGGCATGGATTTTGTCAATTCTGCGAAAGATATTTGGGAAGAACTCACAGATCAGTTTTCTAATATCAATGGACATAGAGTATATCAAGTCTTGAAGGACATTCATGCTCTAGAACAAGGAGAAATGTCTGTTGAGATCTATTATCATAAACTGAAAAATCTTTGGGATGAATACATGGCCCTAGAGCCTACTATCACTTGCAAATGCAGTAGCAAATGTGATGCACATAAGCAACAAGAGGAGAGGGATCAAAGAAAGAGGCTGTTACAGTTTTTGATGGGACTCAATGAAAGTTTTACTTCAGCAAGAAGTCAAATCCTAATGATGACTCCATTACCTTCAACCACACAGGCATATTCTCTCATTAAACAAGAGGAAAGACAAAGACAAAGTGGTGGATTGACAACCAGTTCTTTCTTAGCTTCAACAAAGTTTAACAGAAATTCTCAATATTCCCAGTATAATACTTCTGCTGCTGAAGAGAGTACAAAGAAACAAAGTCCCAAATGTACTTATTGTCACAAGGAAGGACATGTTAAAGAAAAGTGTTTCAAGCTTGTAGGCTATCCACCAAAGGGTAGAGGTAGAGGAAAGTTTACTCATAACTCTGGTTTTAAACCACAAGCCAATCAGGTGATGGCTACTATTTTTGGGAATTCTAATGATGATGATGCTGACACTCCTAAGCAGTCTTCTGGAAATCTAGGACATGGACAGTCTATGGAAAAGCTGCAGCAACAGGTCAATTTGCTTATGCAAATGATGACTAAAGGTACTCATAGCCATGGAACTCCTGAAGATCACATTAACAGCATAGCAGGTTTGGCCTATTCTATGCTGTCTTACATTCCACACATGTTACATAACATTTGGATTATAGATACTGGAGCATCTAATCATATGTGCTGTGTTATGAAATTCATGACAAACATCTCAACCATTGACAAGCCTTTTCATGTAGGTTTACCAAATAATCACACTATTTTGGTAAAACAATTAGGTACTGTTATTTTATCACCCGATATCACTCTGCACAATGTGCTTTTAGTTCTTGAGTTCAAATGCAATCTCTTATCCATCAGCAAATTTTGTCAAGACTCAAAATGTGTAGTCACTTTTTCCTCTGGCAACTGTTTGTTTCAGGACCAGAACCAGGTGAAAACTCTGGCAGCTGGTACTGAACAAGGAGGGCTTTACTACTTGTCATACCCCAATTCTTCAGTAAACTCCATTGCTACTGAAGATTCACTTCATTCTGCTGTTAACAATGTTGATAATTCCATTCCTACTTCTCAAGCTTTAGTAACTTGTAATGTTTCTATAGAAAAGTTGTGGCACTTGAGGCTATGTCATGCTCCTAATCATGTACTTGAACATATATCTTGCATTGGCAAGTTACCTGTGTATGATTCAATTACTGTTTGTCCTGTATGTCCTTGTGCTAAGCAATCTATGATTCCTTTTCCAAAACATAGTGATTTTTATGCTTCAGAAAATTTTGATTTACTTCACATTGATGTATGGGGACCATACCACACTGCAACTACATCAGGTCGTAAATATTTTTTTACAATTGTTGATGATCATAGCAGGGCTACCTGGACCATGCTTATGACCACAAAACAAGAAGTTTTTCATCTTTTTAAGACTTTTGTGACCTATGTGTTTAATCATTTTCAGAAACATATTAAAACAATAAGGTCTGATAATGGTAGTGAATTCACTAACCATCCCTTTAAAAGTTTCTTGTCACAATCTGGCATTTCACACCAGACTTCTTGTACATACACTCCTCAACAGAATTCTAGGGTAGAAAGAAAACATAGGCACTTACTTGAAATAGCAAGAGCCTTGAGGTTTCAATCTGGACTCCCATGTAAGTATTGGGGGGAATGCCTTCTTACTGCCACACACATTGTAAACAAATTACCCACTCCTGTTCTCAAACACAAAACACCTCATGAGATACTTTATTCAACCAAACCTGATTATTCCACTCTTAAAGCATTTGGTTGTCTTGCCTATGCTTCTTTACACTCCAATGATAAGTTTGCCCCAAGAGCTGTTCAGTGTGTCTTCTTAGGATATCCTCATCTCACTAAAGGCTATAAGTTGCTCAGATTAGATACTCATGTTATCTTTGTTAGCAGGCATGTCAAATTTGTTGAAACTATCTTCCCATACCATACATATTATCATCCTGTTATGAAATCTCAGACCACTACAGCTGGCAACTCTTATGATTTTCTCAATTGGCTTCATAATTCCACTTCTCACTCTAATTTTCAATCACCACAAACATCCAATCTTCACACTTCTTCAGGATTGTTTACTGATGATAACTCAGTTCATCATTCTATACAATCACCCACTTATTCCATTTCTCAGAGTATTCAGAGAATTCCTTCACCTAATCAAGATTCTCCACAAAATTCGGCTACTTCTCCGCATCTAATTAGACAATCCAAAAGAGCAAAGGAGAGACCTGTATGGTGGAATGATTACCAGATACATAAACCCACATCAGCCAATAATACTCTTGTTTTGAATACTTCTGGCTCTGGTCATGATACTGAGAGCATACTAAATAATTTTGATTTAGCTATGTCTCATATGGTTTTTGACTCAGATCAGCAAGCTTTTGTAGCTTATGCACAAACTTCTCCTGAACCAAATTTTTATCATCAAGCTGTTAAAGAACCATTGTGGATTGAGGCCATGGATAAGGAATTAACAGCCTTAGAATCCAACAATACTTGGTCTTTGGTTCCTTTGCCACCTGGGAAGAACACTATTGGATGCAAATGGGTTTACAAGATAAAAACTTTGTCAGATGGCACGATTGAAAGATATAAAGCTAGATTAGTAGCTAAGGGTTTTACTCAAGTAGAAGGAGTTGATTTTCATGATACCTTTGCACCAGTTGTGAAAATGGTCACAGTGAGAAGCTTGTTAGCAATTGCAGCAGCTAAAAATTGGTTCATTGAACAATTAGATGTCAACAATGCTTTTCTGCATGGAGATTTAGGGGAAGAGGTGTATATGGATTTACCTTTGGGATACAGACAGACTAACTCTAATCTGGTCTGCAAGCTCAACAAGTCTATTTATGGCTTAAGACAAGCTTCTAGGGAATGGTTTGCCAAGCTTACCTCATGTCTCATTGCTGCTGGGTATAAACAGTCTCTTCATGATTATTCCCTATTCACATACAAGATAAATTCATCCTTTATAGCTGTTGTCATCTATGTAGATGACATTCTCCTGTCAGGCAATGATATGTCCCTTATACAATCACTTAAAAAGCTGTTGGATGACAAGTTCAGCATCAAAGACTTGGGAAGCATCAAGTACTACTTAGGGTTGGAAATTCAGAGGAATAAATCTGGAATTTTCCTAAGTCAACCAAAGTTCATCAATGATTTACTAAAGTCAGCTGACATGGTTGATTGCAAACCACTTTCAGTTCCTCTTAATCCTCATATCAAACTGTTTGATAATGACATGTCTGGAGATCTCATTGTTAATCCTTCAACATATAGAGCTTGGATTGGGAAATTGTTATATCTCACCTCATCTAGGCCTGATATAGCATTCTCAGTACAATTGCTGAGTCAATTCTTACATGCTCCCAGAGTTAAACATTTTGAAGCAGCGCAAAGAGTCATTCGATATCTTAAGTGCACTGTCAATCATGGGATGTTCTTTCCTTCTAATAATAATTTGCAGTTACAAGGATACAGTGATAGTGACTGGGGAGGAGATCCCAATGATAGAAGGTCAGTTGGAGGATATAGCTTCTTACTTGGGAATGTTGCTATATCCTGGCGAGCTAAAAAGCAGTCTGTCACTTCAAGAAGCACAGCAGAGGCTGAGTACAGAGCTTTAGCAGATGCTTCCTGTGAGGTTATATGGTTAAAAGGTTTACTTTATGATCTTGGAATGAGCACAGGTGCTGCTGTTCCTTTATTCTGTGATAACAAATCAGCTATTGATCTTACAGCAAATCCTGTTTATCATGCTAGGACCAAACATATAGAGATGGATTGTCATTTCATCAGAGAAAAGATTCAAGCTAGAATTGTTACAGTTTCACAAATTGCTTCCAAGGACAACTTTGCAGATATTTTAACTAAGGGTCTGGGAAAGGTATTACATTGGTCTTGTGCTAACCACCTTGGATTGAAGTATGCATCAAAGGAGGACAATGGAAAGAAAACAAGTTCAGCCAATACAGCAATGACAACAACATCCAGAATCACTTCAGTCAAAGGGGAGGCTAATAACATATGTATATTGACTCCTGAATTAAAGCATAAGATACAGATAGCCTACAACCAAACAGTCCCTTATTTTGTATAACTGATTCTGTTAAAGAAGACAGTTAGATACAGTTAGATCATCAGCTCTATATATAGAGTATTCATGTACATTTATCATTAAGTTGGAAATATACAGTTTTACAATGTTCATTTCTCTCTCATCTCTCTCATAATCTTTCTTTACATTTCTAATAATGCACAAGGTAATATAACATGACAAACACTGATATTGCTAAAGAGGCAAAGCTAAATAATATTGGAAGGAATCTTAAAGAGGAGGAGGATAGGTATAGGGTGTGGCCCCAATGGATGTCTGCAGGTGACAGGAGGCTGTTGCAGTCTTCGACGGTGACGCCTGATGTTGTCGTGGCTGCAGATGGAAGCGGAAACTTTAAGACGGTATCCGAGGCAGTAGCAAGGGCGCCAGAGGGTAGCATCAAGAGATATGTGATAAGGATAAAAGCGGGAGTGTACAAGGAAAATGTGGATGTGCCTAAGAAGAAGAAGAACATAATGTTTTTGGGTGATGGGAGAAGTAACACCATTATTACTGCTAGTCAAAATGTTCAAGATGGCAGCACCACTTTCAAGTCAGCCACCGTCGGTAATTAAGTTCCTTTTCATCATTTTCTAATCTTTTAAGAATTGTTAGTTTTCTTAATCTAGCATATCACTTTTCTTCACTAGCTTCCGTTTGTAAGGAAGCAATATTATTAAGGTTGTTGTCCAAAGCAGGTAACATGGGGTACTAAGCATCAACATTTTTCATAAATAAAAAATTTGTATACTGATTTTTTATGCAATACATGATGCAGCTGCAGTGGGGCCAGGATTCTTGGCGCGAGACATAACATTCCAAAACACAGCTGGACCATCAAAGCATCAAGCCGTGGCACTCCGAGTCGGGTCAGACTTATCCGCATTCTACAAATGTGACATTTTAGCTTACCAAGACACTCTCTACGTTCACTCCAATCGCCAATTTTTCATCAATTGCCTCATAGCTGGTACTGTAGATTTCATCTTTGGTAATGCGGCAGTTGTGCTACAAGATTGTGACATTCATGCTCGACGCCCAAACTCGGGCCAGAAAAACATGGTTACTGCCCAAGGCCGAACCGATCCAAATCAAAACACCGGCATTGTTATTCAGAAGTCTAGAATTGGTGCCACTTCTGATTTACAACCAGTACAGAGCAGCTTTCCCACATATTTGGGACGGCCTTGGAAACAATATTCGAGAACAGTGGTTATGCAATCATCCATAACTAATGTTATCAACCCGGATGGGTGGTCCCCTTGGGACGGAAACTTTGCGCTGGACACATTGTACTATGGTGAGTACCAAAATACTGGTGCAGGGGCTGCAACTTCTGGGAGGGTAAAATGGAAAGGATACAGAGTAATAACAAGTTCTACCGAGGCTCAAGCCTTTACTCCAGGAACTTTTATTGCTGGTGGCAGTTGGCTCAGTTCAACTACCTTTCCATTTTCTCTTGGTCTATGAACATAATTTTGTTTTCTTCATTCAATTCAATCATCTCGCCTATTATTACTTTTCCTTCTAATTTTTGTTTTCTTCTTCCAATAAAATCTATTCAATTTACGGTCATATTTGGGCCAAAAAAAGTCTGCTGAGTTAGACAAGTTCATCATCTTTGTAACATTCATGTGTTTCATTGGACAGGTCCCATAAACGGGACAAGTAATGTATATCGATAATTTTACAACCATTTTTTTAGCACTTTTTACTCTTGTTCACTTTTAATATGTAAATAATAGATTTACAAATATAGTCCTTTAATTTACAAAACAGACACATTACATATGGAAGTATTAATCCTCCCACACAAACATGCCCCAAGGGTATGAAACAGTCAGCACGCCCTGCCAATTATTAAGGTCGTACACTACTAATCTATAGTGCATTACATAAAAATGTAATGTCCCATGCGGCCATGCATCATACCATATTCTTGTATATCGATTGTTCTAAGTGGAGGAAAACAAACACCAAAGCCTAGTAAATCTACAAATATAAGAATAAGAATGGCTTCTGGTGCTAAACTCATGCAAGTCGTTTGGTACGATAGCTATGCTGGTGGTGCTTCTGCCCTAAACGTCTATTTTTCTTGGATGTTCTTGATTTTTTTCTTTTGTCCAAGTATTTCATCATATCTGTTGTATCAATGTGAGACACTATAAACTCATATCTTTCCCGCTTTGCCGGCCCAGAAAAATTGGATGCCCGAATAAACAAATTTTTGTGCCCAACAAGAATTCCATATTAAAATCAAATACATACCATTTATTATTTCTGAAAAATTATTCTTCTCACATTTTTGCTAGCAAAATTATCCATGAGTTTTTCATAATGAAGATTTTGACACATATCATTCTCAAGTGATAAGCAATTTTTGGTGTTCCTTGTGATTGATTGTTAAAGTGCTACAATGCTGTTGGAATTCAATCTAAGATTTATACCATTTGGGATGCATTATGCAGGGATCAGATTTATTTATGTGCTACTATCACAAGCATTATGATTTTCTTCCTTGTTGTATTATTCAGCACGTTCAAGCTCCTGTTCCTACTCCCAAGAATGACGAAGTTTTGATAAAAGTGGAGGCATCAAGCATAAATTCAATAGATTATAAAATACAGAATGGGATGTTGCGTCCGGTCCTACCCCACAACTTTCCTTTTATTCCTCGTAACATAGCTAAAATTCTCTTGTTAATCTTAGCTATTTTCAGAGATGCTTAAATGTGAATTCTAAGTTCTAACTGACATAACCCTTTCATTGCTCGTCACCTTCAGTCTCCCTATTGGGGTTATTTTTCCATCCTATTTATGGTGTAGAAATTTAGCGATTAATTATAGTCTTTGTTGGAACAGTTACCGATATAGCAGGAGAGGTAGTCGAGCTTGGAACTGACGTCAAAAAATTCAAAACTGGTGACAAAGTTGTTGCTAAGCTACAGGATACGGTATGCTTTAATAATGTTTTATTTGTTGCTTCATTGCATATCGTAGAATGAGGTATCACTACCCGGGGATAGAATCATAAGCTAGTATTTTTAAGATTTTGAGCTGATTTTATGCATGTTCCGGGCTGTAGGGGGCAACAGACCTCTGTGCCATCCTCTAGCTCTGTCCATATCAGTACTGCATGCTTTTAATCGTAGTATTCCCGCTCCCTTGGGAATAGAAAATAAAAAAGAACAATTGAATTGAAACTGAGTTAACAACGAAACATATCGGATATATGTTTTGGATCATATACTTGTACTTGTATCATACATAATTATATGAAGTATTCATTATGAATTAATAGAATGGAGGTGGACTAGCTGAGTATGCTGTGGCAAAAGAAACTTTGACTGTTTTGAAGACATCTGAAGTATCAGCTGTGGAAGCTGTTGCTTTAGTTACTGCTGGTATTACAGGTCTGCAGGCTCTCACAGAAAGTGCAGGACTCGTGCTTGATAAAAGTGGTCCAAAGGCTAATGTCCTTATAACAGCTGCTTCAGGAGGTGTGGGTCACTATGCTGTTCAGTTGGCGAAGTTAGGTAACACACATGTAACTGCTACTTGTGGAGCCCGAAACTTTGATTTTGTTAAGAGCCTAGGCGCTCATGAAGTTATTGATTACAAGACTCCAGAGGGAGCAGCAGTGAAGAGCCCTTCAGACAAGAAATATGATGTTGTTATCAATTGCACCACAGGTATTAGTTGGTCTACTTTCGAGCCTCAGCTGGGGGATAATGGGAAGGTTGTAGATTTGACCCCTGGTGCCGGGACCTTTGCAAATTTTGCTCTGAAGAAGCTCACCTTCTCTAAGAAGGAGGTGGTGCCTTTTATGGTGAACTGCAGAGCTGAGAATTTGGAATATCTTGTCAATCTAGTAAAAGTAGGGAAACTTAAGAGTGTGATTGACTCGAAATATCCACTTAGCCAAGCTGAAGAAGCTTGGGCTAAGAGCATGAGTGGCCATGCTGTTGGAAAAATCATAATAGCGCATTGCTAAGTATCGGGAAACTTTTGCTCCTAAATTAGATTATGATTCCGTGTATTTGTGTTGAATCCAATGAAAATCGATTATATGTACCTAGCAGTCCTGTATATCGTGTGATGAGAATATTATGTGATACTCCCATTTGATTAATTAGTATGTAAGTTTGGTCGGGCGAGTCTTGCTGTGTTTTAACTACAGGCGTGTTGGAACTTTTTATTACTGATAAATTCGCTTTAGCTGGTGCAACTAAAAATGGATTGTTATGTAGTTTTCCAAAGTTTTCAGATATTCAGTGTTCTGCAATATTCAATACTTCTGCTGTTCCTGATAAAAGTTCTAGTAGGAAATTTGTAATTTGTTTAGATCATTCGACGTTTTAATTATTGTTTATATATCGTGGTTTAGTTTAGTTCTAAGATGGATTTTTCTTCTTAGTTCCTTTCAGTCATAAAAATTGTAATACAAGATACATGACAAAACAATAAATTGATAATGGTAACTGTGATTGCATACAGTATTTATAAATTTGTTTTGCAACACTAGCTATTCTTAATCAATATATAAAAAACGAAAAGAGAAAACATAAATTGAGGTCAAGTTACATACTTGATTTCAAACCTGTAAATTTCAGAAACTATAAATAATGAGAGAATTTTGCTGCTCATGGGAACTTAAAATGATAAAATGAAATCTACTAAATCACTTAATGAAGCATATGCCAATCCCCCCTCACTCACACTGATCTTCATCTTTTGTTGCATATCATTTGCTCTAACTCTGATTTCCTCACCTTCTTTATCCACCATTAGTCTTTGTATAGATTCTTTTATTACCTCTCTTTCTAACTTATGATCCAATTCTAATCCAACATTCCAAACATGGCTCAAATACCTTGAGTTCACCTTTTGATCTGAAAAACAAGGCCAGCATATCATTGGTACCCCTGCACTAATACTTTCCAATGTTGAATTCCAGCCACAATGGCTCCAAAATCCTCCCACTGCATTATGTTCCAAGACTTCCCTCTGGGGAGCCCATTTTACGATGCACCCTCTTTCTCCAACTGTTTCTAGAAAACCTTTCGGAATCAGGTCTGCCCATTCGGATTCTTGAACTGCGTCTGACCTGACAACCCACAAGAAGGGTTGGTTGCTGCTGGCCAGCCCCCACGCCATCTCGGCTAGCTCGTCCTTCTCCATGATTGCTAAACTCCCTACACTGACATAGATAACTGAACGCGGAGCCTGTTTGTCTAGCCATGTTAAACAGTTTGTATCTGGCTCTAGCAAGCTGCTAGATGAGTTTGGAGCTATTAAGTGTAAAGGGCCTATGGCAAAGTATCTGACCGGATATATGTGTTGGAACTGAACTATTTCATCTGGCTCTAGATGGTCAACAGTGTTGCAGATGATTGCTGATGAAGTTCTTGTATTACATATGTTATCCGTAAGGTCTATTGCATCTTGTAAAGTTCCCATATCAGCTGTTGGTATATCTTTAAACCTAAGGAGTGGAAGCCCTGGCACCAAGTCATCCAATGCTGAATCTGTAGTACACAGTTATATTTGATCAATTTTAGTAAATTAGCATCATTGTCAGGGGAACAAATGTTCCTCAAACTCGTTGCCGAATACAAGACAAATTCTCTATACTAAGATCACAAAGAAGAACACATTAAAATCAACTCTTAGTATGTAGATTGACTTAGAACCAGGCCATCAGCACTAAAGGCTAACCCGGACGATCGAGCTTTGAAAATCGAATATTGTCTAAAATTTATTTGTTTTGAAATGTATTTGTAATACTGGGTAGAGGTATAACAAAAACAAATCAACAAGGAAGTATGTTGATTAATGTATCTCGTATCTATGGTCAAGAAAAAAAAACTAGTTTCACCCGACTTGATCTTGGTTTATTAATGCACTACATTTAATTACTGCATTTAAATAGTTATTTTTTTCAAAGGATATGCACTTATATTTATGTAATTAAATCTACATTGTTTTCCTAAGAAAATAATCAGACATATTTGAAATACGTACCTTTCCGAGGAATAAAACCTTCTGCTTGTAGCCTAGAGAGGGAATGGTAAGCTAACGCAGAGGAAGCACTACTCGTACGAAAAATCATGCAGTGAAGCTTGAGATCTTTAGCCACAGTTTCAGAAAAGTACATAAACATGTCATATATAATGCACACAACTTGATTCTCTGGCTTCAGTTGATTCATTATCTCTGACAAGCCTTTCCTCAGGGGCTCTTCGCAATTCTTGTTAAGAATATTTACAAGGGCAATGATATCCCCTGGTAATATCTGGTGGTCAGACAAGTTCTCAGGCATTGGCAAAAAGATCAAATCAGGATGGTTAGACGAGTCCGGAGCATTGAAGATAGTGTGTGCAAATATGACTCCGAATCCTTTAGAATGAAGGATGTTTCCCAAGTCGAGCATCGGACTGAGGTGTCCTTGAAAAGGACCTGAAACAATTACCACATTAGGCCGTCTCTGTAGTTTTTGATTTTCCATTTGTTTTATTCAACACCAACACTCACTCAATGCCTGCAATGTTAAGAATTTTGAGATTCTTGTATATGTTGTCGGAACTTGTGTTGATACGTACTTTATAATGCAATCACTTGAAACTAGGAAATAAAATGCCTGTTATTTCTATTTAGAAAGATGAAAGATCAAAGTTGGATAATCGTGTCCAGAGATTTAAGTTGGACAGTGTGGGGGCAAGAATGGGATAATATGAGGACAAGAATACAGGAGGATAATGGTGAGTTTGAGTTGGGTGTGAAGTCAAGTAGGTAATATTTAATGTCAAACTATAAAGCATGTGAATTTATTGTGGAATGATGCGTATTTTAAATTTTAGTGCTATCTACTTTTTTGGTTTTTAATGAGCTCAGGGGTTGTTCGGTCCTCTAGGTTGTTGGAATTTTTATTTTCTCTTTAGTTGGTTTATTTGAAGACATACTTTCTAGTTTCTAACAATCCAATGGACAAATCTAATATTGCTAAATAAGCTAGTTGAATCTAGACAGTGACAGTGTTAAAGTTGAATTTAAACAGTGACCATCTGACCGAGTATGTTGATACATAAATAAGTAGAATTCAGATAATAAGAAGCTTCCATATTACATAATAATTGTTGAGTTTTGTAGTGCTGGTGTGAGAATGAGATTGTAATTTTAGACCTGTAAGTACATTGTTAACATTGGCTTTCTTGTTTCTTTATATGATATGATGAGATTGTATATAAGAAATGGATTTGGTTTATGTTCTTTAACATCTGTTGTACAATAAATTTGTATTTGAAGGTCTCATTCATATATATGTATATATATTGATCCGACATTAAAAGACTAGAGGACGCAGTTCAATCGCCACAGAAATGAGATCTTAGTTTTTGATAAAATGAGAAAACACAATGCATCAGAATTGAAGAACAGGTTGAAACGCCAGACTCGAGACAACACTGATGAACTATACTAAACATGAAAATGGAATACAGAACTGCTTTTAATGTATGCTTACGTAGATGACTGAACGAGGTGCTTACGTAGATGACTGAACGACGTGCTTGCTTGTCAAGCCATGCCATGCAATTGCTAGCTGCTTGTAACAAGCTGGTGAATGAAGGTGGGGCCATTTTATGTATGGGACCTACTGAAAAGAATCTAAGTGGATACTTTTCTTGAACCTGTGACAATGCTGTGTGCTCAAGATGTTCGACAGTGTTCCAGATGAGGGCTGATGCATTTCTTGTATTGTTTGTAATAGCTGATATTTCTAATATGTCTTCTATATTTCCCATATCACCAGTTGCTAAATCCTTAACCACGAGGGGATAAAGCCCAGGAACTAGATCTTGCATCTTTGAATCTGCAATGCATAGTAGGTTTTAATGACACCTATGCAAAATTGACCAGAACAACTGTATAGTAAAAAAGTCACCACTAAAGATATAATTGAATATGGTTGGGTCACTGACATGCTTTTTACAGTAAAAGTTTTTAAGAAAAAATGTATTACTATCCTACCACATGCTTTGTCCGTCTATAACGGCTCGAAATGTTTAAGATAGATAAGTTTCTGAGTTTCGGAGTTGGAGATTTTGTTAAAGTTCTGCCTGTTTTGGTCCATGAAGTGTGAAGTGTCCGACATGAGTACAAGAGTAAAATTAAGAGTCCAGATAACATAAATCACTTAATATGCCTTGTAATCTCACTTTGTTTCGGAACTACATTCATGTCACAAACTCACAGTTATATGCTGATTGGAATTCTTTTATTTAAGGTGAATGTTATGCAGTAGTGAATAACGTTACCAAATCTACTAATATTCCAATTTTGGTCAAAACCAAACCTCTGTATTTGGAACACATACCTTGCAGCGGAAAGTAACCTTCTGCGTGGAGACGCGGGAGGTTCTCATAAGCTGCTGCAGCAGAAGCACCACTTGTCCATAAAATCATGCAAGGAAGCTGCAGTTGATCAGCTACTGCACCAGAAAAGTACATTATCATATCATATATGATACAACAAATTGGACCGTGTTTCTCGTTTTTATTCATGATTTGAGCCAAGATTTCCCTCAAAGGCGCTTCACAGTTATTCTTCATTGTAATTATAAGAGTTACATATTTGGTATGGGTAGGAAACTGACTTCAGGGTGATTACAGGGATCAGGAGAGTTGAAGATGGTGTGTGCTATTATGATGGAGAAACCCTTTGAATGAAGAAGAGTTCCTAACTCAAGCATGGGGCTTAGATGTCCTTGTAATGGAGCTGGAACAAGCACGACCTGAGGACATCTCTGTGTTCCTTGGTTTTCCATCTCTGCTTGTAGTCTGTGTTGTTATGTGTGCAGTGTATATATAGGGAGAATCACCTTCCTTGTAAACACAATATTAGCCAAGATGTTAAAGGATTTTGTAAGTTCAGAGTTATTTAATTAAGATTTTGTAAATCCATATAAAAATCTGGTATATATGGTAATTGGTATTGGGTTAAGATTTTAAAAGTTGTGGCATTTTGTTAGTATTCAATATAGATTTTAAGAAACATATAATAATTGATGTTCAAACCTAATTATTTTTTATAATCTACATATAATCTAAGAATATCTGATTGATTTAAGGCTCAAAGGCCTCTGTATAATTCTAATTCTGTTTAGAAGTCATCAAGTAATTTCTTTGTTGGACTGCAACTTGACTTTTCACAATCATATAATATTTTTAGCTTTGGATCAAGGCCGCACATATCATATCTTCTTTTAGCCATCTTCTAAAAAATTTGATAATAATAAAGTTAACTGTATGATATTTATGCGTATTTTTCCTTGATTTTTCAATGACATCCAATAGTAACCTGTAACCATATGTTGTGAGAGGCTATTAATTTTTATTTTGATAGGGTCAGTACAACTTTGATTGGCTTGAGTATTGCCGCATGTTCCTAGTATTTCGGTGGTACAAGACATAAGCTTGTGACTCTAGGATTATGTTGTTTTGCTGAGATACAGTTGTATTTTGTTTGGTACTCTGTGGACATAATATATCTTTGGGATTTGAGTTGTGATCATCTGTAAAATCTGTTCATCTTTGCTTGTACCAATGCAATTGACATGGTCTCGGTACTTTTTATTGTTATATAATATTTTTTTCTAAATACTTCCTTCCTATTGTCGTCTTTGTTGGCCGATACTAGTTTGTTTTTAGCTTCATTTATTTGCTAAATATTTTTTAATGTCTGTTTCAACAGCCATTGTTCTGCATATTTGTCGTGGTGACCGTTTGATATTATTGTTTCTAGAAAAACTTCTATTATTCTTTATTCTTTTGAATGATTATTTGTATTTCTTTGTAAAAGTTGATTTAAGATAATATATGGTCCATTCTTGTCATTTATTAGATAGCATACTTTATTTTGCTCGGATTGCGAATGTCTTGTACTCGTCTGAATGCTTGAAAGGTATGTGTGACAAAATCAAGTCTGAAGTAAAAGTTCTCAGAGGAGAATATACCTGTATTGGATGTTATGATTCTGTTATTTAAATAATCTTTGTTTTTATTTGAAAAATATGTCTGTCAAATATTGATTTGGGAAGTGTTATGATGCAAGAAATTTTTGTGCCCCTGCAGTACTGTCTGTGTAACATGCTAGTTGCTTGAAATAAATATTGGCAGGAATTGTTTCTGATATTACCTTCTCTTTTGGCAAACAGATGCATGTCTAGATTTGATTTATTATGCCATACTGATAAATATTCAGGTCAGATAAATAAATCAGTTTTTCTGATCTTTGGATTCTAGATACATAATCTCTTGTTCCTTAGCTTTGATCTCAAGGCATTCATTTTGGTGAAATATTAACGGTCAAGAGGAACTGTGTCAAGTCATTCAGTGAATTATAGGAAGAACCACCCTCAAGTATAGAAACATCAATCATTTGCTTCAATTCAATTGCCCTCTGCCTAATTTCCGCCCCATCTCTGCCCACCATTAATGTTCTTATGCACCTCTCTATATCCCCTCTCTCCAACACACCATCCAATCCTAGGCCAACTTTCCATACGTACGTAATGTATCTTGCAGTCACCTTCTGGTCAAAAAACTGTGGACTGCTTATCATAGGGACCCCTTCAGACAGACTCTCCATGGTTGAATTCCAACCACAATGGGTCCAAAACCCTCCTACTGCGCTATGTGCTAATACCTCCTTTTGTGGGGCCCACTTCAGTACTAAACCTCTTTCTCTAACATGTTCTATAAAACCTCCTGGCAGTACTTCAGTCCAATCCGAGCCACTAACTGAGCCAGGTCGAATTACCCATAAAAATGGTTGCTCGCTGTTTGCCAGACCCCAAGCTGTCTCCATTAACTCTTTCTCATCACTCATTGCAATGCTCCCTTTGCTTACATAGAGAACAGATTTAGCTGTTTGATTATTCAGCCATGCAATGCAGCTGGTCTCCTCTTCCAGAAAACTAGTGGACGAAGCTGATGTCACTTTGGATAGGGGGCCTATTGCAAATAAAGGAACTTGGAAATGCTTCTGGATCTGGAGCAAGGGTAATTGCTCTAGGCAATCTAAGGTGTTCATAATCATAGCTGAAGAGCTTTTGAGCTTGCTTATAATATCAATAAGCTTTAGTGTAACTTCCATCTTTTCTCTGGATACTGGTAGATCCTTAAACCGGAGGGGACTAAGCTCGGGTACTAGCTCATGCAACATAGAATCTGTAATGGCAGAGGAATAGACTTGGTCATACAGTCCACTATTAATATCTCAAGAAGTGAATTTAAATTATGGAATATGTAACTAGATAATTGTGAAAATGAAAGAAATAGAGAAACCACTGGTAACTTGTCATGGGTGAAGCTTCATAAGATTTGCATTTTCTCTTTAAAGATGCTTGAAAAGTAATATATAAGTCTCAGAATACACCTGTATTAAATTACGAAGGGCAAATGCATATAATGCCCCTGGCTTCTTACTTTCTGTTAAGAAGCCTATCATGCTCTTCACTTTTACAGGGACCGATGACCCTCTTAAACTCTACCATTTTGTAACATTTAAAACCTTCTTAGAAGCCAATAAATTACACACACACAAATAGATGATCGGGAAGAACTGTTGGATGTTTTTCTAGAAAAATATGCCTTTGTTCTTGCTGGATAGAAGATGTCATCCTCCATTAATTAGTCGCAGAAGTTGCTTAAAAACAAAATTATGATTTCTTCAAAATTCTCAAATAGTATTTAATTTGTACTTTCAAACGCTGAAGTAGAAAGATATAAGTGAAGATCAAGAAAATACATTGTAGTGGTACATGAACATGAAATCTGGAAGAGGCTAACTGCTCAAAAAATGTAAGAAAATAAGAAACAAATGTTTAAGGATGATATAGAGATCAGGCAGGGTTTGAATGTAATAAAAAAATAGAGTTTAAGGGGTGATATAGACCCATAAATGTGAGGGGCTTTAAAAGGCTTTTGAGGAAAAGTTCAGAGGCATATTTATGCATTCGGCAAATCACAGAACACGTACATTGGCATTCTCATACAACTGTCTTTGTTTTTCTTCTTGCTTGAGTAACATAAAAGCTTGATTAACCCGAAGCCACGGATTTATCATCAACAATTGGCCCCTTGTAGTAATAAAACTTGTGTGTAGTCCCATTAAAAAAATGTACAATTTGAGCATCTCATTCCTTACTAGCACCACAAGAACACTTAATGGCTGGTTACAAAGCCCCAAGTTTACCACGATACTCTTTCAACTTGTGAAAAACAGAACTCTAACTCTACATATCATCACCTTCTTCGAGTTTGAACAAATCCCGTTGTACTTCTCAGATCTTATGACCACTAACTGCTGCCAATCTTTCACTCGATTTGTTACAAATAGTTTATACTACTATTTACTGCATCAGACAGTGTTCAAGATCCAAGTTATTACCATATAACTCTCTTCCAATGTGTATAATGATGGGCTTTTAATTGGAGGAACAAATTATCCTTATTCTTGGCAAATAAAGCAATTTGTATAGTTATTTTACGTGTTGCATAATTCTCTGATCCCATTAGCTTTTTGGAAATAATGATCGGTCAAGGTAGATCGTCGTTGAGTAAAATTGTAAAAACAAGGGGTAAGCAGTGTTCTTGGTAAGTTTGGGGTGAACACTCATTAGAAGTTGGCCGGAGGCACTTGACTACTAGATGAGTGAAGAGTGTGCGTAAGAGTAATTTGAAGTGGCGATATTGAAATCACTAAGAATGAATTGATTTTCAGCCAATCAAAGAAGAAACAAGCCTAGAAAATCAAAAATAGAAAAAACCAAATTGAAAAGAAAAAAATCCCAAGATCGTGAATTGTGGAAGTGAATCGATGAAGAGATACGAACTATCAGAGCTCTGATACCATTTTAACATTCTAGTTTATGCAGAAAAAAATGATAGAGATGTATGTATACATGTAAAAAATCCATATACCTTGATGAAGATTATTATCTTCTAACATTGTTATAATTAAGTAAATGCCATTTACCTGGAAACATAATGGAACCTTCTGCTAGGAGACGAGGCAGTACGGCATATGCTTGGACAAAAGCAGCACTGCTAGTTCGCAGAACGATGCTTGGAATCTTGGCATAGTCAGCAACAGTTGCTGCAAAGTACATGAGGGAATCATATATGATTCCAGTTACCTGACTATACGGTGTTTGTTTCTTGAGTTCCAAGAACTTGTGCAGTGGTGCATGGCAGTTGAGGTTGATACTCTCTACGTCGCTAATATAATTAGGAGTACCTGATTTGTCAGAATAACGCGTGTTGTCTGATAAGAGTAGAAAGTCGAAATGAGGATGGTTAGAAGGATCAGGAGGATTGAATCTAGTGTGTGCTATTGTAATGGCAAAGCCCCTGGAATGAAGAACATTTCCAAGCTGAAGCATTGGAGTGGCATGGCCTTGTAGTGGAAATAATACTAGAACCAAATGGTGAGGCCTTCGATCTTCTTGCTTCTCCATCTTCTATCTGCTTTATTAGGTAGCAGAGTTGCCTAATTTGCCAAAACTTGAAATAAAATCTATATATTTCTAGCACTACATCGTAGAACCTTATATTAGCCGTATGTGATGTTTTAGAATAATTAAATTGTATAGCCTGCAGGCGTGTAATATTAAATTGTGAATGCTTAACCTATTCATCATATCTTTCCATGTTGGATACGTTGATGTCTAGAGTATCTTATGTATCTTATAAGACACAGTTGGCGGAGTAGAATATATGGACTCCATGTACTCTCTCTTATTTGTGCTAGACTGCAATGTGCTAAAGCCTTTCAATTTAGTTTATAGTCTATACTACACCTTGTCATTTTTTAGCCTGCAGGTTACATACTACCTGCTGCATGAGCTGCAGAAATGTGTACCTACTGTATGGTTTCAATTTAGTTGCAAAGAAAATATATCAACTGAATGATTATAAACTCCAGTATATATCTTTCTGATTACAATGAAAAATATTTAAGCAAACAAT
Organism: Oenanthe sinensis; assembly: GCA_028671895.1. Lineage (NCBI taxonomy): Eukaryota > Viridiplantae > Streptophyta > Magnoliopsida > Apiales > Apiaceae > Oenanthe > Oenanthe sinensis. The sequence goes on from CM053796.1 coordinate 30,697,793, forward strand.
GTAACTTTAAAAAAAAAAAGAAATAAATCCACTATCCATTCTTCTCATGAAAAAGAGTACAAGTGAGTAAATATAAGGTCGGTAGAATTTTAAATATTATTTTATGTAATAAAGATTTATTTCTGAAATTTATATTCCAGTTTGAGGAGACGAGTTTGAAATTTTGATGGTTGGTGCTTATATGTCTACATTAGTTCCCGTTTGATGAGTCACACTGCCTGGAGTATGATTTTTGGACACCTGATATACTTGTTAGATTATTAATTGCTTCTATGATGATTGTATTCTCAATTATACGATTTTTATGATTTAAAAATGCTAGTTTAAGGTACTGTTTAAGGTTGATCATACAAGGAGATTGGGGTTGATTAAGTGATGTATCCACCGGAATTCCACCGTCGGCAATGACCTCCCGGGAGCCGACGGTTGGTTTTGTTGAATGGTTCCCTTGGATTGATTATTGTAAGATGTTAATAATGTTTACTTATGCTTGATTTGTTAGTGTATTGATGTGTATTAATTTCGAATTTGTATGCATATTTGGCTTGAGTTCTTGTTTGGGGTTGACCAAGTGATGTATAGGACACATAAGTATTGTTAGTTAGTTTTGGTTGATGAAACTTCAAGGTGCATGTCAAAGTTTCTATTGCACTTGCAAATTTTTGAATTATACTTTATTTATATTCGAAATTTTCAAGTTATGAAATCTGAAATTTTGTCAATTCATTTGTGTTAAAGTGAAGTTTTATGATTTAATTAGTTTTTAATGTTAAGGAAGTGGTTTTGAGATGAAATTTTTATGATATCCAACAGTATATCTGGAAAGTTATACATTAAAAAGATTGTTTTTCATTTTTCTACGAATGTTTATGTGGACTATGCACAATAGCATGTTAATTTTCATGTTGACTGCTCTGTTTTCCTCCACTGTTTTGGGTCAGTCATAACCTGCTCTGCTCTGGGAAGTATCTTTCTGATGGAATTGTTCTACTTATTATCTAGTTTATTTAGGCGCTGACCTGTGTCATTTGAGTATACAATTAAAGAGTTATGAAAGTTTTAGTAAAAGTGGGGCAACGCAGAATTTTTTTCTCTAAAGGAAAATTGTTTCAGTTTGTTTAATATGATAATAGAATATTTTTGCTTTAAAATTTTTGTGGAAGATTGGAATGATATCGGAAAAGTTTATACTAAAAGGATTATTTTTCATTTTATTAAAAATATTTTACTATGCTTAGCGCAACAACTTTTTCGAGTGTAAGTTTACCTATAAGAGTCAAGTGTGGATATCTTATAATTGTTTTATGTGTTTAACTGTTAAGTGCTGATTGTTTACGTGTCAAGTATATATGTATTAATTGGTGTGTATATTTGAGTTAAGGTAAGAATAATATATGTTATATGAATGGTATTCCATGATTATCGAAAGGGTAGATTAGTGCTAGACGTTCAAGGTGAACGTCGATTGATTATAAAAGATACTGAAGTAGTGTCTTTTATATTTTATATATGTAGATTTGAAGGACGAGGATGTAAAGACTATTAAGGGAAATGCTAAGGTAGAAATCTCGTGAAGTAGGTTTCACATGAGAGTTTGGAAAGCGTATCTAAGGCAAGTAACTTCTAAACCCTTTTTGTATACCCTACTTTGTATATACCTTGTTGAACCTATGCAAGTATTCAATTCTTGATTCATGTTATTTCCTTACCAAAGCTTCTCGTTATCCATCTAATATACCATGCTTATCTTAATTGCTTTAACTATAACTTGCATGTTTTAAATTAGAATCTTTAATCCTTTAACACTTTTAATCCCTATCACCTATCACTGTTGATAACTTGAACCTTTGACACCCTAAATGATTCCCTGTCGTCACAAAACTTTATTTCTTTACTATTAAATTTTTATACAAGTTTTCAAAACAAACCAAAAGATTTGTCTTGCCTTGTTTTCATTACCAAAGTTTTGAAATTGTTTTATTGCCCTGAATGGGATAAAAGACTTATTTGAAAGAAAGTGTTTTCTGAAATGAAATGATTTCAAGCAAAGGATTTTGAAAAGATTCATAAAGAATGTTTTGATAAATTGTTTAGGAATTTCGATTTATGGTTTCTACATATTCCTGGGAGAGCATAAGAGGCCGAGACGCCAGAGGCCGAGATGCCGGTCCAACACTTTTATTTATTTAGTGTCGTAGTCCAGCATTATTAAAGGCCAGAGTATGCCTAATTGGGAACCCGATTTTCAAAGTCCAGATGGACCTTGTGTCCGGTATGGGGGCATTACGTGGCTGATCACCTATATTGTCTGTTGCATTGGTGGCAAAACTCCAATCAAACTGTTACTTTTAAGAAAAGTTTACTTTTACAGAAATGAAATCAGTTTACCATTCGAACCGAAAAGTTTCTTTAAAGTTATAACTGTTCTTACTGCTCTTTTTGTGTGAACCTTTATTATTGTTATTGTTGATACCATTGTTTATAAACTATGAATTCAGTTGCACGCAGAATCATTGTTGTACACTTATAGTTACTTGCTGAGCATTGTTAGCTCATTCTTGCTATTATTTTCCTTAACCCTTTTCAAGATGGTCAGGCTTAAGCAAGCAACCATGAAGACTAATCAGTATGGCCCTCCTCGATATGTTTTTGGCAGGGTAGCTCAGGTAGGATTCCGGTAGTTAATGATAGGAGAAGCCAGATCTTTGTAAGATGAATTGTAAAAGAGAGTTGTAATATTTAGAGAGTTTTGAATGTAGATTTCAGTTGTATTAATTTTGATTTGTTTAGTTAATTCTTGTTTCATTATACCATTACCTGTTAAAGATCCAGGTTAGTGTTCGGGGTTGTATTTCTATATATTTTTATATTAATGTTTTTAGGGTGTTTGCATTTAGAGTTGTTTAGTGACTCTCCGATCTAGACCCGGGATAATTAGGAGAGCGTCACAGTAAATATTCACCAAAATTCACTATAGGTTATCAGCCTAATAATGATCCTCTCATTGCCTGCACTGTAAAAGATCCACCGACGACCGACCCATATAGCCATTAAGGCAATTAAGTTACAGGTCCCCCCCGACCCATAACAGTCACTTGGGCTAATAAAATATACAGTACTTCACTACTCAGTTGACTTCCAACTGCATTACAAAATAAACATAGCTCCAAGTTGAACTCGTGTCTGAAAACGAACTCATAAATCTTGAACAAAGATAATAAGATTTATAACAAAGAAGACTGTATAATTATTTCAAATGACCCCCTGTATCAATATAGGATCAAGCAAGACTTGTAAAACTCCGAAATAACTGTATACAAGGTTTACAACAAATCATTGAATGTTTAGCGCAAGAAAGAAGCTCGACTAGAGTTTATATAATGATGAGGAGAAGATAATACAGTAACCAAGAATTCTGAACATATGAAACTCAGCACACGAATTCATATTCCCGGAAAACTTTGGAAGAATGAAAGGGAAGAATTAACTTTGAAGTTCCAAACTGAAGCATAAATGGAGCGGAAACACATTCACAGTGAAAGAGAGAAAACGGAAACGATTGTGTACTTGGCACGAATGATATGATAAGCAAAGGAAGTGATATTATATTTGTAGATGAAATATAAATTCATTGTAGATAGACGAATAACAATAACTTCATAAGCAATTCATGATATACTGGAAAAAGAATTTTAGACGAATTACCTCCTTAATTAGTTAATGATGATTTGATAATACGTTCATCGAACCTTCATCGCTTCGAATTTCTATTGAGAAAATATCCTCATCATATACTTTATAGACTGCCAAATTTCAACTTATCTTTAGTTCAAAACAAATTGAAAATAAAATTATAGAAGAACATCCCTTGGTTCAAGCATTTTATGCATACAGACTTTGTTGTCCATGTTTTCATTTTAGTGCAACAATAATATCTAATAAACATATATGCAGTATCTATAACCTGATACTGATCTGTTTATTTTGATACTGACACAAGTCACCACGTGTGGCACGACTCCGCTAAGGGTTGAACCATAATGTGCGCTACGTTTCTGAGAAAGAGACGAGGGATATCCTTTATACTACAATGCTAGGAATTATCGCCTAGATTTTATTCAGAAGAACTTTCAATTTGATGTAAGATTCTCAGTCAAGATGAACTCTGTCAAGTCTTTCAGTGAATTATAGGAAGTTCCACCCTCAAGTATAGAAACATTTATCATTTGCTTTAATTCAATGGCTCTCTGCCTCATTTCAACCCCTTCTCTGCCTGCCATTAACCTTCTTATGGACCTTTCAATAACTTCTCTGTCCAAGACACCATCCAATTCTAATCCAACTTTCCATATGTACGTAAGGTATCTTGCATTCACCTTCTGGTCAAGAAACTGGGGACTGCTTATCATAGGGACCCCTTCAGACAGACTCTCGATGGTTGAGTTCCAACCGCAATGGCTCCAAAACCCTCCTACTGCACTATGTGCTAATACTTCCTTTTGTGGGGCCCATTTCACTATTAAACCTCTTTCCCCAACAATGTCTTTAAAACCTTTTGGCAGTAGCTCAGTCCACTCCGAGCCACTAACTGAGCCAGGTCGAACCACCCATAGAAATGGTTGGTCGCTGTTTGCCAGTCCCCAAAATGTCTCTGTTAACTCTTTTTCATCACTGATCGCCAAGCTCCCTTTGCTTACGTATATAACAGATTTAGCGGATTGATTATTAAGCCATACAATGCAGCTGGTTTCTTCTTCTAAGAAACTAGTGGTCGAGGCTGGTGCCACTTTGGATAGAGGGCCTATCGGGAATATAGGAACTTTGTAACGCTGCCCGAGTTGGAACAAAGATGATTGGTCAAGGCAATCTGTGGTGTTTAAGATAATGGCTGAAAAGCTTTTCAAGTTGCGTGCAATATCAAGGTGCCTCTTTGTCTCATCCATGTTTTCGTTCGATACTGGTAGATCCTTAAACCTGAGGGGGTATAGTTGAGGTACTAGCTCATGCAACATAGAATCTGTAACACAGATGAATAAACTTGTTCATAGAGTCCTAGTAATTTCTCAAGTGTAAAAATATAACTAATTAGCTGTAAAATAATTAAGTGAATAATAGTGGGACTGAAAGAAAAATAAAGTTCAAGAGTAATTACTGAAGGGTGGAGCTTTATAAGATTTGATTTAATCATATGTATAGTCATGGACGGACCCAAGAAATTTACAAGTAAAACGCCATGATAGAATAAGATCATCTACTGAGAATTGAATCTCAAACTACCCTGACATTCACTTCCTAGATTATCCACTTTATAGGCCATGACATGAGTCTTCAAATTAAAGTCCAAGGATAGTATTAATCCTAGAAAAATGCCGAAACAAGTTAAACTCAGTAATATGGGTAAAAGATTGTGTTTCCCACCAAACCATTTAAACGTAGAAACTCTGCATAGTGCATACTTGCTGCAAATAGCCAGCTGACGGTCAGCCTTGATTAAGTTTACACAAATGACTAATTTAACACTCTACATCTATGTTACACCGACTCAGGGACGGGTGTCGAACATGAGTACAAATTCAAGTGTCAAGTCTTTAATTTTAAATAAAATTGAATATTTGGATGTTGATCTAAAATAGGACGCGGGCTCAATTAAGGACTCGGCATTGAACTTAAAATAAGTGAAAATTTATTTAATTTTAATTCCTTTTACATTTTGAAAAATAGTGACTTCTACCTATTAAACTTATACATGTGATTATGTCATATCCATGGCATAAAATCATATGTCATATCCCTGGCATAAGATCAAGGACAACATGGAAAGAATCATCTATGGACCTTACCTTACTCTCTACAAACATGTTGTACACCTTTTTATGTATTTTGAACTTAGCTTGTTGCAAGATGAAGTATTTGATTATGAAATAGAAGATTTGAAAGAGATTCCGTGTCCACACTCATGTCATGTCGGATCAACACGCCATAGCATAGCTCCACCTATCTCTCTTTCTCCTCCGCGAATCTACACTCTTTTTCGGAGAATCAGGTATGATGAGTATGAGGACATAATTGGAGAGTCGAAGTCACGGTGCTTAACACTACGATAATCTAATATTATATATATGGTTAGTTCTAAGGAGATAACTAATTAAATTGGAGACTCAGAGATCATATAAGTATTGCTTGCAAAATATTCTAAAATATATTTTTACAAAACAGTTCACTTTCTCAAATATATAAAATTTTAAGGTCTCTAATTTATATTGATCTTTGTAGAACTGTTTTCTATATATAAATAAGGTTGTGATGAGTTTGTTTCTGTTTTTTTTGGTGATGATTAATTACAAAAAATTTAATATTGATAGTATATATATATGTCTCCGCTGAGATTTGAATGCAGCTTCTATTACGAGGAGAAGAAGGATATTCCCTGAGCTAAATCTTGCAGATTGATTTTAATGAGTTTCTAGTCTGTATATACAAACGCGTATGTTTCTCTGATATTAATTAATAATATACTCCAATGTTCCTAATTAATTGTTCATTAACACACATAAAAAACATAATTCGATTAATTTAAAAAAATCAAAAAGTTTTTTTCTAAATAAAAATTTAAATATCAAATTATTATTCAAAATTAATTTGCCCTAGCTATGTTTTTTTATTACTAGTTAAAATATGTGCAAAAGATAAAAAGATAAAGACCAAATGTACAACTAATTAGGAGGATGGAGATAGGAGTGGGCTTATAGAAGAAATTAATAGAAGGTTGGTACTCTTCCTGTAAATGTTTTTTTAACATGGCATATATCCAAGGATTCCCATACTTTTGTGTATTAGTTTAGCTTTGCCACTCCGCAAGAAAGACTCCACTTGACCTGATAGTTTAAAAATTATGCAACAAACGTGTGCTTGATTGTGAAAATCTATTAAACCATTCAGTACATGCGCTAGTAAATTTATGAAAATTTAGTACTTCGGTTTTTTTATTTTTAGTTATGAGAATCCCATCGAAATATCGAATCAGGGAAGGGAAGTGGCAACACCATGCATCAGGTAATAAATGCCATTTTACCTTGGTAAGGAAAGGAACCTTGTTCGATGAGTCCAGGAATCGCGATAATTGTTTTGGCAAAGGCAGCACTGCTAGTCATGAGGACGAGTCTTGGAATTTTGATATGTTCAGCAACAGTAGCTGCAAAGTACATGAGAGAATCATATATAATTCCAATTACCTGACTATACGGTGTCTGTTTCTGGAGTTCCAAGAACTCCTGCAGTGGTGTTTGGCAGTTGCGGTTGATAATCTCGAAATCATCAATACTAGGAGTATCTGATGTACCAGAATAAGGTAAGTTGTCTGGTAAGAGTAGAAAGTTGAAATGAGGATGTTTAGAAGGATTAGGAGGGTTGAATCTAGTGTGTGCTATCGTAATGACAAAGCCCTTGGAGTGAAGAACATTTCCAAGCTGAAGCATTGGAGTGGTATGGCCTTGTAGTGGAAATATTACCAGAACCAAATGGCCAAGCCTTTGATTTTCCATCTTCTCTAATCTCTATGATCGTATATAGTGTATAATTTTCTATTCGGGCATTACCTGATACAACCTTATATAAGCTTTAGATACTGTACCCCTTAAGCGGTGCACCAAGAAAAAATAATATATCAGCAACCCATTAAGCATTATTTCCATTCTCATAAAAAAACAGTTTTCTATTTTTTAAGGAAAATTAACAAATCTTTTGGTATTGTCGTAATTTATATTTTAATATATTTTTAGTTTTTCCATTTGGTTTAAAAAATATAATTTAATTACTGATATGATGTTTCTTTCCTTTTTTTTTGCTCATTCATTGATATACTGCAGGTTTGATTTGTGTTCTGAATTGTTTATTTAATGATTCACGGTAAAAAATAAACTGTGATCTCTTAAGTTTTATATATTTGTGTTTCAGTACAGCTAGTGTTTGTTTTAGACAAAATTGGTAATAAATATCACCCCGGTTAACTAGTGTTAAGGGTGAAGGAGAATGTGCGGTTAAAAGTACGGTCTTATATTATTATTATGTAAGGTATGCGGTTATTTTTAAAAGTCAAGTTTTATTTTATATTCTATGTAAGTATATTATTTTTTAAGAATTATGAGTAACTAGTGAAAAAAGTCACGTTTCGCTGCGACCTCATAATAAATTTTAAATTTATTAAAAAAATTTCCACAAAATTACATTACTGAAGTGCATATGATAAAATTTGATATAACAAAATTATATTAAACCAAAATAGTAGTATTAAATTTATAAATATTATAAAATTAAATAATAATTTCAACATATATATGTACGTGTATTATAATTCACAACTTACTAATTTGTTATGGTTCTAAGATCTTTTTTTCCCATCCGCTAACAATATCAATGCCATCAATGTAGGTCACGCAGCTCACGACATCTAGATAAGTATTAGTAACATTATGTAAATATTAAAGAATATAATTTAAAATTATATATGTGTATGTGACTTATAATATCTTATTTTAGCAAAATACATGACAGTATATTAGTGTTATTAACACGTGTTTCAATTATATCGGGATATATGAACTCAAATCCATGTAGTGGTATGTTGATGATTCATTCTTCTAACTTTTTTGGGTCCGTTGTACGTAGAAACATCACTTTAAACTCACATGATGTTGGTCTATATATATCGGCCGGTACTTACAACTACTTTTAAGTTTTTAATGTTATATAAAGACCCTTCTTCTAAAGTATGTTTGAATCGAAAAAGTAGATGCATTTGAATCATTGCATGAATAAGATTTTCATATCATAAATTAAAGCATCAAAAAGTTAGTATGAATACATAATTGTAATAATTTAATAAATAACAAAAATTTAGTAATCTTCTCATCAATTGAAATCATGTTAAAACTAAATTGATCGCCTATTTGTGTATTGATTGCATCCCACATCCTGCATACTCTCACTCTTATCATCCAATTATCATCTAATCATCTCTATTGTTATTCAAAGCATTCAAGAGAGTGTAATCCATGATGTATTAGACATTGACTGTAAATAGCTCTGTAATAAATTTGTTGTGATTTATTTTTTGATGCTTGATTTTTAATTTATATAAGTGATTGTCTATTATTTTTTAGATGGAAACACATTCAATTTAGGTAAAAGAATAAATTAATTTTTTTATTATAGATATTGTCTTTTTGAAAAATTAAAATAGTTTCGATTTTTAATAATTTAATGTCTTTTCTAAAATTTCTAATTACGTTACGTATAATAATGTCTTTTCTAAAATTTCGAAATTTATCTTATGGATAATAATAATTTACTTGACTTGAGGAAAAATTTTAGGAGAATATAACGTAACTTAGATTTTTCAAAATTTGGAGAAATTTTAGGAGAATATAAAGTAACTTAGATTTTTTTATAATTTTTAATATTTACTAATTCAAAAATTCGAGAAAATTAGAAAAATGCATTGAGACGATTTGGGAGCGTCACCTAACTGTTTCCGTCTTCTCCTATATATATATATATATTGATAATTTGATGACTTCAAATTATATATTCAATAATCACATTATTTTTTTAAAAATCTATGCTTGTAAGAAAGTTCAATCTTTCTAGTGTGTGCCACTGTATTTACTCTTCGAAGTTATATAATGTTAAATTATATACATTGAAATACCTGATATTTAAAGATGGATGAATTAAAGAATAAGAACGGAGATATGTATGTATATTCAAATATCATGAAGGAATTTTTTGAAGGATTTGAGATGGTTGACAACTCAGAAAGAGAAGAAGAAAGTAATGTCATGTCAGCTCAATCATCAGTGGTATACAATATATTTATTAGCATTGTTCTCATATCGTAAATTCCTGCATTGCTCATAAAAATGATTTTTATGTTATTAATTGCAGGCCTTTCCAACCATGTCTGAAAACCAATCCATTTCACTGGATCCATTTAGCACACCAGGGACAAAAAAATCAACAACACTGAAGTAAACGAAGAGAAAGATTGAAGACATTGTTGTGGATAATATGGCCTCTCTGAACATTGCCGAAGACAAACAAACAGATGGCAAGAGCAATGTTAAATATGTGGTTCTTAAGACTATTAAGAAAGAACATGTAAGATTTACAATTACAATTGTCATCTTATCTTCTTCATTGCACTTCATGCCAAAATATTCTCTCTATGACAATGTAGGATTCAAGCAAGAAATGAAGAAATGATCGTTGGAGGTTCGTCTTGCGGTTGCAACATGGAGTACTTTAATGTTTCTATAAGTTATAAAATTATTAAGTTGTTTTGTTTTGATTAAGTAAGAATTTATGTTTTGTTCTTTTGTTTCGCTTCAGTAAGACTTATATGCAATATTACAAGACAATTGTGGTTTTTTTTCCAATCCTTATTAGTTATGTATGAAATTTCGGTTTGCTATAATTCGTCTTATAAATTGTTCTTATGCATTTGCTTTATCAAATATTCATTTTTCATGTGAAATCAATATATATTGTTACAAATTTTAATTATTTTTAAATACAGGTTAAAAATATCTCATGTTTTATATGTTTTCAATATAATAATCATTTTCATTTAAAACCGACGTCAACCGGGTGACGTTAACTGCAACAACTTAACAAACATACTTTTACTAAAACCGGTTGACAAAAACGAATACCAGATACAAACAAAGACTTGACATGACAAAATCAATAAGTATAATTATTTTAGAGTTTTATTTTTTTTATTAAAGAACAACTATGATAACTTTACAAAGATTTAAAATTCAAGAACAATGGCATACCCGTCTCGCGGGTAAAAAATTGCTAGTACATTGAAATACCTGATATTTAAAGATGGAGGATGAATTAAAGAATAAGAAGAGAGATATGTATGTATATTCAAATATTATAAAACAAGCAAGCGTTAATTAAATGTATATAAAGGTATGATAGTAATAATTAATTAAATGTGTATAAGAGTATAATAGTAATAAAATAATAATTAATTAAATGTGTATATAATTTATACATAGAGAATTTAAAATTTTGGAATTTTTATTTGTTGGGGCCCTAGGCGTATGTTTTGTTCGCCTATAGATAAAGTCATTCGTGTTCACACTTCTCAATAACTAAAGTCTACCATCTAAAACTCACTTCTATTTTTATGTACACATTACATAAAATTATAATTATATGATAAATATAATATATATATATATATATATATATATATGATGAAAAAGTATATCAATAATACTAAATTGGAAGACATAATAAACTGATATTTTATATATAATCAAATTTAGGATGGAAAAATGTATTTTTCTGCATCAAAATATACTTTTTAATGTTATATAATAGTAATAACTACATCTACTTTATTTCATACTTTATCTTATCAACAACAACTAGTTAACCCTAAGCATGGATAATTTCCGCCTCTCTTCTTCCTCTTTTCTCCTATTAACCTTAACTGTCGCCTTGTAGTTTCCTTCTTTTTTTACCTCTTACCATTCTTCCTCATCAATTTACCCCTTCATCCTCGGATTCTTCGGAACCTACCCATTCAATAAGTGAGCTAATTTCTTGTACCATAGCCAACTTTCATTTGTAATTGCCTTAGAGAGAAGACAAGTCATTGAGTCTGCACTTGTTGAGTTGAAGTCAGCTATGTACACATTTCATTTTCTATTCCCAGTCATAACTAAGCTTCCATCTTTCTTGTTGGAAATTATGCATGCTTTAGTTGTGAAGCAAACTTTATTTCCATTGTCACATAGTTGACTTATGCTTAACAAATTGTGTCTTAAGCCATCAACTAATGCTACAGGTTCAATGATGACATTCTCTTTTGAAATCAAGCCATATCCCATGGTGTATCCTTTACTGTCATCTCCAAAAATTACACTAGGGCTATCTTTCTCCTCAAACTTTGTGAGTAGGGATTTATCTCCAGTCATGTGTCTTGAACACCTACTGTCGTACCAAGATTTCTTCTTTTTCCATGCACACATCCAAAAACAATCAAGTTGATTTTGGTACCCAAGTTGCCTTGAGTCCTTTCTTATTAGTTGCTACCTTTGGTTTGATTTCTAATTTTTTTACCTTTGGTTTAGGTGGTTTTACTTCCACTTCAACCTTAGGTGTTGGTTTCCTCACCTCAGGATTCTCAGTGCTAATAATTGGAATATTCATGCTTGCAGAATTAGAGAAATTTGGAGCATGAAAATTGTTGTGCATATCCTAGGGCATAACATGAATATTCATGTTGACAAATGCAAGATATGGATTAAACATATAAGGCATTGATGCATATTGAACATGAATAGCATGAAGGTCAACTAAATGAGGATAAACAGAATTAGAATGCATGTTTGGTATAACAGGCACATTGGTTGTTGCAGGCATATTGGACTTGCATTGCACAGATAAGTGATTCTTACTACCACACCTAGCACATATCTTTCTAGGAGCATACTTGTCAGGTGTGTAGCTATTGTGCTTGTTTATGCCTACTTTACCATTTCTGTTCTTCTTCTTCTTCTTTTCATTTGGCTTAATATTAGGCTCTATCTTTTCTAACTTTTCCTTCAATTGATCTTTAGATAAGAACCCTATATTAGCCTTTTCAACTTTGACTTGAGATTTAGAGGAGCTACCTTCTTTTACAAATTTAACAGGTCTGTTAAGCTTGGTTTTTAAGACAGATTGCTTAGCAGTTGATGATTCATCAATCGATGGATAATTATCTGTTGGGATAACATTATCAATCGATGGATAATTATCTGTTGGGATAACTTTATCAATCGATGAAATTATCCATCGATGGATAATTATCTGTTGGGATAACTTTATCAATCGATGGATAATCCTTATCAGTTGATTCAGGATTAGCAATTGATTGTTTCTTTTCCAAAGATTGATTCTCGTCAATGACTAATTTCTCAAGAGTCTCAGACAACATGGTGAAAGAATTTGTTCCATGTATGTCATTCATCTTTTTACTAGCTTTACTTGACTTGTTCCATCTATCAATGGTTCTTAATTCTTCTTCCAATTTTTCTTTCAAATTTTCTATTTCCTTTTTACACTCAACTAGTTCTTTTCTAGCTTCTCTATTTTCTACCTTGAGTCTGTCCATTTGTACTAGCTCACTCTCTAGATAATTGTTTCTTTCAGTGAGAGTTTCTTAGGTGATTTTGAGCTTAATGTTCTCTTTGTTTAAGGACTTAAGAGTGACATGCAAATTATACAATTCATTTGACATTTCAGTAATTGTAATATTGCATTCATCTTTGGATAACTCAGATAGATTTATAGAAATTACCTGATTGCTAGAAGAACTAGCTTACTGGTCATCATGATTGGCCATTAGTGCAAGGTTGATGTATTCTTCTTCAGAATCATCCTCAGCAGCCCAGTCCTTTTCTTCTGTTACAAAAGTCTTCTTTCTTTGTTTGAGCAAGTCAAAGTACTTCTTCTTATAGTCAATACAATCACTAAACTTTGACTTCTTCTCCATTTTTGGCTTTCTTCATTCATTAGAAAAATGACTAGCTAATCCACAGTTAAAGAATGTGAATTGAGTCATGTCAACAAGATTTTTGCCTTGTTGATTGTCTCTCTTAAACTGAGATCCAGGCCTTTGCATGGGATGCCTCTTGAATTTGAGTTTTGAAAACTTCCTTGATAGAAAAGCCAAATGCTCATCTATTTCATTCATTTCATCCTTGGTGAATGACTCATCATCCTCAACTATTTCTTTTCTCTTGCTAGTTGAAGATTCATCATATCTAACAACACTTGTACTATTGTCATGACTTTCCTTCTTCCCTTCTTTGACATCAACATCTTCACAGGATTCTGTAACTTGCTTATCCTTGACCACTAAGGCAACAAAGTTGTCTTTCTTCTGACTTTTCTCAATTTTTTCATCTTGCTGTAGTTCTAACTCATAGGTTTTCAAGATTTCATACAGCTTGTCAAGAGTATATTCTTTAAAGTTAGGAAACTGTCTTATAGAAACAGTCATTAGTTTCCACTCCTTGGGTAAGGACCACAAGAATTTGAGGTTGGTATCTTCAATAGCATATACTCTTCCATATAGTTTTAGCTCATTCAATAGCTTTTGAAACCTACTATATGTGTCGTTGATTGCTTCACCATTCTTAAAGTGAAAGGCCTCATATTTCTGAATCAAAAGTTGCATCTTGTTCTTTCTTACTTGTTCAGTGCCTTCACATAGAGTTTGAAGAGTATCCCAGACTTCCTTGGAGGTTGTACAGTTGATAACATTATCAAACATATCCTTGTCAAGACCATTAAACAAAATGTTCATAGACTTTTTATCCTTGTGTACTTCCTTCTCATCTTCATCTGTGTATTCACTCACAGGTTTTGGAATGAGTTTGTCTAGTGCTTGAGTACCATATGCATTCACACTTGTAACTATCTTCATAGGCACATGTGGACCTTTCTCTATGTAGTTAACATAGGAAGTATCAATGGATAGCAGATGCAAGCGCATTTTTACTTTCCAGGGAAAGTACTCATCTTTCTCTAGAACTGGAATTTTCACTCCTATGTCTTTTTGATCCATACTTGATGTACTTTAGATCTTAACTTTCTGTATGTTGAACGCTAGGCTTTGATACCAATTGTTATTTGCCCTTAAGTACAAGAAGTTTGGAGAAGGGGGGGTTGAATACAAACTTAAGAATTAATTCAAATTCTTGTGGATTTAAGTTTGCTCAAGATTTTAGTGTGTTTGGAAGTGTATGGTTAAGATAGAACTAATTGAACTAAGAATGTAATACTTATAATATTGAAAACAAGACAAATAATATAAAAATTACTAGTGGATTGGTTTTTCCACTAGTATGTTTTTGCTTTCAAATAATCTTGGTAAAATTATCAAACTGCTTACAAAGTGTTGTTCTTGAACTACAATACTTACATTCACTCACACTTTGCTACAATAGACTACTAACCACTATATAGTAGTTTTCTTCTACTTCTATTTCCTATCGACATATAACATTATAAAATAAATTTTACAATGTTTATATGAAAATAGAAATCAGTTACTTTCACAGTCTTCATTAGACTTTGTCTAGTCCTGAAAATATCTTTGTCTTGATCCATTCCTTGAAGACTGTATTGCCTTGAAAGTGTTCACAATCCTGACATGACTGTCTTTCATTGATTCATTATACAGAGCGTTTGACTCCTAACTTTTCTATTACTCCATCTGGTTCATTATACAGAGCGTTTGACTTTTTACACGTAAATTTAGGAGGTTTAACTACATAGTTAAAATTAATATTTTTTTAATTTTCTTGTTTTGAATATTATATTTTTATTCAAAACAAGAAAATTAAAAAGAATATTAATTCTAACTATGTAGTTAAATCACCTAAAATTACGCGTAAAAAGTCAAATGCCCTGTGTAATGGACGAGAGGGAGTATATCAATGAAATATTCATTTCCTCCAAAGAATTCATTATTTTTCTATCTATTTTATTTCACTTTACCTCTTTTTTTGTTATAGTGGGGTTCATATATGAATAAAAAATAAAATAAAGAGGAGATATAAAAAATATTGTTGAAGTTGACACTCTTAATAATCTATTAAACTATTAGGAACTTAACTATTTATATTATACCAATATTTAGGAGCCAACTAGCTTGGAGATGCTCTTAAGCTTAAATTATCAGCTGGTCCAACGAGGGAATGATGGAGTTTCAGTTTTTGGCAAGTGGTTGAGTTTTTTTGGTGAAAAGTTGTTATGTTAATTACTTATTTGGTGAGCTCATAATGAATGAAGTTTTATTTTATTAGTCCTTGTTCAGCTTTTCTACGCATTCACATATTTGCAAATTAATAAACTAATTCCTACTGAATAAAAACGAAACATTTTGTTTCTAATACACTAAATTAAATCCACTAAATCAAAACAGTGTAGCTAGTGCGAAATTGTCTTAAACAGTTAAAACCAGATACTAACATTGGTTGAGAATGTCGACTATACTGCTTTTTCACCGAAAATGACAATATTGATGTCGTCGGAAGTTTGTTAAATATCATGTTTTCAACAAAGATAGAAAAAGAGAGAGTCGGAGAAGAGGTGGTATTCGGAGTAGATGGAGAAGTGAAAAGGGGAAGAAAACAGAAGAAAAATTGTGTATTTTTTACTTAAATTTCTTGTAAATAGCAAAATGAATAATTTATGCGGATTTTCAGGGCCGAGTTATTTGACCGCACATGCCCTCAAATATATTAGGGCAATTTTTTCATGTGTATTACCCGTATGTATATACTGAAATGAAAAAAAATAGTAAAAAAAACCTATAATTTTTATTTTTGAATTTTAAAAATTACAAATAAGAAAAGATTGAAAAATATTATATATTTAAATAATTTTTAATTTTTATCTTAAATAGTAATATAGAAAACATGTTATTATAAATAAATACTTATATTGGGAAATTCTATTTTAACGAGGTAAACTACTAGTTTTAATGATTTCATTAAAATTAATTAATTTAAATGTGTATACTAATTTTTTTTTGGGGTGACAATATATACAATATTAAATCATCCAAGTAATGATTCAATATTTAGGTAATTAATTTATTTTAAATTATATTCATTTTTAATGTATATATATTATATGAAACAAATCAATTTAAATATAAAATGAATTGAATAATGAGTTTATACAATAATGACCAAAAAAAAACTTGTGATCAGAAATGGAAGAGCCAGAAATTTTTAAATGTAAGGGACCAAGATAAAAAAATAATAATTATTGATTCATTGAATTTTTTCTACAATTAATAGAAGATTTAGATCCCACTAACCCCTATCTATCCGAGTCCCGATAGTGAGTCGAGAATGACTAGACCTTCAAAATATGGATACAAAGTCATGTGCCGTGATCAAGAGAACAAGTGCTCATTTTGTTTACTGAGCTGGTTGATTACTAGATGCAAGTTTTTCGTTCTGGGCGGGCGCGCACATTATTTGAAACGGGTTGCTTTCATAATTATGTTCATCACTGGCTTACCGCTTATGTAAAACATTTATGGGTTGAGAAGACAAACTAGTAGAATCATGTATTGGCCCCGTTTGTCTGGACTTATAAGCAGCTTATAAGCTGAAAAAGTTGGTATATATGTATTTTTTCTAAAAATAAGTAACTTATTTTCAAATTTGAAAATAAGATTTGGTCTTAAATTTCTAAAATAAATATTAATTTTTAAAAAAAATATGAAAATACTTTTAAAAAAAAAAATAACTTATTACTTATAAGCTAAGCCAAACACCCCCATTATCTTAACATATATTTTTGGGCCTCAATATTCTGGACCGGTGAGAAAATCCATCGAAAGAAAGGCCCGAGAAGGATCCATGAACAAGAGGATAAAAGGTCAGCAACCGAGGAGAGGAGGACTGGAGATCATACTTGTAAAACACTCCCAGGGAGGATATGGAAAATACATATAAATATTTATATAAACGTTGAATTAATGAAAAGAGAACTATGTTCCAACATTTGGCGCTAGAAGTAGAACAAAGAAGACAATAAAATGTAAATGTGTATTTTGTATTAAACTGAAAAGGTGTGTACAAGACTATATATACTCTAGACTAGCTTGTTCTCCACTACTCTAACAACCATTCTGTTACAAGTCTAACTAATTGTATAAGCTGTACATGCTGAGCTGGATTATGTAACTCGGTGAATATATCTATGATTGGGGGAGCCAACTAATGTTGTGTTTGGTTGGGGAGAATAGAATGGAATGAGTAAAAATAAAAGAAATTTATGTAAATAGGATAGAAGATTTGAAAGAAAATGGATGAGTGCAAAATTTCTTTGACTAGAATTGAGAAGAAAATGTATATAAGAGAGAATGGAGCATTCCATCTCAAATTGGGGGATTTGAGTTTAGTTTAGGTTGTTAGGAATAGAACGAGGATGAATGAAAATTTTAAAAATCACCCATAATGCAGTTCAAATCTCATTCCATTCCTTCCAAATTCATTCATCTCAACCAAACACAACATAAGTATACGATAAGGACCGTGTGTATAGCCACCGCAACTATGGTATTGAATACATACTCTAACTCTATTATTTGTGTTGATTTCAACTAAAAGGATGATACAATATGAGTATATACTTGTTCTCTTAACACCACACTTATTGTTGTTTTCAATGCAATGGTTACTTAATTGGGTAATACTTGGTGTCAAACATGCTTTTATATAATCGCTTTAACTGGGTTTGCTCGAATGGTTACGAGTAACACCTGTTCGAATTCTAAATAATTGTATATGTGCTTAACTGGGTTATTAGGCCAGCTGGTTATTCAATATTTTACATTGTGTATGCATTAATTGTCATAGTTAACCTGTAAAAGTATGCAATTTAAGTTTGGTGACCACCTGATTTGAGCTACCTGATTATAAGTGTACATTTGAAATCCTCCTTACTTAAATAAAAAAAAACTTTGATCCAACGAAAATGAAATGAGCTACATAGTACTGTATTGTTTTATGACCCTCATGCTTGGTGAATTATATTAGATTTCGTGACTGTACAACATACACACATGCTAGAGCAAAATTTTATGTTGTTATATTGAACCTTGAACCATGTCATTTATATCATATATGCAGAAATTGTGTTATGAACTATCCAAGACAACTTATCTGGTCAGATTGCCAAGTCGTGTATTAATACACAATTTCTTGGAAGGGGGCAAATACCAATACAAATCTTCAAGTACGAACTCCAAAGAATCTGTAGGGGAACTTAATTCCCAAATTGTGAGAAATATGAGTTAAAAAAACTCATAAAACTAGCCAAGAATGAATCTAAGAAATCGCCACGAGGGAATCCAGTAGCGGACAAAAACAAGCTAAAAAAAAACAGGCTCAAAGCTCAACAAAAACAGCCTCAGAGCTTGAAAAATTGGATGCAACTCCCTCCTAGATTACCTGTGCTTGAAAAACAGGCTCAACAAAAGCTCCATGTACAGAGAAACAAGAAGCTTGTACATCTCTCTCCTAGATTACATGTGGTTCTACCTCACAAGTTACGAGCTCCAAAGCCTGGTATGTTCAAGCTCAAGAGCATGAAAAACGAGCTTCTACTATTGCTATTAGCCCGAAACACCCCCAACATGTGTCCACTATTGCTGCAATGATATCCAACAAAGAAATGGAGTAATCATCTTGTCCTCCTTTTACAAATTCTTTCAGTAAATATGCTAAAAGTGTAACACCAAAGTTGTCTTTTGAAGCTACCATCTCAGCAACAACTAATACATCCAGGATTTGACTATTGTTCCCAGAATTACTATTGTTGCAAATTCAGCAAACTTAGCAGAATTATTATTTGTTGCAAACTTAGCGGTTACCAAGTAGGTGCGGGAAATATGCAGAAATTAGAAAGTTCGACTTTAGAAGCTCCATAAATACGAGCTTGAATTCCTATAAAGCTCGATAAGAATGAACTCAAAAGTTCATTAAACTCGCCATGAGCAAATATACAAACTCTCCAAGAGTGAGTCCAAAATACTCGTCAAGAGCGAATCCAGCAGTTGACGAATAAGAGCCCTTGAGCTTGACAAATTAGATGAAGCTCGACACGAATTGACAAATATGAAGTTAATTCTGAGCTCGACAAATTATTTACACAATTGCTACAATGCTAGTATTCTTCGGCAGTTGTGCATAAATATACAGGCCCATAAATATACAAGCCCTTGGAGGGGAAACAATAATGAGCTATGAACAGCCAAGTTTGAGTTGTGAAATATTCAAAGAACCTTTATGGGAGGTTAATTCCCCAGATTCAGCAAAATATGTTCAACATCTCAAGAGCTCAACAGCAAATTTTAAAACATGGCTCAAAATCTTGACAAATATTCGACAAACTCAAATTGCCAAGAGCAAGTCTAAATCTACGAAGAGCTGGTTCAAATTTTCAAAAAGGTTATCTTGGATCGACATACTAACTACATGAAAACTAAAGTATAGCTCATGTCTTTCATTCAAGTTCCCTGTTTGAGAAGTTGCAGAAACTTTAAAGGCGCATTACAAGAGACATCTGACTTGAGATAAATGCAGTCCATTCGAAATTTCACCTTCCTATTTCACTTTGTTCAAGCTTTCTCGCGCCCAAGGAGAATTTTTATGAACCTTCTGTTTAAAACTACGAGGTAGAGTGATTAAAGTGATTTGTTTGTGCTATTTAAAAATTGAGTAATGCTACGGGTATAGAATTATTTTCCAAATTCAGGTTTCAAATGACATAATATTGCTGATGTGTCATTATGGAATGTTTTAATTAATGAGATTTATGTGAAAGCAGGAGGGTTCATTATTATTAATTAAGTTAGAACCGATCGGGAGGCCCGGAGTGTTATTATGGCAGGGATTAGATGGAGGATTGGGGATGGAACTCAAGTTCCTTTCTTAGGTTATCCATGGTTACCCAATGATGATAACCCTGACGTGATTACAGAGAATCCAGCACTCGAGGGCAAAAAAGTTTGTAACCTGCTTCATATAGACAGGCAGACAGCAACAGGTTGGATGAGGATTTGATCAATGATATATTTGATGAGAGGGACAGAAGGATTATTTTGAATATTCCTTTGAGTGATGTGGCCCAACAAGACTGTTTATACTGGAGTAAGGAAGCTTCTGGGGTTTATTATGTAAAGAGTTAGTTTATGGGGTTCCAAGAACTCATGCAGTGGTGTTTGGCAGTTGCGGTTGATACTCTCAAAATCATAAATACTAGGAGTATATGATGTATCAGAATAAGGTAAGTTGTCTGATAAGAGTAGAAAGTTGGAATGAGGATGTTTAGAAGGATTAGGAGGGTTGAATCTAGTGTGTGCTATCATAATGACAAAGCCCTTGGAGTGAAGAACATTTCCAAGCTGAAGCATTGGAGTGGTATGGCCTTGTAGTGGAAATATTACCAGAACCAAATGGCCAAGCCTTTGATTTTCCATCTTCTCTATGGTCAAAGTGTATAGTTTTCCATTCCGGGACTACTTGATAAAACTTTATATGAGCTTTAAATCATCAACAACTCGTTTGGCATAGTTTCATCAACCCTTTTTGTCATAGCGTCATAAAAAAACAAATATGTATCGAAGAGTAATAACACTTACAAAATGTTGTTTTGATCAAATCCAGTTGAATTTATCTTTTGGTACTTTGTGGACACTATACTTCTTTGTTTTTGTGGACTTGTGGTCTTGGTTGGCCGTTTCTAGTTTGTTTTTAGCCTCATTTATCTGTGCAGGAGGATATTAACTGTCTATTTTAACATCCATTGTTCTGCAAATTTGTGGTTGACCGTTTGGTATATTATTTCTAGAAAGACATCTATTATTCTTTCTTTAAAATCTGTATTTCTTTGTAAAAGCTGATTGAAGCTAATATATGGTTCATTCCTGTCATTTACTAGACAACATACTTTATTTTGCATGGGTTGCGAATATGTGTAATAAAATTAGGTCGAAGTTCTCACAGGTAATTATACCTGTATTGGATGTTACACTTATGTATTGGATTTATAAAAGAAAATGTCTGTTGAATATTGAATTGAGAAGTATTATGCTGCAACAAATTGTTGATTGATGTCGTGACTGCAGTACTGTTAGTGTAACTTGCCAGGTATTTGAAATGGATCTTGACTGAAATTGTTTCTGATATTACCTTCTCTTTCGGCAAACAGACATTTGACTTGATTTGAATTATAATGACATACTGATGATATTCAGTCAGATAAATACAGTCAGTTATGTGGATCTATGGATTCTAGATATAAATCTATAAATACATCACTTGCTTCAAGTGTCTTGCTTACATATTGACTGTTCTGATTCTAGTGCAACAACAATATCCAAAAATACATGCAGTATCTAGTATTATAATACTGATATAGCCATTTTCATACAGTGAAACTGATATCGGAAGGTTGTGATTGACGAAAAATAACAACACAAGCAAGGAAACAACCAAGCGATTTGTTTGAACCATGGCGAAACAACCTCTTTATAAAAAATAAGGGTCTTCACAAAAATAAGGCGTACATCAGAGTCCTTGATTGCATATACAGGGAGATTGGTGAGATGGAAAACCAGGTTCAGAACATGTAACAAAATATTTAAATCACAATTTTCTTCTTATCCCCTAGCTCTGATCCTCAAGAACATTCATTTTGCCTAAACATCATTGAGCAAGAGGAACTGTGTCAATTAAATCTCAGTGACTATAGGAAGAACCTCCCTCAAGTATAGAAACACATTCATCATTTGCTTCAATTCAGTTGCTCTCTGCCTCATTTCCACGCCATCTCTGCCCACCATTAATGTTCTTATGCACCTCTCTGTATTCCCTCTCCCCCAAAACATCGTCCAATTCTAGGACAACTTTCCGTATGTTATCTTGCAATCACCTTCTGGTCAAGAAAGTGTGGACTACATATTATAGGGACCCCTTCAGAAAGACTCTCCATGGTTGAATTACAACGGCAATGGGTCCAAAACCCTCCTACTGCACCATGTGCTAGTACTTCCTTTTGTGGTGCCGCTATCAAACCACTTTCTCCAACATTTTCTTTAACACCACTTGGCAGTAATTCAGTCCATTCTGAGCCACTAACTGAGCCAGGTCGAACCACCCATAAGAACAGTTGCTCACTGTTTGCCAATCCCAAAGCTGTTTTCAATGAACTTTTTATATCACTGATTGCCAAGCTTCCTTTGCTTACATAAATAACAGACTTAGCTCTTTGTTTATTCATCCATGCAATGCAGCTAGACCCCTCTTCTAAGAAACTAGTGGAGTAGTGGATGAGGCCAGTGCCACTTTGGATAGAGGGCCTATTTGGAATAAAAGAACTTGAAATTGCTGCTGAAGCTGGAACAAAGGTGACTGCTCAAGGCAATCTATGATGTTTAAGTTTATGGCTGAAAAGCGTTTCATGTTTTTTCCAATATCAATATGCTTCAATGTCTCGCCAAGTTATTGCTGATATAGGTAGATCCTTAAATCTATGGTCTTTATTGTCCTAACATATACCCCCAAATTTATAAAAGCTTAGCAGGATTTGAACACCAATTTCTAATGGAAATTAAAAATATTATTCATAGGGAAAAAGTGTACAATGAGTAAGTATGCTATGTCACGCCTATATATTTTTAAATCGCAGTGGGGAACAAGAGTGTTTTTTACAACAAGCCATTTTAGCCATAAAACTCTTCAAAAAAGCTGCAACTCACCAGCCCCCATAGTAGCTGTTTAATCATCTTATATAGAACTAAAAAGTAGCTCTTAAAATTACTAAAATGTGCAGGCCAATTGATTATATAAAATAGATAGTTGTAAGGAGTTTGTAGTTTGTATCCATAGATTTCATCTGTCTATCGAATTCTCAGTGGGAATCATCCAGCAGATGTTTCTTATCATTAGCGAAGTTATTAATTGAGTAAATGCCATTTACCTTGAAAATGAATGAAACTTTCTGCTAGGAGGATAGACAGTGCTGCGTATATTTGGTCAAAGCCAGCATTGCTAATCATCAGGATGAGTTTTGGAATTTTAACATGATTAGCAACAGTTTCTGCAAAGTACATGAGAGAATCAAATACAACTCCAACCACCTCATTATCTTGTGTCTGGAGTTCCAAGAATTCCTGCAGTGATGCTTTGCAGTTGAGGTTGATGCTCTCTACATCGAAAATAATAGGATGACCTGATATATCAGTATAAGGTAAGTTATCGGACAAGAGTACCAAGTTGAAATGAGGATGTTTAGAAGGATTAGGAAGATGGAATCTAGTGTGTGCTATTGTAATGGCAAAGCCCTTGGAGTGAATGTCATTTCCAAGCTCAAGCATTGGGTGGTATGGCCTTATGTGGAAATATTACCAGAACCAAACGGCGGCGAAGCTTTTGATTTCTTATCTTTCCCTATGGTTTGGTAAGTAACAGAGTTGCCTAGCTTTGCCGAAGTTTCACAGAACTAAAAAGCTTGCCATTCCAGCACTACTTGATAGAACCTTATATAAGCTATATATTATTCGAAACTTTGAAAATATTATTTGGAACAAATCTACCATTTTATATGAAATTGTAGTTCTTATATTATTATATCGTAGTATAAGCGTTGGTTCGAATACAAATTTTCTTAAAATAGATATTTGAAGCTTCATTGGATATATATGTGCTGATGCAAAAGAATACGTTTGGAGCGTCATCAGTTGCTTTGCAAATTTGACAACAAAATGTAACTATAACAACCTTAATTAAAGTCAGTTGAAATCGATCCCAGAACTAGTTTGTGAGTGCTGATAAATAAGTTCGAAGAATTTTATTCAAATGATGATGCACAATTTGAGAGGGAACTGTTAACTCTGGAATCAATAAGATGATAATATTTTTTGATTTGAGTATATTTTGAGATATAATATATATAAAATAATGTTTATAGTGAAATTTGATAGTGAAACATGTTATTAATTCTCGTAAAAGCTGAAAAACGGTTTTTGCAATACCAAACGGGGCATTGGAGGAAGATAGCCATAATTCACGAAAAGTGATAAAAAATCTTTATAAATTCGAATACACACAAAATATCCTACACAATGCGCAAGGTTCTTAGTTGGAAAAGAGCAACGAAGCTCATTTATTCATTTATTTAACCAATCGTAGCTTGTATTTACAAAAACGGAAGTAAAGAACACATTTTTTTGTAAAGTGAACACAAAGTTGAAATGGCCGCATCATTATTTAGCACCGAAAGATTATCAACACTTTTTAAAGATTATTGCCATATTGCCTTGCATTTTTTGTCCACAATTGCGTTTGGCTTCAATTATTAAGACACTGTTTGGATGGAGAATCTCAGTAAGTCCATTCTTGAGGTAATTGAAACTCCTCAGCAACTCTCTTATTTGATGTGTCCTGTGGCTGCAAGTGATTCCTGTGAAATACACCATTTGGATGTGCCTGGTTAGCTGTCCTTCTCTCGAAATGTTGCTTTAGAGTATGTAATACTCTTTCCGGCATGAGTACTGTTGGGCATCGTCCTAATAATTTATGACAAATTATTCAAGTTAGAATACACGCCTAGGAATAGGAAAAAATATAAGATTGTATACTCTTGTTAGGGCTGTAATTCGAGCCGAGTCGAGCCGAGTTCGAGCTTTTTTTTGTCGAGCTCGAGCTTTTTTTTGTCGAGTCGAGTCGAGCCGAAAATTATTCGAGCCTAGAATATGTGTTCGAGCTCGACTCGGGTAGTATTCGAGTCGAGTTCGAGCCGCTCGCGAGTTTTCGAGCTTTTTACGAGTTTTCGAGTTTAACGAGCTTTTAACGAGTTTTCGAGTTTAACGGGCTTTTAACGAGTTTTCGAGTTTTCGAGCTTTAATCGAGCTTCGAGCCTATCGAGCTTTTTTTTTTTTTTTTTTTTTTGGAAAAAATAGCTTTATCCAAGTTAAGTGGATTATTTGATTTTTATTGTAAAATTGACTAAACTTTAACCGAATATTATATAATTAGACAAAATTAAAAAGTTATACTAATATATTACTAAAAAGTATATATAATTTACTTTAAAATTTTAATTTTCAAAATTGTAAAAAAATTTGTTAATTATTAGTCAATTTGGTTAATTTGAACATTAAATGTGAAATAATAATATGAAATTACATTAGATATTTAGGTGTCTTGGCTATACTTATATGTTACTTATAACTTGCATAATTTTTTCAATTTTAAGTCATTTTATGATTTATTACACAAACAGACATTTTTTAACTCAAAATAAAAATTGACTTTAAACTGGGCTCTTAGTGTATATTAATTTTTTTTAAAATAAATAACTTATTTTTTATTTTAAAAATAATATCTGGTCTCAAATCTATACTATATTATTAGATCACTACTATATTGACTAGTACTCGTAACTAGTGCTTTGTCACGGATTGTTGTTTCTATTTTTTAAAACATATTTCTCGACGATCCAACCGTACGGATGTCAAGATATATATAATATAATGATATTCCCAAATTTTCAAAAAATAAAAAATTAATTTGATTGGAAATCTTAGTAGATCACTATTTTATTGACTAGTACTCGTAACTAGTGCTTTGTCACAAATTTTTGTTTCTATTTTTTAAAAAATATTTCTCGACGATCCAACCGTACGGATGTCAAGATATATCTAATATAGTGATATTCTCAACTTTTCAAAAAATAAAAAATTAATTTAGTTGGAGATTTTAGTAGATCACTATTATATTAACTAGTACTCGTAACTAGTGCTTTGTCATGAATTATTGTTTCTATTTTTAAAAAAATATTTATCGACGATCCAACCGTACGGATGTCAAGATATATATAATATAACGATATTCCCAATTTTTCAAAAAATAAAAAATTAATTTGGTTAGAGATCTTAGTAGATCACTACTATATTGACTAATACTCGTAATTAGTGCTTTGTCACGGATTGTTATTTCTGTTTTTAAAAAAATATTTCTAGACGATCCAACCGTACGAATGTCAAGATATATCTTTATCCAATATTTCATTACATACCTTTTTAAAAAATAAATAAAATTTTAAATATATTTCTAATTTTATATGAATTTTTCAAAAAAAATCGGATAAAATCCGGATCGGATCGGGCCAGACCGTGCTAAAACCGGGCCGGATCAGATTTTTATCCGGATCGGGCCTAAATCCGGATTTTTTTCGGATCGGGCCTAAATCCGGATTTTTGCCGGATCGGATCGGGCTCTTAGTGTATATTAATATTTTTAAAAATAAATAACTTACTTTTTATTTTAAAAATAAGATTTGGTCTCAAATTTCTAAATTAAATTTTAATATTTAAAAAAGGTATAAAATTACATATTTTTTAATTTTAAGTCATTTTATCATTTATTACACAAAAAGACATTTTTTTAACTCAAAATGAAAAATGACTTTAAAAATAAGATTTGGTCTCAAATTTCTAAATTAAATTTTTAAAAAATAAATAACTTATAACTTATAAATTCAAGAACACTACAAATTTTAATATATTATATATTTAGAAATCAACTAATTAAAATATTTAAATAAATTAAATTATATATTATAAAATAAATTAATCGAGTTCGAGCTCGAGCCGAGTCGAGTTCGAGTTCGAGCCTTATCGAGTCGAGCCCGAGTCGAGCCTAAAAATACTCGACTCGACTCGAGTTTTTAATCGAGCCCGGAAATCTGTTCGAGCTCGAGCTCGATAACGAGCTCGAGCCGAGTCGAGCCGAGTTAATCGAGTCGAGCTCGAGTCGAGCTCAAAAAAACCCGACTCGAATTACAGCCCTAACTCTTGTAAAGATGGATAGATATTCAAATATCGCAATCTAAGGCATATCCAAAATATTTTATTTTTTTACTCTGTAATAATTAGGCTTATAATCTTTCATATCGATGATCCAAAATACTTTAAGGTGTGCAATACATAGACTCGAAATCCGTCTTGTACTATATCAAAATTCAAATATCATCAATAATCTTTTCCCAAGGCCTAGGCCTATTAGTTGTCACATATATATGGTTATAATCTAATAACACGTCACTCACCAAGCAAATCTATGAATCGAGATTTATCTGATCTCATCTATTTGGAATTCATTTTATACATATAAAAAATCAAAATTAGTTGTATATATCATCAACACAAGTTACACAACATGATGGACCGCAAGTCATCCACATCCAAACACTTTACAACTTGTACACATCTCTATCTCATAACAATTAGATTCCTCAACACCAACTCAACAACAAGATATATTCCACCATATTAAATATCATATTGCCAAATTAAATAAATGTACCACATTATTTAGGGTATATTCATAGTATGCATATTTATTATATTTTTCTTTATTTGGTATGTTCATTATTATATTTCATCATTTCATGTATAGATTCATTGTAGATACAGCTATGTCCTTTTCCCACTAAAATTTACATTTTTTTTGTTTTTATTTTCGGTTCACGTGAGTACATATTTTTTTTATACATGCAGAATAAAATACACTAAAAATGAGTTATATAATACAGTAATAATCAAGTTTTATTTACATAAATTTAGTACCTGGTTTCTTGCGAGGCTGGTGATCTGGTAGATTATTGGTTGCATATGGGATGAAAACTCCTGTCCCACCTGATGACCCGTTATTTGACCCGGTTTCTCCAAGAAATACCACCTTCATACCCGACCCATTATGTAAAGTACTGCTCAAAAACCTTTGTTGCTGATTCTGATGCCTATATCTCTTATCCTGCTATTAATTTGGATACATATGTACACAGATGAATATATAGATATCAATAATTATACAAATTAATTTTAACATTAAGTTAAATACAAAATCAAACATGACAGTTAATTTGGGACGGAGAAAAGTGAGGGGTCGAATGTTGAAAATATTTAAATATCTCAAAAGATAAATAATGTTAGAGGTGAAACTAGTGAATAACATGTACCTTATTACTTTGTACAAGATGGTTGATATGAAGATGAGAAGGTTTAGGTTTGTTGGTATTGGCAAGATGAGAAGTTGTTAAGTTTTCATCATCTTCTTGTAACATGTTTTCAGCCATTTGACGAGTTAACTCGGCTATGAATTCTTCTTGATCGGATGTTTCATCGGTAGATGACCCACATGATGACCCGAACCCGCTTAGAATAGATTCACCACTTGTATCTCCTTCATGTAATTTCTCATTAACCAGCTGTTTTGCCAACATTTTAATTTCACTTAGTGTGTGTGTGTGTATTTTTATAAATATATAAGCATGCAAATAGAGTCTTTGTAGGTATGATGTTTTTGAGAGAAAGCAATGCAAGTTAGAGGGGCAAAAGGAGTGTTTTAAGAGATGGAATGAAGCTAGGAAACTTTAAAAAAGGTTGAGATTTGAGTCGGTGATAAATACATGTAGTTCGTGTATAAATAATGCCTACACGTAAGATACATGTGGGTGGGTCAGGTGTAACTTAAGGTGTCAAAATTAAATATATAGGGTTTAGTTAGTTAGTTGGATGTGTGTGTTTGTTCAACTACGTAGCAGGATGATATTTAATGGTAGGGATTGTTTACTTAACTCTCTAGCTATGTTCTTATCTTTATATTTCTGTCTTTTCTGCCCTTGACACAATTGGTATTTATCTATCTATAGCTTCTATTTTTTCTTATGCATATACCATCATATCATATGAGTATCTAGCTAGCTCTAGCTATTTGGCTTTGTATGTTCTCGTGGTAATCTTCGGATACAGGGAGTGGGTATCCGTTGAAAAATGTGGGTAGAAGCCCCACATTGTCAAGTCATTTTAAACATAAGTTTGAATGCTTTTTGGGTGCGTGCATGTAACAAGTTATGGTTGAAATACGTTCTTGAGAGTTTTTCAACGCATATTTAAGTATTCAAAATGATCAAGGGATGAATGAGATATGATTATATAAAGTTGGTCCCTTAAAAGTGGGAAAATAAGAATGAAAACTTGAACCCCACATTAAATTGAAAAAGTGGTTTCCATGACTTTACAGGGTTATTAACATTCTATCCCTCAAAGTTTTGACGAAAATGCACATCAACCCTCAAAGTATAAAAACGTATCTTTACGTCCTTAAAGTTTGTCACTTGTACATTCTGACCCTCAAACATTGTATTTCAATATTTTTTTCCTTATTTTACCCTTGATTCTATTATATATGTTTATGACATTAATTCATAACTACTTTTTTTACTTATACCTGTAATTACACATCATTTTCTAGGAACCCAACATTATCTAGTTTACGACTTCGAAATGGATGCATTAGTTACTTTTGCATAACGGATTTTTAAAATTTCTTCATCCACTTTCGATCACTACTAGTGGCTTTTGATTGTTAGTTGATGATGCATCTATCCTATGTTTACTCTTTTTGCATCATCTACATGAAATTCATCTATAAAATTAACAAACTATACATGTCAGAGGCTTACAGAAACAATTCGATATAAGAATCAAGATGTACAAATGCTAAATTTTGAGGGTTGTTACATATATTTGTGGAAACTTTGAGGGCTATTACGTATATTTAAGGAAACTTTGAGGGCCAAAATTATATGTACAAGGGTAAAATTGAAATAAAATTATTAAAAAATAAGAAAAATGGTCAATATGTGTGTAACACCCTCTTCCCAAAATGAGATGAGGGGTTACTTCCAAATCACAAACCTGTATATAGAGTACTAAAATCCACCTTATAATAAATAAATATGTCCAACAATGTCTCCAAAATAATATTAAAACCTCCAAAATAACTCAAAGCAATAAATGTGGATACATCCAAAATCTCTAATAATAAACAATGTCTAAAAAGAAATGCGAGAAGTTCAAACGTCCTAATAAATGAAATAAAGGTAGCTCTCCATCACAAGCCCAAGATCCCCCCTAAGTACCTACCAGAAGAAAGAATAAGGCATGAGTCAAATACTCAGTACGGATTGGAATACAGTTTTATAAAACAGAAAGAAGATATATAGTTTGACAGATATAAATAAATATTACTCCCTCCGTGCCTAAATATTTTTCTCATTTTGACTTTTGACACTATTCATTGTAATTGATTGACTACTAATTTACGCATAATTTATAAGACAAAATATAATCATGAGTGATCTTATTTGATTCGTATTTGTGAATACTTTAATACAGTGAAGTTTTTATATTTAATACTAATACAAAATTAAAGATATTAACAATCAAAAGTGTGCGTTGGCAAACGTGTCCAGTCAAAACAGGAAAAGTTTTATGGCACAGAGGGAGTAATTTTTAAAACAAGGCTAAAGCAAAGAGGGGTTGGGATATTTCATACTGATACAGAACAGATAACAGATATACACATCATAGGGTACCTAATGCGTGCAACAAACCGGACAACGTGTATGGCATATTAAACGTCACCGTCAAATATCAAATCATAAATCAAATCAAATTTTGGGTGCACTCACGTATCCTCAAACAAATATCAAATACGCAAAGCTCGTCACCTGAGTTATCAGAAGGATACGCCGTGACTAATCGCACTGCCACGGAAGTGTCATGCCATTGGTACCGCAATGACATGGTTGTAGTACCCCTGCAGCTGGTTAACTCGGTATACCCTATATCACTCTAAGGGTTCAAATAAAATAATTTTCACAATTTTAAAATCACCTGAACAGATATTTCAAATATTCTACGCAGATATGTAACATACATAATTTTCAAAAATCGCAGAGACAAATATTTAAATATTTCGAAATGGACTTTAAAATAACTTTCGGAGAATCAAAATAGTTAAAATGAATAATAACGGAAAGAACAGATTTACGAACAGAACGAATTAAATATAATTAATCCTAAAAAGAGTAGCGTTGAAGAGAAAGGAGACAAAATCCGTACCTCGAAAATAGCAATCACTAGCACTAACGATATCCGTAAATGGCCATCTAAACACCCGGATCTCACTCTAATTTACAAAAAAAATAATATAATATAATAAAAGGTTGATTTTAGTACTCTATATACAGTTTTGTGATTTGGAAGTAACCCATCATCTCATTTTGGGAAGGGGGTGTTACAGAGTGGATTTTAGTACTCTATATACAGGTTTGTGGTTTGGAAGTAACCTCTCGTCTCATTTTGGGAACGGGGTGTTACAATGTGCAAGTGCCAAATTTTAAGGGCGCAAAAGTATGTTTTTTGTATTTTGAGGGCTATTGTGTGTACTTTCGTGTAAACTTTAAGGGTTAAAATGTTAATAACTCGTCTTTATATAGTTTAACACTTATGTAGAATTTAAGTTGTGTTAGTATGGTGTTGCTCCACCACCCACGTGCGCGCAGGGGTTGCAAATCATGGGATTTCGAGGGCAAATTCGTGGTTTCGCAAGCCTGCGGACATGAATGCAGCACAACCGTCCTCAAATAATCCTCTTTTCCTGGTATAGTTTTCTTGCTATGTTCAAGTTAGCTGAAGGTGGCTGTTACTCCATAACATCACGTTTTATCCTGGGAGGCTATCGACTCGCGCATATGATGAGGACGAAATAGCTTTAAGGAGACAGTTTTGTACTAGACTCGAGACAACTCTCTCATGTCCTTTCAGTTTCTATTACTTGCACACACGAACACTTATATTATATTATTGTGTTTTTTGCATATTGGTTAACAATATCTAAATACGGAACGACCCAATGTCTAATAACATCTCCGATAGTTTTTCAATAGTAACTCTTTAAGTTAAAATTTGAAGAAAATAAATAAATACATTTTTCAGAGAATTTTAATGATTCTTTAAATTATTAAAAATTTCTTCTACCTTCTCATTTGTAAGAGTTTCATCTCCACGTACATAGATATATAAAAAATCCGAATCTAAAAAATCTGTCCATGTCAAAATCAATAAAAATTAACTTAGCTCTTAAAAACTTTTTGAAATTTCTTGGAGAAATCTAATACTCGTAAAAGAAGTTATATTTATACACATCGAGGTCATGTAAAGTTTGGCGAAAATTTGGAACATATTCTTAAAGTGTAATTTCCAAAGTTCAAAAAAAATAAAGTTAATGTGAAACAAAGCCAAAGTAGAGATAGGAGAATCAATGTTATTCTTAACAGATATTAAAGTGCAAATTTATATTATTACAAATTTAAGTGCAAGGTTTTTTAGTTTAGTAACCCACTTGCAAGGTGAGTGCGAGTTTGATTATGAATAAATCATTTAACCCATTAATTAACCATTCATAACAGATGATTCCTTGGACACTTTGATAGAGACGAATGAGAGTTTCAAGGGGTCACCTAGGACTGAGTAACGGTCGGTTCAGTCAGTTTTTAATGGTCAAACTGGACCAGACCACTAATAGCGGTTTTTTCGTATCTCAAACCTGGACCAGACCGCTTGGATATTGGACCAAACCGAACCAAACCGCAATTAAACGGTCCGATTCGGTCGGTTACGATTTTAAATCAAACTATTTAATATGAAAATTTTAGACATAAAAAACCCTTCTTAAATCATATCTAGTGTCCCAATACTGTCAAAAAAAATGTCAATTTTAGTACATACATTACTAGTTTACTACATTATGAAAATACTAATATGTGCCCAAATGGCCATATTAATATTATGCAAAACAAAAAAAATACATTTCAGGAGTAGCAATCTTAATTCTAGAAGAAATATTATGCAAGACATATATATAAGACAAATATAAGTAAATGCAAAATAAATTTATATTATATATATATATATATTTGTAACGGTCTAGTTCGGTCTTAATGGTCGGTTTAGAAATTACCGGACCAAAAAATAAATAACGGTTTATATTTAAATCAAACCAAACCGCTAAAAGCGATTTGGTTGGTTATTTTTTGCTCAACCCGCAAATCGCAAGTACACTAGTTACAAATTACAATTACAAGAAATGATATTAATCGCTAGTTACAAATTACAAGAAATGATATTAATCATATTTTTACTTGATACTACCCGTATTTAAAATTTTATTACAAACGCGCCAGGAAGGGGTCGAACCTTCGACTTTCTGCTTAGGAAACAGACGCTCTATCCACTGAGCTACAGGCGCGATATGGCACTTAAAATAATTTACATATCTAAAACTGACAGAAAAAGACCATTACACAGATTCCCCTGTATCTATCTACACGACTAGACCCCAATAACTCAACTCATCCGATCAAGAAATGGAAACCGGCAGCATTCTTGAATCAATCGGGTCGGAAATCATCGGCGTCATGTCCCCTGTATCTATATGCATGTTTCTCGTAGTTGTCTTAGTCTACACTCTCTCTTCCTCCAACAATTTCGGGTCCGAACCGCCGCCAATCTCGTCTATGTCGAAACATCCTCGGATTCGACATCCCAGAAACTCGAAGGCTCGCTTCTCAATGCCCTTGTCTTTGTTAT
This sequence comes from Oenanthe sinensis, assembly GCA_028671895.1. Classification (NCBI taxonomy): domain Eukaryota; kingdom Viridiplantae; phylum Streptophyta; class Magnoliopsida; order Apiales; family Apiaceae; genus Oenanthe; species Oenanthe sinensis. The sequence goes on from CM053796.1 coordinate 30,731,889, forward strand.
TCTAATTGCTGCTGTTACTTTCTTGTTAGTATTATTGTATTATTATAATTTCACTGGTTTCTTGAAGAATTATATGCGTTTCTCTGCTTTTTTTGTGCTTGGGACTATGGGTGGGTCTATTTTTCTGAGTGTTATTCAGTTTTTTTCGATACCCGTTGATTCGATTACTTGTTTTGTGCTGTTGTTTAATTTTACTTTGGTGGGTGTGCTTTCGTTGTTTTCGGAGGGGTTTCCGATTTTGTTGAGGCAGAGTTATATGGTTGTGTTGGGGATTATTGTTGCGGCTTGGTTTACTAAGTTGCCTGAGTGGACTACGTGGACGTTGTTGGTGGCATTGGCTTTCTATGATTTGGTTGCTGTGTTGGCACCGGGTGGGCCGCTTAGGATTTTGGTTGAGTTGGCGTCGAGTAGGGATGGGGAGCTTCCGGCTTTGATTTATGAGGCCAGGCCGGTGGTTTCCAGGGAGAGTAATCGGGGTTTGGGGATGTTGGTGGGTGGGGTTTCGGATTCGGAATGTGTAGAGGTTGAAATGGTGGCGAGGGGTGGTGAGAGTAGGAATCGGAGTATTGGTGTGGAGTATACTTCTGTTCTTGTTGAGAGTGATGATATTGAAGTAGTTGGAAGAGATGAAGGGGAGACTTCTCCGTTGGTGCCTAATTCACGGGAAAGGGGTGGTTTGGAATATGAGAGACGGGATGTGCAAGGGGAGATTTCTCCACTTGTTGAGTTGTTAGGGATGGGGGATGGTGCTGGTGAGGGGAGGAGGGATGCTTTGGATACCGAAGTGGCCACAAGTAGAGGTATTAAGCTTGGTCTTGGTGACTTTGTTTTCTATAGTGTTCTTGTGGGCAGAGCTGCAATGTATGATCTGATGACTGTGTATGCTTGTTATCTTGCAATAATATCGGGTCTGGGTTGTACTCTTATTTTGTTAGCTGTGCGTCGTCAAGCTCTTCCTGCCCTTCCGATTTCTATTACACTAGGCATCATGTTTTACTTCTTAACTCGGTTGATAATGGAACCATTTGTTGTTGGGACAGCCACAAATTTGATGATGTTTTAAAAGCCCGAACATTTTCCACAAGATGTCTGTTGTTTAGGGTTATACTGTTTGAAGAGATTAGAGATGACTTTTTCTAGAAGAATGAGGTAAATTCCTCCAGGATAGCGTGTCTAGTTAAAGATAATTTGTAGCTTCTTGTCATACATGCATTTAGATCTGGTTCAACCAGCTATTCTACTGCATTGAAGTACAAATGGGCAGCAATTCAGTATGGAAAACTATCAAAAATGTACATTATTTGGGATATATCTCTTTAGGTAGTTGTCCTCTTATGCAGCAGAAAATCTAACTTGTAAATCTATTTTGTCGGCATTTAGTGTTGGTTCCTCGTACTATCTGCTTATTAACTATCAAAAATTAATAATAATAAGTTATCATCAATAATTTTTATGATTATAAGGTGTTTGTAATTTTTGAATCTACCGAGGCTGCAACAAGTTGAACAAAAATGAGCCAAAATAACACATCACAGACAAATGGCACAAATGATTTCCGGATGGGGAGGAGATACTTCAACATTAGACATGAGATGTTTGTGAAATCAATTATCATTCGGAAAGTTACAGGCTTCTAATATATTCATTACACAGGTAACTAGTGTTTAGATTCATAAACTTCTCCATGTTAACTTTAAAATGGAAATGTTTTCATGGAGGTGGTTGGGTTCACAAATATTTTCTAGTTGGCGTGCGCGTGTGTTAAACAGTCAACATATATGGTTATTTACCAAATGGTTAACATTTTAATTGATAATTGCATTGGTAGTTGAGAACTAAGACCTGTTAATGAGTTGCTTATCTAAAAATGGGGGAGAATGCAAGTATATGTGTCATGTATACCAATAGTTTATTCCAATTCCAAGATATTTGTGTAATTAATTTCAAAATAAGGCTAATATTTTCTGCAGGTTGATGCTTATGATTATATCAGTTTACTTTCCTACCTTCTCATCCATTTCATTCAGCTCATGTCTTACTCTTCCAAACTCCATGTTGTAAACGTGTTTAAAAAATGACCAACAAGTTAGCAATTTAGCATCAACCTTCTAACCTATCCGCCCAGATAAAATCATCTCAATTTTCAATCAACAGAGCCACAAACTCTTCGAAATAGCCTTCTTTTCAGAAAATGGCCTGGCTCAATTTTCAATCAACAGAGCCACACAAACTCTTCGAAATAGCCTTCTTTTCAGAAAATGGCCCAGCTAAGACCGTGCTGTTAGACGAGGCCATGAACTTCATGTATTCACGATTTCACCTTCAACGCCCCTTAATTACCAGGTAGATTTTTTTACCCCACAAAGCCAACAGTTGCGGACTGTCTTGAACAAGCTTTACTTTTCAATCAATTTATAGAGCTATATTCAATTGGATAACCATTGATCGCTGCTGTACACACTAAAACTCTGCGACTACGGTATATGCGATCCAGAAATATACACAACCTAGCAGTTGGTTGCCATACAAGTCCATACGAGTCCACAAAGATTGTGATATTATACAAGAAACTTAGTCCTTTACTGTTTTACAGAGTTATGATGAAGACTCACAGCATCATGCAATAACTGAAAGGGCTACGAAGGCTGTTGAACAGGTTTAGTGTTTTTCTGAATTCAACTCACCGTGTCGATATCAAAGATGTCTTGAGAAGGATCTACATGATACCAGAAGAGCGCATTCGTGTTATCCTCAATGGCATTGATGAGATTATCAGGCTAAATTTTGATATTGGTAAAACTTTTTAGAATAAGTTCAAATTCTAACGAACTGATTTTTTAAAAATGCGAGACGGCCCGAAGAGTGTTATTGATATTCAGTTCCCTTAACTGATATTCAATAAGACAATGACTATCCAAGGGTCTTATTGCTTCAGTTTTCAAGACCATGAATATACTAAAAACCATGTGAACCTAGTAATGGCGAGAAAATTTTGTATCACGCCAAATCCATATCATGAAAATCATGATAACACTTTGATCTACCTACCATTCCAACCAGAACATGCAGATGTTCAATAGATTGTTAAATGCATGGACTTTCAAGTACAACTTGGAATACAATGATAATTCTAAGAAGCACAGATTATTATTAGTATCCATTCATAAAACTGAAAGGCAAATTCTAATGTACAACCATCCAACGTTTTCGTCCAAGTATCAGCATTATATATGTCTACAGGTTTTCATTCCTAAATACATTGATGACGACAGATAGACAGAAGAGCATAATACTTGAGACTGGAATTGTAAATGATGGTATATTATTCTTCCAGATCCTTATGATGTTCACAACCGGTCCATCTTCAAGTATCCTAGATTTTCCATATATAAAAGTAGAACTGTAAGAATGAGATAATAAAGAGCGTGCCTTCTATATATTCCAACCCCCGAAATATGAAAAAGAAAGAAAAAGAGGAACAAAAGAAGGCATAACCATAGACTAACCTACAGCACTAGCAAATATATGTAAATGAAAACATATGATACAATAAAATTGTATGGAAAAGGCTAACCATGTCAGCAGGACTTGTGGCGAAAAGAACTCACACTGTCAAGTATGTAGATAATTAGCAGCCATCATTAGCTCCAGAGTCAATTCAGGTTCAATGTGGAATTCTGTCTCCTTTCCACTGATACATAAGTTAACTGTGTAAGTGATACACCCACCCACACAATACACATGCACACATGCATGTAAGATTTACCAGGAATAAACAACTATTTCACAGAATTAATTGTTGCCACATTTACTAAGAAAATTCCTCCGAAGAAAGTATAACATGATTAGTTAGGAACTGCAAATATCAGATCAATTAGTGTAATGTTTAATATATAACGAAATGGCATCATTCATGCATGTTATCCCCACAATCCTTGCAAATTGTCAGGATACTACAAGTAGATATCAAAAAATGTATCTTGGGAAAAAAAATACCACATTAATAGTAATGAAGCATCCTAATTATGGTTAAACCACCCCAGACCTTCACTCTAATGATTCTATTATAAGTGTATCTGCTTAGACCCTCCCAGATTATTTATATAGGAATACCCAAAGCAATAAATCCTATATCACTTGCTATCCACCCCCTCCCCTTTCTTGTTCTGTAATTTTGATCAAAAGACAAACACTTTCATAGATTCGATCAATCCCGTTTGAATGATTTATATTACCCATTCCCCAGTCAAGTCAAACAAAGGTGATCCATTAGCCCGATATGAGCTAAATCATCCAAGTTTTCATGTGCCTCCACTTCTCAGTACGAAGTTGCATAAAGGACTAAATGATGTCTTTGCATCATTGACTTGTAATATCAACTCAATAGGAAAGTTCATCGTATAAGAAACTGCATCCATGATTCCATGTTGCATTGTCAACCACCATACAGAATACCTATTTAGTTAAATGATAGTGCTCAAAGAAGAATCGTTTCGCACTGGCACCTTGTGGATCTTACACAAATGTCTGATCCTAGTTTTTCCCTTTAACCAATGTCTATGCATATTTTCTCAAGGATGGTAAAAAATTTAATGCAATCATTCGCTGTACCCAATGTGATCAACAAGAGCCTTGGAGTCTGAGGTGTGCAATGAAGATGTCTATTTAGAATGCCTAATAAAAAACAAGCAAATTCATAATTTACTTTTGCAATATCTACATTTACAAGGGGATCCTATGGTTAGTTTTCTGTCCATTAGCACTCAGAAAGAAGAGGAATATAATGCATGTTCATTTGTCTGAGAAGAGTAAGAAATTATTAAATAATAACCAGGATCAAATAATTTGCTAACTTCTCTATAATCCTTATATACATCCCTCAGGGTTCTGGTTGTGTAAAGGTTGTGGCAATGTGTTAAATTAAACTTACAAGACACCTACAGTTTCCTATTTCTAAAACGTAGGTGACTAGTGTTACTAATAAACCAATGACCTGATGATGCTCATAGGACTCCATACGAAAGTAGAATATAGAGATAGCCAAAATCAGTTGAACAAGTATTACGATTTAAACTAGGAAGCATGAGTGCGGGTGTGGGGGTGTGCGATACGGGGATACGTGAATTTGGCAAATCAAAAAATATGGGGATACAGCTGCCGCGGTGCGGGGGGATGGGATTCAGCAAATATTTATTTATTTTAAATATTATATATATAGGCTTGTGTTCAAATACAAACTTCATTATTCTACAAACTTTTCAAGATCATCAATTTTGATCTCGTTTCAAACCTTCATTATGTTTAATACAATACTTATAATGATTTCATATATTTTTCCATTAATATAAACCGTGTGATTTATAATATTTTTATCAAGGTGATTTGTATAGTTGTAACTGGTGATTTGTATCTGTGATTTTTTTTTTACAGAGCAGTGGCCATAAATACCTGCTGGATACGCATTCTCGGATTACGTATCTTGAATACGCATAGGCCAAAGGGGTATCTTATGAATTTATTTCAAGAATTATTCTTTTGATTATGTGTATCACTGCATACGCTTCTTCCAAATACGTATTACTGATATTGCTAAATGAAGTATATGTATATATTGTGAGGATGGAAAGAAAATTAATGTTTGAAAGCATGAACAAATAGGTAAGATCTGATGTTTCAATTTACATAAGATGTAAATTATTGTAATAAGAAGATTGCAAGTGATTAATTATATTGGATTTAGGCTATTTGAATTGACGGTCATGACTGTGTTGTGAAAGTTTCAGAGGAGACAATTTAATCAGAAGAAGACAAGACGACTAACTGAGAGGAAGGGGAAAACAAGATACAACAACAACACAACTTAAATAATTACGCATTTATAACAAGCGTATTTGAGTGGTACATATGGCCACCATTCTAAAAAATGGTAAACTTAGCATTTATGGTTGAAAAAATGGTATTATTGTCATTTTTGTTTTTGATTATTTGTATGATATTACTGGACACTTATCATCGTTGTAATTAGTGATTTGTAGAGTTATAAATGGTGATTTGTAAGGTTTGTAGAATAAGGTAGTTTGTAGTAGAATATATATATATATATATATATATATATCATTAACTATTAATATAATAATTACTTAAAAACACAACTGATGCATTATTTATAAAGTGTTTAAGTGACTAAATAATTAATTAATTACTTAATTAATTGATCCCCAAGAATCGGGTTCGTGATGCGGCGGGTGAGAGAAGAATCCCTGCTTTTGAGGATTTAAATTAATTTACGGAATAATCGTTTAGAAAAAACAAGTTCAAGTTGATGTAGATATTAATTATTTACTACTTGAAAGTTGTGTGACCAAGAGTGGAAATAAGTAGTAATCTAATCATCTAAATTGTTTAACGACTTAGTTAATCATCAAAAACAAAAGCTCAAAGAAAATGCCAAATATATCCAATCAGGCAATCACAAAACAAGGAAAATATCAATCAACATAAAAGCAAGCAAAAAATGCAGAACTTATACGACACGAAAACCCCACACAATGAAAGTAAAATAAAATAAAACACAAAAGCTTCAACCGAAAAGTTTCAACCTAGCATACTGGAGAGACCAATGAAAGTACTGACAAATCTTTTCGAGAATGGTAGTACTAATCTCCGGAAACGTGACTTGACGATGCTCTGTCTCAGCAAAACTCCCTGAAAAACACACACACAAAAAAAAATAAAAATCATTCATTGAAAAATTAAAAAAATAAAAATAAAAACCTAATTCAATTGAATAGAATAATTACCAGGAGAAGTGAGCATGTTACGGATGGTTTGAGAAACCATAGCGGCTCTTTTGTCCACCACGAATTCGAAACCCTCCGAGCTTATCAATTTCACTGTGTCTTCCTTCTTCATCCTCTCTCAATTTTCTACGTCTGTGTGTATCTATGTGTATCTATCTATATTGTTAGGTTTTTATCTTTCTTTTCCCCTCTGGATTAAATAACAGGAAGTAGCCTGCCTTCGTAAAGGAAAGGATTTTTCATATTATATTTTCATTTATGGTAAATTTGATTTTTCTTCCTAAAATTACGTTTGAATGGTATATAAACCAAATCAAAACAAACATACCCATATATCCCGCTCTATATATATAAATATCAAATTGAATAAATTATAACATAAAAATATATAGTATGATATCAAAACAAACATACCCAGTATATCCCGCTCTGTATATATAGATCTCAAATCGAATAAATTATAACATAAAAATATATAGTACGATATAGTTTTTTTTTTTAAGTTAGTTTAAATTTTTATAAATTAGTATTTGTTTTGAAAATTTTCGAGTTAAGCGAAAGTTAAATTCATAATATGAGAGAATAGAATTCGTTATGGCATACAATGGTACGATATGAATGATTTTTCCGGTTTGTAGAGTTTAATAAATACTATTATAAATTATAATTTTTTTATTTTTATTTTCTATATTATTTTTAGGGCTTCAAACTCCTGAGAGGTTAAACTAAGACTCAATAATAAAATAGGGGTATTTATGTGAATCCAGAGAGCGGATATGATATTTACAAATTTGTCACTTAGCTTAACATACAAAATCATTATAACCTTAGGTAACTTACCTAAGGTCATCCTTAGGAGAAATTTTCTCTTATTTTTATTATTCAAAAAATATAAATATCTTATAATCATTCAATTGTTTTTCATGTGTTAAAAATATTCTGTATTAGAAAAATTCAAATGAATTTTTCGGTCTAAATTAGAACTTTCACAAATTCAATATGCCAACACAAGATATTAGTATTTTTGTTATCTTTTTTAAATAAAAGATAGAGATTTGAGTCTCTACTAACATTCAAGATTTAACCTTATACTTTTTTAATTCGGTTATTTCAACATTTTCATTCAGCATTACCCTCCAAGGTTGGTTATTTCAAGATCTTCGTTCAAAATTAACCTTCAAGGTTGGCTTTATCTTCCTCTAATTTTAGATGTTCAGGAACATGCTTCATTTATTAAGTTTCAACTACATTTAATATAAAATATGTTTTGTGAGTTACATATCAAAATGATCATTAAAATCAGAGAAAATATCAAAAGTTTCACTAATTTCATCTGGGACTCTATTAACTCACTCTAGTAGGCATAAATAAACGCTAAGGATCAAACGGGGAAAAAACTCAACGTTGTGAGTTTTAAAAGTGATTAAATTAATGTTTTTTTGTTTCTCGAATCTCCAACGGGTCGATTGATGTATTCCCCTCATAAAGCATACAATAAAGAATTGTTGTGAAAATAGGAAGAATTCACAACGTATGTCGGAATTGGATCCAATATTTATTTCTCAGATACTATTTTATCTTGTTTCATTTTCTGTTTCCAATTCTTCAAAATAATAAGTTTTTTCTATATTCATATGATTTACTAAAGTGAAAGTAGCCTTTTCAAGTAAAGATAATGGTAAAAAAAAAAGTTTAATTATTCGAATTTCATTGTCATCATTATCTTTATCAAAGTTTTTGTCATCTTCTTCATCATTGTTATCGTCTATCACTGTCACTATATGTTTGTCAGTGTCTTACGCACCCACGATCTCTAGTAAATATCCATTTTGTCACACCCACAAACTTTTGCAGGATTTTTCTTATACCCACTCTCATGAATATTCATCTTTTTTCTTATACCCATGATCTTTTTTTTTTTGGGGGGGGGGGGGGGGGGGGGGGAATCGTACCAAACTTTTGGTATAATTTTTTTTCTCTCTCTCAATGATACAAAAATAATATCTTTTAATAATAAAAACATATCATATGATTTAATTCAATAAAGTACTAGTGGAAGACCTGCATGCCATGCATTATATTTTACAATAATTTTGTAATATTTTATAAGTAGAATATGATGACCTTTCCAATTAATACTATATTTAAATTTTGAGCCATAAACAATATTCTAATATATCTCAACATATATGCATAAACAATATACTAATATATCTCAACATATATGCGTCCAATTATTTTAACAATGCTTAGTAACCATCTTGCACCTATTGCAGTTTGAATGCAATACTTGTGCACCCAAGGTTGTTAAAATATCTTATTGGAGCATTCATCTAATATTTTAAGATTTTAGATGAGCTGATTATTGAACATGGTATCAGAGTTGGTAGGGGTCTAAAGTTCGACTCCCTAGTACCCCAATATTCTCATAATTTATAATGGACACAAAGGCATAAATTATGTTCAAAGACGGGCGCATTCCTCTAACATCTTAAGATTTTAGATGAGCCTTGCTTTAAGGTAACTCTAATCTGTCCAAATTTAACATTTTTAGAGATTTAATATTATCTGCCAACAACATTTACAAGTCAAGGGTCATGATCTGGAATTTAATAGTTAATAGCCATTTCATAGTTAAAGACTTTTGAACTACAATCCATAGATGATCGAGTTTTTATGAATAAACTTAACTAGCATGTTTGTGATCATGCTACTGTTGTATTGTCCAATACAAAACCAAGTTGTTGCGTAATTTATACTTAACAAGACAAATAATATTCTCTACCAACAGTGTTCATAGGCAAACTAATGTAAAATATTTCGAAAAACTGAGTCCATAGACCAGTTACTGCATTTTCATCAATTTTGATTAAATTCTGGAGGATATTGAGAAGCATAATTTCTGCTATAATTCAATTATATTTAACTTATATGGTAACTTCTCTAGAGAGTTTAATGTTATTTACCTTAAGTACAAAGTTTGTAGAAGGGGGGTTGAATACAAACTTTATGAAATATGTAAATTTCTTGCGGATTTGAAGTTTGTAGGCAAAGATTGAAGTATTTTAAGGTGCAAAGTGAAGGAACTATTTAAGCTAGAATTAAAAACTGATATATTGAAAATAAAGCAAGGCAATTTAAAAAATTACTAGTGGATTGATTTTCCACTAGTGAATATTTTGCTTTCAATTAACCTTGGTCTGAATAACCAAGCTTCTTACAAGTATGAAAATGTGAACAAGGAAAAACAATACAATTATTTCTGATTTTTCTAAGCTTTTCTTGTTCTTGTTCTCTCTCACACTTTTGTTACAATGAACTACTAAACTATATACAGCAGTTCACTTCCTACATCTATTTTTCTATCGACTGATAAAATGCAAATTGAAATTACATTTTATAATGTATTCACTAAAATAGATTGTAGCTTCTTTTCATAGTCTCTTTTACATTTGTCTTGTTCTGGAAAAATCTTTGTCTTGATCTTTTCCTTGAAGACTGTGTTGCCTTGAAAGTCTTTACAATCCTGACAGAACTGTCTTCCATTGATTCAGTTTCTGCAAAGATCTCATTCATTTTATCTTTAACTAATTTGGGAAACCTTGATTAACTGATAATTGTTGTAAAGTTTATCAGTTGATCCTCCTTTACTTATCCATTGATCAATTGATATATCAATGGATAATTAGTTTATCCATCGAATCCGTATTCATTGACTGCCTTTATCCGTTGATAGCCTTGATGCTTTCATCCGTTGATGGAGATCCATTGATTTGACCTTTGTTGACCTTTATCCATCGAACAGTGTCTTTATCAATTGATTCCAATATCTGTTGATCACTTCATTTGAGAGAATTCTGACTTAGAATATTTACAATTTGTCAACCATTCTTCTCATCAGTTGAAGAGCTATCAATTGAAGTCAAATAGATATCAGTTGACTAGATTATGGCATCCGTCGACATATTACAATCAATTGATAAAATAGAAATATGAATCAACTGCTACACTCCATTTTATCAGTTGATGAATAATTTCAACTGATAAATGGTTTCCTAGTCAATGGATATTTATAAGTCTTATATCCATTGACCGGTTACAATTAAAATGGATTCTATATTATAATTCTAAGAACTTTGTTATCATTAAAAGTCATAATTCCTAACAATCTCCCCCTATTTATGAATGTGAGGAATATACATAAATTTTCTGTTGATGATAACAAAACTCCTAAGTGTAATCAATCTAGAGAGAATTACAATATTGAACTGTAAAGTAACTAGAGACAGAATGATCATGTCCGGTAACAGATGAGCCTTTAGTCTGAGTTGTCTATTTTCTCCTTCTTGTGCTTGACTCATTCATTTTATCTTCATTTTCCTTCATCTGCCTATACAATGACCTTTCAGAATCTTTTCATCTTCAACATTGTAGTCCATTTGGCTTGCAAGGTAATTCAATTTCAGATTGGGTAGTTTGCTGATTTCCTGACAGATGTCAATGCACTTCTCTCTACCCTCCCTGTCCTTGTATATCATCATGTAAAAAGGTTCATGAAGTACCTTCTTTCCTTCAAGATTCCAGATTTTCACTCTGTCATCCCTTTCTACCTGAAGTGGTAATTCCTTTATACTCTTCATTTTCTGCACAATATCATGTGCAAGCTCCTTGGTCAAATAATATCTTTTATTGAGCAAAGTATAGATCTTTCTCAAGGTGCCATAACCTTGTTGCAAAACTTGATTGAAGGTAAAAGTTGAATGTGAACCATCTTCATAAACAATGTGAAGAAGATCCACATCCCTTTTTCTTTGACCTTTAATAGTCATCATCCCTTCAAGCTTGATTGAAACAAAATTTTCAGGCTTGAATTTGAACATCTCTATCTCCTTGGATTGACCACTCCCAAATGTTTGATTCTGATTTTCTATCTCATTTGGTTTCTCATTCTTAGCCACATCTTCATCAACTACAAGTTTCCTTTTAACTCCAGAAATTTTAGGTTTGTCTGCACGCTTCTTTGCTCTTTGTTTCACCATTGGCCTCTTCTCACCTTCTTTTCTCCTGGCTTCTAAAATTCTTTCATTCTCCTTTTGTAGTTGAATGGCTAGTTTCTCTTGTGTTTGTTCTTGATACTTCCTATCTTTAATTCCAACAACTATTGTTTTTGACAATAGTTTGTCGCCCCCACCTGTGACAGATTCCTTTTTCTTCTTGTCATCTTCAATTAATATACCATTTCCTTTTCTATCACCAGATTTTGAGCTACCTTCATCCACCCTTATTTCTCCTTTCTTCACAGCATCAAGAATTTCTGGCATTAAGGAGATTGGCTTTTGTGCATCAATTTTCTTGTTTTTGCTTGCAATTGAATCAAATTGTTGCATAATTTGTTGAGCCAATTCCTTCTTTGGATCTTTCTTTGAAATGATATTGTCAGAATCCTTAATCGCAGCTTATATCTCCCTCTTTATCTCTTCATTCTTCTTCTCCCCTTTTTTATTATCAGCAACAGGCTCTTGCTCTAAGGATTGAGAAATTAGAGGGGTTTCCAAGAGTCTGCTCATGAGTTTGATTTGAGTTACTTGATTTTTCAAAATTTGCTCCATTTTAACTTTCATAGCATTCACTCTTTTCTCCAATTCCACAACTTTGTCCTTGGCTGTAGACTCAGTGTCAAGCCTTTGTTTGATTTTTGTCATCATGGTTAGACTGAGCCTAGAGTCAATGGTAGTGTCAAAGTGTGTCCTTGCACTGTCAATCTCTTCCCTAATCTTCTTCAATTCATACTTGGAACCTGTGACATGCATTTTCTGAATTTTCAATTTTTCTATGTAGAAGTTGAGAATTCTTCTATGTACAGGGTCCTCCACATTTGTCTCAACCATTGACCTTCTGTAGTGTGAAACTATTGCTCTTTCAGTATCAGCCAAATTAGTTTCATCACTAGCCATTACATGCTTCAACATATCATCATCAGAATCAGATTTAAAATCTTTAGGATTCATGTGAGAAATATCATCAGACATTCTAGCCAAATTTTCATTTCCACTCTTGAAAGCTTCTTCAGACTGGACCAACCCTAACATCTTCTCAGCCTCTTGATTTGTGGTTGCTGCCAATTCTTGATAATAAGGATCTTCATGTTGAAAGGTATCAGCATTTAGATTAACATCAATCTCATCATTATCATCCACCTTATGGGCAGTTTGATGTATGTTATGGTGTGTACAAGGCCAGACATTGCTCATGCAGTGGGAGTTGTTAGCAGGTTCATGTCTAATTCGGGAAGGGAGCATTGGGATGCAGTCAAGTGGTTGTTACGCTACTTGAAAGGCACATCCAAGTTTGCATTATATTTCAGTAAGAAAGATGTTATCTTGGAAGGGTTCTCTGATGCAGATTTAGGTGGATGTTTAGACACAAGAAAGAGAACTACGAGATACATTTTCACTTCGGATGGCACGACAATTATTTGGATGTCTCGACTTCAAAAGAGTGTTGCTCTTTAAACCACGGAAGCAGAATATATGGCTATCTCTGAAGCTGGCAAATAGATAATTTGGTTGAATAATTTTCTTGAGGAGTTGGGCAAGAAACAGGCGGACAGTGCTTTGTATAGCGACAGTCAAAGTGCCATTCATCTTACGAAGAATCATGTGTTTCATGTTATGACAAAATATATATAGCTGAGATATCACTTTACAAGAGAGTTGATTAGCAATGGTACTTTGTCCTTGAAGAAAATCTTTGGTTCAAAGAATAATACGTTGACTAAGGTGGTTACCCATAAAAAGTTGAAGCTTTGTGTAGTTTCAACTGACCTTCAGAATTGATTGATGAGAAGACGATGCACTAACTAGAGCTATTGATTGAAGTATTGGGTTTTACTAGATTTATAAGAGTGAAGTGAAGATGTGGTTAGACTCCAAGTGGGAGATTGTTGGGTTTTATGGAGTCTACCTTTTTAGATTTGGACTAAGATATGAGTTAATCTAATTTTCAGATTTGGACTAGAATCTGATTTAGTCTACTTTTTCAGATTAGTACTATGATTAGAATTAAACCCAGTTTTTTCTCCTATAAATAGTCTCATGTAATTGTAAAATCCCAACACAACACAACACAATTGTGAGATATCAATACAAAGTTAGTGCAGCTTGTGGAGTAGGAATTTCCGAACCACGTTAAATTTTGTCTTGTGTGATTGTCGTTTATTTTTCTTGTTCTTGTTTATTCGCTTTGGGTTTGTTTTCGTTGTTCAATACTCAACGTATGACTGTCACAATATCAAGTGTAACGTTTGTTACGGAACATACTTATCTATAGGAAAAGAAACTATTGATCAAAAGAACATACTTGGTGCATTTTATTCTATATATTAGCATGAAATGTCTGCTGATCAAAAGTGCTTGGGCCTGGTATATTAGCATGAAATGTCATAGCTGAAACTGTTGCACGTTCATTTTGAGGCCTTGTGATTTTTGAACTCCTAATGTTAATTTCTTTCTGAAATTATAATTTTCGCCTCTTCCTAACATACTGTTCTTTGGATATTATTCCACAGTCCACACTTACTCTCACTGGAGGGCTCTACAGGTGTGACAATTTCTTCTTACCCCTTAAGTCTATACTCCTCTTAGGTGGATTTATCAACTAATCCTCACATTAGTCATTTTCTTTATTTGGTTAAACTCCTTTAAATTATTTTCTCCTACAAATATTGGTTCGAGGGAAGCACAAAACCTCTTCGACAAATCTTACTCTGGAAACTACAAGTAATCAAATATTTATCACTCTTGAATCAGTCGTTGCAGCCGTCAAAAGAGCTGGAGGAACTTATATATCAAATATTTGTTACGGTAATGTATAATCTGCAAGATGCCAGCCATTGTATCTGACTTTAAAATTGTCAATGGCTGATTTTAGAAGCACATATGCACTGCACTCAAAGTCATATTGACCAAATTTAGAAAATCAGCAAAGTTAATTACAAGTTGCAGCCATACATATTACACGTGCATAAGAAAATTAATCACCCACTTGCCAGTAACTTCTATAAATCCAGTTACGAGGAATCATAATATTGTCAATTACTTGCCAGCTCTGGAGTACTCTCTCATCTTAAAAGATGAAGATATTCAACAACTATATATTAACCACTATTGTTTTTATCGTATATGGTACAATCCAAATCCATGCACAAACTCGTCAGAGGACGACATGCTTCAGCCGTAGAAGCCCATGTTTCCTGAGGAGAATCACATGCCCTCCACAATGCCCAACATTTAGCCCATCTGATCCAAAAGCTAAAGCTTGCTATATCAACTGCGACTCTCCTATATGCAGGGCCGAGTGCAAGAGTATCAACTTTTTATCACTATTTATCGTGCCTGTTAATCTAGATTTTGTTAGTAGTGGAGCAGTTTTAATGATGTTATAGATATAGTAAATTTGTCTTGATTTTAAGTCATGAAACTTTATTTGTTAAATTTCAGATCGAAAGCCAAATTGCAATGGAAATGGAGCTGCATGCTATGATCCACGATTTATTGGTGGAGACGGGATTGTCTTTTACTTCCATGGAAAAAGCAATGAACATTTCAGCTTAGTTTCTGATCATAACCTTCAAGTAAACGCTCGCTTCATTGGCCTGCGCCCAGCTGGACGCACAAGGGACTACACATGGATTCAAGCCCTAGGGGTACAAGTTGCCTCACAAAAGTTCTCTATCGAAGCCACTAAGGTTGCTACATGGAATGACAACATTGATCATTTGAAATTTATGTACAACGAACAGGATGTGATTCTAGAAGAAACACCTTTATCTCTTTGGAAATCAGAAGAAGGAAACATAAAAGCTGAGAGGATATCGAGCAAAAACGATTTAATTGTCTCTGTCTCGAACGTTATTGAGATTTCGATTAGGGTGGTGCCTGTGACCAAGGAGGATGACAGGGTTCATAATTATCAAACACCATCCAGTGACTGCTTTGCTCATTTGGAGGTGCAATTTAGGTTCTTTAGTCTTTCACCCGACGTTGAAGGCGTACTAGGCCGGACTTATCGCCCTGATTTTGAGAATCCAGCAAAGCCAGGAGTGGCAATGCCAGTTGTCGGAGGAGAAGACAAATACAAAATTTCTTCACTTTTGTCTTCTGACTGCAGAAAGTGTATCTTTTCTCCAACGAAAGATGCTACCGAAAAGAGTACCTCGGATTTTGAATACGGTACATTGGATTGCACCAGTGGGCTGTCTAAGGGGTATGGTATAGCTTGCAAGAAATAAATGCTGATAGTGGTAAGAAGTATTGTTGACAATATATAATGCTAATTTACATTTTAAGAAATAAGGTCTGAACTATGTGTTGGAAATTATGTTTTTTTTCTTTAGTATCATGTTTCTAATTTCAAATTCATGTATTTGTCTACTACATGGACTTTGTCATCTTATTGTTGCTTACCACTTCTTGTTATGTTTAACCATAGTACGATGCCTACTTCCGTGTTACATATGGAATTTGATGTCAAATGACAGTATCAAATTTCAGGAAAATTCAGGATTGTTGCACATTTTTAAGTAGATTGAAGTCTTCTGTACATAAATACTGTTATAACTTGCATGTATAACTACTACCTACTGGATAAGTAACGAGACTAGAGTCAGCGAGTGTAAGATTAATGACTAGAATACCTCTCAACCTCTTAGTTCCTATAGAATTTTTTACAACACTTAAGCTTGGCATCACAGAAGTTTATGCCATTGGCAAGACCCCTGCACAAGCTTTCTAGCAGAACACCAACCTCCGCCTGGATAATTCAACTCTCTAGTCATATAATCCTGCTTCCAATCCTGATATATATTTGTATATATAACTTTTAATTGAGGAATACAACAGATATGTTTAAGAACTTAAAAATTGAAAACGAAAAAAAGGTTGTATGATTCAGGGTATGTATCATGTTAGCATTCTTGCTTATTAAACAAGACAAATTAGAAAGGGAATACATCGTATATTGATGTCTTGATTGTAGCAGAAGCTAAGATGTGATATGATCTGTTTACAATAAGATAGCTTCGGCAGGAATAAGGGTGCTTTGTGAAGTTAAAAACTGGATATAAGCAGCATATCCCCGTTCACCATGCATGTTCTTCAAAGTTGACAAAAGGCACTAAGCTAGAGAATAAATATATGGCAATAGCCAAAAGGTAAGACTCTATAAGAAGCAATGTTACTTTGACCCATCTTCATCTTGCTTAAGAGAAACACATGAGCACTGTAAAGGGTTAAGGCCCTAAAGACCAAAATACTGTAATGGGTATGGCTGTATATACTGACTTTAATACGCTATATGTAGGAGTGTGCTGGGTTTTTATAATAAAATGTTTTCTGGTTCAGTGGTAAGAGCATGTGCCAAGGTTAGCAGCCACACAGCCACAAAAGATTGGATTAAAACATCTCATCTTAATTATTTGTACTACATGGGAAAGACATGTGACCAATTGGTTCATTGGTTAGTGTCATAACAAGCATTCCAGAGTGCATAGGTGATAGCCTGGTAGGACACACAACTCGCAATTTTAAAAAAAAATAAAGGTTACGCATATAGTTATGCGACTCCAGTAATATGCATTTGGGCTGTATGCCCCACGGGTTTGCGTGTCTGATGATACGCACCAGGTCTCGGCATATAGATAGGCTCGACACGCCAGATGGACTTGTTAACCTTTTGTTCTAAATGAATGAAAAAATATATTGCACCTGATGGAATTGTGAATCTGCATGCTTTTCTATTCAAATGCAAGACGTTTGTTAATTTATGGGATACGCATAACAAATATTTGTATCAATAATGTCCCGGTATTCAGTATTTAATGAGAAAGACTAGTAAATGTGGGTACTTCAGTCATTCAAAAGACTAGTAAATGTGGGTACTTCAGACATTGAGTGTATCAGTGATTGATAGACTATAAGTAGCTTTTAGGCCGGCTCCCGAATAGGCCCAGATCCAGTGGCCCATTGGCGCTCCCCGATCCAAAGGCCCAAGCCTTCCAAACACTTTCCAACAGCAAGAACAAGTAAGGACAAGGAGATGCGAAGGAGAAAAGAGAACCATACACCTGTCCCTACAGGTCAGAACGGATGGAGGGCCAGGATTGAAAGGTACAAATCCCTAAATCCTAGGGTCTTGCCCTATAAATAGAATGAGATGAAAGGGTTTAGAAAGACACGCACACTTTGAATATACACACAAATATACATACATTTCTTTGGTAGTCTAGAGAGTTATCTACCTTCTTTTCCAAAACCCCCTCCTCTTATTATCATGTCGGAGGTGTCGCGGGGCAATCACCCCCTCCGGCATTGTTTTGCAGGACCCCAAACCAGCAGCTCACCATGACGCCCAAACACCATTCCAGCACAAACATGGAGAATGAGGGCCCAGCTTAGAAGACTTATCAGTTATTGTCTCGGTTATTATTTAGTAGTGCAGGTGATGGAGAGAATGTAATGCGTTATAAATGTAGCAGCAAACGCTTTTTTAAGCAATTGGTATGTACAATCCAGTGCCCTCAACAAGTCAACATCACCCCGCGGTGCTGATGTAAATGCAATGATATAGTTAGCCATGTTAACGGTAACTTGTGTCCAATGCCCTCTACAGCACCAGCCACCAGGTTATCCTTTTTCAAAAATTAGCTATAGCGACCGTGAATCATCTGTGTCCAGCACTGAGTGCAAAAGTGAACTGCGCTAACTGATTACTACAGATGAAAACTCAAGGCAAGATTGCAATGGCTGCAGAGCAGCTTGTTTTGATCTTCGTTTCATTGGCGCATATGGGATGGTCTACTACCACTGCAAAAGCATTAACAATATAGTTTAGTTTCTGATCATAAAGAAACTTTCTCCATTATCTTTAAAGGATTCTTTTAAGGGTCCTGGTCCGTGACAATCGCTGACGATCGATTGTCAGGGACCAGTTACACAACCATCACCTTCTCCTTCTCCGGCCGTTGTTGTTGGATGGTCGATCCAACGGTTGTGATTTAAAAAAAAACTTGTTACGCTCTGCGATTTTTAGGTTCCATGATTTTTAAGCGCGGAGGGTTTATTTAATTATGAAAATGCCATTAGTCTCTCCGTGCTAGAAAAGCATAGACGGATTTACACACCTCCCTCCTCCTTTCTTCTCTGTTTACCGCTAACACTTAACCAATTCTTCTTCTTCCCGTTCTTCCCATGTTGCCGAATCTTCTTCTTCCCATTTCTTCTCGTCTCTTGCTTGCTGTTGTTGCTACAAAACTATTGTTCTTCTTAATCGCACCTTACTAAATTTTAACCCGTGCGATGCACGGATATTTTATTTTATTAATTAAATTCTTTATTTTAAAATTACTAATATTTTTATAATTTTAAAAAGGCTTAATATATTATAATTACAGTAGTTTTTTAACTTATTTAAATTATATATTTTTACATCAACCGAATTAAATATAAAGAAGAAAATTTTAAAAATAAATATACACATCGCACAAAATATAAATTTATATTATTAATATATAAATATGTAAAAATTTGTGATTCGAAATATTATGAATTATATCAAACATATTTTTAATATATTTAAGATCATACATATTAGATTTAAATATATTTTTGATAAAATATATATTATATTTATTTTATATAAAAATTAATAGATATTAGGCTATATGAGATATAATATATATGTATCTGTTAATAATATGATAATATAATTATTCATTTGAATAAGTTTTTTTATGTTATTAGATTTTCAGTAGTATAGTATTAATTGTAATTTATAAATAATTATATAATATATATAATTCAAATATTACTTCAATAAATAATAGATGTTATTATATTGCTAATGAGATTTAAACTTGAATTTAATATTAAAAAAATAAAACGATACATAACAATTGTCATCACAATAATTTTTACATCCCACTTATTCATATTAATATATGACATGTTCTTTATTAAACTAAACATATTACTCCATATTAATGTGTGTTATGACAATTCAACATGTGTAATGACATTCTTTTAGAAATATAAATGACTTTTAATTTAAAAATAGTTAACAATAATTCTTAGTTATTAAAAATTAATTCAAGATAATTTTCTCATATATAAATTGATTAAATTTAAAAAATTTATTAATATTTATTATTTTATATTATTTTATTTTTAATTTGATTTATTTTATTTTATTTATCAAATAGAATAATTCAAAGTATGTAATAACGTGTTTTTGATATAATATTAACAAAATAGAATATGTATTTCATATCTTAGACTATGGTTGAACTCTTAGCCGGGAAATTCAAATAATTATTATTTTTTTAAAAAACCTAATTTCTTCAATTGAATCCAAACCAATGAATAATAAGGTTTTTGAGTTCTTAATATAATAATTTCTCTAGTAAGTGTAATTGATTGTCCATATAAAATTACCCTAATATCTTATATAATATATTAAATATTTTTATAAAAAATATTTGGATAAGAAAAACTTTAATCCTCTCTCAAGAAAAATTCTATCTATCTCTCTCTATATAAAACTCTAATATAATGTTTACTCTAATATAATAATAATTCACAATAATGTCTGATATATGATATGTTTATATATAAATCTAATATAAAAAGTATTTTAATGGTTTAAATCAATTATAAAAAAGTTTCTTAAATGGAATAGAATTCTCCAATAAAAATCCATAAATGTATTTTTGTCTAGATTACGGGCTGCTTCAGTTAGAGTTTGAATGTTAAACCACCTCATAATTGAAGATAGTTTTGTAAGTTTCGTGTGAGCTGTGAAATCGTCCAATTCTGATTTTCGGAACTCAAAATATGACACTGACAATGTTTACCCGGTAAATATCACAATAATTACGATTTTTTCAATTTAACTTCAAAATAGCTTTTTTAAGTTCAAATTTATATATTACTAAGATATCTAATAGAGTTTGAGTTATAATATGAAGCGACATAAGAAAAATTATAGTTATTAGAAATCTTAATAATAATTATAACTCATAGATAATTAGTATATAATATTATGTTGTTATTAAGAATCGATCATTTGGCGGTCAAAATAAGTTTAATAAATCTCATAATAATGAAGTTAACTTATAATTTATTTATAATTTTCTAATATAAATTTGAATTAAATAATAATTATTAATTTTGTACGGAGTATTTCTAAAAACATCAAACTTGTGATTAAAAGTCTAGATCATGACCAAAGTTGTGCTTGACACAGAAACAACCTTTAAGCGTCAAATTATAAATTGGAAATAAAAAAATATGACAACGTCACAACGATTCTTCACGCCCATGGCTTCCGGAATGTTTAGCAAAAATATGTTGTTAATTAGATTTGAATATTAAATTTATAAGTATTTTTATGGTTATACATTTGAAATTTAAATATGTTGTTAAGGAGTATCGAACTTTTGGGTTTTGATAGTATTTGAATAAGATCCGTATTACTCTTATTATTATTATATATAGGATATAATTTGTTAAGGATTAGGTTCGTCAGTTATATGTTATAGTATTTGGATTAGGATTAGGGTTGTGTTATATGTGATTGCATTGACTGTATATCTTGGTTGGATGGATTGTGTTTGTCAGTATTTGCTTGTGTACATGGTTTCCTTGACTGCACACGAACTGTTTGATAAAATTACTTAGTGAATTTCTGATGCAGCACACCAAGTGTTTGATTAAATGTGTGAGAGAAGTGACATAATACTTGTATGGCCTGCTCCTGATTAATTCCTATGTATGCTTGTGTGACATTCCTGTGCCTTCCTTTGGTTTGATTAAATGTCCTGTATAACCTTATTTGTATGGTTTGCTTTGGTTTGATCTTACTATAATTCTTCTACTTTGGTTTGATCAAGAAATATAGTGTATGTGTTATTGTTGTAAAATGCAAAATACTTATTTCTGTAAAACAAAGTAATAGTTCTGATTGCGGGTCTTATGTCATGAAAATAATGGACTACATACTTCAGGGCTTCGTAATTGGTGAATTCACTTGGGCGTTGGAGGATATCGAGACCTTTCGCTATAGGATAGCTATTGAGCTTCAAAAGGGAATGGTGAGGCGTATACCCGGTTTTCTTATGCGGTAGCGACTAGAGAATGCTTCTACGTAGTTCTAGATTTTAGTTGTTTTTTCGTTTTATGTTGATTTTGTAGTATGAACCTTATATATTGAATACAAGTTTAATGAAATTTGGATTTTTGTGTTTATCGGTCGTTTATCGACCGCCCATCCCCGTAGTTTCATCCTCATCCCTGATTTTAAATTTCAATTTTTCACCAAATTTTGAAAATTTGGATTTTAGCTAGTATGAGGCCGTTTTTGAAAAACTTTGAAAATTTGGATTTGAGTTGAGTTTTGGTATGACAAACATGTTGGTTGAGACTAGTTTGATGCTAGTCTGGCATATGAGAATGCATAACAAATTAGCCAGAAATTGACTGGACTGTCCGCGGAAAAAACCGTGAAATTGACTGGATTGTCCGCGGAAAAAACAGCAGAAAAATTAAAAACCGCGGAAACCCGGCCTATCCGCGGTTTTTACGGAGCAATTTTTTTTTTAAATCTCAGTCGTTGGATCGATCATCCAACGACGCAGAAGGTGATGGTTGTGTAACTGGTCCCTAAGAATCGATTATCAGGAAACATGACCCTTTTTTAAAATTTCAAGCCGATGATGACACTTGCGCCTCATTTTGATTTAAAGTTACACCTAATGGCTAATAGATATTATAATATTTTTTCTCAAAACGGCACTACTAGAAAAAGTTATATAGACATTAGTTTATGGCCGATGTCTGATATCATTTTCGATTGATGTTTTTGTGGATGATGTTAATGGTCATATTCAAAGACATTAGTTTCTGGCTGATAAGACTTTCAACATTTGTTTTCTTGACAGAAATGTTGTTGTAGTGTATATTAGACATCAGTATAAAATAAAGAGAGGGTAGTGAACATGTACAAAATAAAGAGATGGGCTTACAAGAGTTTGTAATCAACCATTAAAAGCTAAATCGAGCTCTACTTCAACACCTACTCACTAAATCGACCGATAAAAGCTAAATTGAGCTCTACTTCAACACTCAGCCGCTTCAACATGAAAAAATCGAGCTAAATAGATTTTAACACCCAGTTGCTTCAACAAATCGAGTTCTGTGGTTCAACCAAATCGAGCTAAAAGCTCTGTTTCCACCAAATCGAATGAACGAATTAGGGGGTTTGTAATCGAATTAGGGGTTATGATTTAGCTAGGGTTTGTAGTTGAATTTGTGCTAAGATTTGTGTTGGCTAGGGTTTTCTTCTGTTGGCGTCTGTGAGAGAAAAATAGGGGAGAGTAAAATGTGTGTGTGTGATTGTGTTTGTGTTAAGTCAGGGAAAATAATTTTCGGGAAAAGTGTCGCATTTTTATTTATTTTTAAACGCATCAAAGACATCGGTTGTCTTAGTAAATGATATCTTATAGAATATAAGCCATCATTAAAAAAACAACTGATGTCAATTATACCTTTAACATCACCCCTAATTTCAATTGATGTCTAATCTATGTGACTTTTTCTAGTAGTGCGATGACATTAACGAACCCATATATATGTCGCTGACATACTATTAACATGTAATGATGTAGACTTGTAGCACGGAAGTAAGAAATTTTTCTAAAAAATTATTATGAGATGAAAACTATTGATGACACCTCTTTTTTTATATTAAGAGTTAAGATATATCGAGATCGTTCTCGAGTTATTCTTGGATTATTATAAAAGAGTTATATTGAGAAGGTACTTGCAAGCTTCAGCACAAAATAGATAAATACTCACTGTGCTAAGGGAGAAAATTTTAGTCTCAAATTGTGTTCCGAGAATGATCATGAAAGAAAGGAGATGCAAAATATTCACTATGCCTTGACTATTTGGAGCCTTATGTACACTCAAATTTGTACTCAACTGAATTTGACATTCATTGAGCGGCGGAACTAGAGGAGGGTCAGCCTAGAATTCAATCTCAGTTGACCTTCAAGAATTAATAGAGAATTTATTTTTTAAGTTATGATATTTGGTTAAAAATTAGTAAAAATTTGGTATTGAACCTTAATTAATATCTAAAACTTAATAATTTATTATTCTAACCCCGACTATTTAAAAATTTTGGTTCCGCATTCATTATGAGTATGTTGAGTAGATATATATTCAAGTAAACCTGAAATGGATCATTGGATGTTGAAAATGTGTGTCAACCTTCACATTGTAAAGTTATTTTAAGCCTAAATTTAAATAAATTTTGAATGTATGTGCGTAATAAGTTATGTTGGGAGTACGTTTTTCTTCGTGAGAATCTTCCCATGCATATTAAAGTACTCAAAAGTCGAAACGGCCAAGCAGTAAATGAGATATATATAGTGATACAAAATAGTTCTCTTGAAGTCGAAAAACTTTGAGGTAAAATGTTTGTTTGACATTGACCTAGGAAAGGAATATGTTCAATTGTGTCCATTAGTATTGCTCCACCAATTTCGCCACCTACCTGGTTATCGACTTTATTTCATTATTTTTTGCTCGCACACACATAATTACTCGTATAATTTTACGTATTTTTATAAATTATTTCACATCAATCAATCAAATGGTGAGTCATAGTCCGAATAGAGGCTCCATTTCTTTACTGGGACAGCTGTGGAGCTCGATTGCAAAAATGGGACAGCTGCGTTCATGCTTTCAGAAGTAGCACAGCCAATACCCTTCCTCGGCGGTCATCAAAAGCCAGCAGCTTTGTTAATTTTCAGTGATGACCGCCATGCTATCTGGCGACTTAGAACATAAAAAAATGCTGTGATGACCGCCATGCTATGTGGCGTGCATGAGATAAAAAAATGTTGTGATGCCCGCCATGCTATCTGGCGTGCATGGAAAAAGGAAAATAATAGTTTCCGCCAAACCTCATGGCGGTTACCACATAATTTTAAAAAATATTTTATATTTTTAGAAATCAATTATGTTATCTTATCTGAAAATCTATGATTTATCTTATCTGAAAATCTACTTTTACCTGAATATCTGCGTTTTCTGTTTGTATATTATCCTAGATTTATCCTATATGTACCTTCATTTTACATTCACAGCTTGTAATTTATTCTTCCTCTTTTCCTACTCGGTTCTGCTGCTTGCGCTTTGCTGCTGCATCTTCAGATTGCTTAATTGTTTTGTGGCTTGCTTTGTAGTTTTCGTTACCTCTGCTTAGGTATGCTTTTATAATTTCAAAATAATATTACAATTGTCAATTTAATATGTTGTGATTATATGTCAGTTTTTATTATATATTTAAGCATGTTAGTTTAGTTTTTATTCCGGCTTGCCTCTCAAACGTTCTACTCTTCTGCTTCGAGGTTATTTATTTACTTTGTTACTTTGTTTACGATTGCTTGTAAATTTGATATGTCATTTCATTAATATTATATATTCATACATGTTTGTTTAGAATTTATGTTAAGGCCATTTTGATTATGATAAATTTATATAAAATGTCTTCAATTTTGAGTTTAACAGAATTATTTTTGTAACTGCATGTTAGTTTAGAATTAATAAATAATAATTTTTTAGCATAATTATAATATTATAATTATCTATCATATTATGTGTATTGATACATATGTTTAAATTTGTATGTGTTGTTAATTAACGCATGTTAAATTATGTATTAACGCATGTTAAATTTACTAATATAGAGAATAATAGATAATATTATTAATATATGTAATATATGTAATTATGATAATAATAATAAATTTATTAATATTTATTAGAAGAAGAATATATTATAAAATATATTAAGTTAATATTAATATTAAAAAATTATAAATATGACAATAATATTAATTTTCTTAATGAAATGACCAGTATTTTTATTAAAAGAGTATTATATTATAAAATTTATATTTTTAATATTAATATTATAATAAATTGATAAATATGATAAATATATTAAAATATATTATTATAGAAATATTAATATTATAATTATGATAATAATATTAAATTTGTTAATAATATGACAAGTATTTTTTGAAAGTATTTTATGATAATAATATTAAACTTTTTAACAATAGAGGATTACATTATAAAATGACAATGATATTAATATGAAATTCTAAATTCGTAAAGTGAATATTATTATTATAAGTTTAAGATTAAGGCCATTTTGAGTATGATAAATTTATATAAATTGGCTTCAAATTTGAGTTTATCAGAATTTTTGTTGTAACTGCATGTTAGTTAAGAATTAATAAATAATAATTTTTAGCATAATTATAATATTATAATTATTTATCATATTATGTGTATTGATACATATGTTTAAAATTGTATGTGTTGTCAATATGTAATTGAGTATGAAAATATGTATTTTGGTGTTGAAAATAGGAAAAATGGAAGATTACGTCAACGTGAATTTTTTTTGGGGTGGAGAAATTATCAGACGAGATGATGATATAAGATATAGTACTGGAGACCCTAAAAGAATGCAATATATTAAATGGGGAACTTCTTATGAAGAGTTGAAGGAAGTGGTGTATGTATTAATGAATATTAACAGTTCATCTTGGAATTTGACGATGAGTTTTAAATATCCCCAGTTAGGTGTAGGTAATTTGGTGTCGGGATACTATATAGCTGATATAACATGTGATGATGATGTACGGAGGATGCTCAGTGTGCCTAGGCAGATGCAGATGGGAATGGGTGATGTTTCCTTGTATGTAGAGGCTGAAAAGATTATTCCGGACGAGGTTCATATGGCTGACCAGGGTTGGTACTCACAACCGACACATGCAACATGTGAAACAATGTATGGTTCAAGCCAATTACCTGATTATGGTTCGAGACAGTTTCCTGAGTACGGCACTCCGGGTTGGTCGGACTACTATTTTGGTAGAGGAGGTAACCCCGAAACGTATGTTGGCGGTTCAAGCAACCAAGTAAATACTGGTGGTTCCACAAGTAGGGCCTTCGAAAATCGATTCCCCCATGAAAATGTTGATGCTTATGTTTCTCCCCCACGGGATACAACTACACTAAGTGCTGGCAGAGACTTGGCCCTCATCCATGAGAATGAAGAATTTGATGCACATATTTCAAGTAGTGAGGATTGGGATGAGTACGAGGATGATAGCGATAACTCTATGGATGACGGGGATGAATTAGAAGAAGTCCCGACGCATATACATCAAGCCCACCATATAGCTGGTGCACCTTGGTTTGAAAACGAAGAGTACAACCCGATTGTGGTGCGAGATGAGTATGGCATGTCTAGTGGTTTCGATCCACAACATTCAGAGTTATCAGTTGGTTGTATGTTTCGTGATAAGGAAACCCTTATAGCAGCGGTGAGGGGGGTTCATATCAAGAGTGACCGGAACTACCAAGTGTTTAAGAGTAATCCAACTCAGTTCATTGCAAAGTGTGTTTACGGTTACTGTCCATGGAGATTAAGAGCTGCTAAAAAGGTGAAACACGGTATGTTTGAAATAACAAAGATGAGGGGTAATCACACATGTTTGAATAATGAGCCCATGCAGGATCACAGGAAGATATCTGCAAAATTAATAGCTAGGCTCATTAAACCTCATGTAAGTGAAATAGAATTGTTAAATTAATATGTTGTTGATTGATTTAGTATTTTAGTTGATGTAACTATTTGTTAAATCTGTAACAGGTCATGGAGAGGCCTAATATACCCATCATGACTGTTATTACAATGGTGAATGATGAATATAATCATCGTGTGAATTATCTAAGAGCATGGAGAGGGAAGCAGTCTGCAGTGGAGGATGTATATGGAAAATGGAGTACAACTTATGATGATCTGCCAATGTTTTTTACGGCAATGGTACATTCAAATCCTGGTAGTGTTGCTGTGATTGATGCTGTTAGTCATGAAACCCAATCCGAGTCCTCGGTATGCAAGCGTATTTTCTGGTGTTTAAAAGCAATGATGGATGGTTGGGAGCATGCCCGTCCTGTACTTTCAATTGATGGTACCTTCTTGAAGGGAAGGTATAACGGCAAGTTACTTATTGCTATGGGTGTGGATTCAAACAACCATCAATATCCTGTATGTTATGCGTTGGTGGATGAGGAGTCAACCGAGAACTGGTCATGGTTTTTAAGACTGCTGCGCAAACACGTATGTAGGGAAAGGCATGGTGTTTGCATAATTTCGGACCGGGCACCGGGTATTCTTGCTGCGATGAGGGACTCAAGGAATGGATTTGCATCACCTTTGGGCGTGCATAGACTTTGCTTGTTTCATGTGCGAAGTAATATTTCCTCACACCACCCCGGGGGAGAGCTAAAGCATTTGATGTGGTTAGCTGGTATAACCACCCAGGTAAGGAAACACGAAGCCTACATGAAACAAATCGGTGAGATCTCACCTCCTGCCTTACAATACCTACGCAACATTCCACCAGAATTGTGGACCTTAGCACATGACACTGGTGGTGCTCGTTTCGGCCAAGCTACAACAAATATTATGGAAGGTTTTAATGGGAACATTAGAATGGCCCGATTTCTACCGGTAACGGCGATGATGGAATACCTCTTCTATAAAAGTGTGAAGATAGTGAATAACCGGCGAAACAGTGTTGAGGATAGCATGCAAAAAGGTGAGGAATTATGTGCTAGGAGTAATGCAATGTTGGCGAAAATTGAGAAGAAGGCAACTGCACATAAGGTGGATACCTTTAGTCGACAACGCGGCATATTTTCGGTGATGACACACCGATATCGGTTGAAATCAATGTGGAAGGGTGGTCACAGGCAAAATGTTGATATACGTACATTTACTTGTACTTGTGGAAAATGGGAGTGCCACCACATGCCTTGTTCACATGCTGTGGCTGGATGTATGCAACAGAACATTAACTGGAGGCAATGGATAGAGCCTTACCATTATACCATGAAGTTGCAGAAGTTGTGGGAACCTTTGATATTGCCTTTACAACCAACTGAGTATTGGAATTATGTATTACCGAGGCGTTGGCAGCAGTATGGCACATTAGTACCCGATGAGAGGCTAATGAAGGTTAAGAAAAAACGCGGTGAGAAGGGGGAATCAGTTCGAATTCGAACAGAGATGGATGCGCCTAGGACAGGGAAGAAGTGTAGTCGGTGTGGTCAAGAAGGACATACAAGACGCAGTTTAAGATGTCCACAACGTGTTGATTAGTGTGTGATGTTCACAATAATATATGTATTGTATGCCTAATTTTGTTTTTTTATTATATGTATGACTGTCATGAGTTTTGGATTATTCCAAAATGGATTTGAAAATTAATAGTTAAATTAAAGCTGCTAGAGTTAAAGTAATAGTAAAGTGAAATGAAAGGTGTTTAAAGTTAAAGTTATTTTAAAGCTGTTAAAAGTTAAATGTTTTTTTAAGCTGTTGATAGTGAAAGAAAGTTCTCCCCGGTTAAATTCAATAAATTTGAAAGTTAAAGTATATTTAAAGTTCTGCAAAGTTATATTTAAGCTGTTGAAAGTGAAAGTAAAAATAAAGTTCTGCAAAGTTAAATAAAATTTCAGCGAAGTTAAATGCAGTAGTCAAGTTAAAAAGGCTGTGCAAAGTAAAAGTAAAAGTAAAAGTAAAAAAACAAGCTGTGCAAAGTATAACTTAAAGTTCTGTAAAGTATAAGTAAAAGTGAATGATATGTAAAATCAGACCAACCAAAGTTAAAAGTAAGGTCATCAATATTGACAGTTGTTTCCCTATAAATGTGCATTCTTTTAACGATTTCCTTACCCAAAGATTTATTATAAGTTGTTGTAGATAAGTTGCATCAAATGGATCGGGGGAAGAAACCAATGAATCCTGAAGATGTGCGTGAAAGGGTTGCTCCAAAGAAGGGGAAGAAAGTAGGCTTCTGCATTCCAAGTCTTGATCCCCATGTTGATGAGCATGAAAAGAATTTAGATATTTTATTGAATGTAGTGGAGCGGGAAGAGAAGTTGGAGTTTGAAAGAATGGAACGAGGAAAGTATTGGTTGATAAACGTTGTGGAAGATTTGAAGAAGAAGGGGCATCCCATAATGGAAGGGGTACATTACGAAAAACAAAAATACCCTACTTGGAAGAGTTTTCTAGCAGGGATTGATAAAAAGAAGTACAACAAAATGGAAATGATCCAACTACAGTTGTCTTATAAAAAAAGGTATTATTACCAATGTTATCGTGCTGGGGAAATCTCTAAGGATGAAATGAAGACTGCTTGGGCCAAACTCGATGCTTCATTTGAGCATGTAATGAAGAGGGCTGATGACAAGGCGTTCGGTACAGGGGAGAAAATGAAAATTGTTGAGTTTGAAAATGAAGATGATGATGGATATGATGATTTGACACAGGCCGTTGATCTTAGTCTCCCATGAAAGTGGATTGTAAGATGTTATTTTAGTTTGTTATGCTTCTTATGTAATGTTTGTATGTTTGTTTATGTGTGTTTCTTCATTATGTAATATTAAAGTTAAATTATTGTGTGTATATTCAGAGAGAACAAGATGTATTAATTGATGCACACAATGCTATCTATTTATATGACATCTTCTAACATAGCAAATGACGAATCAATTAATGTCAGTATACAATGTCAAAAATAGACATAAAGCTACAAGGCTGGAAAAAAAGAATCTCTGCACAGCTATAGTTACAGTAGTTTTGTCATATCATATATCTACAAAATTATATTACCTGCAACAGTGTTTACATGTTAGGTTGCAAGCAATGGATAAGGAAAAAAGTGTTGCGGATCTTGACCCTTCCGAAGTATATCAACCTAATTTCCCAAAATGTGGTGGGGAATTACCCATGAAGAAGAAAGTGGAGGGATTTTCTGTATACTCACAATCCCTAGACGTATATTGCAAGAAAATGAAGGAGATCCATAAACGATACAAGGCAGGGAATATCTCATACTCGTTGATGAAAAGTGAGGAGCAGAAAGCACTCAATAAAATTGAAATTGCACAATCAAAAGTGAAGGATCTCGACCAACAAATGAAAGATGAATGGGAGAAGATGGAAGAACTTGCTAAACCTTATGAATTTAATGAAGATGCAGATGAAAGTTCTTATGAAGATTTAACAAAAGCCGTTGACCTTAGTGCTTTTTAAGAAGTTGTTTTCTTATTTTTATGTAACTTTAATTATTATGATCTTAATTATGATTATGTAAAGTTTATGTTGAGTTTATTCTTAAACTTCCATGACAAAAAGCACATAATTCAGACACGTCATTTCATTAAAACAAACATCAATTTAACAATACATAGAAATAACAACTCTCATAAAATTACCATTTAGGTAAATTAAACAACATTCAACAACATTAAACAATAAAATATCACATTAATTAAGATGTTATAAAATATCACGTAAAGTTAAAGTTACGTCCTACAATGTTGTAAAAGTAAAAGTAAACGTAAAGTTCTGCAAAGTTTAAAAACTCGATAGGTCTTGTCAATTAGCCACAACAAGGACTAACAGTGTAAAATAATTCATGTTTAATCACATGCCAACCAAAGTTAAAATTATAGGTAAATTAAATGGATAGGGGGGAGAAACTAATAAATCAGTTGAAAAACTCGATATGTCTTGTCATTTAGCTGCAAAGTAAAAGTAAAGTTCTGCAAAGTTGAAAAAATTGACATGTCTTGTCAATTACTAACAGTGCAAAGTAATTCATGTATGTTATCACATGCAAACCGAAGTTATGTTTCTTATTTCTCTATAAATAATCATATCTGAAATCATGTAAATGTACTTTTATAATTATAGCAAAACGAAATGGATAGGGGGAAGAAACCAATGAATCCTGAAGATATGAGTCAAGGTAAGAAGGGAGTAAAAGGATAAGTGAGCTAATGGTACCCTATACTAATCATTTTGAGAGTTTAAGACTTTGAATATACTTGTACACTTTCTTACTAATCATTTTCATAATATATTGTAGGTAAGATGCATCAAATGGATAAGGGAAAGAAACCGATGAATCCGGGAGATGTGAGTGAAAAAGGGGGTGATAAAGCTATGCTCAAGAAATTTATGAGTCTAACTGGGGTTACAAGCCTGAAAAGTATTGTGCAGTCGGTTGGAGGGATCTCTGAAGCTGAAAGGGAGAGAAGAATGCAGGACTATCAAACGAGGAGTTTGGAAAAGAAAAAGGCCCGAGTCATGAAGGCACGACGAGAAAGGATGGGTAAAGACTGGGTACCAACCCAGTTAGAATATTGGCACTTCCCTGCTGACGCGGGTCCTATAATGGATGAGAGTCTTAATGCAAAGTGGAAGGTGAATGCTGATAGAGATGCGAATCGCATCAGTGAAACTGAAAGAAGAGCAGCGCTGGACAAAATCCATCAAGACTATCGCGTCAAATATAAGGAAATTGAGGAACGTGAGTTTGTTGACTGGTGGGCATCTCATCCACATGGTGAAGATGAAGATGACAGTTCTGACTAATGATTTACGAAGATGCAAAAAATATCCTGACTTTTTCATCTTAATTTCATTTCTGTTTTGTTTATGTTGATTGTCTTCTGTAACTTTCATGTATTCTATGTACCTTTCATGAATTTCCAATGTTTATGTTTATGGAACTTTTCAAGCATTAATCAGTAACTTACTTTTCAAAATTTTTAGGTCAAAGTTGCAATGACTAATCCTTAAAATTTGGGAAAAATAACAACTTTTTCATATTTTTCGTGTTTTTAAAGCCCTTTTTAGGGGGTTTAAAAGTACTTGTCAACAATTCTAACTATAAACTTTCTCGTTGTTACTAATATTTTGAAATACAACAATAATGTTTTAGGGACAATTCTAACAACATTTGCTTCAAATACAATGTACTTAATCATCATTCAGTACACAACTAATGTTTTAGGGACAGCAAATGTAACAGTAAGTGGAACAATAATGCAAACCTACAATATATGACTGCCTGTAAAACATCTTCTACCTCGACCTTTAACACGTCTCCCTGGTTGTTGTCTCTGTTGCACTTCATCGTCATGTGTTCTTCTACCACCGGACTCTGGAGATGAGAATGCATTACTCTGAGATGCAAAATCTGCAAAACCACGAACAGGCGTGTCGTAACCATGTGAAGAAGCAGGCTGTGGTACATGAGACTCTAACTGGCTACCACCAACATTCCATCCGCTACCACCCATCTGTGCCTGAATAGGTGAACTATAAGTACCTCCCTCCCCCTGAGAGTCGACATGGTAAGGTGTCTGTGAACCCCAACCCCCAAAACTAGCAGAACTATCCTGTATCCAAGAATCCCAATCACCTGCCTCCGTCTGAGTCTGTACAGGGTCATGTGTCTGTATGAAAGCATCCCAACCAGTACCTGATGACGTGCCCTCTGTCGTACCTCTCCAACCGCCATCATCACCCATCTGTGACTGGTGATATGAAGGACCCCCTGTCCAAGCTCCCCATCCTCCTACTGAGTGCGTGGGCGATGCTACTGGAGATCTAGGGACATCTGAAGACCCGGGTCCTCTCGTGACATGATCATAATATGTCCCTGGCTCAGGATCAACATGTACATCCTTCGGTCTTCCCCGAGGTCTACCTGTAGCAGTGTGGCGTCGGCTACCACGATGACCTCTATCCAATGCTGGAGCCTGCGGAGGCAGTGTGTGCCGGTACCTATCATAACCAGTAGATGTCATGCGCTGGCTCAAAATGGTACATGCCTCATCCACATGCGGATCACTAGGGTCAATGGCATGATAGGCCTGTGAAATCCCCTCAACCTATATAACATTTCACAAGTCAAAAACATTAAGGGAATAATATGTACACAGACAATAAAGAAGATACTATACTACAAACTATGAACAACTTACATAGTACTGCGAGTAATGATGTGACCCCTGAAATCCCTGCTGCCCGGACCAGTGCCTAGGATGTAATATGAATCGCCGGGTCACACTATCATACCAAGTCTGATAATCTGGTGTCACTCCAAGTACACCCTCCGTAATCGCACGGTAATGGCCGGGACTGAGTGACTGACCAAGTCGTGACTCCCAAAGCTGAATGTAATCACCACGGATGAATAACCAATCTACTCTCGCATTGACAGTGTTATGTAGTCTCTGATGGTTATCCTCTGGCGATAACCGGGGTATGGCCTGCTGGAACCCAAACTGCCTAGTCACCCTGTCCGTGTAGCACCACTCCACAATCTCGTTGCATATCAGCGGACACCTTGATGACCACCGTCTCCGCTCAACAACAGATGGGAGAAGTCGAGAACTAATACCTCTATAGGGCCTCCACAATATATAGTCATCTGTACCCATGCAATCTAGCTCATAACGAAAAATACGCGCCTGTGAACGAGGTACGCTAATCATGCTCAACCGTACCTTCCACCTGAAATATATTTACACCACATATAAGACATTACATAAAAGACCGACTACAACAAAATTAGTTATTAACTGCATTAGGGTTAAATAATACCTCATGCTCAGGGGAAAATCCATATATACATCATCCCGGGGTGAAGGGGCTAGGGATGGAAAACGCTCCCAAATCCATACCTAAATGCATGACACAATAATATAAGTGCATAAATACTGCAAACAAGGAAGTATTCAAAAACAAATGTTATTCTAAGTACCTGCAACAATGTCATACACCCGCATATGTCTGATTTGACGCCAATAGAAGCAGAACACATCCCCCTGTATAAATAGGCAAGTGCTGCACTGCCCCAACTATAAGTGTGAATCTGTGTGTGATCCCGTACATAGTGAAGGAACTGGAACGGGATCCGGTTCCCTGATGAGTGCGGAAATACAGATCCGATAATGAGAA
The DNA here is from genome assembly GCA_028671895.1 of Oenanthe sinensis. NCBI lineage: Eukaryota > Viridiplantae > Streptophyta > Magnoliopsida > Apiales > Apiaceae > Oenanthe > Oenanthe sinensis. The sequence continues at coordinate 30,766,658 of CM053796.1, forward strand.
GCATGTGAGCCCGTGTGTGGAATAACAACTCCCTCTCATAATCATCGGAATCCATATCAAGTCGCTCACAACTAGCAAAGTGATCAACCAACCATCTGATCTTCAAGCCGTTTCTATTCAATTCTTCTGTCGTGGGGTACACACCCAATACCTCACCATACATGCGGCACTGCTCAGCTATACTATGCTCTACAAATGTGTGAATCACAGGAGCTCCACCAGTAGGAAGCCCTAAGATATGATAAACATCCTCAAGAGTAATGGTAGTCTCTCCAAAACGGAAATGAAATGTATGAGTCTCAGGTCGCCATCTCTCCACAAAGGCTGTGATCAATCCCCTATCATGTGTAAATGCACCTATCTGATATACTCCATCAAAACCAGATGACGAAATAACTACATGTATCTCTGGTGGCGGTGGGTACTCTCTAACGGTATCCCAATACTTATTAAAGTTCACCCGCAAACGCAAATCAACAAAATCCTGCAGTTAATATACATATATATATATATATATAATTAATATACATATACATATACATATATATTTATATATATATATATATATAAATTACCTGTCCATCCCAATGCAACTGTGATCGATGCTCGGACTGCTGGGTAAGTAAAGACTCGTCTATAGGACCAGGGTGATAATTAACTGAATCCATATTTTTTCTGCATTTAATTTAAATCAAAGAATCATTAATATTAAAGTTACTAACTTATTAATAATTATCAACTCAATCTAAATCAAAAATTATATGTATATGTTATTAATTTTTCTATTATAATCCTCTTATAATAATATTATTCACTTTTCGAATTTAGAATTTCATAATAATTATTATTTTTTAACGACAATAATAATAACCTAATCTTGAATTTAATTTTTTCCTGCATTTAATTTAAATCAAATAATACTGAATATTAAAGTTACTGTTAAATTAATAATTCTCAACTCAATCCAAATCAATATTTTAGAATATATTCCTCTTTTAATAAATATTTTGGTCATTTCTTTACGAAATTTTATATTATTATAAATATTCTAATATTTTAATATTAATATTAAATTTATATATTTTATAATATAATCCTATTTTAATAAAATTACTTGTCATTTTATTAACAAATTTATTATTATTATCATAATTATAATATTATAATATTAATATTTGTATAATAATATATTTTAGAATATAATCCTCTTTTAATACAAATACTGGTCATTTTTTAAAGAAAATGAATATTATTATAATTATTTTAATATTCTAATATTAATATTAAAACTATATATATATATAATTTAGATATATATCTCTTGTAATAAAAAAGTTAATATTATTATCATAATTAAATATATTACATATATTAATATTATATTCTATTATTCTCTATATTATTAGTAAATATTATCTGTTATTTTTAAATTTAATTATTTATTCTTAATTCTAAGGTCTTAATTCTTGATTACTATTATTTATAACATATATTAATATTATAATCTATTATTCTCTATATCTATTGTTTATAAATTTAGATAATATTATCTATTAAAATTTCTAAGGACTTCGATTACAACCAATTACACACTAATTAACAAATCCATTTTTCTCAAGCACATTTTATCGAACACCATACATGCGATATTCAAAAATTATAACTTGTATAATCAATTAATAATCAACAGAAACATATATTGGGAGGAGGATTTCTGGCACTGTTTTCTAACTGTTTCGATCAAAACATGGGTCAAAAGCTACAACAACTGTAAATATGGGTGCAAATCTACAACTGTAAATAATCAATTAATAGAAATGCACATGCACGTCACATAATGTTGGAATAATCACTAAAAAATATCTAGAACATGGCAACTAAAAAATTTATTGAGCAGCAAAATCTTAAACATCCAGGGCCCTAATGCTACGAAGTACAATCCTGTCACTTGCAAATATCAATCTTCAGGCCAACAAGGAAAATTGCAGTTGAACAAGTTACATAAAACACCACACTAAAAGGTGCAGACACCGAGACACATAAAACATTTATTTAACGACACAATTACAATTATATGACTGCCTTCAATATACATATATCTTGAGCATTATTATCAAACAGGCATGAATATATGAAACCGATACAAATCGAAATAGAAACTAGATGATACCGGGTTATGATTGTTCAGGTTGACGTTGTGTCGCTATACCGCCACCTCCACCGGAACCCTGATGAAGCTTACAGCCTCCACCGAAAACTTTCTGGTGCTTTCCTTGCCTGTATCAAGCTTGGAGCAGTTGTACCATGCAGGGATGTGCTTCTTGAAGTGTATGAAAGTTACAAGTTTGGTGACAGTGAAATCTCGAATGATAGCTGAGTTGAGTGATATATGTCATTAATTTGGATCACAGCAGTAGCCGCCAGCGCCTTCGGCGATATTTTAACAAACTGATCTGGGTGTGCTTGTCTAGGTTTTTAAGTAAACTAAGTATCTAAACGACGTCGTTTTACGTGCATGCCACCGCCACTTTGTGTGGCGGTCATTACTTGAATAAACTAAGGCATGAACGCCACATTATGTGGCGGTTATAATATCTCTTAATTCATATACTGACCGCCAGATTACATGGCGGTTATGATTATATTGTCACCCAACTCTTTACCTTCGATGACCGTCATGATAAGCATTTAGCTGTGCTATTTTTGAAAACATGAACGAAGCTGTCTCATTTTCGAAAAGGAACTCCGCTGCTGTCCTAGATATGAAACGGATCCCCGAATAGAGGAGAAAATAAGTATTTTATCACTTATACTATCAAATCCTCGTGCTTTTGTTATTATTATGTAAACTTCAAAAAAAAAAAGGAACTGCGCAAGCGTAGTTAAGAAAGTCAGTTTCTTAGATTGGAAATTAAAATTTATCCTTTTTTCTAATTAGAAAATCTTGATGTGAAAATTTTAATTTTGAATCATAAATACAAATAAAGAAATTATGATATTTACAAATACTCAATTTATTTTGTTAGGTTGGAAATTACTATGTTAAATTTAAAATAATAATATTAAACGAATTTAGAAATAGATTAAAATTTAAAATGTTAAATCCTAAGTTATATATATATATATATATATATATATATATATATATATATATTTACTCTACAGCTTAGGAAAATTATAATAAAATTAGGTATATAATTAAAAAAAACAAAATTTGACATTTCTTTGGACAATTACTCAATTTATAAATAAAAAATCATACGAAATCTATAACAATAATTAAAGTTAAACAAACACATATCAATATACATTAAAACATCTATAAATTAATAATATCGGGACCGACAAATTTTATTAATTTATCAAAATTAATAATTACTCGAGATAAAAGATGTATTGTTGCTATTGTGTTGGGATCAAAAATCTATATTAAAAATATTAATTTATCGTGTATTATTAATTTATTGATTATTAATTAATCAAGATTTTACTGTACATCAAATCAATGATAGGCTGTTAAAATATACAATATTTTTGAAGTGACAATCTAACAATATAATATAGTTATGAGCCATATATAAATCTGATTTGGTATTCAAACAAACGATTAAAAAAACACATATATTATTTAAAATTAGAGATTGATTTTGAATTGTATCATCCTCTAAATTTTAAATTTATTTTATGAAATTAACTTAAATATAAGTCAAAGGGCAGGTAGTAAATTTTTTTTTGTTAAATATCATGTTGTACCAGTTGCGGAACCAGAATTTGAAGCTAGTCGGGACTCAAAATTTTCTTTGTTCAAAAAACTCATTGTGACGTTAAAAATGAGGTTCCTATTGTAAAATAGGGAATTACAACTAAATTTATATTCAAGCGTTTATAAAACTTAACTTATATGTCGGTGCCATTGTTATCTCATATATAGGAAAAATATGTGATATGTTTTGGTTTTGTTATGAAATCAGTCAAGGAACATTTCTAATATTTTTTCTACTTTTTAATTGTTATAAAATACAGATAATGTGCTCTCTCCGAATTAAGAAAATGACACTATAAACAGTATGGTTGCCCGATACATGATACAGTACAAGTCAATCCACTTAAAATCTTTAGTGAACCATGACTGGATGGGTATCATATTAGCAAATAAACGTATTCATGAGCTTAACGCGCAAAAAAAAATGACAATCCATTTCTTTAAAATCTCACGAGAGTAATGTAACAATGTACTCAATCAATTTAATTGAATTTTTTTTTAGTTTTATTGTATATAGTTTTTTGGAAAATTATAATCAAACGGTTATAAAATAAGTAATAAAATCAAGAAATTTGAATAAATGTATAAAATAATTTTTGTGAGAATTATAATTTAAATATCCAAAAACGGATGGTGTGATAGCATGAAAAATAACAATTAACAAGTATTGGAATTGTAAGCTGAGAGACGCAACACATACACACACGTACCCTCTCTTTTTTTGAAATCGAACCTTAAATAAATCTGAAACAATTACTTCTACCATTTTTTATTCTCTAATAAAATCTTTAAATTAAATTAAATTAAATATTCAGATATGTATAGGCAGTTTGGCTGCATTGAATTAAACATTTAAAAAACGAGATACACACAAGACTTTTGTATGTATACACATAACGCATACACACCTACTGTTGTACTTATTCGGCGATACATACACATAGTTATCACAATCCGTTTCTTACCCATTTCTCAGACCGTGATTTTAGTCTGGCCCAGTTGCTTCGAATCTTAATTTACTGTAAGTCAATTTTATTTCAATTTTTTGTTTATCATAAATTGATTTGTTTTTGTATGTGTTGTTGTGATTAGATCTGTGTGTATAGGTGATGGGGAGCAGAGTGGATAATGAGTATGATTATTTGTTTAAGATAGTGTTGATTGGAGATTCTGGGGTTGGGAAATCTAATATATTGTCTAGGTTTACGAGGAATGAGTTCTGTCTGGAATCTAAGTCTACTATTGGAGTTGAGTTTGCTACTAGAACTCTCCAGGTTTGTCTCTTTTTTTGTAAGTTTTATAATGTTTTAATTTGTGTCTACTAATTTAGCGTGAAACTGTAAAATGATGATTTGTAGTACTTTTATGATGATTTGTTGTACTATGAGTTTGTGATTGTGACTCTGACAGTAATTTTTATTTTTTAGTATTGTGATTAGTGACTTGAAGTGCTCTTTAGTATTTTGAGTGTGGAATGGAACATGATATATGTATATACATGATGATGCTGTACTGCCCAGGTATATGTTTTGTTGATTCTTGTGTTTTCGAATCGAAGATATTTTTTCGATTCTGGTTTTTTCAAATTTGGTGTTTTCTAATCTAAGATATTTTGTCGATTCTGGTGTTTCAAATCTAGTATAATTTGTCGATTATGGTGTTATCAAATGTAGTATATTTTGTCGTTTCTGGAGTTTTCAAAACTACTGGTATATTTTGTCGATTCTGGTCTTTTAGAATCTAATATAATTTGTTGATTCTGGTGTTTCCGAGCCAAGTATATTTGTCAATTCTGGTGTTTGCAATTTAGTATTTTTTTTTGCTGGTTGTGCTGTTGGCAAAATCTAATATAGTTTGTCCAGTCTGAATTACTTTCACTGGTCTATTCACAATGTAGAGAAGTTGTTATTTATTTTTTTAAGACATGAGGATGTACTTAACTGGTTGGAAGAGGAATGATTTATGTATATATATGTACACTTATCTAATATGGCTTAGTATATTATTGGATGGGCAGTGCCCTTTTCTGGCTGGTTATTGTTTGGCAGATTTTATGGAATTAAGTTTGGCGTCATTTAAACTTTGAAAGTTAGTTGCTTTGAGGATATGATCCGAGGTGATCTTCTGAGTGTCAATTAAACTTCTTTAAGTTTGTTGCTTTGAGGGAGGTCCAGTTGACATGATTGTTACACTCAAAGAATGATCATCTATATATTATGTGACCAGGTAGAGTTGACAATGTGGACAACTGTCTGTGAGTCTGTTCGTTTCAACTATAACTGAAATTTAGTGGGATTCGCATTAACCTTGTATGGCTAATATAAGAGGTGAAAGTGAAAGTGTGAAACCATAATTAGTGTGATTCTTCTTTCTTTCTTTAGAGAATCCTTTTCCTAGTTGGGGATGACATGTTATTCGAGGCATACATCTTCTGGGCTATAGTCATATTTTTGATAGTTTTTGATAATTGCTTTGTTGTAAAATCACACACTTTTGATGAAAAGAAAGGTCAGCTTCACTTGCTAAATTACCAACATACAGTGTGCTGATGACTTAATCTTGTTATAGTGTTGATGTATGACATAAAAAGCTTTTCAATGCAGATAGATGGAAAGACAGTGAAGGCACAAATATGGGACACTGCAGGACAGGAAAGGTATCGAGCTATCACTAGTGCTTATTACAGAGGAGCTGTTGGTGCTCTTCTTGTGTACGACATCACTAAGAGGCAAACATTTGAAAATGTCATGAGATGGCTCCGTGAGTTGAGAGACCATGCCGATTCAAACATTGTCATCATGATGGCAGGAAACAAGTCCGACTTGAAACATCTTAGATCTGTTGCAGAGCAAGATGGTCAAGCTTTGGCTGAGAAGGAAGGCCTCTCCTTTCTGGAGACATCAGCGCTGGAAGCACTCAATATTGAAAAGGCATTTCAGACCATCTTAACTGAGATATACCATATCATAAGCAAGAAGGCATTGGCAGCAGAGGAAGCTGCATCAACTGCTCTTCCTGGCCAAGGGACCACCATTAATATAGGTGATGCATCTGGGAACACAAAGAGAGCTTGTTGTTCTACTTAAGTTGAAATATCGAGGGGGAGTTGCCAGAATCATGTGGGAGCTTAAACTTATGTCCATTTCTTTTCGTTCTATAGCATGTATTTGTAGAATATTTTCTTTACTTTGTCGACTAACAAGTAGAAAGGAGTTAAAGTAAGTCTTGTGAATGAATTTCTTATATGGATTTTCTGTTGCATATGTATGAAGATAGTCTGTTTAATAGTGCACCTGAGGACATCAAATGTATGAGGTGGCATAATTCTTTAGATTGTTTAATATCGGAGGCCCTCGAAGAAAGATGCTTATCATCATCTGTTTGAAACCAAATGAGGGCTTTCTTTGGTGGCCCGAGAAAGAGAGGGGAAGGATGAAACCTTCGTCATACACCGAGCAGAAAAGAATTAGTAATACGACACCCGATACTGTAACTCACTTGAATTGCATACTCAAATTGAATGCAAGCTTTGAGTTCTTGGTCAAGACTCAAGATGTACCCTTCACATATGCTCAAGAAGCGATGTTTCTTCCTCTTTTTTCTTTTATAGATATTGATTGAACTAATTATTATCTTTATTAGTATTTTGGTAGCAGAAAGTCAGAAACCGTGAATTTTGAACAAAAATAAGTCATAGACTATAAGTCGCTTTTAGGCCCACTCCCGAGGCCCAGATCCAGTGGCCCATTGGCACTCCCCGATTCAAAGGCCCAAGCCTTGCAAACACTTTCCAATGACAAGAACAAGCAAGGACAAGGAGATGTGAAGGAGAAAAGGAACCATACACTTGTTCTTACAGGTCAAAACGGATGTCTCTACATGTCAAAATGGATGAAGGGTCATATTGAAAGGTACAAACCCGTGAACCCTAGGGTCTCGCCCTATAAATAGAATGAGATGAAGGGGTTTAGGGGGCCACGCACACTTTGAATATACACACAATACATTTCTTCAATAATCTAGAGAGCTATTTACCTTTTTCTCCAAATTTCCTTCTTATTTTCACACTGGAGTGCCGCGGGACAACCGCTCCATCCAACATTGTTTTGCAGGATCCAAACCAGCAACTCACCACGAAGCCTAAATAGCATTCCAGCACAAATATGGAGAAGGAGGGCTCAACTCGGAAGACTTAGCAACGTTGGCTTCAGCCCGGGTATGAATTTTTTTTTACCAACATATATTAGATTTACCGTTATGTTTGAGTAATTTGAGATTTTAGCTCGGATAATAAAAATTGGCTGCCCAGTTCTTTATTCTGTTTCACAGCTTTGCATCATCATTTTAGTTTTATTGCTTATTTTTTAATGATAGTTTTCTCTAAGTTTCTTATTAAAATATTATAAATTATTCACTTATTACAACTCTCATTTATTAATTTGAAAATTTGGAAAGAAAAATCAGATATAAGTTATTACATTTTATACTATAAACAAAGATGTGTATCTTTATTTATATATACTTTTTTCCAAATAATTTTTCTAAAAAGTTGATTTTATTTCTTATAATGTCTCTTTAAAAGAATATTTAATTTTTATTTTTCAAGACTATTATCTTTAAATTAATATTTAATTCATGCACATATATGTATGTAAATAAAATAAGTTACGTCGATATATAATTTGAGGAAGAAAATAACGTAAGTAATATTAAATTATTATATACTAACTATAAAATTCTATTTCTTTTAAATTATAATTAGGTTTTTCTTTTAAAATATAATTAGTTAGATTGCATAGTTCTAATACAAGTGAATACTTGTTTACAAATTGCTATGCAATAAATATTTTGTTTAAAATAAAATAAAGCATAAGTATTTTCATAATAAATATAAAGTTATAAAATTTACACGAGAAGTGTATATTATAATTATATATTTAATTTTTTCTATTTAAGAACGTTGAAAATAAAAATAAATAATATATTTGTACAATATATAAGTTTAAACATATAATATTTTTAGAAAGATATTATATCACAAAAAAATTCTCTATTTGATATATAATAATAATAATAACATTTTTTATGAATTTATATATTATTTTATTTTATTATAAGTAAAAATGTTTAGCCCGATGAATTATAAATCCTAGGTCCACCCCTGCGCACCGCCATAATTTTAATTTTAAATTACTTTTCAAAAGTTAACAGTATTTAACTAAAATTTTATATAATTTTTAAAAATATGATGGTATTCAATAAATCATAAAAGAATTCAAATTTTAATTATTTTTCATTTTTTATACTTAAACTACTACCAAAATTTATAAAAGCTATACTTAAATCATTGAAACTGTACATTAACTCTACAAAATTATGCAGTACATCATTATGGGTGTGTTTGGGGTTGTCAGCAACCGGCTTATTTATGAACACTACGGAAAAATGCTTCTAGTCTAAAAACTATTTTTAGAGAAAACATTTTTCTCTATACTTTGGTAAAAAAAAGATATTTTTCAACTTTTACAGAAGTAACTACATTTTTCACTATCAAACCATCCCAAAAATATTATTTTTTATATTATATCTTAAAATATAAACAATTAAAAAAATACTACCAACATTTTTTTCAACAACACAATTTCAGCACAACAATGCCAAACAGAGCCTATTACAGATTTCATGCAAAACTTGAATCAACAATATTAAAAGACACTATAAAATCATAATTTTGAATTATCAAAATCGTTAAAAATCTTAATTAAATAAATCCCATTGTTATACTCAACAAAAACCTAATTTTGAATTATGGTACATTATTATTATTATTTTATTTTTTTGAAATAATAATAATAATAATTATACCCCAATTGGAATTTGGCAAGGATAAAAACAAAACAAAAGAGTGAAAGAGAGAGGCAACCGGATTTACCGACCCTAACGAATATACATCATACAAAACAATACAGTACTTATAAATTATACACACACAACACATATTTGTATAGGCACCTCCGCCTCATCAGAGTTGCAGTCCCCCCCTTTGTTGATCAATACCCATTACATATATACATCTATATCCACATCTACACCAAAAATCAAGCACACCCATCTCATATTTATCCCTAAAAAGAGGTCAAGTTTGAATCTTTTAGGGTTTCTTTGTGTTTCTTGAAACCCTAGAGATCCATGGCTCAGAATGAGCAGCAAGGGAATGGAATAGACCCAGTTGTTCTTGATGATATTATCAACAGGCTTTTGGAGTTTAGGCAAGCTAGGACCGTCAGGCAGGTCCAGCTTTCTGAGAATGAGATCCGCCTGCTTTGCGCTGCGTCTCGAGAAATCTTTCTCCACCAGCCTAATTTGTTGGAGCTTGAAGCACCCATTAAGATCTGTGGTATATTTTTGTGTATTTAGTTATGTTTTTTCCGTTTCTTGGGTGTGTTTATTTGGTTGTGTATCTTGATTTTATGTTGCATTGCTATTGTTTTTTTTGTTGATCGATGGCTTAATTTTTGTATGTTTTGATCTTTCATGCCGGGATGTTTTGATTTATAGTTTTCGATGTTTATGTTGGGTTGAAATTGTAGAACAAGGGTGTTTTTTTATGTTTTGAGAATTTAGGTTTGACCAATCTTAGGTTGTCCGGACAAGTTGGAATGGCAATAGAAAATTTTCATGTAGATAGCTGATGGAGTAGTTCAAGAAGGGTTCTTTTTGTCGGTTTGCTTTTAGTTTTGGATTCAGTGTAGTTTTTATTAGCAATGGAAGTCACTAAGCATCCATTTTTCATCAACCATTGAGCAGGTCAGATACTCTTGAAAGGCTTATGCTACAAAAATGTCAGCTATTCTTTTCTTAAGTTGGACCATTTCACCTTTGCAAAAGTCAGTTATGCTCAATCTCAGTCAATAAAACAATGCAACTACATATGTCCGAAGTATGCATTCCTTGGGTTTCAAACAGAAGTGTCTGAAGAGAATTTTTATGCTCCTACTTGAATATTTTCTACTTCCATGTAACAAATTAATATTTGTTTCCTTCTCACCCCCAGATATCTTTCTTTTTCTTCTAGGTTCAATGGTAGTTTTCTCAATAGTGTCACATTGGAAAATGTTACCAGGATATATGCATATTTCATTATAATTGTGCTATTATTAATATCTTTGACAGATTCCAATATACACTTACTGCGAGAATGGATGTAGTATTAATGCTACTACAATACTACATACAATATTTGTTGCTGAAGAATTTTTATGTCTCACGCTCAATATTAAATTCCACATAAGGGCCATCAGAATTTGTAAAAAGAATGATTCCTGTTGGAATGTTCCTATCCAACTTAGAGATAGTGAGCATCCTTAATTAGGGTCTTCCCTTTCCTCTAAGAAATGGCGGGTGTACGACAGATATACCTATATGATTATGTATATATATTAGTACTTCAGCAGTAACTTTGAAATCATTGTCCGAGTAGTATTAATAATTTAACACTATACTGATAAAGTTGAGACCTTATAAAAGAGCGATTCCCCGGGACTGAAGGGGAAAGATTCAGCTTTCAAATCTCTTATGTATAGCCCTTCCTACTATATTATGATAATAAGCAGGGAGCTGTTTTTTTCCTTTGTTTAATTGGGTAAAGTTGGAACATTTTTTTTAAATGAGCCCGAGCTTGATCTGTTTTTTCATGGATGAGTATGCACAGTAGTGGAACCAAGATTTTAATCTGTGGCTGAAATAATTAATACTAGTTTTACTGATTATTAAGATCTGTTGTGGGGTGGGGGAGGGGTCAAAATGGTCTTGTAAATAAAATCTCACTAATTTTCCAAGATCAGTTGGGGGCTTCTGCCTAGGCCCGGCCCCTCCCTGGTTCTTCCATAGAGTATGCATGAATCATGATTATGTAGAATAGGGGAGGAACGGTTATGGACACTTTAAAATATTTGGGCATGTAACATAGAAATTGAAACCTTCTTGTTGGCATGATAAGATGGTTCGGCTTATGCCCGTTTCCATGCATGATAGTTATGGGTAAATTGCCCATACCTAGATCAATATTTCTTCTCACTCTTTGATCATTTACTTTTTGACATACTTAGTTGTACCATGATTTATAAATTGTGTATTAAAATTTGTCAATTGTTGCAATTATGGTTTTATACTTTTAAACAACTAATATAATTAATCTTTATTTTCTTCCTGTCCCGTGTAAAAAATGACTTATCTTTCTATGATGTATGCTTTAATCTTATCTCTTTTGTCAGTGGTATGTAGTAAGTTATTATCAGACAAGATGTTAAACGACATGCACACAGGATGTTATTGGTTTATCATATGAATATCTTATTTTTCTGTTATTATATGTTAACTCTTCTTTTTCTGTGCGAGAGTGATTTTATGAGCCATTGTTCTGTTTCTTTTCAAGTGTAAGGTAGTTTGACACTTGGAGATGTCCCCCTCCCCCCTCTCACTGAAAATGGAGATATAATAATTGATGTCATATGTAGAAAACATCAAAACAGTGTATCATTGTTATTTAAAACTTGGGATGTTTAGGTTGAACTTTATGTTGGATCAATTCTAACCATACTTTGTATTTTCCCTCACAAATCCTCCTGTTTTAAAATTTCATTGCAATAACCCCAGTATAGCAGGCTAAAGTTGGGTGCTTCATCCACTTTTTTGATCTTCAATTATTGTTATTACACACATCAAAGAGAAAAGATCTGAAGATACCAGAACTGCAAATCAACAAAATAAGGAGCACTAAGTTATATTGTAGTTGATGACTGCTCTCGCTTACTAATTTTTTTATTGTAATTTTGCTATTTTGTTGACTTGTAATATGCTCCAATTAGCCTTATATTTCATCTGTACATTGCTATATCTCTCTCTTTCTGGAATAACACTGAGCTGTTAATTTTCAAACTTGTAAGGAGGCTGTTCTCCTAGAGGTTAGAACTTAGCTCTTGAGTACTCTCTTTGCATTAACATGAACAAGTTTGGACAATGATCTGTGTCTTGGTTAATACATCAGGTCTAGCTTCATCCATATGATCATGATCATTCATTGAACTATTGGATACTTCCCATTTATCACTCATTTGAGCCTTTTGCTTAGGTTTTTGTTACAGAAGATGAGAATTGAAAAGAATACAGACCAGGAGTAATTTAGTTTTATCTAGTAGATAAATTAAAACTGAAGAGATAAAGGTCTTCACTGCTCCCAGCTCTTCTACTAGGAAAAAACCAGTCCTTGGAAGTAATTCCTAACAGTTAGGATCTGTTAGGAAATATTGCAATAAAGACTCGTACATGCCACATGTAAAATGATTAAAAATAAAATTGATCAAACCCTCCATCGGTTTGTGTTCATCAGATGTTTTAAGGTCTTCCGATGGATACTGGATATAAAGAAAACGAAACTTGAACTCTCTATTAGCAAAGTTTTATCTTAAATGGACAGATTGGATGGAATACTATATTGTATAAATTAATCATTTGTAAATTTGAGTAACCTTTCTATCTTCTAGCAGGAGAAGTTTAGTACTAGGTTAAATAGAAATGAAAGAAAATTGTTGTCTTCTTTTCTTTTCTTTGTTACTCAGAAGTCAGAACCAACATTGAAGGAATGGTAAGTTTTCTAATCATCCTAAGTAAACTTTATCATTTTCTTTCGTTTCAAATACCATAAGACAACCTCAAAACAATAACTTTAATGTTTGAAACAAGATTAACAAGGTCTCCTTCGGTAAGAAAGATTGTGATAAATGATTATATTATTTTTGTTCAGTCATTGTTGGCAGCTAGTGTGCTTGTAGTTGCCATAATTGTATTGGGACTAGGTACACCATACACCTTTACTGTTTTTGAGTGGTTGATTATTTGAAATCTTGGTATATGTTTAGTACTTTAATCTAAATTCCAAACCAGGTTTAGTTTGTTATACTTATTTTGTTTGCATCATTTACTGATGCTAGGTCGTGATAAAGCTTATTTGTTCTGTTCTTGTCAGGTGACATTCATGGTCAATATGGCGACCTTCTAAGGCTTTTTGAGTATGGAGGGTTTCCTCCTGAAGCCAATTATTTGTTTCTCGGGGACTATGTGGACCGTGGCAAACAGAGCTTGGAAACAATATGTCTCCTCCTTGCATACAAAATTAAATATCCAGAGAATTTCTTTCTTTTAAGAGGAAATCATGAATGTGCTTCCATTAACCGGATATATGGATTCTATGATGAATGTAAGCGGCGTTTCAACGTGAGACTCTGGAAAACGTTTACTGACTGTTTCAATTGCCTTCCTGTGGCTGCTCTCATAGATGATAAAATTCTTTGCATGCATGGCGGCCTTTCTCCAGATTTGACCAACTTGGATCAGATAAGAAATATAACTCGTCCAACAGATGTTCCAGACTCTGGTTTGCTCTGTGATTTACTTTGGTCAGATCCTAGTAGAGAAGTCAAAGGCTGGGGAATGAATGATAGGGGAGTTTCGTACACGTATGGCCAGGATAAGGTTGCAGAATTTCTGATGCAGCATGATATGGATCTGGTTTGCCGTGCTCATCAGGTTTCCACATTTTCGTTTATTTCCTTTCTTGGTTTTCTATTTGAATTATAATGTTTACCTGAATGATTTTTTAATAGGTTGTGGAGGATGGGTATGAATTCTTTGCTGAACGCCAGCTTGTAACTATTTTCTCAGCCCCAAACTACTGTGGTGAGTTTGATAACGCTGGTGCAATGATGAGTGTCGATGAAAGCTTAATGTGCTCCTTCCAGATTTTGAAGCCTGCAGAAAGAAAACCTAGATTTTCATGAAGTCAGTCTTGATTTCTCCAATGTAGTTGAGGTAAGAATATTTGTACAGCTTCAAACTAGTATATACAGTGAATTCTGGTTTCTATTGCTTCTAGCGTTTTTTTAAAGCTCTGTTTATGAAGAGTACATGTATTATCTATGTGTGTGTGTGTGTATGCGGGTGTTTACTGTTTTCCGGTTCTGGAACAGGAACAGATACAGAGTGTTTGGAATTTTAATTTCACAGTGGTAAATGTACACCTCTATCGAGATGAGAAATTGTAATTAAAGCTTAAAATATAAGGGCGATCATGATGAATGATACCTGTAACTAAATATCTTTCTTGCCTCTTTGATACCCTGTTCTTAGAGTCATGGGGGTTCGGAGTAGGAGTAAGGTATATATGCACTGTTTTTGCTCCATGATGGAAAGAACTAGAATTGAGTTGAGCTTGCAACCCATTGTTGGGTTATCTAGTTTTAGATTCGGAGTGAACAAAATTTGTGTTGCAAATGTAAAATATATAAATATAATTTATTTTATAGGATTTTGGATTTTTATTAGGAACTCTAAAAATTTGTTTTATTCATAAAATGATGTTACTAGACATGTAAAAAAAGTTTAAGAGGTTATAACACATAAAAGCATTATGTATTACCAAATTATACTCATGAGGAGGTAGGGTCCTTCAATTACAAGATGTTCTTGGTTTAACAACTATGGTGAGTTTTCATGTGATGCTAATTTTTATCTGAATCTGACTATCTACATGACCGCATTTCTCCAATTAAAATTAATTGCCATGTGCATCAATTTTATAGAATATAAACATTACAAATGTTCACATCATTTGTTAAAGCATTTTGACAATCGAGAGTCCATTCTAGTAATGCAAGAAAACTGCATTCTTGTGCTCTCAGTTTTATATATGCCCCACCTTGCATTTAATGGTTATAAAATTTAGTACCGTGTGATCACATTGGATGTCCGCTTGGGGTCGGGCAAGTTAATTATATTTTTATTTAATATTAAATATATATAGTGAATTCCATAGGTTTTTAGTTTTTTTTTTCTGCTTCACATTGCTTTTGTAAGGCACGGCCTGGTTACTCATTATATTTAATTATGATTGGTTTTCCTTCCATGAATTGGGTGCATTATTTGCAATAAAAAAATCTTTAAAATTTACTAAAAAAAGGATCTTAAAGGGATCCTTACTGATTTTTAATGTAGATACTTACTAAATGCTGATAGAATAAAATGAAGTGTAATTTATACTTGAGCAGACACTATTTACTTGTATCTCCCTCAAAAATTTTAAGCGTTGCATGTGCTTTTGATTCTCCTGATCTTTTAGACGTTCCACCAACTCCAATTGGGCAGTTGTATTTTAAGTGATACTTATAGTAATTTAGTTATTTACCCTACTCATTTTGCAGAAATCCTGGGTATCCATGTTGAAAGTGTACTTCGAAGATGTCGACTTCTAACCTTTGTGACAAGTGTACTTCGAAGATGTCGACTTCTAAGCTTTGTGACAGTTAAATCGCAAGCGAAGCCATTATTTATATAACTGGTAGACCTTTTGTTAAAAGCACGATATGCCTTGCGTAGACATTTGAGGGCTATCTTTTTATTTTGTTTTTCAAGGCAAATTGCTAACTTGGGTGACTATTAGTCTCCAAGTGTTATTTGTATTCTAATTCTTCATGCAATTTAAGATGACCATGTAAATACATTGGATTTTGTAGATTTTCTTTTAGATGGTTTGCAATAGTTGATTTTAAACCTCCTCCTGATCAACACCTTACAACAATTGCTAATTTTTTACCACAGCAAACGTCTGTTTTCAATAGCTTTGCATTTACCAATTAATCATCCGGTAATGGCAGAGATGAATTGTTGGAAAAACTCGTGTGTTACAACGCTAGATCATTGAGTTCATACGATGTTATCTTGTTGCATGATGGATTGAGTGATATGTTTCACATTTGACATTACATGTGATGAACAAATGTAGTTCCACAACATCAGATAAGTGTAGCATTATGAGAATGTTATCTTGTTGCATGTTGGATCATATTATCTGTTTTACATTTCTTGCACTGATTAGTGTAGTTCCACAACTTCAAATAACTGTAGTATTTTGCGAAGTACTGTTAACTTATATTATGGTTTAGGAAAAAATACGATAATTACAAATACATGTCTAAACTACATGAGATTCATGTGTACATTTCTCACAGGTATTTCATGCAGTATATTGGTCAATGTTCTTCGGGTGTTATTAAGGTTATATTTCTATGTCAATGATATATGCATATGGTCTATCTCGATTTCAAATGAGTACATCCCATTTGTGGTTGGATTGATCGGAAAATGGACATTACTCTCAGCAGTAACTGTTCTCTCTTGGGGATTTTAATATACTATTGACTATTGTGAATTTGTATATATATTAACCAAAATGCTATTATATAATTTCCATGAAGTTTTACATGAAGATGCTCTTTTTGATGTTAATGGCATCATGCACCACTACAATCCCAACAGGGTCTGCACGCCCACTTATGATGAATGACATGGGAGAATCAGCACTTAAGTCCATGTTGTTAGCGCCTAAATATACACATGATTTTTTGTATATAGTTCCAACATAATTTTGATTATGGGTGATGGTAATGCCATATGTTTAAGGTTATCTATAAGTGTTTGGTTTCTTATTATATGAATGTTTATTATATGAAAGTGTTGATTATAATAATAGGTGTAATTGACAAAAATAGTATACTTACTTAATGAATATGTTGCCATATATTTTGACGATAAATGTATTTTGAATTGATTTTTGAGATGACGATTGATATGATTACAATATAAAAGGTCTTGCAGATCACTCCAATGTTTTATGACGTATATTAATTTTTATTGTTTTTCCTACTGACGTTTCTCCTTGCAAACATGATGAAGAAATAGTTATGAGGTTTGACTTTTGACGAAAATGTATGAGTTTTTATTTTTTAAAATTTAAACTACTTCATCTATCTATCTATCTACTCCCTCTATTTTTTATTATTTGACATTTAACTTTCTGACACACATTTTAGGAGTTTTGACCGCATAGCTAAAATTATTATTTTTTTAAATTTCTTTTTCTGAATAAAAATATATAAATCAAAAGTTTAATTTACAAAAAATTTAATTAAAAATAATAATTTTTACTATGCAGTCAAAATACCTCAATATGTGTGTCAAAAGTCAAAAAAACAAAAAAAAAACAGAGAGAATATATTATAGTGTTGGTTGTGTGTTTGTTACAGTTAACTATCATTTTTAACAAATTACCCTCAAAGTTACTGATTATTACAAGTATGCCATCGTTTCAAGTATAACAAGAAAGTAAATATTAAATGTAAATATAATATTGACTTATCGAGACTTCTCTCCGAAACTTTGCTACCAACATACTACTTTATCGAAAATGATATAGTTAGTTTTAAGATATCTTTATCGAAAAAGTAGTCATTATTAACGTAAAGAAAATATAAATGAAATAAAAATTCAAAAGAAAGATGAAAGTGAGAAATACGTAAATGTAACCAAACAAATTAAAGAAAATCATATATTTATAATATAGTTTGGTTGAACGCATTTTTAAGAATAAATTGGAAAAAGTAATATACACAACAATTTCTCAAAATTGTATCTATATTATATTTGAAGTCTATTTATATAATATATATATATATATATACTATATTATTATAGCCGAAAAATTAAAAGTTTTGGTTGATCGGTCGGTCGTCGGTACTGGACCACGTGCCTAAAAAATATACATACATTAGATGTAATTTACTTATTATAATATGGGTTCTAACTATATATATATATATATATATATATATATATATATATATATATATATATATATATATAAACTAAAATTTTATTTTTAATACGGGTCTATATTATAACATATTTATATTAAATAGAATAAATTTTTATATATAAAGAGAACATATAATATTAACATAAATTCTTAATATTATAAAATTATATATTAAATATCAATATAAACATAAATAAAAAATTAATTTATTTAAATATTAGTTATCCTGTACTTCGCACGGGTTATATATATATATAATGCTAATGCCCAGCAGCGCAGGCATAAATACTAGTATATATATTACCTATTGCAGTACCTGTGTTTTCTGAGGAATTTTAATATATTATTGTAAATTTGTGATATCAACCAAAGACTACGATGTAGTTTCTTTCTATTTTCAATTATGTAAGTGGCACTTTCTTACTTTTAACATATTCCAAATTCCATATAATTCTGTGTGTTTCTTGTATATATCTAGTTGGTTAAATAGTTTCAGTCATGAGATGATGACAATAACAAGATAATTAACGTGAACCTCTTTTGTTCTTATTTATTTTTGTTGTTTTTTATTATACATATTGATTTTGTTGTAACGAGAACTTCAAACTCATCAGAAACATCGATTTCTCATTACTACGATTAAATTATCGTTTCTAAT
Organism: Oenanthe sinensis; assembly: GCA_028671895.1. NCBI lineage: Eukaryota > Viridiplantae > Streptophyta > Magnoliopsida > Apiales > Apiaceae > Oenanthe > Oenanthe sinensis. Next base: position 30,785,783 of record CM053796.1, read on the forward strand.
GTGTGAAAAATTACCGTTTTCCATAAATTTTATAAAAGTAGCTAGTCGAACGAGAAATATAAATAAGCTTAGAAAATTTACTAGACACTATTTTCCACCAAATTATTTTATAGGAAACTATTTTCAGAAACCAAGTTATTTTTCTGCTAAACGGAAATAGCCTGGGTTTGAAAACAAAATTTGATGAAACTTGAATATATAACCTCAGAAAGGCACTTAATATTGACATCTACAGTATTAATTAATATCAAGACAAGTGTGTCTCCTAATAATAATAACGCCAATTAATCTTAGTATTCATCCTAGATAATATACTTATGGATTGATAAAGACTGAGAATTTGTTAAAATACTATTTTTGTTGCTAATACTAAAAATCAATTGAATAAATTTAATGCTCTGCTCCAAATTAGATTAGGCTTTATTACCAAAACTTTTAACTTTGCTTGCATTTTTGATAATAACGTTTAACAAATAGTTTGATATGACCTCCCAATTCACACTACATATATGTGAGGTTAGATTGGAGGGATTTAGAATTATAATTCACTCGATCTTGTGTGTTTTGTTCTCCCTCTTGTACCGAGTGAGTAGCTTTTCAGTTATCAGAATGAAGTTTTACATGAAGATGCTCTTTTTGATGCTAGTGGCATCATGCACCACTACAATCCCAACAGGGTCTGCACGCTCACTTATGATGAATGACATGGGAGAATCAGCACTTAAGTCCATGTTGTTAGCGCCTAAATATACTGATGATTTTTTGTGGGTTTCCTCTTTACCTAAAGAGGGTCCAGAACAGTTCTCTGCTTCAGTGCCTAAATCAAGTGCTGAAGATGTTTTATCTGTTTCCTCTGTACTTAAAGCAAGTCCCGGTCCTCCTGGTCATGTCTCTATTGCCACTGCATCTGTACCTAAAGCAAGTCCTGGTCCACCTGGACCTCCTGGTCATGTTTCTATTGCCACTGCGGAGCCTGGTCCTGCCCACCTCAATTAATCCTTGGTTAAAATTAGGGAGTGGAGATCTTATATTATTTGCATGAGCAGGTATAGATGACGTTAGTCATTATATATGTCCTGTTACAATGTGCATGTAATAATGATGTTGATTAACTATATATAACATCTTCTATTAAGTGAACATATAGAGGGTAAAAAAAACGCTTTATTAGCCCCCCCTGACACACATATATATACTGTAGACACATGTCTAGGCTAAAAAAATTTCTAACATGTCATCCAGGGAAAAAAAAGAGACCATATCAACTATGTTTTTACATACATCCAGGCAAAAGAAATGGAGACCACATCAACTATGTTTTACATACATCCAGGCAAAAGAAATGGTTTATCTAGATTGCGCTGGGGAGTTCAAGTGTACTTTAAGAGAAAAGATTTGGTGTTTATATAATCTTCAATTCCCGCTAGACAAAGTTTAGGTTGAATATAGCTCTATGAATTTTATGTATTCCAGGACGTCTGCAGGTGTTACCTTCTTGACCACAGGGGTCTGTTCTTCTTCCCCAAAGTCATGGTTTCTCCCTTTTTTTAGTTATACCTGTGAAAAGGCATCTCAATTGAGAGTTGATTTCTTTTAGTTTCATGTTTCTCCTAGTTGGCAAATACCTTCAAACACATAGGAAAGCAAACGAGGCAAATGTAATACTGGCTAATACAGATAAAAAAAATATGCTTAGGGGTAGATTAAAAAAATTTGAAGTATGGGTACCTCCACCCATCGACTGAGGACGGAGTTGAAATTTCTGCCACCGGTATACATATCTCCGTTTAGTCCTGGATAGTTTGGTATAACGATAGATAGGTTTCCTTTGAAGATCTTCTTATCTGGAGCAAAAGAGGTGAAGGACTAAGTGATTGGAACCAGCAGACAGATGTAATGCCAGGCATGATGAAAAAAATAAAGTCCCTAGTCAAAGCAGTACTAGTGATTGGTTCTGTAGTGAACCAAATATACATCGAAAACAACTTTTAGTATTCAGTGACATAAGAGAGAGATCTAGTCACCAAATTGGATGGTGCATACGACAAGGTACTTGAAGAAGAAAAAGCAGTAAAACATCCATATATGTCCTCCTGGCATACAAGATTATCCACGCAATTAAATACTTGCATCAAGCATGACTTTGTTAGTTATAAATTAACTTTTAGCTATCTGAAGTTATTAGTAGCTTATTTCAAATTCGAGTGATGCACCACCATGAGGTATTTTGCATTAGACCTACCTAATCTCGGCTTTATAAACAAAGTCACATGTTATATTCAGGATTACCTTTCTCGGCCTTTAGGCTAAGATCAAGTGTAGTATCTGTTCTTATCAGCTTAATATTTGATATGTGGGCCAATGGTTCATACGATATTAAATTTATTTTTTAAGGGGAGTCTCGCCACAATAAACTTAAAAAAGAAGGATTTGACTACCATGCTTGTACGGCAGGATGACATTTAAATATGCAAAAACTGCGCTATGACATTTATAAATACAAAAACTCCACGACCTGCTTAGCCTGCTTACCCAACTCAGGATCAGAACTCCAACTCAGGATCAGAACTATACGTACCGTTCTGCATTAAGTATTGAACGAAAATTAAGCTAGTGTTGTTCATTTGTGTAACGGTTTCAATCTCCGCCTATTAATTTCTGAAAGGGTTAAACACACTTTGACCATCCAAGTATGGGCCAATATACACACTAGCCACTAAAGAAAAAAATTGGACGGTCCAACCATCCATGTATGGGCCGGTGAACCCATAAACCATATTCCATCGGGTTTGGGCAATTGGATGAAACACTCCGTCTAAGGGACCCAATTGCTAACTTGCTTTGCAGCGATTGTAAGGGGAAAATTCGCGATTGGTCATCTTTGAAATCCATGTCCTTCAATGAGCTCGAGGAGTTGTTTTCCGGGAAGAAAATGAGATTATCAAGCTCGGCAAATGATGATGGTGCAGGAAGCCAAGAGGGGAGTGCCTGGAGAGAAACTCTCAATTGAAGCAGGTATGATGTGGTGATGTTTGCGTGTGTGTGTGTGTGTTTAATTAGTGTTATTGGTATTGATTTATTTTTGTGACTAATTTTGCATGAGTTGGTGATTTGGTAACATTGTTGTACAAGTATACTGAGTAGAAGTTTTATGTAATTATCACAATCTGTAGATAGTGTAGCTGAATCTGAATTAACACTTACATGATACAAAGGCAGTACATCAATGATGGTATGGCTGAGGTTGTGTAATAGTTTGCTACTGGGGGCAGATATATACGCTTGTTTCCCAGATTGTCTGCTGTTGTATTTTTGCTTCTTTGTATTATGAATTTTCATGCTGAAGTTTTTGAATTAGGATCTTTTTCTTAGATGCCCGAGTTCGTTATAATTTTTTCTATGATGTCAGTGTGCCCAAATCTAATAATTGATTGCAGTTCTGTTTGCCCAGAGAATCTAAGTATTCTGGTTCTTCTAGATGATTTAAGTGCAACTGTTTGCATGATATATCATACTGGACTGAACAAGAGATGACTTAATTTAAGCTTACTGATAAGGCTTTCTAAAGGGATAGGTCATAAGTTCAATGCTGTACTTTGTATGATTCTCTTAAGTCCTAATGTTTGCAGCTGGTTGTTCTGTGATGCACATCTATGGTTATTATTGACTTGATGCCGCTTCAACTGAAATAATGTCTACATTAATTGCTTTTCATGTTAATTCACATAACGTTTTTTGTCACTTCGCACTATTTAAAATTGTTGTTATTAATGTTAAAATGAGATAAAAATAATAACCAAGTCTGGTTTTCATGCTGTTGATACACACAGGTTCAGAATTATTGAAGGTTAGAGTTGCCGATATATAATTAGTTTCTCTGTTCAGCTAAATAGTTTCGGCCTAATATATCTGAGATGGACTTGCAGGAATACATCATGGCAGCATTAGCTACTAAGACTGTAGTTTACGTAACCCATCAAGTTAAGTTTCTGCCAGCAGCAGATTTGATACTGGTACAAAATCTTCTTGTTACTCCATTCTTGATATTATGTTATTCTCTCAAGTCAGCACAGTGTATTTTTATTTGAGTTTGAATACCTAGAATCTCTAGTTGGAGTGTCTGTCTCCAGCCAACTCTTAAATGTAGTGTCCGAAGAATTTCTATAAAAAAACTGTGGCTTTTGCTGATTGATGCTGTTTATTTTTCTTCATGGCATTTATCATGAGTTCTTGGCCTCTGGTATGCAGTTTCAGTCAGAATGGTGGGAAGAAAGCCATTAAGGTTTTTAGATATAAGAAATGCCATACATTTTCTTATATATAAAATTAAATTGGGCTTGTCATACATGAATATATAATCAACATTACCAATCCTTCATTTTTTAGAGAGAAAAGTTAGACCTTAAAGGGGAAATAGGAAATAAACAGTTTAATAAAGATATGTAGCATCTCAGGTACAATTTTGAGGATTTTTTTTGTTGTTGTAGAAATTATGTTGAAGGAGTGTAGAAGGTGAAATACTAGATTGCCAGAGATAAAGAAATATAGATATATCGCAAAAGGTATCTGGAAGGAAAACAGTTAAAAGAAGAGCTTAGTTTAAAAATAGAAGATTAATCAACAAGTAAGAAATGATCTAGATACTTGAAAATTATGCAAGATAACTTCTTGGAAGAAGACGCCTTCCCGAAAGTTTAGACTAATTAATTGTTAATTCCTTCTCTAACTCAGCACGCGGTCTCAACTCGGAAAGGGGAACATTGATGGAGTAGATTTCTTGAGAATTCCAGCTGCACGTCCAGAACGAAATTCGTGTAAAAGATCATTGATTCGATATCACCACAAAATACTGTCTCACAGCTGAATCATTTAAAATTTCCGTCCCACTGAATACCTTTGTATGATTATATACGCGACTTGACAAGCTTTTTGTTTTTTGTTATATTTTTAACTTTGGCAAAAGAAATAAACTCCCTAGCCAACGCAATCTAGTGATTGGTGCTGTAGTGAACCAAATATACATCGAAAACAATTTTATTTAGTATGCAGTGCCATAAGAGAGAGAGAGATCTATTAACCAAATTGGATGGTGCATACGACAAGGTACTTGAAGAAGAAAAAGCAGTAAAACTTCCAAACATGTCCTCGTGGCATACAAGATTATCCACGCAATTAAATACTTACATCTAGCGTGACTTTGTTAGTTATAAATTAACTATTAGTTATCTGAAGTTATTTGTAGCTCATTTCAAATTCGATTGATGCACCACCACCAGATATTTTGCATTAGACCTACCTAATCCCAGCTTTATAAACAAAGTCGCATTATATTCAGCATTACCTTTCTCGGCCTTTTGGCTAAGATCAAGTGTAGTATTTGTTTGTATCAGCTTAATATCTGACATGTGGGTCAATGGTCCATACGATATTAAATTAATTTTTTAAGATGAAGTCCCGCCACAATAGCTTGCTATTGGGGACTTCATGTGCCGCCCTGCTCGGTCCCGGCTCACCCAAAAAAATAAATTCATAATTATTCTGGGGAAAGAAAAAGCTTTTGGCTACCATGCTTTTACGGCAGGATGACATTTAATTATGCAAAAACTGCACGACCTGCTTAGCCTGCTTACCCAACTCAGGTTCAGAACTATACGTACCGTTCTGCATTAAGTATTTTACCGTTCTGCATTAAGTATTGAACGAAAATTAAGCTATGACTGTATTAATTGTGGATTCTGATCCTACTTGAGATACAGTCTTGGGATGTTTGACAAATTAACATCATTTAGCGACATAGCAAGGATGGTTCATTAGCTGAGCCACTGTAATGCTATGTTTGGGGCAAGGATGAGAAAAAACCTACAAGTATGACCAAAAATATTTGCTTGTATTGAGAAATATTAGTAGACCAGAAATATTTGCTTGTATTGAGAAATATTAGTAGCCAGCCTGCAATTTAGTAAAAAAAAAACTGGGTGGGCAAACAATTAATATGGTTTAACAGACTTTTGCCCATCTAGTAGTAGTTGGTGTGTTTATAACATTCCACAGCGATGACATAAGAATGCGGAGTTTACAAAAAGTGTATAATTAAAGGTATACGGACAGTGGCAGAAGTAGGATTTTATGAAAGGAGGGGTAATATTTAAATTTTTAAAATTAGTTTTATAATTCATAATACATAACTAGTTCCTAACAATTGATTTAATCATATTACATGATGGCAATTTAAATTTCTCCTCTTTTTTTCCCGTTGATTGACATGTTCTCATTAAAATAATACTAGTAGTTAATTATTATTTTTTGAGGGTGAGCAAAATAGTGTAGCTTTGAAAACTTTCAAAAGAAAAATATTCATCAAGGGTGGGCGCTTGACCCTGCGGTCCCGGTGCTGTCTCCGCCACTATAGGGACAACATAGCAACATACTTACCTGGATGAGGTCGATCGGCGATCAAGATGGTTCATGGCCTAGATTACTAGTTTAGTGACCTCCCTTGGGAGGGGTGCTAACCAAGCTAGCCTAAGATCTACCAAATGGGTGGAGTCTACATCGTCATTTGTGATAGGTGGGCATGCGTTCGCGCAGCCCACGCCAACTTTAGTAACAATATTATGCAACGGATATGTATTGAAATTATGTTGAATTCCAAAAATAACTTAGTATATATACATATGGAATGTTTATAACTTGCTATATACGAAGTTTTGGCGTGCTTTATTTTTTAATCTAGCCATGCCGAATTGGAATTATAAGTAGTTTCGAATTATATATACTAACTCTAATTGCAATATCTCTAGCCTCGGAATTGTTTTATATTTATATTGTCCTCAGTACAAGGACATGAATTTAGTTAAGTTTTTCCCATGCTATCAAATTATCTTTTTTCTGGGCAGAAACTCCGCCACTACAAGGACTCTATACGTGTCACCTACCTCTGTACTACTCCCTAGTTCAAATAATTTGTAGCAATGTAACTAAGGCCTCATTTGTTTTCCTCTTAACCGTCTGAATGACCCTATCTTACCGCTTAAAGATAGATTAAGATCATTCGGACCTTACTTTTTTGCTCCTGAATCATTGAGATACCGCATAATCGCTCAGATAGATAATTCTAGCCTAACCATTAAGTAACAAGTTTTTACATGCATAACACCATGACCTTCAATTTATATCATTTCATGTCATATACTCATATATACATTCAAGTTTTATAATTGTATTTATGTTATTTATATTATATTAATATATATGTTTAAACATATAAAAGTTAATATTATATTATTTATTAATATATGATATAACTGATACTTGATATTATTAAAATAGTGAAAAACACTTGTAATATTATTATAACATATTCTCATAAAGTAGCCCAATCCCTAACTCCTAATATACTAGCTAATTTTGGATTTATTTTTTTAAATAATTTTAATTCTTATTAAATAATATCATTTATTTGGTTGAGTAAAATACTAAATTAAAATCATTCAAATATTTATTTGGCAAACAATATTAATTATTATGCATTCAGATATCTTATTCATTCGGTTGGTTCAGAAATTTTAATCATTCAGAATTATTAATTCAGATTTACCAAATGACCCATATATTAATTAACTTTTTTAAGATCAGTTCGATTAATTGGTTGGGTAAAGAATTGAAAAAATGACAAAAATACTAGTTCTACAAATTTTGGCCAAAAATACCAATGGGATACGCATTTCTCATTTGGGTATCCCAATTATTTTTTTAAAATATTTTGAAATTTCAAAAAAGAAAAATTAAAATTGGGTGTGATAGCATCTGTGAAATGTGTATCACCCTTTTGACCAGCTTAATAAGCATCTCTGTGAGATGCGTATCTCACCTTATTTATTTATTTATTTTTTTCATTTTTTATGTGATGCCCATTTGTCAAATGTGTATTAAAGATACTCATTTGTCAAATGCGTATCCCAATGATATTTTTGTATTTTCGTTATTTTTTCGTTTAAAACTGGTATTTTTTGTCATCATCCTAAAACATATTAGATAATTCTTTAGTCTAATCTGTTTTAATGAAACATTGTCGAAATACAAAAAATGGTCAATCTAAAAATCGAGCAAAGTAAATTTAGTAATTTTAATAGTTTGTTAGTTATAAAATAACTAACTATTAGCTATCTGAAGTTATTAGTAGCTGATTTCAAATTCGAGTGATGCACCATCACCAGGTATTTTGCATTAGACCTGCCTAATCTCGATCGGCTTTATAAACTAAATCGCACGTTATATTCAGCATTACCTTCCTCGACCTTTCGGCTAAGATCAAGTGTAGTATCTGTTCTAATCAGCTTAATATCTGATATGTGGGCCAATGGTCCATACGATATTAAATTAATTTTTTAAGGGGGGAGTCCCGCCACAATAGCTTGCTATTAGGGATTTAATGTGCCGCCCAGGTGTTGCACTACTGCTTGGTCCTGGCTCGCACAACAAAATAAATTCTTAATTATTCTGGGAAAAAAAAGCATTTGGCTACCATGCTTGTACGGCAGGATGACATTTAATTAAGCAAAAACTGCACTATGACATTTATAAATACAAAAACTCCACGACCTGCTTATCCTGCTTACCCAACTCAGGATCAGAACTATACATACCGGATTATGATCCTACTTGAGATACAGTCTTGGGATGTTTGACAAACTAACATCATTTAGTGACATAGCAAGGATGGTTCATTAGTTAAACCTGTGGCAATCAAAGATTTATGAACCATATACGATGATTTTAACTTGCACGAAAAAGAAAAAGTGACCAATACTACATACATCATCATAAGCCAAGTGATGACAAAAGGTAAGAAGTGATTGTAGGAAGTATAGATTAGTGTCATACTTGAAATCAAGAAATCAAGAGTGAAATATCAAAAAATAGTTCGAGGCACGTGAAAACCACGCTATCCTTAAAACAGATAAGCCCATTCCGTATGGTGTTTGAAGGTGTGTTGGTCTCCGTCTCCTAGGATACAACGAACAAAGGTGATTTGAAGCACTTGCAAATCCGCCTTCTACGAATCGAACAAATACCGTATCTATCTCACTAAACAGAACCTAGAGCTCTAAGAGGAGTATGCAAGAAAAGGATGAAAATTTTTTAGCTTTCTTTTTCCTCTCCCAAACAATGAAGCAAGACTCTCCTTATATAGGAGTACAAAATATGTGTAACTTACATACTAAATTAAAAATGAAACATCTACCATAATGAGCTAAAATAAAGAACACGTCAATATTTAGTCATTATGAAGAGAGTTACAAAATTAATTTGCAAGTTACAAAATAAAATAATAAAACACAATTTAATTTTATTCATATAGTCCAACAATCCCCCACATGAATAAAATTGACATTGTAAAATGACATTTTAACACGGAGATAGAGCGACGGTCAGCATAAGATAGGTAGGCGTTACCTCTTCAACATTCCCTTGTAAGAACATATTTACATTTCTAGAAAATCAGTAGTCTCATCGACCTTGAACTGTTTTCTGTATTGTGAAATAATGATACATACCCCACTGATGTCTTTCTTATATTTGTTCAGTTCTCACTGTTAAGCCCATTTTGGTCTTGAGTTTTAGCCTGATTCTGTGAGTTTTATCCAGAATTAGCCCCACAGTTCTTTCTTGAAACGACCCCACTTCACTCACACAGGTGATCTCTTTAAATAATATCATTGTATTATTTTGTTCGACTTATCGACACACAAGGATCATTAAAAGCATTGCTTAGCCTTATCCATATTTTATCACTGTTTTTCATCATAGGAATGGACTTGGGAGTAGAACCCCCACATTGATCTCCCTAAGTCTTTACAATTAGGTTGTCTCATTGAACCATGATCTTGGGATAGCCAGTCAACATGGTTGGGTTTCCTTTGTATCGACTTTTATTATGGGTTTTAGTCTCATTCCTTTCGATGATTTCTCAACTAACTCTCTTGTTAACCCCTTGGTTAGCGGATCTGCAATATTATCTTTTGATCTGATAAAATCAATAGTGATAACTTCAGTTGAGAGTAATTGTCTAATGGAGTTAAGAGTATTCATCATTTTAAGATATAGTTTCACCTGTCCTTTTCGATTAACTTACTTTCTTTGAACTTACGTGGAAACACATGTTCAAAAAATGAAACATTTCTCGATTCCATTATTGTAGTCTTGTGTATATTGATGATTTTTGACTCATGCACAAGACACCTATATACATACCTAAAAAAATACAATCCATTATCTTTCGACCGATTTTCACTATTTTTGTTCTGATACTAGAACCTTTTAATTGCAAGGCACCCCCACAATTGTAAGAATTTATAGAAAGCCTTCTTTCGTTTCCATAATTCATAGGATGTCTGCTCTTCATTTTTTAGGGGTATCTTATTAAATAGATAATCTGTTGACAAAACAGCATATCTCCACATATTCTCATGCAACCCTGAACATAACGACATTGCATTGCTCACTTCTTTCAAGGTCCTTCGTATAAAATTCACCAAACGGTGATACATATTCATGACCTCAGACACTTTAATATTCTCGTTGAATTTGAGTTTCAACTTATTTCTATAGAGTTCAAATTCTCTATAACTTCATCTTGGCTTTTTGAGCAATAGATATAACATGATCTTGTACTATCATTCACAAATGTGACAAAATACTTGTTACCATCCATTTTTCCTTTTGTGCCACCTCTTGAAATTCAGCCCACTGAATTTCTCCGATTTTCCGCGTGAACGGTTATCGGCACACCCTAACAAAACGTAAACTAAATATCCAGAAAGCAATCCACTTTATTTCCAATCTTACGGCAAATAACATTTTTTGTTTGGAATTATGATTTTTAAACCTCTTGTAATACTTTTATTATAAAAATGACACTGAAGCATATACAGAGTGCCCACCTGATTCTGGATCCGTACTAAACCAAAACTTGCTTGTTAACAGTCTAAATTTCAGCCTCTTAGTTCCTATAATTCTGAACAATTCTGAACAGTAACGGAAGCCTACTCTTCAAACTCGTTTTATTAATCTTTTCATCAGGTTTAATCACGGAAATTTGCAACAATCAGATAATATTTTGCAAAAGACATAAAGTGATGTACATCATAAGTTATCAAGATCTCGGTACCTGAAAAGTCGCAGAGACATACAAAACATTCACTTCGAGGCGGCTGTCTCTCTCTCTGAATGCTTAACCAAAAAATCCATAATTCCCTTCTTTAAGTTGGCCTGGTCTCAACTAAGTAAAGGGATATTGATCAATTCTTTCCAAAGTCCCCCTGCAGAGTCAGAATGAAATTTGTGAATGAGCTTGCTGCTTTGACATCAACACAAAATATATTTCACAACTACTACATTTAATATTTTAGTCCCAGTGAATATATTGGTATGATTACAAGGTCCCGAGTTTTTATGCTTTGTGCTTTTGGGCATTCTATCCACTTTGGCAAAAGAAATAAATTTCTTGGTCAAAACAACACGAGTGATAGGTTAAGTACTTAAGAACCACTTTATTCAACATGCAATGACATAAAAGGTAGCTCCATTCAGTAAACTGGATCGTGCATACCACAAGGTACTCGCACAAGAAATAAAAGTAAAACTTCCAAAACATGTCCTCGTTCATGTCATATTATCCATGCAATTTAATACTTACACCAAGGGTGAATTGATTAGTAGAACTTAGTACATTCATAAATCTTATATTGAATTAAGCTCATCGTACTATTGGTGATTTTTAGGAGCTGATTTCTAATTCGAGACACGGATCTCCAAGAGATATTTTGCATCCGGCTTTATAAAAAGAAGTCACATAATACCTTTATGGCCCTTTGGGTAAGATCAAGTGTAGTATCTATTCTTATCAACACTAATAAAATATATGAGAAATTACATAATAATATTTCTACAAATGATATTAAATAAATTTTAATTATTTTTTTAAAAAAAGATTCATATCGAATAAATAAAATATTAAAACATAAATAATAAAATACTAATAAAAATCCGTTCATCGCATGAGATGCAAGCTAATATGTAACGCACAATAAATTATAATATAAATGAATCAGACGTAGGTGTTTATAATTGTGTACTTTCAAAGTATTTATTCTTAATTGAAGTAACTTAAATTTATCAAATATCAAGAAATTTGCTGAGAACTGGGAAACTACAAATCCAACAATTAATTATTTGGTTTGATATTAATGAAGTTCATATTTTATAACTATTCTAAAACTAACATCTAATTACCGATTCGAATTCTATACCACCATGAGATATTCTAAGTTATAGCTACTTGATCTCACCTTTTTAAACAAAGTCTTACATTATGTTTTGAGCAGCCTTTCACAGCCTTCGGGCTAAGATCACCGTAGTATCTATTCTTATCAGTTTAATATCTGATATGTGTGCCAATGGTTCACATGGTATTAGATTAATTTTCCGAAGAGGGAGATCTACAATAGCTTGCTATTGGGGTCTTCATGTGACGGTAATGTTTTTTGAGATTGGAATTATGATTTTAAAATGTCTAGTAATACTTTTATTATAAACAATGTAATGACACTGAAGCATGTACAAAGCGCCCACCTGGTTCTAGATCCGTACCAAATCAAAACTTGCTTGTGTAACAGTCTAAATTTCAGCCTCTTAGTTCCTATAATTCTTAACAATTCTGAACAGTAACGGAAGGCTACTCCTCGAACTCGTTTTATTATTCTTGTTATCGAGTTTAATCACAGAAATTTGGAACAATGAGATAGTATTTCGCAAAACACATAAAGTGATGTACATCATAAGTTATTGAGATCTCGGTACCTGCAAAGTTGCAGAGACATACAAAACTTTCACTTAGAGGCGGTCGTCTCTCTGAATGCTTAACAAAAAAAATCCAAAATTCTCTTCTTCAAGTTGGCGTGGTCTCATCTAAGTAAAGGGGATATTTAGCAATTCTTTCCAAAGTCGCCTTGCACAAACAGAATGAAATTTGTGAATGAGCTTGCTGCTTTGACATCAATACAAAATATATTTCACAACTACTACATTTAAAATTGTAGTTCCAGTAAATATATTGGTATGATTACATGGTCCCGAGTTTTTATGCTTTGTGCTTTTGGGCATTCTATCCACTTTGGCAAAAGAAATAAATTTCTTCACTACAAGAAAAACAGTTTCAGACAACACCTATCAGACAACGGTTACTGGAAAAAGTGTTGGCCGAAATAAACAGACAAGCGTTTATTATCATCACTGAAACAATGTTGTGTGAACCGGATTCATTACAACAGTTTAACGACCATTTACAAAACTATTGTGTGAAGTATTGGATTAGAGAGATTTCAGACAACCGTTTGTAATTATACTTGTTTTATTATATTTCACACAACGGATCATAAAACTGTTGTTTGACTTAGACAAGTGTTTTCAATATTGTATAATTAATGATACTTCAAACAACATAACATTAAAACCATTATCTGAAGCATATAATTTTGTATACTAATAAGACACGTGCTACTTCATTAATGTGTCACGTGGCACAAAAGATATATATTTTTTAGAGTATTATTTAGATAATTAATTATACAACCGTTTCCTACCCATAAAGTGTTGTCTACACCATTTACATAGAACGGGTTTTTCCCCAAAGCCTTGTGTGAGCCTATTTCAGACAATAGATTCTCTTAAATCGGTATTACATGTATAACTATTGTTTTATTTTCACTCATACAACACACATGTGTTTAAAAACCGTTATCTGTTAGACACTACAAGACAAAAATTACCTTTTTACTATAAGACAAAATTTATGATATTCACTAGTTTTCTTAAAATAGCGTACAAAATAAACATATACTTTTTAAAAAAATTTATACATGATTAAAATGGATAGATCTTAACATCCATACGGTTGAATCGTCGAAAAAAATAATTTTAAATTAATACCGAGCTAATGATATAGATTACAAAAATTTTATGCACTACCTCCTCACTTTTAAACATAAAACACATACTCATACTTTTGTATTAACTACAAAAATAACTTCTTATTAAAAAGTAACCATACACATCTATACATATGCATAATATAATTATATTTTTTAAGCAAAGAGTACAAAAATCAAAATTGATTAATGAAATTAGACTTTTTAACTCTTAAAAAAGACAATTAAATATACAACGATTTCCTCTCTATAAACACTTGTCTACAGTACTTACTTACAACTGGTTTTGCCCAAAGCATTATGTGAGTCTATTTCAGACAATAGTTTCTCATACAACGGTATTACGCGTGTAACTGTTGTGTCATTTCTACTCGTACAACACACTGGTGTTTAAAAAACCGTTGTCTGCTATACACTACAGGTTAAAAATTACCTTTTTACAATAAGACAAAATTTATGGTTTTCGACTTGTTTTGTTAAAAAAACATACAAAATAAATATTAAATTTTTTTATACATGACTAATAGTGATAGATCTTAATATCCGTATAGTTGGATCGTCAAAAAAAATAATTTTAAATTAATACGAAGCTAATCGTGTAGATAACAAAAATTGTTATGCACTACCTCATCACTTGCAAATATAAAACACATACTCGTACTCTTGTTCGAACTATAAAACTATGTTCTTATTACAAACGATTGATACAAATTTGTACATATGCATAGTATTAAATATATTTTTCATGTTATAGGGTACAAAAACCAAAACTAGTTTAAAATATAAAAATAACATTTTCCGTCTTATATTATATATTGCATAATTAAAAATAAATTACATATATTTTATATAAGTGTATTTCTTTCTTTTAATTTTAATTTTTAATAATTTTAATTAATAATTTGACATTTTAACATTGATACGATTGGATCATCGAAAAAAATATTTTTAATTTAATATAGAGCTAATTATAGTTTTATAAAAATCTCTAATGCTTACCATCCCTAACTTTTAAACAAGATAACATACTAATAACTCTTATTCCAACCATAAAAGTATCTACTAATTATTATCAATATATATTTGTACGTATACATAATATAAATATATTTTTCTAAGTTGTAGCTTAAAAAAATAAAATTCATAAAAAATGAATTATTCTATGTATATCTAATTTTTTCTAAAAAAAATTAAATTTCTAAATAATCTTATATGGAGTACCAGTTTTTAACTTTTCATTGCCCTCTTTATTTCCCACCTTCCCCCAAACCTAAATTTTCATTTCCCCCTTCTGAGCTCCCCTTATTCTTTCACAGCTAAAAGTCTAAAACACTCGAGAAAACCCATACACCAAAACTCAATTCTCTTTCATCTCTCCCGCACACAACTTTCATCTCACCCACAAAACCCTAATTCCTAGTTCATACTTTTCCTGCTTGATAGGTTATAGAAAATCTAGTCCGAGCCTAGATCTCTGCTACTTGTCCCTCTTCTATCTCATACAATCTCATTCAGATCTACTCAGACAAAAGATATTGGACAACCAAAATCACACTGAAACACTCTCTTGTAATCTAGGGCTTCAATTTGGTGCTTCGATTAACTGAGGTACAAATAAATTTATATATATTTCCATATTCAAGGCTTTTAATTGAGAGTTTTTTATTTTTCATTTAGAGCTCCACATTAAAGGCTTTTAATTGAGAGTTTTTTATTTTTCATTTAGAGCTTTAGAATTAGGAATTGTGTACTTGGGGGTTTAATTTTATTATTTATATATACATGTATCGAGCTATGTGTACGATTTGATTTGTTCAAGGAGTTCCTAGGATCTGTTAGTCAAAGTTAATTTGTAAATTGTTATCAAGAATGTCTACCTCTGTTTATCAAGATTGGAATATGGCATGATTTTTGTTGTTTGGTTGAGTTCTTAACATTGGCTCAGTGATTAATCTGAATGCAGAATGAATAAGAACCGAATGTTTTCACTTTGTCAGATTCCAAGGCTGGACTCCACATTTGTTTTATAAAGTTTTACTTGTATTTCTAATTATATCAAATAATCTTATTGAGATGACTGGGAAACTATGACAAGATCATATTAGAGTACTATACATTCAGTATACCTTTTTATGTGATGCATATTAGAGTAATATACATTCGTTATCTTCTTTACATAATCTATTGTAGTAACTTCATGGTTCTTAAGATTTAGGCCTTATACCTTCTTTTATTACTGTCTCATGACATAAGAAAGTAACTATTTATTAGCTTTAGCAAGATGTTAAATGATCTATTTTGTTCAATGGTGTCATCCAATCACATTTTTTTTTATTTATTTAAGTTTAATTTCATTGCTCTTTGTTACAGTTTCTGGACGAGAAGCAGAGTGTAAACGTTTTGCGGTTTCTCCAAGCAATTGATAGGTAAATATGACTACGGAGACCTGTTTGTGTATAACATCAATACATTAAGTATTGCTTCATGAATCATTTATGTTAATATGTAGTATCTAAACTTCCAAGTATTGATGATTTAGGAGGCATGATATTACTGAAGGCCTGAAGACATTAAGATGTCGAACAATTATTCTTTTACATAGTGGCAGAGCTATATAGCCATATAGGGATTGGTGGGATCTCCACAAAATTTAAGTACTTGCTACAAATTTTTTTAGCCCCCACAAAAGGAAAAAAAATAAAGGAGATATATTAGCTTATAATTTTTGTTATACTTTAGCCCCCATAACTAAAGTTTTGTTATATCAATGGAGTATTTCCTCATGGCATATGGCATGTACAGGTTGTACCAATTGAATGGAAGTCCAAGGAGCCCACTCAGTCTGTCGTGCATTTCTGCAGAGCTCCTATCTCCCGAAAGTATGGGCTTGAAGCTTAAACCAATCATAACTAAGGTGTCACCTGTCTCGAGTGATGACGAAGACAGACTTCTAGTGCACATTCAAAGGGAGGTGATGGTGGCCGTGGTGGTGATGACTCAAAGTGCTATGAATGCGGAGAGCCTGGTCACTTCGCCAGAGAGTGCCACTTGCGCATTGGTTCAAGAGGCCTGGGAAGTGGACGCCGTCGAAGTGTCAGTCCTAGACGTCGCAGGAGTCCAAGATATGGGAAGAGGTAGCTGCTTTATATTATTATTATGTAAAAATGGAGTTCAGTGAATGATAGGTGATGCTCTGTTTGAGGACCTAATTTTTGTAGATGTGTGATTTGTACTTTGATGAATATTGGTTAGTTGCAACTATTGTATTAACTCTATTTTAATATTTTAATAAAAATATTGTTTTATTTATCATTAGAAAATACTGTCACATTTAAGAAACAATTGTTAAAAATATCTGTAGACAATAATCTGTATATTTTGTTTTGTATGAATAAGATATGAACAATAGGGTGAAGAACATAAACCATAGTCTGCTATCACGAAATACAACATTTGTAAAATCCCAAACTGTTGTTTAAATCGATTGTCAACAACGCTTTACAAACAAAGTTTTGAGTAGAGGGAACTAGTACAAGACATTTATGATAAATAGAGTTATGTAAACACCAAACAAACAAATTTTTAAGTTATATAATCAAATAAAAATATTATTGTAATGTCTTTCTTACAACACGAAGAAACTGATAAACACTTGTTATAGACCACTTATGACAACAGGTTTTTTTAATAGCGTTGTTTTTTCTAGCTCTTGGACAATGCAGTTAAACGCGTCTCTGTTGTCCGACTTTGTTTTGCACAACAATTGTGTATTGTTGTCTGAGATGCATTTCAGATGGCATCTCAAAAGACAACGAGATTTGTGGTCTTTAGACAACGGGGAAAAACCCTTGTATGAAGCCTTTTTTCTTGTAGTGCTTGGTAAAAACAACAACAGTGACCGGTTAAGTACTTACCCAAAGACACATTGTGAAACACTTTATTCAGCATGTAATGACATAAAAGGTAGCTCCATTCAGTAAACTGGATCGTGCATACCAGAAGGTAGTCGCACAAGGAATAATAGTAAAACTTCCAAAACATGTCCTTGGTCATGTCATATTATCCATGCAATTAAATAGTTCCACCAAGGGTGAATTGATTAGTAGAACTTAGTACATTCATAAATCTTATATTGAATTAAGCTTATTGTACTATTGGTGATTTTTAGGAGCTGATTTCTAATTCGAGACACGAATCTCCAAGAGATATTTTGCATCCGGCTTTATATAAATAAGTAACATAATACCTTTATGGACCTTTGGGTAAGATCAAGTGTGGTATCTATTTTTATCAGCACTAATAAAATATATTAGAAATTACATAATACGGAGTAATATTTGTACAAATGATATTAAATTTTAATTATTTTTGTAAAAAAAGATTCATATCAAATAAATAAAATATTAAAACAGAAATAATAAAATACTAATAAAAATCCGTTCATCGCACGAGATGGAAGCTAATATGTAACACACAATAAATTATAATATAAAGGAATCACACGTAGGTGTTTTTAATTGTGTACTTTCCACGTATTTATTCTTAATTGTAGTAACTTAAATTTATCAAATACCAAGAAATTTGCTGAGAGCAAGGTAACTACAAATCCAACAATTAATTATTTGATTTTATATTAATGAAGTTCTTCTTTTATTACTCTTCTAAAACTAAAATCTAGTTACCGATTCGAGTTATATACCACCACGAGATATTCTAAGTTATAGCTACTTAATCTCACCTTTTTAAACAAAGTCTTACATTATGTTTTGAGCAGCCTTTCTCAGCCTTCAGGCTAAGATCATGCGTAGTATCTGTTCTTACCAGTTTAATATCTGATATGTGGGCCAATGTCGAAGGAGGAGATCTACAATAGCTTGTTATTGGGGTCTTCATGTGTCGGGAACGTTTTTTGAGGTTGGAATTATGATTTTAAAACGTCTAGTAATACTTTTATTATAAACAAAGTAATGACACTGAAGCATTGTTAAACGTTATGAGTGTTGTAGAAGGGGGGTTGAATGCAACTTGATAATTTATCACTTATCTTGCTAACAACAAACAAGAACAAGAAGTAATAATATCAACTGACAAATGCAAACAACAGTAAGCAATTAAATAAAGAATGGCGTTTTACTTCAAAAATTAATTTTATTAATTTTTGTTTTTTTGCTACAACTGACTGGAAGAAATTTTCAGCTTCAATAATACAATAACAAGAGATTGCTAGTGTTTCTATGCATGAGAAAAGTTAAGCTCAGTTGCATAAGGGAAAGTGTTTGTGAGATATGTGTATTTATGCTAAAACACATATCCCACTTACAAGTGTACTTTCCCTTGTTCCTAGGACAAATGCTTGAAATAGAAACTTCACTTTTCCTATTCAAATTTGTCTTCATTCCATTTGTAGATAAAGTTGCTCTGAGAAGATTTGACATTCTTGACTCCTTGAGCACGCTTTATCTTTTTGCTTATTTTTTCTCAAGTTGCAGTAGTAGACTTGACAGTCTAGGTAGAATTGTCAAGATCAATCTGTGAATTAACATTACCAAGTTTGCTACTTGAAACAGACTGTCAGCTTCTCCAAAAGGTTATTGTCAACCTTTAACTTCTCTTTGGTAACAGCATCTTCGACTCCGCATACTTTACTGTCAAGTTTGTCAGTCTTCTAAAACATGCTGTCGTCCAAAGGTACTGTCAACTATCCCGCCAAACATAATGTCAACTATCCCCGCCAAAGTTACTGTCAGAGAAACTTGCTGTCAATCTCCTCCAAGTTTACTGTCGAGGAATAGTTGCTCTCAGTAAAACTTGCTGTCTTAGAATCTTCATTCTCCGCCAAGTTTACTGTCGAGGAATATTTGTTGTCAGTTGTTTCAAAAGGTGATGTCACTTGAATATGATGTCGTAGGCTTCAGTTTGTAGAATGTTACTGTCAATGATTTGATCCATGCTGTGCATGAACACTTTGTGAACTTCTACTTCATAGATTATTTATTACATTTGTATAAGACATTAACTATTGATACTTACTATCACCTACTTGGCTTTGATACATACTGTTACAAGTGACATTTAAACATGTATATGACAGTATGTTTTACTTAGTTAATTTCTAATTAATCTAAGTAAAATATTAGTTGATTACATTGTTAACACCACAATCCCTAACAATCTCCCCCAATTTGTTTTTATGAAAAATAAAGGCAAATTCAAAGAAAATTGCAGATGCTAAATCAACTAATAAAAACATAAGTGTTTGTACAGGAAAATATTCAAGAAAAATTACAAGTACAATTTTCTCTCAAATTAGGCCTCTAGACTGAGCAAATCTTCAACTTTTAGCTTGAGCTTCAAATTCACTTCTTGTCTGCAGTCATCCTTCCATACAAACCTTCAAGAGCTTTTAGTTCCTGCTTTTCTTCATCTGTCTTGGCATGATCAGAGTCGCAATCTAAGACTAGTTTCACCATTTTGTAAGAAAGATTCTTCAATTCTCTGTAGGTGTAGTAGTTCTCAGTTGGCCCTTTTCAGATACATAGATATTTCATTCCAAACATGTCTTTGACAAATCTTTCCTTTGTAGAAGAGAAAATCTACTTCACTCTGAGTTTGTCAATGGCTTCATCTTCATCTTCTCTTGACTCAATAATCTCCCAAACAATCTTGCTAAGATCTCTTTCAAATTCTAGGAATGAACCTGTAGTGAGTCTGAAGATCTTCCTCAAGTTTTCATTGTTAAGCACCCTGAAATTGACAGCCTCCATTTCAATGCTATCAACAATGATTCTCAGGGGACCAAAAAGAACAGGAGACACATAATTTGGCCTTTTAGAGAATTGATCATTTAACATTGCGTGCTTCATGTCAATCTCATCCTCCTTAATTCATTTTGTTATTTTCTCCACCTTTTGTGCAGTTTCAACTTCACTTTCAAATTTCTTCCTCTTCTCCCTTTCTTCTTTCTTCTTGGAGTCACATATATCCAGTGCTCTATTCTTTAGATAAAAAATTTCAAGGTTGGTGATGTTGAGAAGTTGCTTCTTGATCAGCTCGGTGATTTGAAGACATTAATAGCTAGATTTTTTAACTCCTCAAAAGTGATTTCTTCAGCAAATCCACCAGAGTTGTAGAATATCATTCTATCAGGGTTTCTGAGAAGACATTGTTGAGTCTTCTCATACTCAATCTTTCTTTCAAATTCTTTCTTCTTCTTGGCTTGAATTATTCTCATAACACTAGACATGAGTTTGCTTTCCTCAGGATAAAGATACTCTTTCAACTGATTCACCAATTCTTCAAGTAGATCCATATTTTTGTTTTGCAGGGAATTTGTGCTCCAAAACTCCTTAACTCTATCTTCACTTGCAAACATCACCCCATCTGAATAGACAATTGTCTCAGGCTCTTCAGCATCTGTAAAGTCCAAAGGGTGTGGTTCGAAAGAATCCATCAGTTTCATGAACTTTCTAATTAACATCCCTCTCAAAACATGTGTCCTTATGTTTGTTCCTTGAATTATGAGTAGCATCTTTCTTATCAGAAAATAGTTCACATCTTTCATTTCATAACTCATTTCTTCTACTGCTCCATTTGAATAGTAAAGGATTAGCTTGCTAAGTGAATTGACTTCAGACCATTCAACATCCACCTTGATCAATGATTTTGCCTTTGATTATTCCAAGTTGTTTATTGTAGGTCTTCTAATGTCAAGACAATCCTCATGTAGCACCTCAGACATCAGCTTCCAACTCTTTCTGTTAGGTTTCCTGCTAGAGTGTGGCTTAGGTCTTTCAGCCCTTGCAATCTTGCGTTTCTTTGATATGAGGATTTTTCTTGATAGTAACTCTTTCATGACAACATCTTTCTTGTCTTCTTCAAAGTCAAGGACCACAGTTTTCAATATTCTTCCTTCAACACCATCCTTATACTCATTCTCATCCTTCAACTTATCTTTATCCACCTTATTTCCAGTTCCAGATAATCCTTCATTATTGTTATTGTGTTGGCTGGAACTACCTGCACCTCCATCAGACTTTTCATCATCATTCTCATCCTTATTTCTCCTCATTCTATCAGCCCTCAATTTTTCAACCCTTTCAATTTCATTCTTCATAATCTTCACTACATCCATCACCTCCTCACTTTGCTCCAATTTGCAGAAGTAATCAAATGCTTCTCTCACCAACTTTAGTTTGTACTCACTAACTCTTTTTAAGTTCATGAATCTGTACTTGCCATCATTTGAGAAACTGTATCTAATGCTCAGAGGGTTGTAAGTGATTTCTGGAAGCTTTTCCCTTATCAATTTCAACAGGGTTTTTTTGAGATTTTCATTTAGGAATGATTTCTCAGCCTTGATTTTGAGTCTAATTGCTTCAATAACTGGAATCTCCTGTCTGCTGAGAAATCCTAGACTGACATACTAACTTAATCCTCATTCCATTCTTACTGTTGTCACCCATTTATTACTGACAAATATTATCACAGCAGCTCCCATTATTGACTGTTTCAACTGTTCATAGAATTTCTTTGGGTCTCTGTTGGATGACACCTTGATTTCTTTAATTCTTTCATAGAAACTTGTAACCTAAAATGCATTACTGTTTTCATTTTCATCAATCATCAAAACAGTAGCTTCTTCTTCAGTAAGATTCTCCCTCTTCACTAGAATAGTATCATCAGCATATATTTGATATAGCTTTCCTTTTCCTTTTCTAGCTGCATGAACTATTTGAACCTCCTTAACACCACTTTCTTTAATCACAATGCCTTTCTCCTTAGGCCTATCAACTTGCTTCTATTTCTCCTCCTTATTACCACCAAGCTGTGTAGCAATCTCAGCAGCCACACTAGACAGCAATGCTAGTTGACTCCCCCCCTGAGATGCAGCTTGTGTTTTCTCCTTATCACTCTCATCTACAAACACTTCAGCTTGTTCTGTCCCTTCCCCCTTAGTTGAAGTAGCAATTGCAAGGTTTGAAAATTTAGAATTGAACTCTTGAAACTTGTCAAAGATGACCTTGAATCCTTCATTCATGGTTTGCTCTAGACTAGTCTGTGACAACAACTTTATCATTAACAGTTTCAGAGGCTGTGACAGCAATCTCTTACACCCTTTGAGTGGAAGGTTCTTGTGGATTGCTATGATCAGTCTTATTCAATTGTTGGAATAGTTCATCAACATTTTGTTCTTCAATTGTGGCAAAATGTGATGCACCATAATTAAATGAGCTATGTTTCACATTTTCTAGCCCTATTGTGTGTGTATCTTCAAGTGTGGGCTCAGGTTGAGTGTGTTCAACCTATTGTGCAGATTCTGTACAAGTTGCCATGGGAGACTGACCAATTTCAATAGATGCCTCATGTTGAGAGGAGACATCCAGAGATGTGTATTGATCCCTTTTAAGAGATGTGCCCTTTTGATAGGACACATCCTGGTTAACAGAGGTTGATACCCTTGCCTTCTTTCTCCTAGGCTCACCAGGTCCCTCTGTGGGTTCTGTGATCATACTATCCTCCTTATTTGCTGCAACTTGTGCAGTTTCACCACCTACCTGTGGAAAGGTTTCTAGCCTAGGTTGATTGGTTCTCCTCCTTTAAGGAGTCTGGTCCTTTTGAGAGGAACCAGACCCTTGGCTAACAGTTTTGGTGACTCGAGAAGGCCGGATTCCTTCATAAGGTTTAAAGTATGGGTTAGGAATGGTGAGGTCAACACCATTCTCATCACTCAAAGAAAATACATTGTAGTCCCCAACAAATTTTAAATTTAAATCATTTATAGTAGAAAGCATGAAATCAGTTACAAACAAGCTCAATTTAGTGTTAAGTGGTTTACTGATTAACAAAGAATGTGTGTTCTTTTTCAGTGTTGGGGACTCCATGCATTGAACACTATCTAAATTTATTATGCCTACGATAAAATTAATTATAAGCATAAAAAATCTAGGATAGTAGATTACCGGTTTTCTGGCTTCTTTCTTTCCAAGCACCAGTTTGAACAGGGGCATCATGAGCTTTCTAATATTGATTTTGTAGTTGTGCACCATGGAATGCACAATTCTCCTGATGTAGGCTGGGACTTCATTCCAGCCACTGGTCTTGCTCGACATGGACCTTGATACAACATCCAACATCATACTCCATTCTTTGTTTAGATATTTTCTGTACATGCCGCCAGATGGATACCATTCATCGTTGTTTGGGCTTGACCAGGGTCCAGTATACCCAACCATCTTAAAGAACTTTGCAAGCTGAATGTCACTTGAAAACTCCTGAAATAGCGAGCCTTCAACTTCTTCCACATGAAGAGCTTCATTAATGTGAGAGAAATCAATGGTATAAGAGATACCATTGATTTGGAAGGAGATAATGCTAGCATCTTGCTCCCCCTCACATATGGCAGAGGTCCAGAATTGAGAAAATCTAGGTATTTCAAGATGAGGGCTTTCGGTGAGGGCATAGGTGAGGTAAGAATTGTTCATGAAACTAACAAGAGGTTTGAAGGCTTCTCCAGCTTCACCCACTGAAGCCATGGTAGTGAAGTTGGTTTGGGCAAGAGAACAGATAATTTGGGGTCCAGACATGGTTGAGAATTTACTGAAATTAGAAATGAAGAAGAGTTTAGAGTTTGAAATATGGTTTAAAGAAAAAGAGATTACAAAGAAAATAGAGAGTTTTTAGAAAGTAAGAGAATTTGAAGTTAAGAGAGAAATCAAGAGAAGTAAAGAGTGAGAGAAATTTTAGCTGTGTATTTATATGATGAGAAAAAGATACTATCAAAAATGAATTTTAAGTGACAGTTGTCTTCTAGTTCCATTCCTTGACAGTAACCTTTGCGCTAGAAATCACAAACACTCTTGACAGTAACATTAGCGGTTAGAGAATATGTAAAATAAATGAATAACCCTAATACTAACTATTGGTAGTATGTTATGCGGGGAATTTAAAAAACTATACTGTCAGTTGTTAGACATTAAGTTTCACAACATTTGACAGTAGGTTTCAGTCCCGCATACTATACTGTCAAGACCTCTCAAACATTTGACAGTAAGTTCCACATGATTCGACAGTAAGTTTCAGTCCCACGTATTATACTATCAAAACTTCTCAAACATTTAACAGTAAGTTTTCACAGAATTTTGACAGTAACTTAAATACTATATGACAGTATGAATAAAACATACTGTCAAGAATCTTGACAGTATCTTTTATTGACCACATATGAATTCGAGTTACTTAAAAATAAATTAGTTAACTTCTCAGTAAAATATCATCATGTCTCTCCACTGTGATAAAAATCAAAGCACCTCAAGAAGCCATTAATTCACAGTGAAATTCAAATAACTAAATTTTTAATCAACTAAACAGAATTACATTAATATGACATATTTAACATACCCAATTCACTCACTAGCCTGTTGAATGTCTTTTCATCCAATGGTTTGGTGAAAATATCTGCAAGTTGCTTCTCTGTGGGCACATAGATAAGCTTGATTGTGCCTTCCTCCAAATGCTCTCTAATGAAGTGATGTCTGATGTTAATGTGCTTAGTTTTGGAATGTTGAATAGGATTCTCAGAAATTGCTATGGCACTGGTGTTGTCACAAAAGATATGAATTCCTTGCAGAGTCAACTCATAGTCCAAAAGTTGGTTCCTCGTCCAAAGTAACTGAGCACAACAACTACCAGGTGCAATGTATTCATCTTCTGCAGTTGAGTTTGATACTGAATGCTGCTTCTTGCTAAACCATGAGACCAATCTTTCTCCCAGAATTTGACAGCTACCTGTAGTGTTTTTCATGTCTATCCTGCACCCCGCATAATCTGAGTCTAAATATCCAACTAAGTCAAATCCAGAATCTTTAGGATACCAAAGGCCTAAGTTTTGAGTACTTTTTATGTATCTAAAGATTCTTTTTACAGCTATTAAGTGAGACTCCTTTGGATCAGACTGAAACCTTACACACAACCCTGTTGCAAACATGATATCAGGCCTGCTAGCTATTAGATAGAGGAGAGATCCAATAATTCCTCTATACATTTTGTTGTCCACCTTCTTTCCTTTTGGATCCTTGTCAAGTTGAGTTGCTGTTGAGATTGGAGTTTTTGCAGGAGATGAGTCTTCCATATCAAATCTTTTTAAGAGATCTTTAACATACTTAGTCTGACAAATGAATATTTCATCTTCTTTTTGATAGACTTGAAGTCCAAGAAAGAATACCAATTAACCCATCATACTCATCTCATATTTGTTCTTCATCAACTCAGAGAATTTCTTGCATAGATCTTCATTTGTTGAACCAAAGATAAGGTCATCAACATATACTTGGACTAGAATGATATCATTTTCATGCTTTTTGTAGAAAAGAGTTTTATCCACAATCCCTCTTGTAAAGTTGTTATCAAGAAGGAACTTG
Source organism: Oenanthe sinensis (assembly GCA_028671895.1). Classification (NCBI taxonomy): domain Eukaryota; kingdom Viridiplantae; phylum Streptophyta; class Magnoliopsida; order Apiales; family Apiaceae; genus Oenanthe; species Oenanthe sinensis. Next base: position 30,812,187 of record CM053796.1, read on the forward strand.
GAAAGAGTATCATACCAAGCCCTTGGTATTTGCTTTAAGCCATACAATGCCTTGAGTAGTCTGTCACAAAGTTCTTCATCTTTGGATCTTTAAAGCCAGAGGGTTGTTCAACATATACTTTTTCTTCTAATCCTCCATTAATGAAAGCACTTTTAACATCCATTTGAAAAACTTTGAAGTTGTTGAAAGCAACAAAAGCCAAGAAGATTCTTATTTCCTCAAGTCTGGCAACAGGTGCAAATGTTTCTTCATAATTAATCCCTTCATGTTGACAGTAACCTTTTGCTACTAGTCTAGCTTTGTTTCTTGTGACAGTACCACAATCATCCATCTTGTTTCTATAAACCCATTTGGTGCCTATTATGGATTTGTTTTTTGGTGTAGACACCAATTCCCAAACACAACTTCTTTCAAATTGATTAAGTTCTTCTTGCATGGCATTAATCCAATCTGGATCAGCCAAAGCTTCTTCTAGAGTTTTAGATTCAGTTTGAGAAGGAAACAAGAGTACATGCATTCATTGGCAACATTTCTTCTTGTTTTGACTCCAGTTCCTGGATCATCAATGATTAAATAATTTGTGTGATCTCTATTTCATTTTGTTTCTCTTAGAGAATCACTGGAATCTTCAGCACTTTGTTGATTGGCAGCATCTTTTGCTCTTGCACTGTTAACATCATCAATTTCTTCAAGTCCACTATTCATGAGAACATTCCCAGAAAAATCAGTTGTTTGAGCAGTTCCTTCATTATCTCCAGACTGGATAAGATCATTTGTTAGACCAGAAATTGTGTGATCAACTTCACCAATCTCTTCTAGATAGCCTTGATTTTCAAAGAATAGTGGTTCTATTTCTTGACTTCCTTCAACTCCAGGAAATTTTGACTCATCAAAGGTGACATTTACACTTTCTTCCACAGTCTTGTGATCAATTATGTAGACTCTATATGCAGTCCTGTCAATGTCATACCCCACAAAGATTCCTTCAAGTGCTTTAGTGTCAAATTTTCCTTTGATCTCAGTTGAGTCTTCCATGAACTAGCACTTGCTTCCAAATACATGAAAATGATTGATAGTTGGTTTTCTTCCTGTAAGCAATTCATAGAGTGTATTTTCATAGGCCTTGTTGACTACAGTCCTGTTTTGAGTGTAACAAGCTATATTGATTGCTTCACCCCAGAAATATGTAGGAAGTTTTCTTTCACTCAACATTGTTCTTGCAGCCTCAATTAGAGTTCTGTTCTTTCTTTCCACAACACCATTTTGCTAAGGTGTCCTTGTTGCAGAGAATTGTTGAGTGATTCCATTGTCTTTGCAGAAATCATTCATGATATTGTTTTTGAACTTAGTACCATTATCACTTCTTAAAATTTGCACTTTGTATTTGGGATTCTTGTCAAGAACCCTTACCAAATCAATGATTTCTTGTAGAGCTTTATCCTTGGATGCTAGAAACCTCACCCAAGTGTATGTTGAGAAATCATCAACCATTACTAAAGCATATCTTTTTATTGCCAGTGATTGCACATTCACAAGACCAAATAAGTCTATGTGAATCAGTTGAAATGCTTCATTGATTGAGCCACTAAGAGTACTTTTGTGTGAAGCTCTCCTTAGCTTCCCTTTTTGGCAATCCTCACACAATCCTTCTTGACAGAATTCAAATTGAGGAAGCCCTTTCACCAATTCTCTCTTCATTAGATAATTCATTGCTTTGAAGTTCAAATGGGAAAGTTTCTTGTGCCACAGCCAACTTTCAGATGGGGAAGCCTTATTGTAGAAACAGTAGACTTTGTTTTTTCTCACAGAATCCAAGTCAGCTATGAAGAGGCTTCCTTTTCTAACTCCTTGAAGAGCTTCTTCTCCTGTCTTTTTGTTGACAATGGAACATCTATCTTGATCAAAGCTCACTAGAAATCCTCTTTCACAAAATTGAGTTACACTCAATAGATTGTGCTTCAAACCATTCACTAGAGCAATTTTCTCTATTATCAAATTTCCAACTTCTAGAATGCCATATCCCATTGTGAAACCAATGCTGTTGTCACCAATGGTTACATAAGGGTCAGCCATTTCCTTGAACTGTGATAGCAGGGCTTTATCACCTATCATGTGTCCTGAGCATCCACTATCAATGATCCACATGATTCTTTTATTTTTCATGATGTCCTGCAAAACAGTTTTTTCAAGTTGCTTTTGGTACCCAATTTTCATTGGGTCCATTTAGCTTATAGCTAAATCATAGTTTAAAGTTGATTCAGTTGTAATTCTTTTTCTTGCTTTTAGCAAGACTCCTGTAGCTACCTATTCAGATTTGATTACTGGTTTGATAGCTTTTCTCTTGGGTGGCTTGTTCATCCAAACTTTAGGTGGACTTCGAGTCTTTGCCTTTTCAGTTTTATCACTTTTATGCAGGCATTCTTGATTATTAGCAAAAGGCATGTTAAAGCACATACTCATCAAGTTCATTTTACATGAAACGCAATCAAAATCACCACATTGAGTAACTTGTTTGTTTTTTAAAAGCATGCTGTGTAAATTTCCATTAATAGAGGTAGCATTCTTGACATTTGACTTGTTCTTATTGCAAACATAAGTTAGATGACTAGAAGACCCACAATTATTGCACAACTTTCTAGGAGCATTAGGAATATAATCATAATTGTTTTTCTTGTTAATTCCTAGTTTTCCATTTCTGTTCTTCTTGGTCTTCATGATAGTATGTTTAGAAGTTACTGTCATGCTGGTGTTGACAGTAGGTTTAGATGGAGTTGTCTCGACAGTAAGTTTGGATCTCACAGTCTTGACAGCATCTTCTAAACTTACTGCCTTGCCAGTGTTGACAGCATCTTTTAAACACAGGTTATTGTCAAGGTCAAAACTAACTGTCTTGGGGATTTTAATAGTATCTTTTGCCTTAAGGGACTTAATGACAGCTTCATTGTCCTCATCATCTATCTCTTTTTTAATCACTAAAGCATCCTCGTCAAATTCGAATTCAGCCTTTTTGAACATGGGATTCTTAACTTTCTTTAGAATGGAAGGTTTGACAGTATGTTTGATGTCTTCCCTTTCAGCATGTTTCTTTCCACTTTTCTTCTCATAGTCAAAACCTATACCTACCTTTTGATTTTCAGTATTATCATCATAGTATGATTTTAACAGTGAAGAAGAATTCTTGTAGGCCTTGATTTTTAGTTCATTCTCAGAAATCAGTTTTCTAAGAAATTTCTCAATCTGTGAAGCACAAACTACCTTGTTTTTAAGAATCTCATTTTCTTGTTGTAAGGACTCAAAAGCATTCTTTTTAAGTTCTAGTTCATGATTTTTAATCTTCAATAACTCATTAGCACTAGACAATTTAACTATTTCCTCATTGGCAGCTAACATGCTTGTATGAATATTGAAAATTTTAGAACTTAAACTTTCAACAATTTTCTTATACTGAGATGTAGTCATATCAACAGTAGTAGGAAAGGATACCTGACTTGATGAAGTGGATGAACCTTCTCCAGAGTTTGCCATGAGAGCAAGATTTCCATATTTTTCTTCATCTTCATCATCAGAGTCTTCCCAACACTTTCCTTCAGCCACAAAAACCCTTCCTTATTACTTTTTGAGCAAGGCTTCATATTTTGCTTTGAGTTCCTCATAATCATTGTCATTTCTTCTCACTTGTTTTGGCTTCTTGCATTCTGTTGCAAAATGCCCCATTTAACAGCAATTGTAACACCTTATCTTGGATCTATCCACCATACCTGTTTTCTATCCACCTTTGCCACTTCCTCCAGGTTTTGAGATATTTGGCTTGTTGAACCTGGAGCTTTGTCCTCTGGGTTTAAAATCTTTATTCTTCTTGAATCTCAAGTTGGAGAACTTCATTGCCATGTAGGCCATTGTTTTGTTTTCCATGTTGTACAGTTCCTCCAAAGTGTAGAACTCATCTTCTTCACCATGCTTGAGTTCCAGAGTAACACTTTCATCTCCATCTGTGATTTCTTCAATCTTGATTTGTTGTTGATGTTGAGATTCCTTGAGCTGCATCAACTGTGGATCCTGAGCTAATAGAGCATTTGAAGTGTTAACTATTTTTCCTCTTTGACCATCTTGAATGGATCTAGTTTGTAGTAGCTCTAGCTCATAGGTTTTAAGTATGCCATATAAAATTTTAAGAGAAACTTTTGATAAATCTCTTCCTTCTCTTATAGCAAAAACCTTGTGCTCTTGATGGTCAGGTGTCAACATGAATTTCATGTTTACCTCCTTTTTGTCATAAAACTTTCCATGCAGCTGCAAGTCATTTATCAACCTATTAAACCTCTTAAACATCTCAGTCAACCCTTCACTTGGTTTGGTCATGAAGGCTCCATACTGAGACACCAGAATCTGTGTTTGATTTTCCTTTACTTCTTCTGTTCCTTCACAGAGGATCTCAATGGTTTCCCATATTTGCTTTGCACTGATGCAGTTGACAATGTTGTTGTACATGACATTGTCAAGTGCCTCAATGATGATAAATCGTAAGCAATCATCTAGAGATACTTTTTCTCATTCAATGTCAGTGTACTCTGAAACCTTTTTAGGAACCTAGTAGGCTGGTATTGTTTCACCATCTACTGTGGTTTCAGGTACATATGTTTGAGGTATGAAAGGACCATTTTCCAGGATTCCAGGGTAGAGTGGGTTGGCTATTTTTATGAACAACGTCATCTTTATTTTCCAAAGGTTGTAGTGTTCTTTGTCAAGGGTGGGTATTGTTATGCTGCTTACTTTCTATGCACTCATGTTTAGATCTTTTCAGGTTATGTATATCATATAGAAACCTCACTTTTCCTATTCAAATTTGTATTCATTTCATTTATAGATAAAGCTGCTCTGAGAAGATTTGACATTCTTGACTCCTTGAGCACGCTTTATCTTTTTGCTTACTTTTTCTCAAGTTGCAGTAGTAGACTTGACAGTCTAGGTAGAATTGTCAAGATCAATCTGTGAATTAACATTACCAAGTCTGCTACTTGAAACAGACTGTCAGCTTCACCAAAAGGTTATTGTCAACCTTTAGCTTCTCTTTGGTAACAGCATTTTCGACTCCGCATACTTTACTGTCAAGTTTGCCAGTCTTCTAAAACATGCTGTCGTCCAAAGGTACTGTCAACTATCCCGCCAAACATAATGTCAACTATCCTCACCAAAGTTACTGTCAGAGAAACTTGTTGTCAATCTCCACCAAGTTTACTGTCAAGGAATAGTTTTTATCAGTAAAACTTGCTGTCTTAGAATATTCATTCTCCGCCAAGTTTACTGACAAGGAATAGTTGCTATCAGTAAAACTTGTTGTCTTAGAATCTTCATTCTCCGCCAAGTTTATTGTCGAGGAATAATTGATGTCAGTTGTTTCAAAAGATGTTGTCACTTGAATATGATGTCGTAGGCTTCAGTTTATAGAATGTTACTGTCAATGATTTGATCCATGCTGTGTATGAACACTTTGTGAACTTCTACTTCATAGATCATTTATTACATTTGTAAAAAACAGTAACTATTGATACTTATTGTCACCTACTTGGCATTGATACATACTATTACAAGTGACATTTAAACATATTGTCAATATGTATATGACAGTATATTTTACTTAGTTAATTTCTAATTAATCTAAGTAAAATATTAGTTGATTACATTGTTAACACCACAATCCCTAACAAGCATATACAAAGTGCCCACCAGATTCTGGATCCGTACTTAATCAAACCTTATAATGTGTAACAATTTAAATTTCAGCGTCTTAGTTCCTATAATTTTGAACAACTCTAAACAGTAACGGAAGCCTACTCCTCGAACTCGTTTTATTAATCTTGTCATCGAGTTTAATCACAGAAATTTGCAACAATCATAGAGTATTTCGCAAAACACATAAAGTGATGTACAACATAAGTTATCTAGATCTCGGGTACTTGCATAGTTGCGGAGACATACAAAACTTTCACTTAGAGGCGGCCGTCTCTCTGAATGCTTAACAAAAAAATCCAAAATTCCCTTCTTCAATTTGGCGTGGTCTCAAATAAGTAAAGGGGATATTTATCAATTCTTTCCAAAGTCCCCCAGCGCAGCCAAAATGAAATTTGTGAATGAGCTTGCTCCTTTGACATCAACACAAAATATATTTCACAACTACTACATTTTATATTTTAGTCCCAGTAAATATATAGGTATGACTACATGGTCCCGAGTTTTTAAGCTTTCTACTTTTGGGCATTCTATCCACTTTGGCAAAAGTTATAAATTTCTTGGTCAAAACCCACGAGTGATTGTGCATACCACAAGGACTCGCACAAGGAATAATAGTAAAACTTCAAAACATGTCTTCGGTCATGTTATAATATCCATGCAATTAAATTGTTGCTCCAAGGGTGAATTGATTAGTAGAACTTAGTAAATTCATAAATCTTACATTGAATTAAGCTCATCGTGCTATTGGTGATTTTTAGGAGCTGATTTCTAATTCGAGACATGGATCTCCAAGAGATATTTTGCATCCGGCTTTATAAAAATAAGTAACATAATCCCTTTATGGACCTTTGGGTAAGACCAAGTGTGGTATCTATTTTTATCAGCACAAATAAAATATATTAGAAATTACATAATAATATTTCTACAAATCATATTAAATTTTAATTATTTTTGTAAAAAAAGATTCATATCAAATAAATAAAATATTAAAACAGAAATAATAAAATACTAATAAAAATCCGTTCATCGCACGAGATGCAAGCTAATATGTAACACAAAATAAATTATAATATAAAGTAAATCAGACGTAGGTGTTTATAGTTGTGTACTTTCCACGTATTTATTCTTAATTGAAGTAACTTAAATTTATCAAATACCAGGAAATTTGTTGAGAGCTGGGAAACTACAAATCCAACAATTAATTATTTGATTTGATATTAATGAAGTTCATCTTTTATAACTCTTCTAAAACTAACATCTAGTTACCGATTCGAGTTCTATACCACCACGAGATATTCTAAGTTATAGCTACTTGATCTCACATTTATAAACAAAGTCTTACTTTATGTTTTGAGCAACCTTTCTCAGCCTTCGGGCTAAGATCATGCGTAGTATCTGTTCTTATCAGCTTAATATCTGATATGTGGGCCAATGGTTCACATGGTATTAGATTAATTTTTCAAAGGTGGAGATCTACAATAGCTTGCTATTGGGGTCTTCATGTGTTGGCTGACGGGCTGAGTGTTGCACCATTGCTTGGGTCAGGCACACCATAACAAAATGTAAAATCCACTTTATTTCAAACCTTACGCCATTTAACGTATTTTGAGGTTGGAATTATGATTTTAAACGTCTAGTAATACTTTTATTATAAACAAAGTAATGACACTGAAGCTTATACAAAGTTCCCACCTGATTCCGGAACCGTACTAAATCAAAACTTGCTTTTGTAACTGTCTAAATTTCAGCCTCTTAGTTCCTATAATTCTTAACAATTCTGAACAGTAACAGAAGCCTACTCCTCAAACTCGTTTTATTAATCTTGTCATCAAGTTTAATCACAGAAATTTGCAACAATCAGATAGTATTTCGCGAAACACATAAAGTGATGTACATCATAAATATCGAGATCTCGTTACCTGAAAAGTCGCAGAGACATACAAAACATTCACTTAGAGGCGGCCGTCTCTCTCTGAATGCTTAACCAAAAAATCCACAATTCCCTTCTTTAAGTTGGCCTGGTCTCAACTAAGTAAAGGGATATTGATCAATTCTTTCCAAAGTCCTCCTGCACAGCCAGAATGAAATTTGTGAATGAGCTTGCTGCTTTGACATCAACACAAAATATATTTCACAACTACTACATTTAATATTTTAGTCCCAGTAAATATATTGGTATGATTACATGGTCCCGAGTTTTTATGCTTTGTGCTTTTGGGCATTCTATCCACTTTGGCAAAAGAAATAAATTTCTTGGTCAAAACAACACAAGTGATCGGTTAAGTACTTAACCAAAGACACATTGTGAACCACTTTATTCAGCATGCAATGACATAAAAGGTAGCACAATTCAGTAAACTGGTTCATGCATACCACAAGGTACTCGCACAAGGAATAATAGTAAAACTTCCAAAACATGTCCTCAGTCATGTTATATTATCCAAGCAATTAAATAGTTGCACCAAGGGAGAATTGATTAGTAGAACTTAGTAAATTCATAAATCTTATAATGAATTAAGCTCATCGTGCTATTGGTGATTTTTAGGAGCTGGTTTCTAAATCGAGACACGGATCTCCAAGAGATATTTTGTATCCGGCTTTATAAAAATAAGTAACATAATCCCTTTATGGACCTTTGGGTAAGACCAAGTGTGGTATCTATTTTTATCAGCACAAATAAAATATATTAGAAATTACATAATAATATTTCTACAAATCATATTAAATTTTAATTATTTTTGTAAAAAAAGATTCATATCAAATAAATAAAATATTAAAACAGAAATAATAAAATACTAATAAAAATCCGTTCATCGCACGAGATGCAAGCTAATATGTAACACACAATAAATTATAATATAAAGGAATCAGACGTAGGTGTTTATAGTTGTGTACTTTCCACGTATTTATTCTTAATTGAAGTAACTTAAATTTATCAAATACCAGGAAATTTGCTGAGAGCTGGGAGACTACAAATCCAACAATTAATTATTTGATTTGATATTAATGAAGTTCATCTTTTATAACTCTTCTAAAACTAACATCTAATTACCGATTCGAGTTCTATACCACCACGAGATATTCTAAGTTATAGCTACTTGATCTCACCTTTATAAACAAAGTCTTACTTTATGTTTTGAGCAACCTTTCTCAGCCTCCGGGCTAAGATCCTACGTAGTATCTGTTCTTATCAGTTTAATATCTGATATGTGGGCCAATGGCTCACATGGTATTAGATTAATTTTTCAAAGGGGGAGATCTACAATAGCTTGCTATTGGGATCTTCATGTGTCGGCTGAGTGTTGCACCATTGCTTGGGTCAGGCACACCATAACAAAATGTAAAATCCACTTTATTTCCAACCTTACGGCATTTAACGTATTTTGAGGTTGGAATTATGATTTTAAACGTCTAGTAATACTTTTATTATAAACAAAGTAATGACACTGAAGCTTATACAAAGTTCCCACCTGATTCCGGATCCGTACTAAATCAAAACTTGCTTTTGTAACAGTCTAAATTTCAGTCTCTTAGTTCCAATAATTCTTAACAATTCTGAACAGTAACGGAAGCGTACTCCTCAAACTCGTTTTATTAATCTTGTCATCGAGTTTAATCACAGAAATTTGGAACAATGAATTATTATTTCGCAAAACACATAAAGTGATGTACATCATAAATATCGAGATCTCGTTACCTGAAAAGTCGCAGAGACATACAAAACATTCACTTAGAGGCGGCCGTCTCTCTCTGAATGCTTAACCAAAAAATCCACATTTCCCTTCTCTAAGTTGGCCTGGTCTCAACTAAGTAAAGGGAAATTGATCAATTCTTTCCAAAGTCCCCCTGCACAGCCAGAATGAAATTTGTGAATGAGCTTGCTGCTTTGACATCAACTCAAGAGACATTTCACAACTACAACATTTAATATTTTAGTCTCAGTAAATATATTGGTATGATTACATGGTCCCGAGTTTTTATGCTTTGTCCTTTTGCGCATTCTATCCACTTTGGCAAAAGAAATAAATTTCTTGGTCAAAACAACAAGAGTGATCGGTTAAGTACTTAACCAAAGACACGTTGTGAACTACTTTATTCAGCATGCAATGACATAAAAGGTAGCCCCATTCAGTAAACAGGATCATGCATACCACAAGGTACTCGCACAAGGAATAATAGTAAAACTTCCAAAACATGTCCTCGGTCATGTTATATTATCCATGCAATTAAATAGTTGCACCAAGGGTGAATTGATTAGTAGAACTTAGTACAGTCATAAATCTTATATTGAATTAAGCTCATCGTGCTATTGGTGATTTTTTGGAGCTGATTTCTAATTCGGGACACGGATCTCCAAGAGATATTTTGTATCCGGCTTTATAAAAATAAGTAACATAATCCCTTTATGGACCTTTGGGTAAGACCAAGTGTGGTATCTATTTCTATCAGCACAAATAAAATATATTAGAAATTACATAATAATATTTCTACAAATGATATTAAATTTTAATTATTTTTGTAAAAAAAGATTCATATCAAATAAATAAAATATTAAAACAAAAATAATAAAATACTAATAAAAATCCGTTCATCGCACGAGATGCAAGCTAATATGTAACACACAATAAATTATAATATAAAGGAATCAGACGTAGGTGTTTATAGTTGTGTACTTTCCACGTATTTATTCTTAATTGAAGTAACTTAAATTTATCAAATACCAGGAAATTTGTTGAGAGCTGGGAAACTACAAACCAACAATTAATTATTTGATTTGATATTAATGAAGTTCATCTTTTATAACTCTTCTAAAACTAACATCTAGTTACGGATTCGAGTTCTATACCACCACGAGATAGTCTAAGTTATAGCTACTTGATCTCACCTTTATAAACAAAGTCTTACTTTATATTTTGAGCAACCTTTCTCAGCCTTGGGGCTAAGATCCTGCGTAGTATCTCTTCTTATCAGTTTAATATCTGATATGTGGGCCAATGGTTCACATGGTATAAGATTAATTTTTCAAAGGGGGAGATCTACAATAGCTTGCTATTGGGGTCTTCATGTGTCGGCTGAGTGTTGCACCATTGCTTGGGTCAGGAACACCTTAACTAAACGTAAAATCCACTTTATTTCCAACCTTATGGCATTTAACGTATTTTGAGGTTGGAATTATGATTTTAAACGTCTAGTAATACTTTTATTATAAACAAAGTAATGACACTGAAGCTTATACAAAGTTCCCACCTGATTCCGGATCCGTACTAAATCAAAACTTGCTTTTGTAACAGTCTAAATTTCAGCCTCTTATTTCCAATAATTCTTAACAATTCTGAACAGTAACGGAAGCCTACTCCTCGAACTCGTTTTATTAATCTTGTAATCGAGTTTAATCAAAGAAATTTGGAACAATCAATTAGTATTTCGCGAAACACATAAAGTGATGTACATCATAAATATCGAGATCTCGGTACCTGAAAAGTCGCAGAGACATACAAAACATTCACTTAGAGGCGGCCGTCTCTCTCTGAATGCTTAACCAAAAAATCCACAATTCCCTTCTTTAAGTTGGCCTGGTCTCAACTAAGTAAAGGGATATTGATCAATTCTTTCCAAAGTCCCCCTGCACAGCCAGAATGAAATTTGTGAATGAGCTTGCTGCTTTGACATCAACACAAAAGACATTTCACAACTACTACATTTAATATTTTAGTCCCAGTAAATATATTGGTACGATTACATGGTCCCGAGTTTTTATGCTTTGTGCTTTTGGGCATTCTATCCACTTTGGCAAAAGAAATAAATTTCTTGGTCAAAACAACAAGAGTGATCGATTAAGTACTTAACCAAAGACACGTTGTGAACCACTTTATTCAGCATACAATGACATAAAAGGTAGCCCCATTCAGTAAACTGGATCATGCATACCACAAGGTACTCGCACAAGGATTAATAGTAAAACTTCCAAAACATGTCCTCGGTCATGTTATATTATCCATGCAATTAAATAGTTGCACCAAGGGTGAATTGATTAGTAGAACTTAGTACAGTCATAAATCTTATATTGAATTAAGCTCATCGTGCTATTGGTGATTTTTTGAGCTGATTTCTAATTCGAGACACGGATCTCCAAGAGATATTTTGTATCCGGCTTTATAAAAATAAGTAACATAATCCCTTTATGGACCTTTGGGTAAGACCAAGTGAGGTATCTATTTTTATCAGCACAAATAAAATATATTAGAAATTACATAATAATATTTCTACAAATCATATTAAATTTTAATTATTTTTGTAAAAAAAGATTCATATCAAATAAATAAAATACTAAAACAGAAATAATAAAATACTAATAAAAATCCGTTCATCGCACGAGATGCAAGCTAATATGTAACACACAATAAATTATAATATAAAGGAATCAGACGTAGGTGTTTATTGTTGTGTACTTTCCACGTATTTATTCTTAATTGAAGTAACTTAAATTTATCAAATACCAGGAAATTTGCTGAGAGCTGGGAAACTACAAATCCAACAATTAATTATTTGATTTGATATTAATGAAGTTCATCTTTTATAACTCTTCTAAAACTAACAACTAGTTACCGATTCGAGTTCTATACCACCACGAGATAGTGTAAGTTATAGCTACTTGATCTCACCTTTATAAACAAAGTCTTACTTTATGTTTTGAGCAACCTTTCTCAGCCTTGGGGCTAAGATCCTGCGTAGTATCTCTTCTTATCAGTTTAATATCTGATATGTGGGCCAATGGTTCACATGGTATTAGATTAATTTTTCAAAGGGGGAGATCTACAATAGCTTGCTATTGGGGTCTTCATGTGTCGGCTGAGTGTTGCACCATTGCTTGGGTCAGGCACACCCTAACAAAATGTAAAATCCACTTTATTTCCAACCTTACGGCATTTAACGTATTTTGAGGTTGGAATTATGATTTTAAACGTCTAGTAATACTTTTATTATAAACAAAGTAATGACGCTGAAGCTTATACAAAGTTCCCACCTGATTCCGGATCCGTACTAAATCAAAACTTGCTTTTGTAACAGTCTAAATTTCAGCCTCTTAGTTCCAATAATTCTTAACAATTCTGAACAGTAACGGAAGCCTACTCCTCGAACTCGTTTTATTAATCTTGTCATCGAGTTTAATCACAGAAATTTGGAACAATCAATTAGTATTTCGCGAAACACATAAAGTGATGTACATCATAAATATCGAGATCTCGTTACCTGAAAAGTCGCAGAGACATACAAAACATTCACTTAGAGGCGGCCGTCTCTCTCTGAATGCTTAACGAAAAAATCCACAATTCCCTTCTTTAAGTTGGCCTGGTGTCAACTAAGTAAAGGGATATTGATCAATTCTTTCCAAAGTCCCCCTGCACAGCCAGAATGAAATTTGTGAATGAGCTTGCTGCTTTGACATCAACACAAAAGACATTTCACAACTACTACATTTAATATATTAGTCCCAGTAAATATATTGGTATGATTACATGGTCCCGAGTTTTTATGCTTTATGCTTTTGGGAATTCTATCCAATTTGGCAAAAGAAATAAATTTCTTGGTCAAAACAACAAGAGTGAACGGTTAAGTACTTAACCAAAGACACGTTGTGAACCACTTTATTCTGCATGCAATGACATAAAAGGTAGTTCCATTCAGTAAATTGGATCGTGCATACCACAAGGTACTCGCATAAGGAATAAAAGTAAAACTTCCAAAACATGCCCTCAGTCATGTTATATTATCCATGCAATTAAATAGTTGCACCAAGGGTGAATTGATTAGTAGAACTTAGTACATTCATAAATCTTATATTGAATTAAGCTCAACGTGCTATTGGTAATTTTTAGGAGCTGATTTCTAATTCGGGACAAGGATCTCCAAGAGATATTTTGCATCCGGCTTTATAAAAATAAGTAACATCATACCTTTATGGACCTTTGGATAAGATCAAGTGTGGTATCTATTTTTATCAGCTCAAATAAAATATATTAGAAATTACAAAATAATATTTCTACAAATGATATTAAATTTTAATTATTTTTGTAAAAAAAGATTCATATCAAATAAATAAAATATTAAAACAAAAATAATAAAATACTAATAAAAATCCGTTCATCGCACGAGATGCAAGATAATATGTAACACACAATAAATTATAATATAAAGGAATCAGACGTAGGTGTTTATAATTGTGTACTTTCAAAGTATTTATTCTTAATTGAAGTGACATAAATTTATCAAATTCCAGGAAATTTGCTGAGAGCTGGGAAACTACAAATACAACAATAAATTATTTGATTTGATATTAATGAAGTTCATCTTTTATAACTCTTCTAAAACTAACATCTAGTTACCGATTCGAGTTCTACACCACCACGAGATATTCTAAGTTATAGCTACTTGATCTCACCTTTATAAACAAAGTCTTACTTTATGTTTTGAGCAACCTTTCTCAGCCTTCTGGCTAAGATCATGCGTAGTATCTGTTCTTATCAGTTTAATATCTGATATGTGGGCCAATGGTTCACATGGTATTAGATTAATTTTTCAAAGGGGGAGATCTACAATAGCTTGCTATTGGGGTGTTCATGTGTCGGCTGAGTGTTGCACCATTGCTTGGGCCAGGCACACCCTAACAAAACGTAAACTAAATATCCAGAAAGCAATCCACTTTATTTCCAACCTTACGGCATGTAAGGTTTTTTGAGGTTGGAATTATGATTTTAAAACGGCTAGTAATACTTTTATTATAAACAAAGTAATGACACTGAAGCTTTTACAAAGTTCCCACCTGATTCTGGATCCGTAGTAAATCAAAACTTGCTTTTGCAACAATCTAAATTTCAGCCTCTTAGTTCCTATAATTCTTAACAATTCTGAACAGTAACGGAAGCCTACTCCTCGAACTCGTTTTATCAATCTTGTCATCGAGTTTAATCACAGAAATTTGCAACAATCAGATAGTATTTCGCCAAACACATAAAGTGATGTACATCATAAGTTATCGAGATCTCGGTACCTTAAAAGTCGCAGAGACATACAAAACATTCACTTAGAGGCGGCCGTCTCTCTCTGAATGCTTATCCAAAAAATCCATAATTCCCTTCTTTAAGTTGGCCTGGTCTCAACTAAGTAAAGGGATATTGATCAATTCTTTCCAAAGTCCCCCTGCACAGCCAGAATGAAATTTGTGAATGAGCTTGCTGCTTTGACATCAACACAAAATATATTTCACAACTACTACATTTAAAATTTTAGTCCCAGTAAATATATTGGTATGATTACATGGTCCCGAGTTTTTATGCTTTGTGCTTTTGGGCATTCTATCCACTTTGGCAAAAGAAATAAATTTCTTGGTCAAAACAACACGAGTGATCAGTTAAGTACCTAACCAAAGACACATTGTGAACCACTTTATTCAGCATGCAATGACATAAAAGGTAGCTCCATTCAGTAAACTGGATCGTGCATACCACAAGGTACTCGTACAAGGAATAATAGTAAAACTTCCCAAACATGTCCTCGGTCATGTTATATTATCCATGCAATTAAATAGTTGCACCAAGGGTGAATTGATTAGTAGAACTTAGTACATTCATAAATCTTATATTAAATTAAGCTCATAGTGCTATTGGTGATTTTTAGGAGCTGATTTCTAATTCGAGACACGGATCTCCAAGAGATATTTTGCATCCGGCTTTATAAAAATAAGTAACATCATACCTTTATGGACCTTTGGATAAGATCAAGTGTGGTATCTATTTTTATCAGCACAAATAAAATATATTAGAAATTACATAATAATATTTCTACAAATGATATTAAATTTTAATTATTATTGTAAAAAAAGATTCATATCAAATAAATAAAATATTAAAACAAAAATAATAAAATACTAATAAAAATCCGTTCATCGCACGAGATGCAAGCTAATATGTAACACACAATAAATTATAATATAAAGGAATCAGACGTAGGTGTTTATAATTGTGTACTTTCAAAGTATTTATTCTTAATTGAAGTGACATAAATTTATCAAATACCAGGAAATTTGCTGAGAGCTGGGAAACTACAAATCCAACAATTAATTATTTGATTTGATATTAATGAAGTTCATCTTTTATAACTCTTCTAAAACTAACATCTAGTTACCGATTCGAGTTCTATACCACCACGAGATATTCTAAGTTATAGCTACTTGATCTCACATTTATAAACAAAGTCTTACTTTATGTTTTGAGCAACCTTTCTCAGCCTTCTGGCTAAGATCATGCGTAGTATCTGTTCTTATCAGTTTAATATCTGATATGTGGGCCAATGGTTCACATGGTATTAGATTAATTTTTCAAAGGGGGAGATCTACAATAGCTTGCTATTGGGGTGTTCATGTGTCGGCTGAGTGTTGCACCATTGCTCGGGCCAGGCACACCCTAACAAAACGTAAACTAAATATCCAGAAAGCAATCCACTTTATTTCCAACCTTACGGCATGTAACGTTTTTTGAGGTTGGAATTATGATTTTAAAACGGCTAGTAATACTTTTATTATAAACAAAGTAATGACACTGAAGCTTTTACAAAGTTCCCACCTGATTCTGGATCCGTAGTAAATCAAAACTTGCTTTTGCAACAATCTAAATTTCAGCCTCTTAGTTCCTATAATTCTTAACAATTCTGAACAGTAACGGAAGCCTACTCCTCGAACTCGTTTTATCAATCTTGTCATCGAGTTTAATCACAGAAATTTGCAACAATCAGATAGTATTTCGCCAAACACATAAAGTGATGTACATCATAAGTTATCGAGATCTCGGTACCTGAAAAGTCGCAGAGACATACAAAACATTCACTTAGAGGCGGCCGTCTCTCTCTGAATGCTTATCCAAAAAATCCATAATTCCCTTCTTTAAGTTGGCCTGGTCTCAACTAAGTAAAGGGATATTGATCAATTCTTTCCAAAGTCCCCCTGCACAGCCAGAATGAAATTTGTGAATGAGCTTGCTGCTTTGACATCAACACAAAATATATTTCACAACTACTACATTTAAAATTTTAGTCCCAGTAAATATATTGGTATGATTACATGGTCCCAAGTTTTTATGCTTTGTGCTTTTGGGCATTCTATCCACTTTGGCAAAAGAAATAAATTTCTTGGTCAAAACAACACGAGTGATCGGTTAAGTACTTAACCAAAGACACATTGTGAACCACTTTATTCAGCATGCAATGACATAAAAGTAGCTCCATTCAGTAAACTAGATCGTGCATACCACAAGGTACTCGCACAAGGAATAATAGTAAAACTTCTAAAACATGTCCTCGGTCATGTTATATTATCCATGCAATTAAATAGTTGCACCAAGGGTGAATTGATTAGTAGAACTTAGTACATTCATAAATCTTAAATTGAATTAAGCTCATAGTGCTATTGGTGATTTTTAGGAGCTGATTTCTAATTCGAGACACTGATCTCCAAGAGATATTTTGCATCCGGCTTTATAAAAATAAGCAACATAATACCTTTATGGACCTTTGGGTAAGATCAAGTGTGGTATCTATTTTTATCAGCACTAATAAAATATATTAGAAATTACATAATAATATTTCTACAGATGATATTAAATTTTAACTATTTTTGTAAAAAAAGATTCATATCAAACAAATAAAATATTATAACAAAAATAATAAAATACTACTACCTCCGTCCCACCCATTTGTTTATGTTTCGGAGAGAAGGTCCGGTACACATTTTAAGGTGCATATAAAGTATAGTTCCGTAACTTATTTTTAAATTTTTTTTTCCTGAATAAAAATTTAATCTTTAAATTTTAAAATTTAAATTTAAATTTTAAAATTTAAATTTAAATTTTTATTCAGAAAAAAAAAAAAGTTATGGAACGATAATTTATATGCACTTTAAAATGCGTGCCGGACCTTCTCTCCGAAACGTAAACAAATGGGTGGGACGGAGGGAGTAATAAAAATCCGTTTATCGCACGAGATGCAAGCTAATATGTAACACACAATAAATTATAATATAAAGGAATCAGACGTAGGTGTTTATAATTGTGTACTTTCAAAGTATTTATTCTTAATTGAAGTAAAATAAATTTATCAAATACCAGTAAATTTGCTGAGAGCTGGGAAACTACAAATCCAACAATTAATTATTTGATTTGATATTAATGAAGTTCATCTTTTATAACTCTTCTAAAACTAACATCTAGTTACCGATTCGAGTTATATACCACCACGAGATATTCTAAGTTATAGCTACTTAATCTCACATTTATAAACAAAGTCTTACTTTATGTTTTGAGCAACCTTTCTCAGCCTTCGGGCTAAGATCATGCGTAGTATCTGTTCTTATGAGTTTAATATCTGATATGTGGGTCAATGGTTCACATGGTATTAGATTAATTTTTCAAGGGGGAGATCTACAATAGCTTGCTATTGGGGTCTTCATGTGTCGGTTGAGTGTTGCACCATTGCTTGGGCCAGGCACACCCTAACAAAACGTAAACTAAATATCCAGAAAGCAATCCACTTTATTTCTAACCTTACGGCATGTAACGTTTTTTGAGGTTGGAATTATGATTTTAAAACGTCTAGTAATACTTTTATTATAAACAAAGTAATGACACTGAAGCTTATACAAAGTGCCCACCTGATTTTGGATCCGTACTAAATCAAAACTTGCTTTTGTAACAGTCTAAATTTCAGCCTCTTAGTTCCTATAATTCTTGACAATTCTGAACAGTAACGGAAGCCTACTCCTCGAACTCGTTTTATTAATCTTGTCATCGAGTTTAATCACAGAAATTTGCAACAATCTGATAGTATTTCGCAAAACACATAAAGTGATGTACATCATAAGTTATCGAGATCTCGGGACCTGAAAGTTGCAGAGACATACAAAACTTTCACTTAGAGGCGGCCGTCTCTCTGAATGCTTAACAAAAAAAATCCAAAATTCCCTTCTTCAAGTTGGCGTGATCTCAACTAAGTAAAGGGGATATTTATCAATTCTTTCCAAAGTCCCCCTGCACAGACAGAATGAAATTTGTGAATGAGTTTGCTGCTTTGACATAAACACAAAATATATTTCACAACTACTACATTTAAAATTTTAGTCCCAGTAAATATATTGGTATGATTACATGGTCCCGAGTTTTTATGCTTTGTGCTTTTGGGCATTCTATCCACTTTGGCAAAAGAAATCAATTTCTTGGTCAAAACAACACGAGTGATCGGTGAAGTACTAAATCAAATACACATTGTGAACCACTTTATTCAGCATGCAGTGACATAAAAGGTAGCTCCATTCTGTATACTGGATCGTCCATACCACAAGGTACTCACACAAGAAATAACGGTAAAATTCTAAAAGATGTCCTCGTTCATGTCATATTATCCATGCAATTAAATACTTGCATCAAGGGTGAATTGGTTAGTAGAACTTAGTACATTCATAAATCCTCTATTGAATTAAGTTCATCATACTATTGGTGATTTTAGGAGCTGATTTCTAATTCGAGACATGGATCTCCAAGAGATATTAGCATCAACATTTGGCGTGTTTGTGGGAATCGTATAGAGAATTAACATGCATCAAAGCAATTTAGATTCTTCAAAACCAAGGATCACCGATGACTATTGATGGGATGTAAATTATGGAGAAGCTTCAGTCACGGTTCAATAGTTCTCATACATCTGCAACTGCACCTGCATCTCCAGGAAAGTTTTATAATTTAATAAATAGTAATATATTTATTTATAATCTATCTATGTTATCTAATTTTCTTGGTTCGTCACATTGGCTAAAAATCATAATATAATATGCCATTCTTTATTCTGTGGTCTACATATGATGACATAATTTGCTTGCGTCAGGCTATACATTGATTCGCATGTGTTAACGAATATTCTAAAGACTTATCCTTACCTCTATCCATTTATGGATGATCTTGTGAACTTTTGCAAACTAGAGTCTATATCTAACTAGATCAAAAGGTCCAAAAATCTATGTGTGCAATATTTGTTTTGATATTGTATAAGTATGCACAAATTAATGCGATATGTTGATTATATGGTAGCTTTAAAATTGACCGAGACATATGTGCATATGTGTACAACTGTATAAGTATGATATTTATACCAACTCAAGTGATGTAAATGATATGCCGTTGAGATTTGAGATGGGTGACAAAAGTGATATAATGCTTCCACTCCAATGACCCATTTGATATTTAACCCCTCCACAAGAGTGATATAATGGTTCCACTCCAATGACCCATTTGATATTTAACCCCTCCACAAGGATGATGTATAGACAGCTCATAAGGGATGCTAGAGGTGTGGGTACAAAAGAAAGCCAAAGAAAATATCTCCACCGGTAAATACATAAAAAACAAGATGATGCCTGTAGAGACCAATTATATGGTGGTTCTCATATGATGCAACTCTGTTTAACGTGTGACCCAAAGAAGTAATGTGGAAGAACATAAATTTAGTATCAAGCGAAAGAATTCACAGAAGTTTGAAGATGAGCTAAAATATGCAATACTAAATGAAAAGAAAAAGTAATGCATCATGTCTCTGGAGGGTGCAAACAAAATATATAATCAGGCGGACTTAAACTTACTCCCCGAGATATATGTGGTGAAAATAGTGGTCTCGGAGATGGTGGCGGCGACATGGACGTAGTAAGACTCAAGAAAAGTGGTGGCCTTCCACGTTCACTATTTTCACAAACATTTAAAATTCTTGATATAAGTCATTATCTGTAAATTTTCTGATCAATGCTCCTCAATGACAAAAGAAATAGCAGCCTGGGCAGTTCACTGAAATAAGTAGAGAATGAAGCTTTGGTATATACATGTAGATTGCAGCAAGTTAAAAAGAAAAGTGGAGCTCATCTAAAGTTAAAAGATGGGACCAACAGTGTGTGATTACCGGAGCACCATTCAAACGGGTCACTTAGAAGTAAACCCAAGTAACTCAGATTACAAAACACTAAAGCGGAAACGCTCAGGCCCAGGGAGCTTCAAACTTGAGCCCATGCGAGCAAAAGTTCAAGCCTAGGCGAACTTCAAGCTCAAACCCAGGCGAGCAGAAGCTCAAGCCCAGACAAGCAAAAGCTCAAGCCTAGGCGAACTTCAAGCTCAAACTCAGGCGATCAGAAGCTCTAGCCTACTGAAATATTGCAAAGGCGATAAACAACATCAGAAAGTAGAGCATGATTTGGCAGACGTGGCGAACTCAGGTCTCACAGAAAAGAAAGAAGAAAAGTATTGGCTGCCACAAGAGAATTACAAATATTATAGGCGAAAACTGAGCTACTAGCATTGTAAAGTGCCTCAAACAGAGGAATTAAAGGAGGAAACAAGTGGTACACGAGCATGATGAATAAAAAATGATAAAGTGGCTGCATTATGAAAGGGAAGCAACAGTTGTGATTTGTGAATAAACTGCAGAATATCTAATTTCACAGAATAAACTGCTTTCATCTAAACCGTTGTGGGCAGCAAATCACATGCCATTAGAAATATGTTGAAATCTAGCTTTATATGCAAAAAAAGGTTCATGAAACGGAATTTTCTATGGAAAGTTACGGCTGTTTTAGTGAAGGGGCGTCTAGCTGTCCAGATTTGCGACAATTCATTGAATCTGCAAGTTTCTTCAACATTAAGGCAATGAGAACATCTGCAAAATTCTTTCATATCTGGGTCTGAAGAATTGCTTTCTTGAATAAAGAAAATTGAGTAAACATTGCTCCTTAAAGCAATAAAAAAGAGTAGCAATGACAACAAGCAGAAAGCTAACAATGGTACAAGAGTGGTCGACAAAGAAAAAAAACTTGTGACCAGTACATGAAAGAAATAGAAAGGAGCTTGCACCTGCATATTGTGTCCGAGCGTGGAAGTAGAAGAAATTATAAAGGCTAGCTAAAAAAAGAAGGAAATAAAAGCTTAGTACATCTATCGACTATGAAAATGCTACGAGAACTCCATCTAAACTGAAGCAAAATTACTATGCAAAGCTAATATGTTCTAATAGTATACAAATGCTGGAACCTCCACCTGAAAGCACACTATCATTATGTGTACACACAGGACATATGAGGGTCCAATTAGTATCAATGCTATTGTACTGTACAAAATCGGTGCTAGAAAATGTGAAACTCAAGACATGACAACCAGCTGAATTTAGAGCAAAGTGGTGCTACCAGGTGTGAGATAAATTAAATCAGTGCTCCTTGATGTCCATGTCTGGCCAACTCACCATCACTAGTTTTAATAGAGATGCATTGGAGATATATCACTACTCAGGAACTCAACAAGACTCAACAGAAAATGGGTGACTCCGCGTTACTAGGATACAATATATACCAAACTAGAATTGTGAGTTAGCTACACATGAAATTATTAGCTACAGCCAGTAGCTGAAAGATTGCAGGCATAGCCAGATATAATTACAATCATTCACCTTTCTCAGTCACATTTGTTCGGATAAGGAAGATATGGTTGCAAACCATCAACTCACACTGCCTAGCTGGGACGTATGACCTCTCCTCGAGCAATCCGTTACTAAACAGAAAATCTCATACCTTGCAAATGAGCTGCGTGAACTCAGCTCTACATGTACTCAATACTGAGTTTAAGTGGCGCAATGACCTGAGTTTCACAACTAGGCAACATGAATTACAGAGAATATATATTCCAAGTAACAAACACAGACAAAGTGGAGATGCTTCCAAATACAAGAAAACTGTTCAGATAAAACAAATATTGAAGCATGACTACGGGCTCTATTAAGCTTGTATATCTGGGTTGGAAACTCGAAATGCTATAAAGAATAGAACAATTCAGATAAAACAAACTGCAGTGGATGTGCAACTTAACACAATCAATCAGTGGCTCAAATCAAGATAAGTGTCACTCTTCGATACTTAATATTATATGTCATGCATGGAAAATATATCCTAAAAATTTAAGTTCCGACATATTTTGGTAAAATTGTGTCACTTATAAATTTGAATATTTATTAGTGTGCATATCTGATGTCGTTAATATTTATATATATTCTCCAGAAAATATATATATATGTCAAAACTTGCGATTTTAGCCAAAGTAAGATCCGCAATGCTACCACTTGGGAACACAATGCAGCAATTTCGAAGGCCTAACTCAAAAAAGTTAGAAATACTAAAATAGTACGAACTCATCTTTACTCAGAGCTGGCTCATTGAAAAATAAGCAAGACATCTCCTAC
This sequence comes from Oenanthe sinensis, assembly GCA_028671895.1. Lineage (NCBI taxonomy): Eukaryota > Viridiplantae > Streptophyta > Magnoliopsida > Apiales > Apiaceae > Oenanthe > Oenanthe sinensis. Next base: position 30,835,221 of record CM053796.1, read on the forward strand.
TGACAAATATTATCGTCGGGCATTGAAGGTGCGCTCTTGATCGACTACAAATTTGTTCAGCTAGCTCGAACCAGTGATCTACCTTTTCTATAATTAAGGACAATAAATCACTAGGGGGCTCAATTCGTTTTCATTTAAAACAGTGATCTACCGTCCTCATCAACATAAATCCTGGACTTGTGATCTGAAAATGATCACATGGGGAAAACAATTATATGTCCTGAACTAGTGATGTACTACTTCAATATTGAAGTAATAAATCACTTGGGTGAAAAGGATAATCCAATCAAATATACTAATTAGTGCACAATCCTGATCAAAGATACTCATCCAGTTTTTGAGGATTAAAAGCACAAATTGAACCAAAAAAATCGCATTTAATGTTGTCATGGTTCATATACCGGGAGATGAGAAATTGGTAAGTAGAGTTTTCGGACAATTTTGAGACTTATAGGCATGCACAAAGTAGAGCCGATTATGATTTATGATAAATCGAAATACAAGACCCTTGGAAGCATACAATGCGCAATTAGACTCAAGCATGATTTGGGCCTGAATCGAATTGCTTGAAACTTGGAAGCAAGGGCTTAACCATGAAACCTCTCACGGAAGTTAACTTGTGGAAGGGCTAAAAGGAGAAATATCAAACAAAAAAGATATATCCTAACATCTACGTGCTTGAAATGAGTATGTGTTTGGTAACCGGGGATTATTCCCTAAAGGAACTAAAAGGATTATTTGTGAGTACGGAATATAAAATTTACAACTCATAAGGACAAAGATCCTTGTACAGGTCGACCTTAATCTAAAGGTAGAGGGAAAAAGAACCCACGAGATACCTAGCTACCATGATAAGTTAAAAATTATGCCAACTTACAAGTGTGGGAAAGAAAAACAAAAACAAGTATTTACATAAGGAAACATATTTACCGGGGACTTGTTGATACTAAATATAAATCCAATTCTATAAAGGGTATCGATCCATATTAAAAGATTTAAAAGAATCCCAACAAGGTTATTAATCTTTAATACCAAGAAACCCAACACAATTGAGAATATAATAAATGAGGAAACTTAACATATAATGATGACTTGCTCCTTAAAAAAGGAGTATCGGCCTAAACAAACTTATATGAAAAAGGTAACATATCCTAAAAGAAATAAGTGGGCTTGATTCATGCCTCCTATGTAAGGATACGTAGTCACCTTGAGAAGGGAACTCAGAATTCTATCATCTCCTACAATTAATTCCCTCAAGTTGAGCCCCAAATCACATGAACCCTAATTTTCTTCCCAAAATTATCTTGGATATTTAATCATTAATTTCATAGCTCTATACGAATACCCGAATACAAATATTAATTTTGATGTCTTGTCCGTGACGAGAATTAGCATCAACATATACCAAACAAGCAATGTATTCGTAAAAACGATTTGGAAATCTCAAAACACTCATATGATTAATAAATTAAACAAACTAATCAAGACAGAAATAAAGAAAATTAAACTTCAAAGATATAATATAATATGAGTACAAAACACTTAAAAACAGGCAAATGCACAATTTTATTACATTATCATTAGGAAGGGATTTTTGAGAACTGATCACTAGAAAGGGAGGATTGGGAAACAGAATAAACATGGTAGGACCCAGTGAACAAAAAAAACAGAAGAAGAGATTACCTCATCAAAATCTCAGAAATTTGTATAACATGTTTTACAAAATGAAAACGTTAATAATCAACTAGTGTATTTCGTGACTGCATTTAGAAAAGGAAACGGCTGCGTACAGCAAGAGAGGCCAACGATTAAGAAGTAAGAAACTGCTCTACTCACCTCATTTTGTGTGAAATCTAAGTTTTTAGATTAAGGTAATCTCTGAATTGAAGTACACAATGACTTGCTTCTTCCTCCATCTTTGTCTCTTATGTGATACTGAAAATGCTTAAAACCATAGAAGATCAAACTTGGAAATATGTTGAAGAATGAAGTAAAGACAGAGTTAAAATGGTCAAAAGTCATTAAATTGAAAATTTTAGATTATGTTCACAGATTGGTGGTGGAAAATATCATCCAGAAAATAATACAAGGCTGCATATAATATTTTCTTGCTACTGAGGCAACACACTTGTATTTTTATTCGAAGCACGGTCTACTTCACATCACTTTATACAACTATGTTACATACTTACATGTGGTCCACAACCACTACGATCTATATTAACTTAATCTTAACATATATACCAAACAAGCAATGTATTTGCAAAAACGTTTTATTACATCCCAAGTCTTTGTTTGTGAAAACTAAAAAAAAGCCTTTAAGTTTTGGCAATCTCAAAACACTCAGATGATCAATAAATTAAAGAAACTAATCAAGAAAGAACTAAAGAAAATTAAACTTCAGAGATACGGCATAAAGTAGCACTTACAATTACCGCTATGCATTATACCTAAATTCGTACAAGTGAGTATTGTGTATTAACATATTCCTATGTTCTATTATACTAAGAAATTCGCATCATACTGATTAGCTAAAAATGCACGAAACGTATCGATACTTGATCCTAATATATCAAAACAAATATTACCAGATTTCAGGTCTTTGCATAATTTAACTTATTAACGTTAATAATAATTAGATTAAGCAAATCAAAACCAGAGAAGCATCATATTTATAGTGTCGGATTAACTATAGAAAACCATACAAGATATGAAAGAGCCAAGCATGTGTGAAATTATATTATATAGCGGAGAAGATTCCTGAGATCAAAAGAAAATACCTAGCAGAAAGCGAGTCTAAAGTTGCATGGATTGACTGTGCGCAAAAACACTCATGTTAATTCTACTTGTTCTTTCTTCTTGATTGTGAAAGAGTCTTGAGTTTTGACAATCCCAACCGACTCAAGTACCGTACCTAGGTGACTGATTAGTTGTACCTTTTTACACAGAATTTTAACACGCGTAAAAATAGGGTCATGACAAACTATTTTTCGATTTTTTTTTTCTAGATAAGAATTTAAATATTAAAATTTTATTTTGAAAAAGAAAATTTAAAAAATAATATATCGAACATGAGAAACAACTAAGTATCTAGCAACTGTGTGGAGTCAATATAATATACAGTATGACTTAGGCTCCGTTTGACATTGTTGTTGCAGACAAATACAACAACTTTTTGTTGACCATTTGACATTATTGTTACAGACAGGTACAACAACTTTTTGTTGAAAATTCTCGTGAAGGTGTTCGGTAAAATTGTTGCGGTTTAGAAAAGTGTTTTTGATTTAAAAACTGTTTTTAGAGAAAGCAGTCCCCATATGCTTTTGGAAAAAGTTGATTTTCAGTTTTTGTAGAAAATAATTATAAATTTCATTATCAAACCTATCCAAAAATATTAATTTTATATATTATATTTTAAAATATATATAAATCAAAAAAATTATCAAATGGATCATTAAGTACATTTTGCTCCGTGTTTTACTCCTCTGCTTGCTCCGACTTCTGCATTTTCTTTTAAATGCACGGCTACGGTTTGTATTTTTAGTTTTCGGTGTCGCTTAGTATTATTTATGAATAAATGAAATTAAATATTCAAAAATTGATAAAAATTAGATGAGATAACAAAATAAATAAATGAAATATAATATATTAGAAAGTTGAAAGGGAGTTGGGATTTATTTTACTTTTTTAATAATTAAAATTTTATTATTTTTGAGAAGTTTAAAATTATAAATAATTAAAATGACATTCTTAAATAAAAATGTAATGAATCGAGGTTTAGAGGGATGAAGGGGATACTATTAATAATTATGATGAATTAAAAATAAATAATTATAAAAATGTTATTATATCTTTACACTATATTTTGAATAATTATATATACGTTTGTATTTTGTTAAAAATTAGTAAATTTGTTATTTAAGGAATTAAACCAGGTACATGGTACATGTGTTGCGTTTAATTTAAATATTACAATCATAATATGTCAAAATATTTATACTCATTTATTATTCTGAAAAATGATAGGTGCCCAAAAATTGTCCCAAAAATTATATTAAATGTTGAGTTGTGACGTGTGTAATTGATAATTTTTGTATAATAATATGAGACTTCACGTGTATACGAACAAGACATATGTCATGGCACGTAGCATTACTCTATATTGTTCAGTTCAAAATCCAGATAATTAAACACGATTAATTTAGGATGAATCATTTAATTTTCCCTTTATAATTTGGGCAACAAACCATTCATGATGAACTTTCTAAACAAAGAAATCATGTGTTGCAGAAACAATCCATTGATAGTAAAGCTAATATATAGAGCAATTATAGTTTGTTTTGGTAAAATAATAAATTTGGCTAAAATAACAATTGATTTATTCTAACCTATTCATTTCGATCTAATAGGTAATTGATTCGTTTTGATTTAATTAAATTTTATTAAATTTGAAATTGATATTTGAATTTAGATTTATTTTTATACATGAAAAAATTTGAGTTTGAATTTCATGTGTACTGAATTACTATCCAATCCAAAATTTAAAACTCAATCTAAACGTGAACCCCATAAATCGGATACAAATCCGATACAAACATATATAATATTATAAATTATAATTTACTAGTGAAAAAAGTCGTATTTTATGGCGGACTCATAATAAATTTTAAATTTATTGAAAAATTTCTCACAAAATTATATTATTGATGACTAAATTGCATATGATAAAATTTGATATAACAAAATTATATTAAACCGAAATAATAGTATTAAATTTATAAATATTATAAAATCAAATAATAATTTTAGAATATATGTGTGTATTATAATTAACAACTTACTAATTTGTTACGATTCTAATATCTCTTTTTCTCCATCCGTTGCTAACAATGTCAATTGTTACCCAAATAAAGAACTATTATAGAAGGGGTTGAATATAATAGTAACAACCAATCGACTTTAGAATACAAGTATGTAAAAAATGAACTGTTTGTATCAACTTTGACAAACCTACTACAAAACTCTCTCAAAAAATCAGATGTTCTTAAGAATTGCTAGATTATGAGAATAATATAACTTAAACAATATATCAATGTAAACTTAATCATGTGTTTATATAGTACACAACTATCTATCTAATTACAACAAATATAATGATCAATAAATACAGATATACAATTTCCATCATTATCTTCCTAAAAGATAGCTTCCAATGAGATAATTGTATTTCACACAATGACTTTTTTTTCTGTCTTCAATCATCTCCTAGATTTATCGATTTCCATCTGTCAAACTCTAAACTCTAATAGACTAAACTCTGTCGATCACTTCTAGTCTCTGATAACATCAACTAAACTCTGATCAGCTTCAGTAAAATCTGATTCAACATTATCTAATCTCATAAGTTCTTCGTACACAGTGATGAGAAAAACATATATAAAGTTTTTCTTAAAACATGCACGTGACTCGCACAAACTAATTTTTATAATATAGTAAATATATATATAAAAAATCAAAAAATTGGCATGTTATTATTTTCAAAAAAATACATATCCTCATCAATGATATCCAATTTGTTAATAATAATTAATGATTTTAAGAATAAATATTCTCTTTATTAGAAAAAAAAGAATGAATATTCTTGGAATAGTAACTTCAAAAAAGGAAAAGAAAAGAAGTTAGTAAAAATAATACTCTCTCGGTTCCGGTTCAAGTGATTGATTTGACTTTTAAATGGTCAATTTTTTTAAAATTTGACCAAATATTATATATATTATATAATTAAAAAAAATTATAAAATTTATATCATTGAAAAATTTATATAATTTTTTTTAAAATGTACTTTTGAGATTTTGAAAATTATAAAAATATATCTTTTTAATTTTCGGTCAAAGTTAATTAAATTTGACCCAAATGAGACACTTAAAGCGCACAGAGTGAGTACTGTACTAGTCGCCCTGGCAGATCCGACCCGTATGTTTGAAGGAGATGAGAGAGAGAGAGAGAAAGGGCCACGAGGCAGATTCCCGTGACAGTCTGTCTGTCGCCTGTGTCTTCATACTCATACTAATTTATACTAATAAGCCCTATTTATATATACTTACATATACACACACAAACACTCCCCCCACCCCCCTCTCTCTCTAACACACACACTCACGCATTGCTGAGTCCGAAATCTGCCGGCCGGAGATCCGCCGTAAAATTCACCGGACGTCATGGATTCCGTCATTGAATCTGCATGGAAGGTACTTTTATTCACACTCCGCATCTTCAGATTCATACAATTTATTTATCTTGTACATATAAATTTATCTACGTGTGTGTCTATATATATATATATTTATCGATTTTGATCTAATATCCATTCGGTAACATTGTGTGTGTGTGTGATTGTTTTTTCTGTTGATTTTATTCTGATGAACTCATTTATTTTATGTTTTTGTTGATTTTCGGATATTGTTGTTTCATTTTTGTCATTTCAATTTAGTGATGTTTTTCGAACTTATGGTAAAAAAAACAGTTAGGTTTTGTGATTTTGATTTTAAATTTGATTGAAGTTATTTTTAAAAACACGACACAAATGCGATGATGCTAATAACATTTATTAATTGGTTATTACGCATTAGCCATAGGTGGAACAATTAGATTTGACAGTTGACATATGTGTGGTTGTATAGTGGTGATGTGAGATGTTAATTGTTATATGAGGATGAGGATGTGTATCGTGTACGATTAGTAGTTGATTTTGCCTATTTATTTATTTCTGTATGACTCATGATTAGTCAATTATTTATGACATTTCGTTAATTCACTTGTTTACTCTCTTTTTTATGATGCAGTATCTGATCACTCACTTCAGTGACTTTCAACTGGCATGTATTGGAAGTTTCCTCCTTCATGAAAGTGTCTTTTTCTTAGCAGGCCTTCCTTTCATATATCTCGAAAGGGCTGGTTGGCTAAGCAAGTACAAAATTCAGGTTTCTTTCTTCTTGAAATGTATTCTTTAATCGATTTTTATTAAATTGCACCCTGTAACATCCATTACATTGACCATCGACGTTAAGTCATCTTATTGATTTGGCAGGTTATCTTAATTTTAAATGTGTAGGCCTTTTAAAAAAAAGTATTGTAATGAATTGTTTTCTGGTCAATGCAGATGAAAATCAACACTGTTGAAGCTCAGGTGAGATGCATTAGTCGTCTCTTACTATATCATTTCTGTGTCAACCTGCCAGTTATGCTTCTCTCATATCCTGTGTTCAGATTCATGGGAATGAGAAGCTGTCTACCATTGCCGTCCTGGTATATTCAGGTTCTTTATATGCTATATAGCTATATCTGAAATCATGTGCTATATGTAAATCCTGGAAAATACAGATAATTTGGGTGCTCCGTATATGTCTTTGCAGTTCCTAACTTTTAATGATTGTAGTTTATATAAATATATTTTTCCTAATATCCTAAGCATGCCTTTGTAGGAAAGTAATGTCAACACAGATATTCTTCTACTTCATCATAGAGGATTTTATATTCTATTGGGGTCACAGAGTTTTACATACAAAATGGTTGTACAAGCATGTCCACAGTGTCCATCACGAGTAAGTGGAGATTCAAAGACGATCTGTAATTTATAATATTCTTATGTTTTCAGCATGTTTAATAAACTGCAGTGGATACTGTATTTAGGTATGCAACACCCTTTGGACTGACTTCAGAATATGCTCACCCTGCTGAAATACTGTTTCTTGGTTTTGCCACTATTGTTGGTCCTGCCATCACTGGACCCCATTTAATAACTCTGTGGTTATGGATGGTAGTAAGAGTCCTAGAGACCGTGGAAGCACATTGTGGTTACCACTTTCCGTGGAGCATTTCAAATTTCTTCCCCCTATATGGCGGGTGAGCATTTAAGCTCTCTTTTAGCTTATTAGTATCTGCTCTATATTATTAAATTATTCTTGTTGTGTATTATGCCTAATGAATATGTTTAATTTTCAGAGCTGATTTCCATGACTATCATCACCGTCTTCTCTATACCAAGTCCGGCAATTACTCGTCCACTTTCGTTTACATGGACTGGTATGCATCATTCATGCATTTAGCTACATATAAAGTTTTCTGGTTTATTTATAATATGAACATACTTAAGTGTTGGCCCTTGTTTCTTCTATTCTTAATAATCTTAGAAGGTCCCTTGTTATATAGATTTATGTGCTAATTGTATGAGTAACATTTGCAGTTCGACTTTAAATATTTAAGAAGTTTACATTCTGTATATATTTTATGAATATGCTAATATTGTATCAACTCTTTTTTCTTAATTGCTTTAGAGATTTCTTTTTTATGCCTTGGATGCAGTTTAATTAGGTTAGCACTAGTTCCATACCACCGATCCAAATCAATCCTAATGATGTGTTTAGGTTTATAGTAAACTTTCAGTGATCCGTCTGATTATTTTATGTGGCTAGTTGTTATATTGAGTGAGGTTTGACCAATTTTGTCACATAAGAAGTTGAAGAGGATTTCGTGCTGTTGAAGCAATGCACGTACAAATATATCCTCCAGGACTTCTTAGTGAAGACTTGAGATTTCATCAAATTAAGCAGAGGAAGAATAAGAGAGACAAAAAAAGGAATGTTGAAATCGAGGAATTTCATATAGAATATATACAGGCTTCTTTTGAAACAAAAATTCTTTTAGCCTGTAAATTCTACAAATTGTAATTCTTGTATGTTTTCTTGGTGAATTTTAGTTTTTGTTATTAATATTATTATTGTTGTTGGTAAATCATATAATATATTTGTAGTAAATTTCATATATTTGACTATTTGAGTTATAAAATATGTGTATTATGTTCTTATTATATTAATATGATAATCTTATTTTACATTTAGGCCCTGGGCGTAAAATCTTTGTTTTGGAAAATATTAGGCAGGAAAAGTAAGATGTTTTTTTAAAAAATTCCATAACTTTTGGAAATGGAACTGTCTTATCCACTTTCCTTAGTCTTTTTTCTTTGACTTGCATAATATTTTCTGTTGACTAACCTTTTTACTCCCAACAAACAAGGTCTTAGTGAATACTGTATACTTGTTTACCAAATTCTGGAGGTTTGTAGAGTTTGATGTAGAACATGATTCTCTGTGTATTGATGGAAAATCTTTGTTTCATACAATGTTTCTTGGATTGAGGCCATAAAAGCTAGATTATATTAAGTTCCAAGTATAACCTTAGATTTGCCACATAAACGCCTCGGATTTTTTGATGTAACAACTCTGTGTCCATAAGTTCCTTGGAACCAAAATGAATTACTTGGTTTGGTTTCATGATTTCAGAACTGGACAATGCAACATCTAATTCCAAGGTACTTGTGGTTACATGAAAAACAAAGGAACCTCTTTAACTACCTCACCCGTGGGTACCACAAGTTATTTAATTCATTTATTTATATATTGATACAACTTGCCAATATGAAATATGTTTACATATTATTGATTCTATTGAACCAAACACAAATATTTTATTTACCAAGGAAATATATGATGCAACTTGGTTCAAAAGGAGGTTCAGAAGTTCTATATACCTCAGGAACTACAAAGTTGACAAAACAAAGGTGGCCAAAGTCCTAGGCTGGGGTAACAATCGTCAATGTTGGCAGATCTACTTTCTTTAGCATGGTGTCTAACTGTCTATTGACTTTAAGACCATCACTAATGTGTTTCTTGAGTGTAGCATTTGTTGAGAATAATTAAGGATTTAAGATGAATAAAGTATTCTTGTCTTCTTTACAATGGGTTTTACTTTATGCATAGGTGTTGAGATTCTCAACTTGAGAAATAAAAAAACTTCCATTCTCTTTTAAAACGACACATGTTTACAGCAGTTCACTAGGTGTACTGTATATGTACATGTGTAAGGATTTTTGAGTACTTGTTTCTCTATCTGTTTTCTTACTTTTTTCCTTTCTCAGGATATTTGGTACTGATGAGGGTTACAGAAAGCTGAAGGCTGTTAAGAGTAGTGAAGATGAGATTGATGCCAAGCAAATCTAATTTGGTATTAGTCAATTAGAAGCTACTGCATCCTTGTAATGAGCATTGGTTCATCTTCATGTTGTTCATAACTGCTTTACATTTATGTTCTAGTTTCATTGTGTTTCCTTTGGAGTCGGATCAAAGCTTGTGTTGGATGATATTTTTCTTTGTATCCATTATCCAAGTTCCAGCGTGAATGAGTTCTCTTTAATCACCTTTTGCCGTGACGTTCTTGGAATTGTTAATCCCGTATCCAAGTGCGAGCATTTTCTACCTTTAGTTATGATTATATCTTGTGTTCTTTGTAGTACAGAGTAGAGTTACATTTGTTACTATTGGCAATTTTTATATACCCAAAAGAGGTGATGTTCATCTTTAGAGCTTCTGATGCTGATCTATGTTTCCTTCTTTAAGGTTTGTTTCAGGTCTCCTATTACTACATTGAACTATAATATAGTTACCTTGTAGGTGATATTACATGTCTCTGTGAAGTGAAATGATTATAATTTAGAGTATTTAGTACTGGGGAAACTCTGTTGTGTGGTCATTTCCAAGAATTTTCCCTTTTATTACAATGAGAGTATCCTTTGTGCGTGCGTGTGTGTGTGTGTGTCTTGTTGTGCCAGAGTCAGGACTCAGGGGGATAGGGGGTTGAAATTTATATTTCTTATGCAACTAGCAGTTAGGATTCAGAATTATAGAGTCTCATCCCCCTTCCTGACATACTTTGAGATTTCTAGAGTTCCAAATACTCCTTGACACTACTCCTGGTTTTTATATATCGGCTATATTTGGATTGTTTTTATGTACTCTCCTGTGTTTTTGGGTTCAAATTCATATTTCTTGCAGTATAGCTCTCTTCAAGAACTATAGGCAATTAGACATGGTTCAGGTTATGTTTCTCATGTTAAGAAACTTACAAGTTCAGAAAATTATTTATAAATTTATTATTTGACTATTTACTTGAGTAAAAGTGACTTGGAAGTTTGAATTCTAAAAAGTACACGGTGAATATTATTTAATTTTTGTTTCAAATTCGTTAAAAGTTAAATACCATCTCTTTAAAATGTTACGTAAAAAGGATTTTATCATTGTTTTATTAATTTTTCTACATTATAAGTTATATATTATCAACAAATTTATCCAAATTAATAGTAAAGTCGAAAATAATAGTAATTATTAATATCATTGTTTCTTTTTAATGAAAATAGTTTTTTAAGATAAGCGATGAAAGCATATTAAATGATGCCTAGGCTTGAACAAAAATCAATCTGAGCTGATAATATTTCTGATCGTGTCACCATGAGCCAGAGGACCATGAAGGCTCAAGTTCCACTAGAAACCACCGTTCCTATAAATTTAGAACCTTAAAACTAATTTACATACTTTTCTAGAAAGAAAAAAAAATATAAAGAGAAAAAAGATTCTAAGGATGACTTTATGTAATTTACCTATGAGCAACTCCAATAACTTTCCTATTTGAGTTCTTAAATCAAGATTGAAGGAATCAAGATCTATTATTTTATATTAAATTTAAGTAATGGGTTTTTAAGTAATGAGTTAAGACTCTATTGAATTTGCTCTAAGGATATAAGATATTTCGAAAAAAGACCCTATATGTCACAATTTGGGGAGAAAATGCCCTAAATGGCACAACTCGTAACAATGTCCTAAATAGCACTTCAAAACGCTACACGAAGTAGCGTTTTCACCCATTTTCCAGCACGTCATACTATGTAGCGTTTTGGAGTGTTATTTAGGACCATTTTTTTGAGGTGTGCCATTTAGGATATTTTCTCCCCAAATTATGACATATAGGGCCAACACCTAGATATTTCAATATAAAAACTGAGCGGCAATTTTGTAATAATAATGCACACTCACTGTATTTACAAAAATAACTCGATGATGTTGTACAGTATTTTGTTATAACCTCATGTAACTATCTAAATTCATATCATATCATATCATGTATATAAAGTAGTAGTATTTAGTACGACGAGTGAGATGAAGTTCAAGATTAAATAATCGTATGTAATATTGGGATGTAATTTCTGCATGAACAAGAATTCAAGAGTCTTTCTATATTTTGAACATATATGCCTGACCTTTTGAAACAAACTCATAGATAACTGAAGTCTTTTTGAATGAAGCCGGAGTGATAATCAACCAGAATTCCCAAACAAATTCAAAATATGTTGGGTATTTAGTCAAGTGACAGAGGCGTAGCAAACATTTTGGGTGTCTTGTGCAAAATTTTAAAATTAGTCCCTTTATATATATATTTCGATATATATTAAAATCATTAAATTATATTTTTAAAATAAAATAGACTACCAAAATATACTGTAAACAAAAAAAAAGTTTAACAAATATACTTAAAAAGAGATACTCTTCCTCTGCATGTTTTTTGAAAAAATTATCTATAACACTTTCGATGTTAACTTCATCCAAAAAATCATATTCAATTGTCACCAAAGTAATTTCATATAAGGTGATATAAATTAAGGACCCTAAGTTTTTGGGACCATGTGATGTCGCTCACCCAACGCGGCCCCTGTTAAGGGATCAACAACCCAAGTTGACATTGTGTGATTGTGAATTGTGATTAATTTCATGTTGGTTTAATAACCCACATCGAGAACTTACAAAAGGAAATTGTCCTTCACGGATATAAATAACAACTACCCATGACAATTTTAAAACACCCAGCCATGTGATGAGCACAGAGCGAACTAATCTTTCGTCTTTTACTAAAGAATGCTGTGTGCTAGTCACTTATAGTGGCAAACGCCCATTTTTAGAAGGTTGGTTTCTATAATATATAAAGCAACCCCTACAATTGAAGTTCAATATTTTAGTTCACAGCCCTGTTTGTTGAGTTCGACATAAAAACAAAGTGAAGAATGAAAATTCTTGTGGAGTGTTGAAAACAGGCCAGCTCATTAAAATATTTCAAGACCTTTTAGTCAATTAATTTTTCAGTTAATAAAGAAATAATACAAAATCAAGAATGAAAAATGTTTTAGATACAAGTGTTTGAACGTAGGTAGATGTGTTTTTCAAAGTTGTGTTTGTAACATATCGAAAGAAACATGGAATATCTTGTTTGAGGGGGGAGCTGGCCTCTTGTTTGAAGCATACGTCTCTCGGCCTTTTGGCGGAGATAAAGTGTAGTATCTGTTCTTGTTAGTTTAATATTTGATGCTTTGATATGTGGGTTATAAGTTCACACGATATTAAATTAATTTTTTGAAGGGGCAGGCAAATTTCAATAGCTTGCTATTGGTGTACCCATCAGAGTGTAGTTAAAAATTAAAACAATTTCAAGGCTTCATTTCTTTCCAATATATGAAAAAGTTTGGTTGAAAACTATAACCCAGTTAGTTAGAAGAAAATTCATGCCCGAGGATATTGCGCAAGTTGGTCAGTTATTGTCTCGGTTCAAAAGCTTTCTAGATCAATGCTTGTTCTGATTTTTCTATTTAGGAAGAGCGTACCCTTATACCGGCTCCCGAGTTTAGAAAATGAGAGATGAAAATTTTAAAATTTTCTTCTCAAGTTGTTCTCTTTTCAAGAGAAAGAGAAAAGAAACGAAAGAAAATTCTCAAAAGTTTCTTCTCACACGTATTTTTGAATAATACATTGTGTCCTTTTTTTTCAAAATCTTCTCTCATTACATTATAAACTCGGGATTACATTAAAGAAAATATTTTTACTCTCTGACATTCTCTTCTCTTCTGTTTTTCAACCAAAAACTCTGGATCAAAGTGTTAATGCGTATGCTAAGAGAAACTCTGGAGCGCATTTTTTAGGTTTTTCTCATTCAGCTTCAAAATAAGGGAGCCCCCTCTCGTTAAAGATCTGTGAACCCGTCCATTACATAAATAAATAAATACTAATTATTGCCATTAACTTCACCTTGGGACGTGACCGGCTTTTTATATACAACGCCATCCCAATTACATTAATCTTTGATAACTAAATAAATTTGATGAAATACAAGTATTATTTAGTAGTTCCAATTGCAATCGATGTAATGCAATCTAAACATAAATCAGAAAGTTTTTTTTTTTTTTTACCTGAAACGAATAAATTAGAAAGTTTTTATTTAATGATTCTTTTCAAGTCCTGTTGTGGACAAGACTCTCCATCCTAAGCCCAATAATAGTTAGCGTGCTCAAAATCTTTCAGCCCAAATTGGCCTACCCCAGCGCAACCCATGTTAGTCGACCCTGAAGGGATGAAGCCCAGATCCAAGGAAACGGCGCAACTACAAATTGTGTACTACAATAGTATTAAGAAAGGAAATGATCGGGCTGTATAAAAGTTTTCATACAATTAAGCACGTACAGATCTATGTATAAAAGTTGTAATACAAATACGATCAAATAGATCTTCGGGTCACTAACTAAAAGCCAGGAATATATTTTACGTATAGTACTCATAAACTAATTACCTAATGATCTCTGGATAGAGGTATAGCTTTGCCTTTCCTACACAAAACAGCTCTAGAATCGCCACAGTTAGCCACTACAATCTTCTCCGGAGTTACAACAGCAACCACAGCCGTGGAACCAACAGCATCCGATTGGGGGGAGGTCGTTGGCATCTACAACCGGTGGTGGCTAAAACAACAGCTGCAACAACCTCATTGTCCATGCGACTAAAGCTTCTCTGCATAGCTTCCTTCCACTCCCTAGGTTCGAGTTCTACCTCGCCTTCTAACTCCTCTTTCACCAGCTCATGTAACCTCTCTTTACACCTCTTTGACACCTGCAATTAAACAATACAAACTATTCATATTCAAACTATTTGAGCTATTTATTATACTAGATATCAGCCTATTTATTATACTTAGATATCAGTAATCTATATTATTGACCATAATATCAAGAATCTTAGTTGGAACCTATAAAATACTACTCCCTCCGTCTCATTTGATTCTTAACATTTTCCACATTACGTGTGTCATTTTTTGGAAAATGTTAAGAATCAAATGAGACGGATGGAATATAAATTATTGTCATAATACTACAAATCATGGGTCTCAAGAATACGAATCATTGATGTATCGAACAACATATAAATTATAGAGGTAAAGGTATAAAAAAGACGTACATGAGAACATCCGTGTCCATCATAAACACCGAAATAATGAAACTCCGAAGATTCTCCCTTCTCTTTGCTACAAAACGAAGGATGAATGGCTACAAAATCTTCCATATATCTCCTTCTTCCACAAATCGACGAGTGTCCAAACTTCGGACACTCGTTGAAAACCACACGACTCTCTTTATTCTCCAACAGATTATATGTTTCCATTTTTTCACTATAATCATTAGATATTTATTAAAATAATCATTAGAATTAAGAGTGATTTGAAAAGGCAGACAGTAATCATTAGATATTCTCCAACAGATTATATGTTTCCATATAATCAAAAATAATATTTGAATTTACAAATGTAACCTTTTCTATCAGATGACCTCGTGATCATGATTCCCAGATTTAAAACATTCATCAAATTAAATTTAAAGTGTAGAAGTTTATTTCTCTTGCGATGAACGGATCGAATTGTTTTAATATTTTAAATAATTTTTATTTTAATATTTTGTTTATATGATTTGAATTTAATTTTTATAATAATAATTTAAATTTATTTAATTTTTAATAATAATGATATTTTATATAATTTTTCATATACTTTTGTATTTGTATTTTAATAAAATAATGTTTATATGTTTTATTTAAAGACGTGTATTAGTTAGAAGATTAATGTGAGATATGTTTTAGTTAGGAGATTATGATTTTTTTTAATTTTTTATATGATTTGAATTTATTTTTATTTATATAATAATAATTTAAACTTTATTTAATATTATATGTATATGTTTTTATATAATTTATTTGTATTTATATTTTAATATGATAATGTTCGTGTATTTTGTATATAAATGTATTTTGGTTAGGAGATTAATGTGAGATATCTTAAAAGATTAATGTGGGATGTATTTTATTTTATTTAGAAGATTAATATTTTAAAATTAAGCTCAATAATAAATCAACTATCCGGCCCAAATATCGACTACCAAACTTTCAATATTTCAATTTTAATAATATAGTATAGATTTTTGTTTAATATAAAATATAAATTTTAATAATAAATATAATTAAATTTTCTCCTATCAAAAGAATGATTTGAACAATGTGGTAAAAAAGGACACGTAACATGAGGAAAGAAGCGTGGCCCAATAGAATCCAAACACGGTCGAGACAATTAGTTGCTCAGGTGACACGCATATGGTTAGTACAGAAAAGGAGGAAGTGTGTGTATGCATTTTCAGTTCGGCTAAAGAGACGCGTGGCGAGCGTACGAGATTACTGTCTGCCTTTTCAAATCACTCTTAATTCTTTTCATAGATTATATGACTTGTGGAATGAAGACTATTATTGTGAAGAATATTTGGTTGTAAAAACGAAAAAAAATCAATTTACATAAATAAAACAAAATTTAATTAACAAAGTATTCTTGCGTTCAACTTTTACACAAATCAAAGTATCTGAAATCAATTGAGATACTACAAAGTTGTAATACAACCAACAAAATAAGAATTAAAACAGCCTGTTACAAACTAGATCATGTCGATTGCCGACTAGACTGCAATTTCAACTCCATTTAGTGTTTTAGTGTTCAAAACACTATTGTGATTCTATTCTGATCCTTGCTGACCAGTAGATACATGAAGGAGTGTATGTGCCATCTGCATTCAATGAAAAGATTTAAAGTTCAAAACAGAAATTAAAATGGACCATGCTTGCATGTATAAAAAGGCCAACTTGTTGATGATGATTTATTATATACATAAACATCAGGAATCATGTAACGACTTCTTATCACTATACAACGTCAAATTAACATGGCATGATAAAAAAACCATCTGATATATCATGGCATTATGCACATGAAGTTACAATAACAGAACAGAGTATTACAGGATGTTATAATACCAAAATAGAGTAACTGGGGAAACAGAGTTAACTATTATTGCAAAAAACATGTATAGAAAAATAAATAACAGAACAGAAACAGATCGCGAAATGGTTTTATTATTCCATTAAGGTGCTTAAGCGCCTGTCTGTTAATTTCTGTGCAACAGGGGAAATATAAATCAATTTAAGATAAATCTGAAAAACAGAAGCACCCAGCAGGCCTGCACAGAAACATTACCTCTGCTACAGCTCTACTTCTAGTCATCGATATCCAACTTTTCAAATATATTTCCAACTTTGAGCTCATCTGCAAATTAACGAATTAATATTAATCACAAAGTACTGGTAATATGCAAATATCATAATGAGACATAATTTAGAATTTACCATCTTCTAATTTTTCAAATTGTAGGTATTCTTCCGTTCCCCTCTAAGTTCATTTATATTTCCACATATTCTTAACCAGTCTTGGCTGCAAACCAACGATTCAGCTGTTTTAGGTGAAAGTGAACTCCGACATGCATCAATTGTTCGTCCACCAGTGCTAAAAGCAGCCTCCGAAGCAACGGAAGAAACCGGCATACCTAATACATGTTTAGCTAATTCAGAAAGTACCGGCAATCTCGCTGAATTCATTTTCCACCATAGTAATATATCAAAACCTTCACTTTTTCTTTCTCTTTCATCAACCAAGTAAACATCAAGTTCATGACTTTTTCACACATCATAAAACATTTGCACATGATATATTATGGCATTATGCACATGATGTTCCAATAGCAGACATATGTTACATCATTAAACATTTGCACATGTTGTCTTTAAGCACTTCTTTTTCATCCCCTTCTGTGTAGTCAGTGATGAGTTTTCCAGTACAGACCCCATTACATGACCTACCCAGTGCAGACCAGACATTACAAGATGTAACCACAGCACACCAGCGGCTTACCTGCATTAAGGTATACCTAGTAAAATGGAAAATCCAAAGCATTAGTTTTCTCCAATTTCCTAATGTTAATCTGACTCCTATTAAATGTGTTTCTTTCGACCAGTAGTTGGTGAGATTGACGCAGAGTGTAATGCCATTTTTGTTCACATACCTATATAAATATATTTATCATATAGTATTAAATTAATTTAATGAAACACACGAAACCTATGAAGATAACAATCACAAAGTTGAGAAAACAGATTACTTGTTTCGTGACTCCTGATCGAATTTGCACAATTGGTGTTTATGTTATCGAATTTGACAGTAGTGTTTTAATTGCTAGTCGAAATCATTTTTAAGGTCAGTAAGTGTGGGGAATTTTGTTTTGGGGAGATTGGGGGCGTCAGGGAAGGATACGTTGTTGAATTTAATTAAATAAGAATTATTGTTGCTTCGTACGTTGGGGGAAAAGTCTCTTTAGTAACCCGACATTAGAGCAATTTTAAATAATATTGCTTTGATAGATGAATAAAATCTTGATATCATAAGGAAGCTTTTTATCTCAAAAGATGCACAAGCCTTTAACGTTTGTAAGTTTTACTTGTATTAAGCTGTATACTTAAGGGCTAAGGCGGTAAATAAACAGAGCTGTTCGTGAACAAAACTCGAGCTCGGCTCGTTTAAGTGAGCTCGACTCTGTTCGTTTATTAAAAGAATCTGATCTTGAACATAAAAATCCGCTCGGTTAGTAAACGAACCCGAGCCGAGCTTTATGCATGTTCGGCTCGAGCTCGGCTCGTTTAGCTCGGGATCGGCTCGAGTTCGGCTCGGATAAAATTTATATATATTATAAATAAAAAAAATATTATGAATAATTTAAATATTTATATCATATTTAATATATTAATGTTTATATGAAATTATTCATATTATATATATATATTGTTAATGTTTATTCATATTTAATATATTAATGTTTATATATACCGCCTAAAATATTTATAGTTTGATTATGTATTTGTGTAAATTGTGAATCTGTGATGTACTGATGTGTCTTAATTCTTGAACATTTTATTTTTAAAATCTCTAAATATAATAATTAACACAAATTCAAATTTTATATTATGTTTTTATTATGATATGTATAAATATATACACACACGCATATATTATAATGTATTTACATTTGATTATTTGAATCATATTTAATATATTAATTTTTATGTGACTATATATATATATATATATATAACATACATAATTTTATAATCTTTTAATTTTCTTAAATTGATTACAATCTCATTTTAGAAAATGAATATCAATTTTATTTAATTTGTCAAAATTAAAAAATTGATTAAACCATGTCATTTTTCTCACAAGTCACAACACAAATATGAAATTTGGAATTCAACATCAAGAATTTTAAAAAACAACTTATGACCACTTCGATCACATAGAGAAATTGACCATAATTAAATATGTTACATTTGTATTATTATACATAATATATATATATATATATATATATATATATATATATATATATATATATATATTAATAAATATAATACATTAAATTTGGGAATATCATTAAATTAAATATATCTTGACATCTGTACGGTTGGATCGTCGAGAAATATTTTTAAAAAAATGGAAAGAACAATTCGTGACAAAACACTAATTACTAATTCTAGTCAATATAGTAGTGATATACTAAGATCTCCAACCAAATTAATTTTATATTTTTTTAAAATTTGAAAATATCATTATATTAGATATATCTTGACATCCGTACGGTTGAATTGTCGAGAAATATTTTAAAAGAATAGAAACAACAATTTGTGACAATGCACTAGTTACGAGTACTAGTCAATATAGTAGTGATATACTAAGATCTCTAACAAAATTAATTTTTTATTTTTTATTTTTAAATTTGGGGATATCATTATATTATATATATCTTGACATTCATATGGTTGGATTGTCGAGAAATATTTTTAAAAAAATAGAAATAACAATTCGTGACAAAACACTAGTTACGAGTACTAGTCAAGTAGTCAATATAGTAATGATATACTAGAATCTTCAACCAAATTAATTTTTTATTTTTTTAAAATTTGAGAATATCATTATATGAAGTATATCTTGACATCCGTACGGTTGGATCGTCGAGAAATATTTCTTAAAAAATAGAAACAACAATCCGTAAAAGTTATTTTTATTAATTGGACTTAATTGAGTAAAAAAATATTTGTTTTGTTAGCGAACAACTCGATTCGGCTCGGACTCGGTTCGAATTCGACTCGACTCGGACCCGACTCGATTTGTTCGTGAAAAACTCGTGTTCGGCTCGTTTATTAGGAAACTCGGCTCGACTCGGTTCGTTTTTGAAAAAAGTCAAACTCGGCTCGATTCGGTTCATTTTAAAAAAAAAGTCAAACTCGGCTCGGACAAAACTCGGCTCGACTCTGTTCGTTTACGGCCCTATTAAGGGCTGTCAATATTGCTGTGGATTCATATGAAATAATATTGGGCACAATCTAATGGACATGATATACACTTATATAGAAGTAGACATGGACATTCGTAGTGTGTACTTTCGTGTTTCGTATACTTCAACCCCTTACACAAACACGACATGAAATGAATTTGTGTACGTGAAATCCGGACACGTACATGACACTAAAAAATGATATAACATGAAATGACACGAAGTACATGAACTTTTCATATAATTTTTATGTTGGCGTACATGACACGAAAGTACACGAAAATGGAAAAAAATTAAAAATTAATATATATTTTATTAATTTTAAATATTGATAATTAATTAATTTATATATATTAATTTTATTTATAAAATTCTAATGTTAACATTAAATTGTACATAAATGATTTATTATAATATATTAATATATATATATATATATATTAAATTATTTTTATTTAATTAATTATGTCATGTCGTGTATCCAAAAAGTAAACTCAAACACAACACTAAATTCGACAGTATACTTCAGTGTTCGTGTAGTGAAAATGTAAACACAAACACTAAATTTTTGTTTCGTTTTCGTGTCGTGTTTTCGAACTCTTTAATTTGCCTTTGGTGGGCACGATATTTAGGATGTTGTATTCAATATTTATAGTTATAAGAAATATTGTTGTTGTATGAATGTCTTCTTTCAGTTTCAGTTTTTCCGAAAAATATATAGTACAAATTATATATTTGGATGAGGTTTTATATTATAAGACGTGCATGGTTTTGAACCAGTAGGTAACTTTATTAGGGCCTTATGGCTTTTCTACTATTCTATAGATTGGGCCTTTATAATGATGGTGGCCCAACAATTATGTATGCTTAAAATTCAATATTATTTTATTAATAGATCATTTTATTTTTTCAAAAAAAAGTGCAGGTCATAGACGTGACAAAACTCCAAACAATTTGGCTTTCTAGATAATTTGGTTAATTTTGATAAGTGGGCTTAATACGTAAATTTGATAAGCTGAGGCTTGAAGTTCAATATTACTAAAGTTCAATTTAAAGATTCAATTTGACAATCATAAAAATTGTATCCTCATATTCTAATGTGATCTTTGAAATTAGTAACGGGTATATCTTAACTTTATTAAAAGTAAAAAAGTTCAATTATTTGACGATGATATTTATATAAATTAGTTATTTAAGAGATCAAAGATAATATATAATATTAAAAAATCAAAGATTTATACGGCTTAAAAATTATATATGTTCTGAATTTTGTTTTCAATTTTGATGATGCGCTTCTAGAAATTTTAAAGAAAAAGAAAATAAATAGAAAAGTTATGAAAAAATGTATATGTATTATGTTCTTGAACTAAAAATATGTAACAAATAAAAAACTCTAAAAAATAAATTAAAAAATCTTTGGATTGTAAAATTAAATATATAAACATGTTTTTTTTATATGCCTTCAAAAAATTTAGATCGACTCCGAGTTCATAGACAAAATTTAACAAGAAAAATATATAAATACTTATTAAAATATAAGGAATTAGTTTTCTGCCATTTGCTACTACTAATCCAAGTCCTCGTAAAAATGTGTTTCTGTTTCTTTCGTACATAGTCCAATATAGTGAGAATAGATTGACACGGAATGGAATGCCATTTTTATTTACATAATATTATATAAATATACTTATCATATCAAATTAATTTAATGAAACACATAATCTACGAAGATATAAGTCATGAAGCTTGTGATCAGAAATTTATACAAATAAAAAAATAAAAATACTAGTGACAGCACAAAGACTCTATCCTTCTGTTGTACTTTAGATTTTTTATTTTTTATTTGGAAATCATACTTTAGAAATTGTTTTAATAAAATGAGAGAAGCGGAAGGAGGAGTAAAATAAAAAGTTTAAAAAATTGTTTTTAAAATATTTTTGATTTTTCCTAGAATAAGAGAACTTTTTTTAAAAGAAAAGGCTAAAGGAGGAATTATTTACTTATGTGAAAAATTGACTCATAAAGCCATAATCATCACATTTTCCGGAAGAAAATTTTATCTCTCAATTTCTTCATCATTCTTTGAAAAAATTTGATAACATAACTTTTGAGAATTTTAAAATTTCTGTTTCATTCTCTTCCTCTCATGTCTATACAGAAACACATCATTTATTTTTTAGTAAAGTATACTTAGATTTTAGGCGACATAGCACTTGCTATACTACATTTTCAAAACTACTATATGTAATATTAGAGTTTAAATTTATTTACATTTGAACAAATTTCACCTATTTCAATTAACTATTGGTCGAATGGGGTTGATCGTGCTAGGCTAATTGATGATGCATCTGCTGCCTTTGATGAAACTTTTAATATTCTTGTAAGTTTCGTTATTGTTGATATTTTGCAATGTTTTTATTTTTTTGTTATGATGAATTTGCACAAACAATTTGGTGTTTATGTTATCAAACTTTTTACCATAGTGTTAGTAATTGCTAGTCGAAATCATTTTTAGGGTCAGTAAGTGTGGGGGATTTGGTTTTGGGGAGACTGGGGGCGTCATGCATGGATACGTTGTTGAATTTAACTAAATAAGAATTATAGTTGTAAGAAATATTGTTGTTGTATTATTAATGTGTTCTTTCAGTTTCAGTTTTTCCAAAATATATATAGTACATTACTATTCTAAATATCAAAAGGGCAATTTTTTGTTGATTATATATTTGGATGAGGTTTTATTTTTAAGACGTGTATGGTTTTGAAGCAGTAGGTAAATAATGTTGGAACAAACGTCCGTAAACCTGTGGAAGAGATCACGTCTGAAGATTTTTCAACCCTGATGGCAACAAACTTTGAATCTGTTTTTCATTTGAGTCAATTTGCATATCCTCTTCTAAAGGCGTCAAAAGCAGCAAGTATTGTATTTACTTCCTCTGTCTCTGGTTTTGTCTCACTCAAGTCCATGTCTGTACAAGGAGCAACTAAAGGTAACTTGGAAATGTGACTCAAGTCTAGAGCATATTCATGCAATACTTTGACTGTTCCATTATTGATATGTCTGCATTTGCTGTACTTGAAAATCTCAGGAGCAATCAACCAGCTGACAAAAAATCTGGCTTGCGAGTGGGCTAAGGACAATATCAGAAGTAACGCTGTTGCTCCTTGGTATATCAGAACATCTATGGTGGAGCAAGTGAGTTCCTTTTGTTCTTATGTAATTAGTATCACTAAGTTTCCCTAACTTGTAACTTTATTACCATTATGGCACCAGAGGTGGTGTTCTGCAAAATGTCAAATAATCATTCTGCTAAAAAATTATAGTTCTGCCTTCTCCTCGATTCCTCCGGTGTTTGCAGCTCTTAAGTTTGTTATAATGCAATTCTGCAAAATTTGTTTCTGATACTACTCCAGAGTGCTAACTTGAGACAAATCTTGCTAATTTTAGACTTCGATATATTAAAGAAATTTAGAACTTGCAAATGTACCTACAATTGTTAACCAAATCATTTCTTTTCTGCATTAGTATATACATATGTATGAAGAGGGAGAGAGCATATAATATTAGTATCTAAATCTAGTTAATAATATATTCATTTACTATGGCTTTCATCATGGTGTCACATAGGTTCTCGATAACAATGAATATATGGAAGAAGTTCTTTCATGTACTCCACTTGGGCGTCTAGGGAATCCAACAGAGGTCTCATCGCTTGTGGCGTTCCTTTGCTTACCAGCATCATCTTACATCACCGGCCAGATCATATGTGTTGATGGCGGAACGACCATAAGTGGCTTCTATCCTAGAAATGACTAAAAACATTGTTTCAAATTCTAAATCTGTGGTTAAATTTAATGTACTTACGAACTTTTGTTAATCTTGCTCTTTTATGAGGTCGCTCTTTCTGGAATATTTAGAAGTTGTGCTAAAAATGGCTAATAAGCCAAATCCCATGATTTGTTTTGTTCCAGCATAGATTCATCCAGGGAAAGGTTTCCAGGAACCAATGGATCGATTATTGATGTTATACAAGGAATTTGATCGATTGTGTATAAATATGTTAAACTTCCAATATTAGGTTATAATTTTTGTTAATTTCTAGTTTTCTCCACAGACCTCAAGGCTACATTTTTTAGTTTTGTTATCATGAGGCTGACCTGTAGATTTTATAATATTCACAAATTTAACAGAAATTCAAATTGTAGTTCTCAATTGGTAATGTGATTTTAGGCCTAGAGGTTAGGACATAGGCCATTACATATTTCTCAAGTGAATGATTTGAGGAGGTAACACTTTGGCTAAAGTATTAGCCATTGTCACCATAGCTGATCAAGTGATTTGAGATTATGTTTCTGCAAACAAAATGGTAGTCTCTGAGAACGACATGCATAATTCACGGGACATATTTAGCGCCCCTATTGTCATTAATTTTTTTACCTCTTCTTATATATGCAACCAAACATATAAATGTCTTAACAATGGATCTAACCCACTATTTCATCTTTCATGCAAGTCCTAAGCTTGACTGTCGTTGCATTAGCCTCGCGCATTTCTATCACATCACAACATTCTCTCCGGCTCCCTATCTGCGAAAAGCAAAACACAATCAGATTTACATGTAATGTTACTATATATGTACATAGTAATGTACATGATTTGACTTACCACTTCAAATTTGTTCATTGGTGAGAGGACTCGAATTCTGGAGATGCTATCAGCAGAATAATTACCACTAGATGAGCAAGGCGGTAACAAACGAGCCGATTTTCGGATATAGCTTGTAACAACCACGTTATCCGAATCAACTTTCTCCACAGAATCTAAGAAGAAAACATGAGGAGCTTCACAAGGATCTCTAGATACACCTCTAGTGTTGAACATAAACGGCACTTTAGGACCTCTCCAGCCCCAGTGAGAAAATGTCTGAAGCGGTCTTTGTAAAATGCTTGGTGTAATTATCTTTTCATAAATTTGGGAAGAGTAGCCCCATGAAATGGAAAAGGTCCAGTTGTTTTGCTTAAGGTAACATATACTTTGTTGCAATAATCGAGGTTGATCGATCTTTGCCACTTTCATCAGATGGCTAACTGAATCATAGCGGTTCATGGAGGGAAAGATTGGCTCTACTACCTCTAGGTGGTGGAGGGAGAGTAGAGGAGTTTGAGGATGAGCTGATAAAAGGCCTGATATGTCATTGTGTAGATCTATCTGCTCATTATCACAAAACTTGATCCAATTATCAACTTCAAATAGTTACTACCATTCTTAGATCGAAAAATAAAAAGGATATAATTAATTTACCTGATGCAAACCATTCTCTTGAGATAGAGATACTCCCAAATCTGCTACACAAGACTGTAGAATATGGTCACGGCCTAGTAGAGTTGGATATCTTTTCACACAACCATCCAAATTTTGTGCTAATGCCTTTGCCAGTGGATAACTCAATGCAAAACCAGCTCCACCAAAAGCTGCTTCAAATGAGTTTTCGACGTTTGCCAAAATACATTCTGAATTCGTACCAATGTAGTAATATTTTCTATGATCGTATCTTGATAAAACATCCACTAAATTCTCTGTAAAAAGAACAGTATCATCGTCTGCCATAAAATACCACCTTACATTTTCATTATTTTCAGCCTTAAACGCATCCGCAATCATCAGCACCATTTTGATAGCAAATGGAAATGCATGTTTGTCGTAGGCTTGGTATTTGGATGTGTTTTGGTATAATCTAACACGAATTGAAATCGGAGGCCATGGAAGGTGCTCTATTGGAGCTTTGTCAAGGAAGAGAAAACCCCGAGTTATGTTAGGTTGCCACCAGGACTTAACATAGTGTTTTTTGATAGTCCATCCTTTAGATGTGCCTGCTATTCCAAACACGATGTGGCTAATGTTTGTTGGAGAAGAACGTTTTTGTTCATACGGATGTTGGATATTGTTAAAAATATTGACTGTATGCTTGGAGGGTTTACTGAAGGGATGACTAAAAAATATATAGATTATTAAGAGGATCATTACAATAGTAACCAACAATTTGCATACCTTCCTGTCAAGTCTGTTGTATAAAACTGAGGCTTTTTGTCGAATTGCAATAAATTTGTTTGCAGGAATACTCTTGGATGAAGACATATTGTAATAGTAAAGATTAAAGGATATCCTCTGTATTTCTGAATAGATCAAGATCAAGTTGTGTTTTCAAATTTAGTCTAATCTTTAATTGATCTGCCAATTCATGTGACAGAAGTATTACTAGTTCTTCTCGTGGACAAGGACAAGCAAAAGATATGCATGCCTTTAGAAAAGAAAGTTACAAAAGTAGTCACGCCATTTGTACTAGGGGAAAGTGCATTTCATGCAAAACTGCATGGTATAAGAACATGTATGCAATCGTTAGATGAGCCTGATTACTAAAATATATATTATTTACAAGTGTGTGAGCAGTGCCAGTGGCATGGCGGAACCAGGAGGAAGCCTAGCCTAGGCTCCAAGTCTAGGGAAAAAAAGCCTGGTCTTTGAACAGCAGAGGGAAAAAAATCAAGACTGGTTGGCCTTTAAAATTAGTGATAAGATTTTGTAGCCCCAGGTCTCTCAGAGTCCTGGTTCCGCCATTGGATTGTGTTGATAATTGTCGGTACTTGGTATACATGAGAGCAATTACAGAACTTTTAATTATTTTCGGAATTTGAAGCCTGTAAAACAGGTATACATATGCACATTTCTTCCTCATATTGAGTAATCCAATCTTGAAATACCAATATTACAATTCTAAACTAGATAGACAGAAAATTGGAGCAACAAAAGAAAACATAAATTGCTAAGCCTCTCTTTCTCTCAGTCATCATCGATATAGATGGTCTCCTGCTTAAAAAGGCCACCGAAAACATTCCTTACCTCAACCTTAGAGTCTGCTTGTTTGGCCTTTGGCTTCAGGACCTCTTTCCTTTTTGAGACAGGAGGCTTTTTTACGACTGCTTTCTTAGCAGGCAATTTCTGAGCCCTAGCTTGTCCCCGAACTGTTGCAATCTGCACTTTCGGTTCCTCACTAACGTTCTGAACTGCTGTTGAAAGTTGTGAACTAAATTTATCCCAAGAAAATGTTGAACTCATTTCTTTTGCTTTAGCCATGAGGCTCTCGACTGAAGCTGATGCCTTCTCTTGGGCTTTATCAGCAAGATTATCACTTTGTGCATCCTGCGATTCTAGAAATTTTACCTCTTCTTTAAGCTTTTTCGCTGCCGCAGCTGCTTCTTGTGCTTTCTCATTAGCTTTTATAGTTGCTTCCTCAACTTTGGCCTTTGCAATTTTTTCTGCATATGCTTTTCTTCTACCATCTTCAGGAATCAGGCTACAAATTAAAAATTATAACTTCAGCAGTTTTTATTGTAATTCAGTTGACGGTGCAAGGAATCCGTAGATGATTTATAGTTTACGTCTTCAGTTCAACTGTTGGCATACGCATAGATGTTACAAAAGAAAAAAGAATGTATCCAATTACCTGAAAAGCTCATCAACCGACCTAAAGGGTGCTGCAGGATCTGCATAAACTTCCACAACCTGAGACAGGATATTAGCCAAGAATTAAAGGATCACTCATGTTGTACTCTTTATTTTAAATTATGGACGGGTTATTTTTATATATTATCAGACCGATAGAGTATAAAGAGTAAGATGCTTAATTGCAACATACACAATCTTTAGCAACAAAAAATTTGTGTATCCACTTGACAGGACAGAAATGAGCAAAGAACAACCTACTGGTAAACTACCTATTGAAACGTACCTTGTTCTCTGTGACAGCTGTATTTGAAAAAACATCAGACACCAAGGATGCAATTTGGGACTTGGTTACCTATACAAGACCCTTTTATCAATTTTTTATAATCGTAAGAAATCGAAGATTATATATAATGACATTATTACTAAACTAATAGTTGTAAGATAATTAATGATGAAAGAACATTATATCTCATACATGACATTACTTTGTAGTCGTTTGTACTGTTGCCAGTACTCCCTTCAGCTGAGACCGCAACATTATATGAACTTTGAAGCAAAAAATCATCTGTCAATGTCGCCTTAATAAGAGTGTAGCTAATGTCCGTCTCAACTAACCCTTGGATGAACTCCGCTATTGTCAAAGGCTGTGATCTTGAGAACAAATTGTTAAAGAACGTTGTGATACCATCAAGTACATTATTTGTTGATACAGAGGATCCATCATATACTATTGCCACGTGGCCAACCCCTGCCAAATCAGCAGCTTGAATCACTTGTAATGCATCTGATGCAGTCACAGCAATCGTGGCACCATTCTCAGCTGGACCAATTGTAACAACAACTTTACCAGCATTGCCTATTGCCTTTGCAATCGATTCTGCATCTTCAAATGTGGATTCAACAGCATTGAGGCGCTTAGATTCCTCGGCAGAGATTATCTGTAACGTTATACAATATATTCGAGAACAATGAGTAAAAGAATCACTTCTGCTTATAAAAATTAGTTTCAATCAAGAATTAACCTTGTATGTTGCAGCCAGTTGAGCAAGCTCCTGAGCAGCACCAAGATCCGGAACCCCAGCTCTAACACTAAAACCATTACGCAGCAGCATCTGTGCTATACGAATTCCAGCTTGACCTGTAGCACCAGCAACAAAAACAGTTCCAGGGTCTTTACTTCTCTGTCCAAAAGACAAGCCTGAAGATGGATTCTTAACAACCGGTATCAAAGATTTTACATCAGGTAACTTGCCAAAATCAAACTGGAAGGGGTTCAACTTCACCGGTTTACTTTCTTGATCCTCACTCACAGCCTTAGCCTTAACCACCCTAAAATTTCCAGCATTCTTGATTGCTAATGCAGTAAAATTTGAATTTTTAAGGGTGATTGTTGAATGGGGTATTGTGGCAAGAATATATGAATTGGAGCTAAGAGCTGGAGCCATTGAAATAGTAAAGATTTTACAATTGCAAATGGTCTACTATTTGACAAGATTGAATTACTCTATTAGTGCCCATTCATTCATGTTTGCAGTATCCAAAAGAATTGTTGTTGAAATGATATCTGGATGTGAAGTAATAAAATGATTATCCAATGGGAATAAGACAGGTGTCCCAGTTTATCCATAGAAGGAAACTTGGAGACCAGACAATTTACATGCTACTATTTACTTGTATGTAACTGCAACTATTGAACCCAAATGACCATTGACCATTACCAGCATCCAAGAGACTTTATAATCCCCAGTATAGAATGATCACGTCCTAGATTGAGCACTACTATCACTTCTGGGGTATTAAAAAAATTATAAAACAATACATTAAATAGCAAGTGTACTTCTTTTTATTAATTATTTTTTGTTTTTGGTTCAAAATTTGGTATGCTCGACTTTTTGTTAAGTTGTTTTCGGAACTGATATCCATTTTAAATTTTCAAATTTATATATACTACCTTGTAACCCGCACGAACAAAATTACTAAATCATATATTAATTATTTTATATGATTTAAATATATGATTTATTTTTTTTATTATATTGGCTATAATAATATAATATATAATAAAAATTATTTATAGATAAAATAATAATATTATTTTAATATTCATGATATTTAATTAATAAATTATAATTTCAAGTAGAAGTGAAGTGAGATATGTTATTAGATTGTTATAAAAAAAACGATTCATCGATGAGTTATATGTAAAACATATATATTTTAAAATTAAATTATAATTATATCATAATTGCATAAAAACTCGTATAAAAAGAAAACTTACGGATGATAAAAAGAGTTGTATAAAAAGAGAACTTACCGAATGGGCGACCAACCGACCAAACTTTTTATTTTTCTTTAAATTTAATTAGGAAATTTTTATTAATAAAAAGAGTTACAAATATATTAGAAATATATTTAAATAAAAGAGTATATTTTAATGTATGTAAAATATAATATAATTTTAATTTTCAAAAATTTTAATTATAAAATTGTAATTTTAAATAAATTAAAGTGTTTGAGTGATGAGAAAAATTGAAACATGTTAATAGATTGTGAGTACAACTATATATTATAATTAAAAGAGAATTTTGTTTAAAATAATATAATATAAAAGTATAGATAATATAGATATAACATAGTGATAAAATTTAACTAATGTTAATAAAATAATATTATTATTTTAATATTCATAAAATTTAATATTCATTGAATATAATTTAAATATAATATAATATTATTATATCCGTGATGAGTTGTATAAAAAGAGGACTATCGAATGTTAGAGTTGTATATAGGGTGTTGATGTCGTTCTTGTAATTTGAACATACGGGTATTGATAGGAACATCTTGTTCTAGTTTGAACAAAATTCTTCTAATTTGAATAAAACTTGTGTTTTGATAAATAATTTGTATTATGCGATTAAAATAGAGAAATGAATGGAAACTAAAAAAATGCATATTGTTTATCATAAATTTTAATGATATATTAAATAAAAATTATAGGATAGGTAAGATTCGTAAAAAAAGATTATAGAATATAATTTAAGTATAACATAATATAATATTATCCTATCTTATTATCATATCGTGTATAAAATGAGGATTACTGGGGTTAGAATTGTATGTATGATTATATTTTTTTTAAATTATATTTTAGGGTTAAAGTTGTATATATGATTATATTATTTTAAAATTATATTTTATTAAAATTCAATGGTTAAAATTGTTTCTATGGTTCAAATAAAATTGGATAGTCAAGATGTTTTTTATGATTCATCCAGTACCATACCAACGACCAAAACTTTTAATCTTTCGGTTATAGTTATAATAATATAGTATAGATGTACTTCCCTTTGTAATAATTGACGTCTAACTTTTATATATATACTTTAAAAAGCCTTGATCATATAGATAGAATTATTTTTTTTATATTTTTATTTTTATAAATTAAAATATTAAAATATTAATTAAACATTTTTATTCACAAAAAAAATTAAAAAAATAATTATTCTAACTATGCGATCAAATATCTTTATTATGTACAAAAAAAAATCAAATATCAATTATAAAATAGAGTAAATATTCAGTATTACCGGTTTTTCATGATATTGATGCTTTTCACCATAGTTCAAAATAACCGTTTTCGGACGTTCTTCCATTTTAAATGCACGAATGTTTTGATTCTTTGGAATCAAAACATGTCATAAGTGGAGTAAGTATATCAGCCGGAGAAAAAATATTTTATATATTGCAGAGATGTTAAATAAGTAAATATGTCACTCTATTGGTTTAACGACGGTTTTATCCGCCAACGGTGCACTTGCTGTTTCGCATTGTTCAATTGTATGTTCACATGGTTAGAAGGAACATCAATGTGTAAAACTTGCATCCTCTCATATGCGATTTTGCCGGAAGCCTAACTCTCTTTGGTGTATACAGCTACAGTCAATATATAACTCTATCTTTCAAAGGCCTGCTACAATTACATCAAGTAACTTTTCCCTGTTCTTACAAGAGATTACCAAGCTCAAAACGTCAACTATTCAATCAGATTAGAATTGATTTTTTATTAAATCAACGATGCACTTGCAATTCCTCCAACTATGCTATTACGAATTTCGCTTAAAGAGTAAATCTAGCCTTCGAGAGCATCTTTCCTCCCTTGCAAGGTTGTGTTATCAGTTTTTCCTACCAACCCCAATTTAGGTTTGCGACTAGATTACTCTAAATGCATGACTGGCATGCCTAAAAATCACAGGCAAGCAAGAAAATGTAGAATGTGCATGATATATCAACACCACATAAACTACTACATTTATACAAACTAATAAGATCTACTTACCAACTTCTGTGCTTCTGTGTTGGTCCAAACACCACCAAACTTTGACATTCAAATCACATGTTCAACACATAAATCACGTGAATTGGTGTTAAAAACAAACATGCTGACTATACTAATGTGTTTGGATCATCTTTACTCAATTTTCCATCAACTACATTACTTGGCCATTCCAGACCACCCTAATCAAAAATCGGTAAGATGTGTGCTAACAGTAAATAACACGGAGTCGGCAGTAAAAGTTGGAGCATGTGAAGTACAAGTCCAGATAGCTAAACTCAGCTTCTAATACAACTACAGTAATGTTCCTTTGAAAAAAAATGTAGCAAAGAGGCATTCAAGGCATAAACCTAATCCTAAGAGGGGTAGAAAACAAGAGAAGGGGGTTGAGGCTTGAAGACGAAAAATAACATGATGAATACGTAAACTTGATTTCTAATTCTCAGTTACGGCAACATTCTTTCTTCTTAATAGCAAATAAAGATGCCATGTGTGTGTGACGCATATACACAATAGTAACCATCACTCCGCGCTTTTTAATAGCGGATAGACAAAAACCCTAGAATGCTTCCCCTGAGTGCAGATAGGGTGACATCTGTATTCACATAAAAGATCTAGGGTTAATCCTATCCGCTATAATAAAAAAAACCCGGATAGATGGTTCTGAAAATCGACCAGATCCCATACATATATATATCAAAAACCTATTCTGCACATAAAACTTGCAATGGATTAATATTTGAAACAAAGGACAAAGAAATCCCCAGAACAACTCACTCAATCAGTCCATAAAATTGAATAGACCTTAGATGTTGGTACTGGCTAAACAAGATAATTTGATTGCCAACACAAACAAATATAGGATTAATATTAGCACAAGAGGGGGAAGAAAGTCTGGGTACAACTATATTACACAAGTATTTACACAGTTATCACCCACAATCCACAATCAATCAACAGCTGAAATCAACATTTTGAAATGATTATTAAAAGATAAAGCACCAAGCAGACTAGAAAAACAACCCTCCCGATAAGAATTTCAAGCTGCCAAGATCCCCCGGCCATGCAGTTGTTAAACTATATATATATAGTCTAAAATAAAGAAAGCTTTCTTTTAAGATTTCATAAAAAACTATATATATATATATATATATATATATATATGAAATACATCACCTGATTTGAGGCACATAACCTTGATCTGCACAAGATCTGCTCAACCAAGTCATCTAGTTGAAACAAACTTTCATCTACCAATCAAGGAAAAAGTCAATTTAGTAACAAGCTTGTATCACATGGAGCTGCCAAGTCCTTAACGATCCTTTTATTCATCTCAAAATAGATTGTTACAGCAGATTATGATAAGAAAAAACAAACAACTTCACTTGGATGTTATACTAAAATCTATCATGCAAATATAATTGAACAAGACAATGAGTTGCCTTCATACTGATAGTATCAAACTAGCAATATATAACAGCAAAAATAGACTCCCGGCAAAGGGAAGACATTATTACCAAAAAATCTAGCAGGAAGATCAGCATAAAGATGCACTCAGATATATAGCTCAGGAAATCCTCATTTATCCATATAGCTGTCAGCAGTAAACATAGGCTAAATTAAACATGTATCAGTAATCCACTCATCCATACCATTAAATGTAAAGTTCTAATATAACATTGAAACTTGAAAGAGTATATCAGCAAATATTAAACAAACAGAGAAAATTTTGAATATCTTTGAAGGAAAAATGAGTTTAATATTCAGCGCCCTTTTTAGCTCTGAGCGTTTCAATAGCCTTTTCACGAAGCGCAATTTCTAGTTTCTTTTGCTCAGACTGCTCTTCACTGTCAATTAAGTGTGATTCCCTTTTTGCAGCACGTGCACCATCAGAAATGTAGCTCTGGTGATTTTCCTCAAAATCTGAGGGTGGAGAAACAGTTCCACCTGCTTTCAGTTTTATCTTTTCTGCACGCCTTTCATCCTTTCTGCGACGCCGTTCCTCCCGCCGTCGACGTCGCTCTTCTTTCCGCAGTTTTTTCTCCTCCTTCCTTCTTCTCTTTGCCTCCTTCCTCCCTTCTAGTTGAGAATCAGAGCTATGACCATCATCTGAGTCCTGCCTCTTAGATTTTTTGTGCTTTCTCTTTTCACCACTTACAGCTCTGTGCTTTTCACTAGCACCATAGTCAGAATCATCGGAACCCTGATTGTTCCTCTCTTCCACTATTCTTGCCATTCTGTTCAAAGTTTCTGCCTCATGCCGACCACCACCTTTGACATCATAGTTAACCTTCTGGGCTGAAACTTTTTCATCAGGCGCTGATAAATGCATCATCTTTTTCCCAGAAGACTTCCTTTTTGGATCTTCAGCCTCGCTGATATAGATGTAATAGAATTACTCAGAAATTAATTTAATAATAAAGTTTTAATGAGCAGGAAAATATATATATATATATACAGTATACAGACCTAGAAAGCAGATCTTCTTCCCCCTGTTGACTAACAGGAATAGCTGTATGTACTTTTGACTTCCATGGAGGACTTGGTCTGATGTCGTCGATCACTAGTTCCCTTCGAGGACTCGCGTGCGGACTACTTGCCCTTCAAAAGATTCCAAATGAGGCAAAGCATAATTTACAGCAATGATCACAAGGTCTATAATTCAAGTAAAAAATAACTAAAAGTAGAAGTTAGAGCTTCATGTACCTCCTGTCTCTGCTAAAGCTTTTCATTCTAGAAGGTTGCGGTGATTTTGAGCCAGATGGGGAACTATACGGTGGAGACAAAGACAACTCTCCTCGATGCAAGATATTCCGATCACTTCGAACTCTCTGGGAAGATCTCTGTGAAGAAATATGAGTTCGACGCTCCAAAGTGCTTCCTTTGCCAGTCTCAGGAGAACGTCCAGTGACCTCTCTTCGTGCTGTTTGACGAACAGGAGAAGATTGCTGCTGGGTTCTGCATCATTGGTTTAGTCATTTGAAAATGTCTTACAAGAGTCAACAAATAAGCAGGTACTTTAAAGTTATTATCATTTCACTTTCTTACTGGACTAAGTCAGACATGAAGCAGATGCGTTGCCTATACAACTAACACACTATTTTTCACATGCGATTTAAAGTGTAGAAATAACACTCTCTCAATATTTAGGCACATATAAGAAGGATGGAACTTTATCATAAGAAAACTATGAACGCATAGATCCTTTTTTGGAAGATATACCTGCTTCTGTCTTGTGGAGATTCCACAGGGGAACTCTGATGTTCTGGTGATCTCCTACGTCGTGAATCGAGAGCCTGGCGAACAGGAGACTGGGGGCTCAACTCTTGAGGTGAAGAAGACTGAGAAGCAGGAGTAGCTGATCTCCTTTGGCTAGGTGGCCTGCGATGAACAGGAGATGGAGACATCTGACTTGGACTGGATGGAGACCTTCGACGTCGTCTTAAAGGAGATGGGGATCGCCGTCGTACAGGGGAAGGTGATTGATGTCTTACAGGAGAAAGTGATCGACGCTGTACAGGGGAAGGTGACCTACGACGTCGGATGGGCGACCGAGAACGACGTCGGATAGGCGACCGAGAACGACGCCGGACAGGAGAACGAGATCGGCGCCGGACAGGCGAACGAGATCGGCGCCGGACAGGCGAACGAGATCGGCGCCGGACAGGCGAACGAGATCGGTGCCGGACAGGAGAACGAGATCGGCGCCGGATAGGAGAACGAGATCGGCGCCGGATAGGAGAACGAGATCGGCGCCGGATAGGAGAACGTGACCTGTAGCGCCCTGGAGACCTTCTGCGCCGCAGAGGAGTTCGTGATCTGCGCCGCACAGGAGATCGGGAGCTGCGCCGCACAGGAGATCGGGAGCTGCGCCGCACAGGAGATCGGGACCTGCGCCGCACGCGTCCTATAGGAGAAGGTGATCTGCGACCAAAAGGAGAGATGGATCTTTGCTTATAGTGAGAAGTTTTTTGCCTTGGAGAGAGTGATCGCTGTGGTGAATCCCTGCGATGAGGCGAAGGAGAGTGCTGCACTGGAGAGCGATGCACTCTTTCAACAGAATCAGACCGTCTGTTCCTAGGAGATCCGGATACACTCCGAGACCTGTGCCTGTCACTAATATACAAAGCAATATCAAGTAGAGGGATAATGAAATTTACAGTCAATTTGGTCAAACAAACTAATAGTAATAGATCTTCAATGGCAGAGAAAAGTATAGATATCGTGTCAGAAAGATTTAACTATAATTTATGCATCAACTACAATATTTATTGCTTGCATATAAAACATACTCTGAGCGACTCCTAGAATTAGAAAAAGACCCGCTATTTGACCTTGAAGCTGTTCCCCTGTGCAAGAATCGATATATCAAAAAGATATTCTTCTTAACCAAAACAGATGGAAAAACAGAAGTAATACAGCAAACCATGAAGGTGAACACATATGACGTAACTGCCTGTGGGGATTGAGAAACCCTGTGCAGGCTAAGTAAATAACATGATAAGAAAGCTTCCCTAGGAATTTATAACTTAGAAACCCACCAAGGCGGCCAACACTAACTATTTCTTTATACTTGGAGAACAATAATGGACTATCTTAATCATGTAAAAAAGAAAGTAACAGAATCAAAAATAAAATGATGATATCAGTATTCAGGTCGAAATTGTTTTAGTATAAATGTCATGCTCTTTTAACATAAATTTTAACACAGAACAAGTCGAACAAACCCGTCAAACAGATTAGCTGGTAAAAAGTACCTTTTATAAATGAAAAAAATGTTACTGGGCAATGCAAAGTATAAATCATTGAATAAGAGGAATGCATTAGAATATGTTTTGATATTTTATTATTCAAACTGATGTTCTTATCAAGGATAATAGATACAATGAGGGATAGTTGCAAATTTGACATATATGCAATGTACCAAAACTGTCAACATTTTCTGTCCAACAAATAGTAGTAATCACACATAGTATATGTAAAAACTGATATGCAGCATACATGTAGGTAAATCATGATTCATGGCCATATGTTCCAACATAGGACATTGTAAGGGCCTGTTTGATTTATCTAATACGTAACTTGTAAGTTGAAAATTGTATGTATTTTCCGATTGATAAGCTACTTATAAAGCAAGACAAACAGGGTCTAAGATTTGTAAGTTCTGTAATCATCCACACCAAGAATTTGCTATCTCGTGATCCCCAAATAAGTATATATGTATCTATCTCAACAATGGGCGGGTGCGTGTCTACAACCAGAGATTACGTAGCAAGGAAAAAAAAAGAACCCAGCAGTAGGCTGCACAAAGAAGGTTTATGAGTAGACGCTGTGGCAATCTTTATACGATGATATGCTAAATATTTGCAAAATCTTAAAGAGTAATGACTGTATGAGATAGTAATTTGTCAAAATTCTATTCACGTAATGAAAGATTCTGGTCGGCAAGGATTCTATTCAGATGCCTAGCAAAATTTGTAAATACTTCCCTTCTTACAACCAATTTGCAAATTAAATTACAAAATATGTGCAACCCTGGGCTGTCAATGTCATATACTGGTACTTTAAGACAATCTTCACATATGCTCAGACAAGACACGAGACCAATCTACTAACAGCTGAGGGGAGATACAAGCATAAAATTCTACCAGGCAGTTAATAAAAACATGTTTCAACCTAACCTGATTCTTCCCCTTGAACCATTCCTCCCATTTGCCTCTTTTTCATCTTCTGATGGCCGTGTACTGGAGTCCCTAGGCTGACGCTGCCTCGAGGTTGAGTCCAATGCATCATAATCAGCTCTCTGAGAGTCGTTAACCTTGCCGTCCTACAGTATTTTGAGGTAAAGGACATGAACCCAATAAATTGCAGAAGCTAGCTGAATGTCATGAAACACAGTTAAGTTAAAACAAAAAAAAATGACTGCTGCATAACCTTGCTGTTTCAAGGGAAGAATAGTTACCATCTTATCCGCTCTCTCTTGCTCACGTTCCCGAGCCTCCTTCTCTTTCCTTTTCTGAATTTCATGTTTTTCCCGGTTTGACTCCGCCTGCAAAGATTAATTGTACAATTTTTAGGATCAGCATGTAAATGATTACAAATTTGACCAAAAAGATAATTAAAACATTACACACCTCCTTCTTCTTGAATTCCTCTTCTTTCGCATCTAAGAATTGTTGAGGAACACCACTCGCATTCTTCTCTGCACTGAGAAGGAGGGTCCACAGCTCTTTCATAAATTTCCCTGTATTTTTCTCCATAAATCCAGTCAGTTGAATTTGTATTTCCTTCCCATTAACAACCTGCAACACAGAGAACGGGCCCCATTAAAAAACTAACTATTTTAGGAAAAATAAT
The DNA here is from genome assembly GCA_028671895.1 of Oenanthe sinensis. Lineage (NCBI taxonomy): Eukaryota > Viridiplantae > Streptophyta > Magnoliopsida > Apiales > Apiaceae > Oenanthe > Oenanthe sinensis. The sequence goes on from CM053796.1 coordinate 30,873,867, forward strand.
AGTATATACGTTACATTTTCCCGCATACCATGTAAAAAAAATTAACACACGTATTTTGTTTCTATTATATAATGAATAAAAACAGACTATTTTAGGAAAAATGTGAATATATGTATATTTGTTTCATCTTCCCGCACACCACGTATGCAGAATTAACCAATACTTTTACAGTACATATTTAATAAGAAAACAGATTATATGGGGGAATATGTAAATATATGCATATCTGTTACATTTTCCCGCGCCCCATGAAAACAGAATTAACCACCACTTTTGCTGAACAAATTTTCTTTTATTACATAATCAATTAAAACATACTGTTCATATCAAGATGTGAATAAATGTAAACACTTCACATTTTTCCCGCGCACTATGCAAACAATATTGACCCACACATTTACTTTAAATCTTCATTTCTACTTCATATTCAATAAAAACAGTCTATTTTAGAAAAATGTGAACATCTGTATATCCGTTACATTTTTCCCACGCACCATGTATACAAAATTAACCTACACTTCTAATGTACATATTCAATATGTGGGAAAATGTAAATCTAAATTTAATATGAATATATATTACATTTTTCCCGCGAAACATGTAAACAAAATCAACCAACACATTCACATTTCACATTAAATATTTACTTCTACTAGATATACAATAAAAGCATTCATGTATTAACCACATAAAAAACACGAAATCTTCTAAAAAAAATCACATTACCTTCCCTTCAAGAAGGCCGTAAATAAAATTAATAAGCACTTCATCCTCGAATCCTAGCAGCTCGGTAGCTCGATTAGCAATCCACGGCTTAATAACATCCATCTTAACTTTCGTAACATCCACCTACTCACAAACACGCAAACCTCATAAGCCAAATCAAAACTCACACATAATTTCACAACAATTCATCAAATTAAAGCTCAAAACCACACAAAACAAACCAAATTATCCAATTCAGGAGCAAACTTCTGCGATTTCATCAGCTTAGCTTGCTTATTCGAGAACCGAGTGTCCTGATCAGCCGACGTGCCCTAAAACACAGCAATTAACCATCAATACACACTCAACACAAGGATCTAAATCAATTACATATAAATACATGTTTATACACATATATCGTGATAATCTAGATCGAGCTGTGGTGAATTGAAGTGAAATGAGAGCTTACCCGGAAAAAACCGCCGGACATTGTATCTAGGGTTTTGGTGACCAGTGGTGATGATAGATAGAAATAACACACAGGGAGGGGGGCTGATATTTGGGTGTGTAATATATACACACGCGACTACTGTGTATATAGGCTTGGGAATTCGGATAGGCTCGAATTTGGATTAATATATTTTGTAGAGTTAATTATTTTGTGTTTGGTAATTTTTGTTATTAAAAAATATTAGATAAAAGTGATAGGGAAATGGGTGTTTTTCTAATTATTTGGAATTTGGTTTCACATAATTAAATATTTTTATCCTTTTGTTCCTTAGATGTTAGTTTTTCTGTTAAGTTATTATAAATTTATATTTTATTTCTTGCTATTTTTATTTATATAAATATTTTTACAATTAATCAGGTTGTTTTCTTAAAACGATTTTTCTTATTCATTTTTACGAAATATTTCTTTCATTTTCTATATCATCATCTTAATTGTAAGTTTAAATTTAATTATAGTTACACGTATAAATATTGAGTAAATGAGATTAAAATTTTACATATTTGGTATTGAGTTTATTAAATATCTGATTATAAAATTTTTAATTCTGATTACAATATAATTAAGATATGTAGTTTATTAGAAATTAAATATTTAATCGATCCGATCAATTTATTTTTTGAAACAGTGATACAAAAAATTGTTAAAAATTTGAAAAACCGTTGAATGAAATATAATGTGAATCTCACGTCACCTAATAGATAATGAGTTTTCAAAATTAAATTGTTTCAAAAAATTGATGAAGTTCGAAAAAAATATATAGTTACTTTAAGATTGTGTTACTAAATACGAATTAATAATTCTATCGACACTCTTGTTTTATTCATTGTTGCATGTACATATATAAATGAGAAATTAAATGATATTTTTGTCATTTAATTGACCACTAACTGACAACTGAATCATCCAATTGAAAAACCTTTCGTTGGATTATTATACTACAAAAAATATTTATATTAATCATTAAACACAATAAAATTTTCATAACCATTAAATTGGATTGACTTTTAACGGATCTCCATCAATTCATGTCAAATCAGCTACCAGATTACTACCCAACGTTTGTAAAATCCGATCCAACTTAAGTCGATGACCCTTTTATTCAGTATTCTAATATAACACTTATTAACCTCGAATTATACTAAACCTAACTCAATCTCAATACTCTCAATTAAACACTCAAACACTAACAAAATTAAACCCTAATTGATAAGATGGTGAGGACTTGAAAGTTCATTATTGTACCAAGTATATATTATTCAATGGAGCAAGATCTTTTTCAACGTCTTTTTTGCAGTCATCAAGTAATGTTCTCTTTACTTTATCGTATGACGGGGGATTATAATCTTTAGGAATATGGTTGATTCCTTTCACCATTGTAATGAAATCTGGACTCCTAAGTACGTTAAAAAGAATCTCATTAGCACAAAAATCTTTTTTTATGAGTTATAGATTTTTCATTTGAATGTGAAACCTTCATTGAATTATGGATGGTAGATGTAGTTAGGGAAGGGAAGATGCTTTTTTCTTCAGCATCTTCAACAATTTTTCTTATCATTTGACGTTCAGTTCGATTCGTCATTAAAACAGGACATCACTGAATTTGTGTTTTTTTTCCTTGGTGGAACACCAAGTAGATGATAATGGATCTTTATGTATAAGCTTGTAAATATTTTCTTGCAATGATTACATATCCATTTCTTTGCACCTCTCGGATTCTTCCCTATTGTTTTAGCGTGTGTTTTGATTTCTACAAGTAATGATTTTTGTTAGGGATTGTGGTGTTAACATTGTAATCGATTAATATTTTACTTAGATTAATTAGAAATTAACTAAGTAAAACATACTGTCATTTGCTTATTGACAGTATGCTTAAATGTCACTTGTAACAGTATGTACTAAAACCAAGTATGTGACAATAAGTATCAATAGTTACTGTCTTGTAAAAATGTAATAAATGATCTATGAAATAGAAGTTCACAAAGTGTTCATGCATAGCATGGATCAAATCATTGACAGTAACATTCTGCAAATTGAAGCCTACGACAACATATTCAAGTGACAGCACATATTGAAACAACTAACAGCAACTATTCATCGACAGTAAACTTGGCGGAGATTGAAGAATCGAAGACAACAAGTTTTACTGACAGCAACTATTCCTCGACAGTAAACTTGGAAGAGATTGAAGAATCAAAGATAGCAAGTTTTACTAACAGCAATTATTACTCGACAGTAAACTTGGCGGAGATTGAAGAATCGAAGACAACAAGTTTCTCTGACAGCAACTTTGGCGGGATAGTTGACAACATATTTGGCGGAATAGTTGACAGTACCTTTGGACAACAGCAAGTAAAGAAGACTGTCAAGTTTGATAGTAAAGTATGCGGAGTCGAAGATACTATCACCAAAGAGAAGTAAAAGGTTGACAATAACATTTTGGTGAAGCTGACAGTTTGTTTCAAGTAGTAGACTAGGTTGTGAGAATTCAAAGAATGATCTTATCAACTCTACCTAGTCTGTCAAGTCTACTACTGCAACTTGAGAAAAAGCAAGCAAAATGTTAGGTCTAAAATCATCATAGAAGGAGGGGGTTGAATATGATATGGTTGATTTTTCGTTTAATTGCGGATTAAGTGTTTGTGTTTTAGAGATATGAATATGAAAGTAGTTGAAACACAAGATTCGGGGGAATAACAATATATTATTAAATCCCTGAGGTGCTATACTTCTAATCAAAATGATTAGTTTCAATGGGTTCAATCAATATTACAACAGATATACAGTTGGGTGTATTTAATGTTAAGCTTTAATGGAGCTCCCGTATGTATGTCTTTTGTGTTGAAGATGAATGAATGCTTACTGTCCATATTGATTTCACCCATATATATTCTGTAGTATTTTTGGAAAATTATTTCCAACAATGTATAAGTCCCATGTTGCGCCTGCAAGAGTGTTAGAGGAGTGTAGGCGCCACAAATATGTTTGTTGCGCCTTGGAATATCTGTTGCGCCTCTATTTTCAAGTTGGTTGTGCCTATACAGTGGTTGCCTTGTATAGGCGCCGCTAAAGACTTAGAAATAATCACACAAGTGTTTTGTTGCGCCATGTTGCTCCTTTGTTGTGCCTGCACACCAGTTGTAGTGTGTAGACGTCACTAAGCTTCCTTAGAACTTATTGCGCCACTAATGTTTTGTTGCGCATGCACTCTCATTCCCTTGTGCAGGCAACACAAACCCTCTCTTTGATTTGACTTAGCTTCAATCTTGGTATGTTGCGCCTTTACAAAATTGGTAGCGCCTCTAGAATACTTCAAGAGTACAGGATCCACCAAATGCAATATTACTTGCCTTTGCATATTTCTTGAAGTGCTTGAAGTAATTACTACTTATTTTCACTCTTCTAGCTTGATCAACTGATTTTCTTTTGATTAACCAAGACAATTCTTTTCTTGTTGTGCTGACGCTTAGTGCACTGGTCTGGTTCACAAACGACTAACACTGAATTGAATTCCCTTGACTTCTGTTCTGTTTCAGCTGATTAACTTTGGACTGTTGCATTGCTTCTGATCACTGAAACCCTTTGACATCCATACTTAAATCATTACACTGTCTTTAGTCTGAAATCTTCTGAACTCTTATTTATTGCTGAGGCCTGAACATTTTAATGAACTTCTCTCGCTGACATTCAGTAAGCCTTTCATCTTGAATGCTCTGCAATGATGTATGTATGATTCATATTTACATGTCCTTCTGGATTCATCTGCTGCATATTAGTATTATTTATATGTCTTTGTTTCTTGGTTGAGTTATCGTTATCACTATTACATACTACGTTACATTATGCTTTACATAAAAAGATAAAGTGTACTCAAGGAGTCAAGGATGTCTAATAACCTCAGAGCAACTTTAACTACAAATGGAATGAAGACAAATTTGAATAGCAAAAGTGAAGTTTCTATTTTAAGTTTTGTCCTAGGAACATGGGAAAGTACACTTATAAGTGAGATATGTGTTTCTGTATAAATACACATATCTCACAAACACTTTCCTTCAACACAACTGAGGTTAACTTTTCTCAAGTATAGAAACACTAGCAAACTAATTGTTATTGTATCTATTGAAACTAGAAACATCTTTCAGTCGGTTGTAGCGAAACAAAAATTAATAAATTTAATTTTTGAAGTTAAAACACCTTTCTTGATTTTCTTGCTTATTGTTGTTTGCTTTTGTTACTTGATATTATTACTTCTTGTTTTGTTATTAACAAGATTAGTAATAAATTATCAAGTTGCATTCAACCCCCCTTCTGCAACCACTCATACTGTCTAACAATTTTACTAACTAAAATATGGAACTGTGAATTCCTAATAACAAAACTTCTATTGAGCAGATGGAACTGTGAAATCCTAATAACGAAACTTATATTGAGAAGCTTGTTTATAACTAAAATATGCATTTTTGAAAAGTAAAATAATAACATAAAAAATAAGTTTCAAAAAAAAATTACATAAAAAATAAAAAAGTTACAATGTTGTCACAATAGCCATTTGAAGGAGTTTAATGTACGCTTCATAGCCCGTTTGTTTAAGTGTATTTGTATTCCACGTAATAATGGAAATTAATTCATTTATCCCTCTTAACTCTTTGGTAAAAGTTACATATGAAATTATTTAATATGTAGTGTCTTCTTGCTTATAAAATAAAATACTTGAAATTTAATGTATATCCACAAAATACATTGAGACTGCATTTCACATTTCTTTCTGACTAAACCTTTATAAAACAAGTTTGAACACTTCAAATGTTGTCAGTTGGTCGTATGGTTACACGTTATAATAATACGACCTTACTTTCAATTTATAAATACAATTATAATATATGTTAATACTTAGACTCGTACCTTGCACGTGTCTGAAATATGTTGTTAATCTGCATTAACGTCTCTCTTAATCAATCTTACCATTTTTTATCTCATTAATTATATATATCAAAGTAGTCTGCATTAACGTCTCTCTTAATCAATCTTACCATTTTTTATCTCATTAATTATATATATCAAAATATTCATTTTAAATTAAAAGTTTCTCAAAAGTTATTTCCTCTTTTGGATAGGCCAGTGGTGAGATGTTGAACGATTCAATATGCGTTGGTTGGCGGACATATGTCATACATGATGTCAAATCCTACAATACATATCATATCGTTCAACAACCCACCACAAGCCAGTCCAAATAGTTAATAACTTCTAATCTAAATAATTATTGACTTGTACTCATAAAGGTATTTTAACACACTTATCAAACTGATGTGGGATGTTAAAAACATAATATTCCATAACTTTTTTCTTAAAATTTTGCATTTCATTGAATTTTCAAGTAAATGCAGTATAGATATATGAAATTTAAAACTTTTCCAACAGTAAAAGTATATTTGTCAATCATCAATCACTCATTCATTATTCAAATGTTTTAAGATCAATAATTAATGAAGTTTTCATCATGTTAACTTCACTTTAGGTAAGTTTATTGCTTATTCAAGAAAAATCATGACTTTTCATAATTTTATAATTATTTTTTTCCACTCAACATGATTGAGTATTAAATCTCCCACACATATATCATCCAAAATATAAGAAGATATAAAAATATTTCATTTATTAATACCAAAAAAACTAATGATAATGAAGCTTACCCATGTCATCACCTAATTCAATACTTTTTCCATATATCAATTTTTTAGTAGATTTTGAACCCCCATGCAAATTATCCAAAAAATGAACAACTATAACCGCTAAAAATATTACGAAACTCAACATCTTTAAACTATTGATTTTAAAAGTACTCATAATGTAATATGAATTTTTAAAATTTCCTAGCCTTGTTTAGCTAATAATATATAGCTAAGAGTTTCAATTTCAAAATAACCAAATCCAACCTCTAATGTCTAAAAATTTCACAAATTTTACTACTCATTTCATTGTATTTTCTTCTCCTATTGAATAACTCAATATTTGGATATTGAGTTGATAATATTAGATTATCTAAAAATTTGATTTGATTAATTATATTCAATTGTAATTCAATATTTGGTAAAAATTATTTTTAAAGAGGTTTGCTAATAATTTTTTTTAATTATTTTCTGTAAAATTTAAAAAACAATTATTTTTAAAAAAAAATGTGAGAGACATATTTTTTACTAGAAAATTTTAGATTAAGAGTACTTTTTAGGCAACAGTTTTTAAATTTTATCAATTTCTTTATTATTTTGAAATAAAAAACTGTTATTACTATCTATGATAATAATATTAAATGGGGCCTTATATTTATTTATTGAATATAAAAATTCATTTTCTTAAAATCGGTGTAATATCCTCATTTTTTTATATAATTTAGTTATTGAATATATATATTTAATTATATATGTATGTGTGTGACTTTGTAGATTATATATATATAGTAAAATATATTATTATAGAAATTTTTTAGATATTTGTTTTATTTTAATTGCAATAGATATGGCTATCTTTATTTTTGGAAAGTTTTTGAAATTTGAATTAGTTGTTAGAATATTATACTGATATTATGAGTATTAATTTTGACATCAATTAGGGATTGTGTTAAGGATCAGGAATGTTATAAATAGAGGCTTTGAGTTAAAGAAAAATACACACAAAGTTAGTCAGATAGTTTTCACTCTAGGTAATGTCTTGTTTCTCTAGCAATATTTTTATGTCCATAACAATTTCTTAATGTGATATATAATTCATATATATTACATTGAGTTTTTGTAAACAAATCTTAGTTATAGCATTTCGTTTTATGTTCTTAGCAATTTCTTGATGTGATATATAACTCATATATATTACATCGAGTTTTTGTAAACACATCTGAGTTATAGTATTTTGTGTGTATATATATATATATATATATATGTATATTGTGTTGACTCATTTACTCATCAGTTAACTATGATATTGATACTTGTTCTCAAGATTTGGGCTATGTCAAGCTTTATTTATAATGTAAAGATTAACAGATCCCTATTTGTATAGTTGTATTTTAATATTATTAATGACTATGGTGCTACCTACTCTCCTGTATATTATATAGTAATTTTGACTTATTTTAAGATTGGGTTATGTTAGACTTTATTTACAATGTAAAGATTGACAGAGCCTTATTTGTATAATTGTATCATATAGGTTATGAATGGTTATGGTGCTACTTACTCTCCTGTATAGTATGTAGTATCTTAGCCATATTGGGTCAAAACCCTTTTTGTAAATTTTGATAATTACTATATTTTCGCATCAGTACTATTTTATTATGTCACCACTATTTTATTATATTGCCATTATGTTATTACAAATTTTTGTACTAAACACCTCTTTTATATATTGCTATATTCGTTGATTTTATCATTTAGTTGTAGTTTTGTAACAGATATATCTGTCAATGGATTTGGTCAACAATACTAATTTGATATTTTTCGTTGTTGTTTGTGTTGAATATGTGATTAATTTAGAATCTCTTCGTGAATAGCTTGATTGTTGATTGAGGTAAGTTTCTCTCCGGACCTTTAGTTGATTTTCGAATAGTATATTTATATGTTTAAACTCTGAAAATTATTGTTTCTGTTCCATATTTTATTTTATTAAAATATGGTCAAGTGGTATTATTTTAGATTCGTTAACATATAAAATGTAAGATTTTAGTACCCCAGTTTAGTCTTTGTATTGGACCCGTTAATACTTGCGTTATAGTTCCGGAACTAGCCTTCGATACCTTACTAGGGCGCACCACTTTTGGGCCCTTTGGGGATGTGCACTTTTATCGATACCCTAGTAAGGGGCGCAGTATTAAAAATTTTGTGTTAAGGACCGTGTCACCGGGTAAGTGGCCTGAGTATTAAACTGTGGGGATAAAAATATTTTCGGATTTTGTATCGAAATTGTTATCGTGTTGTATATCTAAAATTGTTTCAAATTGATATATTCAGTTTACTTGTTTTTACTGTACTTACTTGACCAGACTAGTGGCAAGGTTAGTTACTTGCTGAGCTTTATAGCTCACTCATTTCTAATATTTCAGGTTATATTTGGGATGAATAAAGACGCTTCAAGCATGCTATGGGACATTTTAATTTTATCTCTAAATTTCAGTATTGTTTTTTGTGAGAGCTGCGCCTCTTTATTGTGAACTTTAATTTTTGTTTGACCTTCAGTTGTACCTTGACTAGACTTTTGCCATTAATAAATATGTAGTGTTTCGTTTTAGTGGCTTTTCGATATAAGTTTAATATCCCAAAAAGTCGGGATGTTACAATCGGTAACTATTCTTCCCATATAAAGTGGACAAAAATAACTAACTTCAAGATGCTTCAAGGTAAACGTGTAGCTAATATATAAAGCCACGTTGCTGCTGCGCTCTTGAACTTTTTCACTCTAATCTCACCCCACTGTTTTTTCTTTATAAGAACTAAATTCCCTTTGTATCACAATCACATACACATATTTTAAGCCACAGAGAGAGAGAGAGAGATTTATCACTTGTCATGTGTCCTGAGTATCCACTGTCAATGATCCACATAATTCTTTTATTTTTCATGTTGCCCTGCAAAGTAAATATTTCAAGTTGCTTTTGGTACCCAACTTTCATTGGGTCCATTTTGCGTAGCTAGTCCACGGTTTAAATCTCGATCAGTTGTTTTTCTTTCTTTTGCTTTGAGCATGACTCTTGTAACTACCCATTCAGTTTTGATAACTAATTTACTAACCATGTTCTTGGGTGGCTTATCCATCCAAAATTTAGGAGGACTTGGAGTCTTTGTCTTTTCAATTTTAACATTCTTATGCAGACATACTTGATTATTATGAAGAGGCATGTTAAAGAAAATACTCATCAAATTCATTTTACACGAAATGCAATCAAAATAACCACAGTGAGATACTTGTCTGTTCTTTAAAGGTATGTTGTGTAAATTTCCATTAATAGATGTAGCATTCTTTACTTCAGACTTACTCTTGGTACATGCATGAGTTAAATGACTAGAAGACCCACAATTGTTACACAACTTTCTAGGAGCATTAAGAATGTAGCCATAATTATTCTTTTTGTTTATCCCTAACTTCCCATTTCTGTTCTTCTTGGTCTTCATAACAGTAAGTTTAAAAGTTACTGTCTTACTAGTGTTGACAGTATGTTTAGATGGAAATGTCTTGACAATATGATTTGATCTTACTATCCTGACAATAGCTTCTGAACTTACTGTCTTGCTAGTATTGACAACATCTTCTAGACCCTGAGTACTGTCAAGGGCAAAGCTAACTGTCTTGGGGATTTTGACAGTATCTTTCGACTTAGGGGTCCTATTGACAGTATCATTGTCCTCATCAGCTAATTCTTGTTTAAGAATTAAGATTCCTCATCAAATTCAAACTCAACCTTTTTGAATAGGGGATTCTTAACTCTTTTCACTATAGAGGGTCTGACAATAGGTTTTTCAGAACTAGTTTCATCCTCTACTGCATGTTGCTTATATTTTTCTTTTCATAGTTTGTTATTTTTCCTTACGTACAAGAAATTCGTAGAGGGGGGGTGAATACAAACTTAAGAGTTTTTGAAATTCTTGCGGATATAAGTTTGTACTTTTAGTTATTTTTTTGTTTGGAAATATCTATTGAAGAGAACTATTAGAACAATTGATTGATGGTTTAACATATTAAAAACATAACACATCAATTTAAAAATTACTAGTGGATTAGTTTTTCCACTAGTGTATTTTTGCTTTCAATTAACCTTGGTAAAGATACCAAGCTGCTTACAAAGATGTTGTTTTTGAACTAAGAAAAGTACTACAAAAATCTTCTAGCTTTTCTACTGTACTTTTCTTGAGTTCTTGATTTTTCTACCTTTTTTGCTACAATGGACTATTACTTAATATATAGTAGTTCAGATACTACTTTTATTTTCTATCCTTCGATGGGTGAATTATAAATTACAGTTTATAATGTATTCACTAAAATAGGTTGTAACTACTTTTCACAATCTTATTTGCATTTGTCTTGTTCTGAAAAAATCTTTGTCTTGATCTTTTCCTTGAAGACTGTGTTGCCTTGAAAATCTTCACAATCTTGACAGGACTGTCTTCCATTGATTCAGTTTCTGCAAAGATCTCATTCCTTTTATCTTTAACCAATTTAGGAAACACTGATCAACTGATAATTACCGTCAAGCTTATCAGTCGATCCTCCTTTGCTCATCCATCGATGAATAGGTTATCCATCGATCAATTGATGTATCGATGAATAGTTAGATTATCCATAGACTCCTTATCCATTGATGGTCCTTTATCCGTTGATTGTCTTTATCCATTGATAGCCTTTATCCATCGAGTAGTGTCTTTATCCAACGACTTCAATTTCAGTTGATCACTTCATTTGTGAGAATTCTGACTTGAAATATTTACAGTTGATCAGTCATTCTTCACATCCGTTGAGAAGCTATAAATTGAAGTCAATAACAGCAGTCGACTACTTCACAGCATTAATCGAGGCAATACAATCAATTGATAATGAAACATAAATCAAATGTTACAATCCAATTTATCAGTTGATTAACAAGGTTTAACTGATAATTGGTTTCCTAGTCAATGGATATTTATAGATCACAAATCCATTGACCAGTTACAATGAAATTTAAATCCCTATTATAATTCTAAGTAATTTGTTATTATCAAATCTCATAATTCCTAACATAGTTAAACCCTATACCTACTTTTTAATTTTTAATATTGTCAGCATGGTATGATTTTAACAATGAAGAATAATTCTTGTAAGCCTTGATTTTAAGTTCATTTTCAAAGATCTATTTTCTGAGAAATTCCTCAATCTGGGAAGCACATACTACCTTGTTCTTGAGAATTTCATTTTCATGTTGTAAGGACTCAAAAACATTATGTTTAGGTTCTAGTTCTTGATTCTTGTTCTTTAATAACACATTGGCTCTAGACAATTGACAATCTCTTCATTTGTAGCTAATATGCTTGTATGAATGTTAAAGATTTCATAACTTAAACTTTCAACAATTTTCTTATACTGAGATGCAATCATATCAATAGTAGTAAGAATGGGTACCTGACTAGATGAAGTAGGCGAGTCTTCTTCTGACTTTGCCTTGAGAGCAAGATTTTCATACTCTTCTTCATCTTCATCATCAGATTCTTTCTAGCACTTGCCTTCAACCACAAATGTCCTTCCTTTTTCCTTTTTGAGCAAAGCCTCATACTTTGCTTGGATTTCCTCATAGTCATTGTCATTTCTTCTCACTTGCTTTGGCTTTTTGCATTCTGTTGTAAAATGTCCCATCTCATTACATTTGTAATATCTTATCTTTGATCTGTCCACCATTCATATCTTGTATCCACCTTTGTCATTTCCTCCAGGCTTTGAGGTGCTTCCTCTGTTGAACCTGGAACCTTGTCATTTGGGCTTGAAAGATTTATTTTTCTTAAACCTCAATTTTGAGAACTTTCTCGCTATGTAGGCCATTGTTTTATTCTCCATATTATCAAGTTCATCCAAGGTGTAGAACTCATCTCCATCACCATCCTTGAGTTCAAGTGTCACACTTTCATCTTCATCAGTTACTTCTTCAATCTTGATCTGTTGATGTTGAGATTCTTGTAGCTGCAACATCTTTGGGTCTTGGGCCACTAGAGCATTTGATGTGTTGGCCATATTTCCTCTTTGGCCAGTTTGAATAGCTCTTTTCTGTAACAGCTCTAACTCATAAGTTTGAGAATACCATACAAAGTTTCAAGAGAAACTTTAGACATATCTCCCCCTTCTCTTATGACAATGACCTTGTGCTCCAAGTGGTCAGGAAGTGTTAACATAAATTTCATGTTAACTTCCTTCTTATCATAGAATTTGCCATGCAGTTGCAGGTCATTGATTAACCTGTTAAATCTCTCAAACATCTCTGTCAACCCTTCGTTTGGTTTGGCCATGAAGGCCTCATACTGAGACACTAATATCTGTCTTTGATTATCCTTCACATCATTTATTCCTTCATACAGAATCTCAATGGTTTCTCATATTTATTTTGCACTGGTACAATTGATAATATTATTGTACATAACATTGCCAAGAGCCTCAATGATTATAAACTGCAAACAATCATTTAGAGAAACTTTTTCCTTTTCTGTATCATTGTACTCAGAAACCTTTTTAGAAAGCCAGTGGGCAGGAATTATTTCACCCTCTACTGTGGTTTCAGGTACATATGACTGAGGTATAAAAGGACTATTTTCTAAAATATCAAGATAAAGTGGGTTGGTTTTTTTATGAAAAGTGTCATATTTCTTTTTCATAGTGTGTAGTGTTATTTGTCAAAGGGGGGGGGGGGTATCTTTATGCTGCTTACTTTCTGTGCACTCGTTTTTAGATCTTTTCAGGTTATGTATATCTAATTTGCCGCTCTGATACCAGTTGTTAAACAGTATGAGTATTGCAGAATGGAGGGTTGAATGCAACTTACAAGATTATCACTATTCTTGTTAGCAATAAATAAGTCAGTAATAAAAGTAAGTTATGAAATGCAAAAAACTAAGAAAACAATTGAAGACATGTGTTTAACTTCAATAAATAATTTTATTATTTTTTATTTTGCTACAACTGATTGGAATGAGTATTCTAGCTACAAAGAAACAATGAGCAATGGATTTGCTAATGTTTCTTGCTTGAGAAAAAACTAGCTCAATTGCATAAGGAAAAATGCTTGTGAGATATGTGTATTTATACTAAAACACATATCTCACTTACAAGTGCACTTTTCCTTTGTCCTAGAATAAAGCTCAAAATAGAAACTGTGCTTTTATGGTTCAACCTTGGCTTCATTCCATTTATAGATAAAGTTGTGCTGAGATGACATAAATCTTTGACTCCTAGTGCACACCTTGTCTTTTTACTTGTCTTCTCCCAAGTTGCAGTAGTAGGCTTGACAGACTAGATGGTAATGTCTAAATCATTCATTGTGCTTTCACTATCTAATCTGCTACCTGGAATAGACTGTCAACTTCACTAAAAGTATATTGTCAACTTCTAGCTCTACTATGGTGACAGTATCTTTGACTCCTCACACTTTGTTGTCAAGCCTTGATAGATCCTTGAACTTTACTGCCTCCAAAGCTGCTCTCAACTATCCTCACTAAATATGCTGTCAGTAAACTTGTGTATGTGAATCTTCATTTTCCGTCAAGTTTACTGTCATTGAAATAGTTGTTGTCGTCTGTTCCTTTGTGCTGTCACTTGAATATACTATCGTCGGCTTCAGTTGTAGAATGTTACTGTCAAAGTCTTGACCCATGTTGTGCCTGAACACTTTGTGAACTTCTACTTCATGGATCATGTTATTGTATTTGTACAAGACAGTAACTATTGAGACTTACTGTCATATATTTGCCTTTTAAACATATTGTTACAAGTAACAACTAAACATACTATCAATACACATATGACAGTACATTTTACTTAGTTAATTTCTAATCAATTTAAGTAACTTATAGTTGATTACAATGTTAACACCACAATCCATAACAAAAAAAATTATTTCCATATTTTTATGTTTAAAATTTATAAATATTCAATTATTTTTAAAATCTTTATGTTTAAGGACCTAAACCAGGAAATGGAAAAATCCAGGGACCTAGACCAAAAAAATTTATGTCACGTCACTAACACGTCATCAAGATTCTGACGTCTGTTAGAATCTTTTTAATGGATGGATTTGAATCAGAAAATAATATAGTTGAGTAACCTGAAATACATAATTTTTTGTTCAAGGACCTAGACAATAAAACACGAATAATTTAGGGACCTAATATTTAATTTTCCCAATTAATTTACACTATGAAAAATGTCATTTTTAAACTAATCACGTTTTAAACTAGGAAAACTTTGAGATAATAGATAAATGTTAATTGGTTGAGATTGAAAGTTTATATAAAAGATATTGGACTAAGATTTAGTGTTAGTTTTCATTTTAAGGTGGGATCATATTCAAGTATCTGCTCATATATATACTATATTATTAAAGCTGAAATATTGAAAATTTGGTAGTCGGTAGTCGGTCGGTATTTGGACCCGATAATTGATTAATTATTGGGCCTAATTTTAAAATATTAATATCCTAACTAAAATACATCTCACATGAATCTCCTAGCTAAAATATCTCAAATTAATCTCCAAAATAAAATACAACTCTATATAAAACACACAAACATTATCTTATTAAAATATAAATACAAATAAATTATATAAAAAATATTAAAGAATAAGTCCAATATTTCGACGACTTTCATTTTTCCGATGATCTACTTATGCATTTATTTAACAAAATTGACGACTTTAGTGATTTTTATAATACAAATTAGTGATTGTTATAGTACAAAATAATGATTTATATTAATGATTGCATTTCGATCTTAATTTTAGGACTCTGATGACATGTCACTGTCATGTCAGCAAGTAATGAGGTGACAGTGGGTCCAAGTGCCACGTCATCCGTTGCTAACGTGGCGGTGGGACCCACTGCCCCGTGGCAGTGTCACATCACCACTTGCAGACGTGGTAGTGGGTCCCACTGCCATGTCAGCATGTGTTGACATGGCAGTGGGACCCATGATGACGAGATAGGGACTAAAATATAAATTTTGTAAACTTGGGGGAATAATGTAAAATTTAAAAATAGAATAAAAATAATATAAATTTTTAAAATTATTTTTTATTTTCTATTCTAAACTTATTTTGCACTAGATCAATTGCGTGTATATATATATAATCCAACTTTAAGAGGTTATTTCAAGACTCTTCTCGATAACATACCGTTGTAAATGCATATAGAAGATATCTTCGTTAATGTACCAATTAGTGTCTTGTTCAAATTTCATTTGGGCCTGATATGTATCAAAATTATTTGGGCCATACCGTGGAATTTAAATCCAGTCCATGAAGTGATCGACACGTAGACAACCCGAGCTTATAAACCACAAATGCCAACCTATTTATACTCCACATTTTCACAAATCTCCCCCCTCCCTTCCCTTGTCTCTCTAAGAAACCCTAGTCATACAAAAATCTGTATCTATAATTATTCAAATTCCAACCATGTCGAGTTCCGCAACGAGCAATGTATACATACTAGTGATTGAGGACGTGATTAACAAAGTTCGCGATGATTTTATGAGCAATGGTGGTCCTGGCGAGACTGTTTTGAACCATCTTCAAGGAGTAATTGTTATTTCACCCTAGATTATTTACACTTGTCATGTTTATTTGTGTTTTTAAGCTGTGTTTTGATTTGTTGTGTTGTTAGTGGAGCTAGAATTCCGTACGTAGAGTTGTTTGATTGTTGTTTGTACGATGAGTTTCGAGTTGTATGATTTCTAGTTGTTAGATGTGTTTTGATTTGTTGTGTTGTTAGGGGAGCTTGAATTCAGTTGAGTTGTTTGTACGATGAGTTTCGAGTTGTATGCATTCTAGTTGTTACTGTTACTCAATACGAGTATTATATAAAACATGAATTGTTTCAGATGATTAATGATATATGTAGAGCTGAAAACACAGTTCTTGTTCCGTTGTCCGGATAAAATGAAGGTGTCATTTGGAAATAAATTTTGTTACGAGAAAAAATTATAGCTTTGGTCAAAATTTTACGCAACACAATGTAAATTATGGGACAAAACTTATTGGTTATCTGGTACTCCGAAATTTAGATTAATTTTTAATAGAACCCAATCCTATATATGTATATACGAATGTGCTTAATTGTTGTTATATATATAGCATTCCCTTTTTGGTCTATGAAGTATGGTTGTGTGTCTGCTGGCCGGGTTTGTTTCATTGGATTATATATGCCATTGAATAATAGGTTATTGCTCTCCGTATATAAATTTTGGTCTATAACAGTTATTTTCTTATGAACTAGTTCAAATCTTTGCTAATTTTACGATGCTTACTTTTGACTTAGGTGTGGGAAATGAAAATGATGCAACGCCGAGCAATTTTAGGTCCAATAGAGAGGTCTTCATCCCTGAGGCCCACTACTCCTGGAGGTTCTATTGCTCCATTTCATGATCTTAATGTACCGTATGAAGGGACTGAGGAGTTTGAAACCCCCACTACTGATTTGCTCTTTCCTCCTGTAAGATCTTATCCCTCTTTGTCAATTTAAATTGTTTTTGATTTTAATATGCTCTTAAACACCTGAAATTTGATGTCGGGTTCTTTTCATATGCAGACTCCCATGCAAACACCTTTAACAGGATCAGGCAATACACCTTTGCCTGGAACGGTGGACAGCAAACCATATAACATTTCTACTGGTGGTACTCCATTTACTCCTGGGGAGTACATTACTGATAATGGTGGAGGTTCTGAAGCAAGATCTGGAATGCCTAGCCACTTTATGGTAAATACTGCATTATCTTAACAGTATAGTCTGATAGTTTTTTAGCTAGACCCTGTTAGAATTGTTTGGAATCATAGGGACTTTAGATTTTATCTATTCTGTATCTTTCGACCGAGTCTATAGATTAAAAGTAACACAGTTGCGATGCTCCTGATGCAGCAACCACCTGCTCCTTGGTTGACTCAAACTCAAAGGCCTCCCCTTGATGTTAATGTTGGTAAGTTATATTGTAAAGTGAGGCCTCCCCTTGATGTTAATGCTAGTAAGTTGTATTGTAAAGTTATTAATTTTTTATACTTGAAAACTTCACATTTTTGTAATGCTTTTTGGCAGCTTATGATGAAGGTTATGAGCTGGTGAATAGGGGAGCTTCTCACCAACCAACAACACAGGTAATTTAGTGTTGGAAATACAATTTAATAGTAGGTTAATTAGTTTGTGGGATTGAAATGACATAAGATATGTTTTGATTAAAATGGTTAAAGGTACCAGCCTTGAACATTATTTTCATAGGAAAGTAAAAGTTGAATCTCAAAAACAAAGACAAGATCTTTTTCTCATGAAGTTTTTCTTAAATGGGCTGTGGCTTGTTGTACTTTTATCTGACTGGCTTCCAAAAGTTTTCAACTTATAGTGTTTCGGAAGAATAGTTGCAATGGTATACTTTTGGTTGCGTTTAGCATACTTATATAGCCTAATATTTCTGTTGAATTGGAACACCAGGATTTCCTCATGATATCTTCTGGAAAGAGAAAAAGAGAGGATTTTCCTTCACAGTATCATAGTGGATACATACCACAGCAGGATGGTGCTGGAGATTCAGTATCAAATGAGTTAAAGGTGGAGTTGTACTGTAGTATCTGTAAAATTGTGTTTATGAACATGAATGTAGTACAGTCTTATCATTCTAGACATCTTGCCGAGGCATTTTTCATGATTTTGTCGTATAATGAATAGCTGCTAGGTGTCTGTTATTTCTTAAATTAAACCTCGAGTTTACGTATAGTCATAAATTTGAATATCTCTTGCGGACCTACAGTATTGATTCCAAGCTGTGAATTTCTAGCGAAGTACACCAACCTACTCAAGAATTCAAACACTGTGAATGCTTCCACGCATCATTTATATTATAGGTTGAGCTGTACGTGGTGCCATATTTGTTGGGGAAGATGTTTCCCAGGATTGATTTATTATATATTTGCTTCATTGGGTACCTGATAGGTTATAACAATTATACTAACTATATAAGAGTATAAGACTGTGGAAACATGAAATGCATTTCAAATTATGAGTTTTTTAAATGACATGAATTTAGTTATCATTTCAAATCTCAAACTTAAGCTTATACAGTATATGAATGTTATGAAATTAAATTAAATCCACATCCAAACATGTCATATGGGCCAATTCGATCATTTGAAATGACATTCTAGTATTTAAATGTAGCGTAAAGTATTAGGTTCAATTGCCATTACCTTGCAGAGTTGATTGAAATCTTACGTAATTGATTAACTTATCTCTTTATCCTATGGTGATGCGGAAATTCCATGCAAGTGTGAGCGTAAGATTCTCTATAAATGTGGTCCCCACTTTCTTGTAGTTGCTTTTCTTATGCCTTTTTTGGCATTGTATGAATAGTGGCATAAAGTTGATTTATGAATGAGCACTACTAGGTCCATTAGTGGTTGTGCCAAAAATAATTTGCAACTGTCGACGAGCATTGAATTAGTTTGGTTTTCTTGAAAATTATATGCGTAATATAGATTTAACAAGAGTAACAGAGTTCAATGATCAGCACACTAAAGTGGGCTACTTTATGAATTTTGTCTGATGCAATATAGTTTTTCTTTCAACTTTTATATATCTAGGTTGCTCATTTTTGTTGATAGTATATTGCCAGTTCATGTAAAACGGAAACCTCTAATGGTTATATTGTTTATATATGTCGGATCTTAACTTTTGGTCAGTAAGTCTGTTATTATATTGCTTGGTGTTTATTCATTGTAAGGCAATTTGAGATCCTTAATTTTAATTTTATAGCAGGTTTTCACGCATATTAAATAATCTGATAATATTGTATCATAATGTCCAGGCAGGTGAAGGGTCCCTTTCTGCTGATCAAACGTCAACAAAGGGGTTATCTTCTTCGATGCCCCAAGTGGATGTGCCGGTTCCTGACCAATATTATGATGTGCTTTCTACACCAAACGTAAGCTGCTGATCTATTTTATTCCGCACAAATGTGCATAAAAATGTTTGTTGCTTCTATATTTGCTAAACTTAAATCACTTTTGGCACTTTTGGTATTTGCGGTGAATGTCATGACATGCTAGCTTACTTTGTTAACTTTCACGGCTAACATGTACATGTTGTGTTGCATGTCTTATACCATGTTAACTAAGATGTCTATCTCCTCGCTTCCCTGCCGAATTGACACAGTCCAATATAGTAACATAATTCCTGTTTTCATGGGTAAATAAATTGGTGATTGGTTTGTCATCGCATGCGCATATACAAAGCTCAGTTTCTAGTCACTAGGGATGTCAAAATGAGAGCTGCAAACTGATTTAGACTACTACCTCTAATAGTGTCTTACAATGAAGTGCGCGCTTGTTGGGCTTATGCGCAGTGCGCAAAGCGTGCTTCTTTTCAGATGTTGACTTCATCTTTGACTGGGTCATATAAAACCCTATTTTTCATCCGATAGACCGACACTCATATACACGACGTCTTCTCCTCCTTCCATCTATATGAATGGCGACTAAAACACAGCTAATCTCTTCTTTACACACTGTTATACTACACACACACACATGCACTGATATACTATATATACTGATTATACACACTGCTCGTGCTTATTATTTTCTTATAATTGCTTCTTTATCACTAATTAGTATATATTAAGCTATATAGTTATATACTGATTATACTAATCTATTAGCTATAAATACTGATTATATATATATATAATCAGTGTGAATGTGTGGTTATATATCCGAATTCGAGTGCGTTTTATGAAGATGAAGAATAGTGAATTAGCTATGCATTTCTGTGTCACCTAACTTTAAATAATTATAGACTTTGAATTTATGTGCTGAATTTAGTTTTATCATTTATGACAATTTAGTTTTGCTTATAAATGTCTTATTATCAATAAATTTATATGTTTTACATTATATACCATGCATATATGTATATTTACTTGTCTTCTGAATCCGCGCTTTGCGCGTTGCGTTATGCTCCAGGAGGCCTTTGCGCTTAGGCGCGCGTTTAGTAATTAACATTGTTACCAACAAATATTTTAATCAAAGAACTGTTGATGTACTTGCATGAGCTTCGCACTTCGTTAGTATATTAGCTGAGCCAATATAAAGATATTATTGGAAATTATACTATAATCTGAACATATAATTTTAATTTTGTGAACTAAACTACGTTTTGAGTATGCAAATAATGTCAGGTTAGAATATAATATCTGTAAAAAAGATTATTGTCGTTTCTCATATTCTTATACTTACTAATAAAATAGATAAAGGATTGATTTCCTATATCTAGTCATTCGATGATCTTTAGTTTTGATTCTCTTATTAATGCTTTACACTACCCCAGGGCAGTCAATATATATATATGTCCTTGCACACCCCCATTGAAGTCTTGAATGTCTACGAAAACCTATAAGATTTTGCTATTATTCTGTGGTTGAACTTTCTTTAAAATGATTTTAATGCTTACTTTGTCCATGTAGGAAAATATTACAATGCATGGACAGCTGAGATCATTTTGGGTTTGTTGGGACCTTAAAAGGATAATAAATTTGGTCTTAAATCACCATCCTCAACTATACTACTTCTCCCTGTTACTTCACAAATTAATATATTAAATGTAAATTGTACATTGCATTCCCAAATTTATCACATTTACACCATTATCAAATCTTTGAATATAGTAACTACTTAAAAAATCGCCTCGCTTTGCATCCCTAAGTAATGTTGTGTACTTGTGTCCAAATTTAGAGTTTGTGGTTTAAAAGGATATTATAATTGGAATTAAATATTTTTTGCTACACTTATGTCCTTGTTTGTTCTCTGCTTCTTATTCATCTTGGATTTTCCCCTCAATTGCATATACATTTTAATCTTTTCTTTAATTTTTGTAATTCTATTTAATCAATCCAAGTTGCTTACTTTTGAAAACTCTCAATCAAGAAAATATAAAAGTGGCCAAAGTGACCCTTGTAGGTTTTGCCGGCATCTTGATTCTGTTAATCCTGATGCACGCATTGCGTTGCTTTTCTTTCCCTTTTTTTAATAATTAGGACAGGAATGCTGAAAAAAACCTTTCTTTATTAAAAGGGAATATATTAGCAGTGTTACTAACATTTTCGAATATTCACACTGAATACTCACAAAGTGTTTTCAATTTGATTTTGAAGATATTCAATTATCAGGAGGTTGTCAATGACGACTACAACATAGAGACACCAGCTCCAAATGGTAAAAGTTCACAATCTGGATGGACCTATTTCTTACTCTGTCTATTCTTGAAGCTTGCTCCATCTGATGTTTGGATTTTTCATATCTTCATAGACCTACAAGCTGGAACTCCTGCTGTTGTCACTCAGAATGATGTAGCACATGACGAAGATGATGAGCCCTTGAATGAGAATGATGATGATGATGATGTGGATGATGTTGACCAAGGGGACACTACGAAGTGTCATCTGGTTCTAGCTCAGTTTGAAAAGGTATTGTCAATTTCTTGTTTATTCTCAAGCTCATTTTAAGTTGAGAAATTATATAAACACTGATTTTGTCTCTCTCCATATAAAGAACAATCTCATTCAGAATTGTAATACAATAATTCTACTAGAAACATTGTAATGACTGATCACTAACTACACACGACAAATACGACTCTCACACGGTGGGATGGATTAAACCGGAGGCATTAGAGCAACCAATGCTAATGTTAAGATGTAGCTATTGCTATAATATGAAATCAAAAAATACAATTTGATGCTAAAATAGAATTCATGCTTCAATGCATGATTTTAAAATAGAATCAAATAGATGTATATGTTCTATAATTGATATTATAGAAATAGAAATAGCACCTCTTTTAGCATTGCATTGACTTGTCTTAGGGTCTATGAAATCAGTCTGACAGAAAATTGTTGGCATGTTTTATTTTGGGTTTTTTTGTTGGGATAAGTGGTGTATATTATTCTGGGTTATATATGATTGACCCATTTGCAAATTACACAAAGGATTTTGCATATACTGGAAATATATACCTCATTAACATGATATTATTGGTGGCTAGGTGACGCGTTCTAAGAGCAAATGGAAATGCACTTTGAAGGGTGGAATTGTGCACGGAGACGACAGCGACATCCTGTTTAACAAGGTGTGATACTTGTGTTAAATTATATTCTTCTTTGTTTAATGAAGCAATAATATAGGGATTTTCCATTCATATTATCTTATTCCCCACCGGTTTGATCTTTCTTTGTTCAGGCAAATGGAGAATTCGACTTCTGATGCCAATGAGCACTAGTCATTTGTCAAAATGGTGTTTGTCTTTGGATACCAGGTCTTGATATGTTGGTGGGTGTATATTGTAGCTTACCAATTGATTGTTAGTTATTCAGATGTTACTTGGGGAAGAGGTGAGGTGCTTGAGATTCTATAGGAAAGGTGTAAGGTATAAGGAAGAATAATTTTGACGGCATCTAAACGTATGTTGTATTGGAGATGGAGTTTTTTTTTGGAGATGTGGTTTATTTTGAAAGGATGTTGGAGATAAAGTTTAATTTGTTGTACATTGAGCATTTTGCTTAATTAATGTCTTGGTATGAAAATATTTATCCGTTTCTTCGGAAACTAATATGCAGAAAACTATCAGGCATTTGGAGCTGAAAATTTGGTGTTTCCTATATAACGCATGGAGTTTGAGACTTTTAGTATAATGGCTATACTAGTATACTACTCTATGTTCTTTTGGTTTTTACTTGTGTTTTAACTACCATATTGATTTATTATTTTTTATTTGCAGATTCATAAACTTTTGTTTTTCAAAAATTTCATGTTGGTCATGTTTTTTCATAATAAAAATCAAAGTAGATTAAATTTTGGTGGCCAAATTTTGCATCAAATTTCAAAATGATGGCTTTATTTTGAAGTTTACAAATTGGTGGCCAAAGTTTTTAAAATTTTGTTTTAAATATTTTATACTACTTTTTTTTAACTTATTTTGTGATTTTACTATTTTTTGTTTTTTTTTTGCAAAAATAGGGTTTTGCAACCAATACAACTTAATGTAGCTAAAATCAACCTAATGCGATTTTTTTGAAAAAATTGAAGTTGCTCGTAATTACATTTGAGATTGATTTTAGTTGCACTATGTTGCATTGTTTGCAAAATCGTATTTTTGCAAAAAAAAACTTTAAAACTTGTATTTTTGCAAAAAAATAAAATAAAAAAAATATTTTTGTAAAAAAAAAAAAAGGCTTGATATTTTTTAAAAAAGCCCAATATTTTTTAACTTAAAAATGTGTTCATACTCGATGTCTAAAAAGTGTTCCAAGTATAATTCGAGTGAGTTTATTGAGTTAAATTTGAAGTAGTCGATATGAATTAGTTATTATTTTATAATTGACACAATAGTTATATGTTATTAAAATTATTTTTAAAATTATTAAAAATACTTTTAATTTTTTATATTTGTTATTTGACTTATTTTATTAAAAACACAAATATCGTTGAAATTCGGTAATAACTATAACCACTATTATGTAACTCGTCACTCTTTTAAAAATCTAATTAAAAAATTAGCCACCGATTGTGAAAATTTTGATCACCAAAATTTAACTTACTCTTACACTGAAAATCACTCTGTTTTTTTACGAAGACTCGTTATTCTATTTTATACAGTTGAGTCTTGTGACTAGAGGGAGTTTATAAAACAATTAGTCCCCACCCCAATGGGGGAGAACTAGGTGCGCTCTCTCCACATTAGCCATTGGAATCCTATCCTCACCCATTTTCATCTGGAAGTCTCTACTTGTCTCTTATATATATATAAAGAATAAGAAATGAGATCATCCTGCCATGCCCATTTACTCAAAAAAAAATATTCCCTTTGTTAAGGATTGGTTCGACCTTCATTCACCATGGATTTATTAAAAACATTGAGGTTTATTAAAACAAATATTTATTTGTTAAATTTTCTTGAGGATAGCGATGATTGATTATAAACGAGGAATAGAATAAATAAATATGAGTTTAAAGATGGATGTGTGCTAAATAATTATTAAAAAGTTAAAAAAAAATTTTATATAAAATCCGTAAATCGCATGTTGTACTAATTTTAAGCACCTAGGCAGGAAGCTGGTGTTATACACAGAGATATACGTCTATGTATGTCCTGTCCTGTCCTGTCCTGTCCATAAACCGTAATTTGACAATCTGTGTGTGTGAGTGATCATCATCTGAAATGGCCTGTACTGCTACTGCTTTAACTCATCCACCTCTGCTTAGCAACTCATTTCATCAAAACAACCCCACCAAATCATTGACCCTTGTTTCCAAACACAACCACCCTTTCTTCACCTCACCCTCTTCTTCAAACCCAATTCACCATTTTACATTTCACAGATTCCCCACCTATTATTCTGCTGCTTCTAAACCCATTTTCAAGGTCAACCCTTTTACTCTCTTTTATTTTTGTTATCATGAATATTATCTATTACAGACATTGACTATGATTATATATTGTTAGGTTCGAGCTGGTGCTACTTCTGATGCTGCTGATGATGATGTTGTTGCTGCTCAAGAGGTTTTCAATTGGCCCTCTGTCATTTTGCCGTACGTTCTTATACATTTTGCTCTTACTATAGACTTTAATATCTTTTTCTTTTTATACTGAATGTTTGCAACTTAAAGCATTGGTTAGTGACATCTATAGATAGCATTCTAGTAGTACTTGTTATTCTTTAATATTCTTGCTTTCGCTATTTCCCTTTTCTTGGAATTTTTTTTCTATGTACTTGTTGCCATTTCTTGTGAGGTTCTATTGTAATCAAGTTCCTAACACCCGAATCGTAACTCGTGCTCGAATATCTTCTTGTAACTGTGATGTCCTGACATTCTGCTTGGTTGGAAGGAATGAGATGTGATTGCTGCATTTGAATTGTAGTTTAAATGTCTTTGACTGAAATGGAGAAATGTTTAAGAATCATCAACAAATGTCCACAAAACCGTATCTTTCTTTCCTTCCGACTAAAACGAGCATAAGGGGTGGAACATTAAATAACATACTATAACATATTAGCGCAGTTAATTTATATATATATATATATAAAGGTATTAGTGCAGTTTTTGAGCAGGTCACATTGAGGAAACACAGAAATATCTCTCTTGTGTAATTATTGCTTAGATTTGTTTGCACTTCTTTATCACAAACACTACTAGCTCGACTTGTATTAGAGATATGAAGCCTTTCTTCTTAATGTGATGTTCTTCTATAATAATTACTGAGTGGTTCTTCAAAGTAGCAATTTAATTGGCGTTAGCAATCTAAGCATCCACATAAACCCTTGGACTAAATTTCCATGTATCCCCGACCATTTAAGTTTGTCAAATGTTTATCTCGACCCTCAAGCTGGCCAATTTGTCCAATAAATTTATTAAATGTTGGAGTTTTTTAGTGGAAAGTCATATTATGTAAAAGATTTATTTGTGGTGGTATTATTCAAAAGAAATTATCATTTTTTTGCTAAATTGGATAGTATATAGATAAAAGAAAATGTACAATAGGGTCTAATCATGGGCTTTTAGCCAGGCCTTAGAGGAGGCTGTGTAGTTTCAATCTATAGGTTATAGAGTGAAATTGGAAAGCTTGCTTGGTCAGGAGACATAGGGCTAATGCTGCAAAAGAAATAGGGTTAATGCCTAAACTAGTCTGCAATCTGAGGTTGCTGTGCCATCATTAACGCAGCCTAAACAAGTTGGGTTGCACAAATGGTATAGTAAAGTAAGTAGAGTATTGTATCTGCTAGGAAAGGACTAACGTCAATACCAATTTCAAGTATATCATCTCTTATAATCTAGAAGTGTGGAAAATAATATTTTGGGTGGGTAATATCAACTAAAGTAAACTAATAAATAAATAAAAACTATATTAAATATGAGAGAATAGAATCCAAGAATTAGGGTTATTCACCATCAAGAATATCTAATTTGTGTCATGTTTTACGATAAACAATCCATTTAATACTTATAAACTATAAAATCTTTTCCTAAGGTAAATTAGAATGCCTACAATTATGCCTTGAATGCCACTCATATGGTCAAACAAAGAATAACTATAGGCTATTAAGAACCAAGAATTTTCAATTTCAAAATTCGCGTATCAATCCCTCGATCTAATACTTAAATTATGTTTATCGAACCATGTACTAGAATTATAACTATTTTCCCAATTTATTATAATTCCTATAGATTCAGTTAAAAGTTTGTCACTCTTTTAATTGTATAAAGTGCTCAATGATATATTAACAAAACCAAGAGAAATCTCAGCATAACAAAACAAACATAATAAGCCAACAAATACTACATAATTCTGAAATTTCGGATTAGCTACTCATGATAGAATAAGCCAAATATATATAACGCAAACAATGAGTATAAGTGTTACGATTAGAAAAATACAACTTGAAAAGTTCTTTTGAAGTCCGGGTGAATACCATCGATCCTTTGTTCAATCTTACTCTCTAAGTGTTTCTGTCCAAAGTGCGGCTCTGTAATTCCATATCTATATGTACGTAACACAGCTATATAATAGTATAGTCCTATATAAAACCCTTATTTTATTAATTATATACTTAAATGGGATTTTTAGAGCCTTACAAGGTATAGGAAAGAGAATTAGAATTGAATAATAAAGTTCTAAAATTGTCATTTTCGTCCAGGCCTTGACCTTGAACATCATCTTCAAGCCCTTGAATTTCTTTGTTGATTCTGTCAAGGCCTTGAATTTTGTCTGATCTTGTCAAAGACCTTGACTTTTGGGTTTCAAGCCCTTGAATCTCCACCACTTGCACTTTTTCATCTTAGCTCCTTCTATTGCTCCTTACTCTCTCCATATCTTCCTACGAACATAGAAAATCAATACTTAGCATCCATCCAAGTTAAATAACTACTAATAAACTATGAAAGAATATTATATCACAAAATAAGGATAATTGAGTTAGAATATGATGTATAAATTTAGCATGTATCAGCCATGTGATTTGAAAACCAAGGTGAAGACAGATGTTGACACCAGTATACCAGACAAGAGTATAGCAGTATATCGAATGTTGGAGAATGAATGTAATCTGTTAAAGAACAGTTCTTGAAGAAGGTACAAGGTATATGGGCATAACAGAAACAAACGGGCTGCTGATTCCAATCCTCCAATACAAAGCACACACTGAACATTAATGTCGATGCCCAGGCTTGCTTGTCTGCAGGTAGTGCATAGTCTATTGACAAAGAAGCAAAGAAGTATAAACATATCTAAGTACCTTTAGTTGTTGTCACAGCCCTTAAACCAGTCAACATTATTAGCATTAGCCCTAATGGAATCCCAGATGTCTCTAGTGCATACTTTAGGAGCTCTGATCCCATAGGATTTCTTCCTCTTTCGACAAGTCAAAAGGAGTATTTTCAATCATCAAATAGTAAATATATAATGTTTTTAATTTAATTAAATTTTGAAATTTTTATGAAAAATATTATTATGTATACAATTTAATTTGTGGGATACTGGTATCACGCAAAACAAATGTTCCAAATTAAAAAAAAACACCTATTATGTTTTCTTGAACAGTTGAACATTTGGTAAGTTAGGGTGGGAATATACATTTGACAAATTTGATGGGCAGGAATAACGGGATAAGGCTTTATGCTTACAAGTAAAATAATTTCTAGGGTAGAAAATATACATAATCCTACAATTCACTTCCCTTGCTCTGGTAGAAAATCTGTTTACATACTAGCTTGCTATGTATTGGAATATGCAGCCTTATATTACACTAAATTATGAGGATTGACAGGGGAAAAAGATTTAACATATCGAGTTATTTTGCTAGAAAACAAAGGAGCTGAAATGTAATCTCATTCAAGTTTTAGCTTAGTGCCTTACAACATGATTAAGGTATTCTAGATTTTTGGAAATGATAGGGCCTTCCATGTCAAATGCTTAAGGTATTTTTTTATTAAAATTTCAGCTGTTTGGACAATGAATATTTTAACATAGTCATCTCCTTTGCATTCCAGCAGAAAAAAAAAATTCAATTATAAGATTTTGCAGAATTTATGTATTCAGTGTAAAAACATGTAGCTAGTTGCTATATGTTTCATCTAATTTGAATTATATGAACTGTGAATCCACAAAGAGTTTTAGTTGTTCCTCCAGTTTGTTGTAGAATGATTCATATTTAAAAAGGTTTCCTTCTTTTGGGCAAAAAGGAGTTCCATATGCAAATTTAGCAGAGTAAGAGAACATTTTCCATACATATCTATTCTTGAAAGATAAAAGCTACTATGCAAGTAGTAGTATATTTATGAAAATGTGATGCTAAATTTATAGACATTAAGGCTATTACCGAGCTTCTTTTTGTCTGTGCATTGGAGGGTAATTTATTTTCATGCCATTCTGAGCAAGTTTCAGTTGCACACATAAAGTACAAATTACGAGTGTGAGTGACTTGTTACTAAGTCTGATAATGGATGGATCTTATATGAGGTAGTAAAGGGGGATATCTTGATAAATTTATTTACATATATAATCTATCTTTGGGAGGGCTACAATTATACTTCTTCAACCCACCACACTATTATCTCCTCTTCGAAAGTATGGGCATTAGTTCAGTTTATACAGATCTACTTCTCAGTAATCAAATTTGAAAAATGATTCTCTTTTAGCCTCATCAATTTTTTAGCTGGTCATATGATTTCACTTAATCTTTGGGCCATCAATTGCTCCTTTACAATTCCAACTTAGTTCTCATATATTTATTTTCATTTACCACTTGTTTATTCAGGTTTGTATTTCCGGCTTTGGGTGGTTTATTATTTGGCTATGACATTGGTGCAACCTCTGGTGCTACCATCTCATTGTTGGTACATTTCTAGTCTGTTTACATGCTTATCAACTGTTCATGCGACTTTTATATAACCAAATTCCTGATTCTTTGGGAAGGATTCTTGCTGGAATTAATTAGTCTCTAAATGATTTGCAGTCACCTGAGCTTAGTGGCACAACTTGGTTCAATCTTACATCCATCGAACTTGGTCTTGTGGTATATGCTTTGTGCTGAGTTCACCTCAGTACTTGTATTCCAATGCATATAGTGTGTTTTTTAGTCTGTGGTAATTGAATAACTTTTATATTTGAATGTAGGTCAGTGGTTCCCTTTATGGAGCTCTACTTGGCTCCATCCTTGTCTACCCAATTGCAGATTTCATTGGTTAATTTCACCCACAATGTTATATTATCCTGAATAAGGTGGATGATTTTGCACAACGCCACTTACTTTCTTGTTTTATTTCCATTTGTTTAAATACTTCATGAAGGGAGGAGGGGTGAGCTTCTCATAGCCGCAGTTTTATACCTGCTGGGTGGTTCAGTAACAGCCTATGCTCCAGGTCTTGCCATTTTATTAATAGGCCGTCTATTCTATGGTCTTGGTATTGGTCTGGTAAGCTAATTTAGAATTATACTCTGCTTTTGTAATTTAATTTTGTTCACCCTGAAATTCATAAGCACCTTCAGATCTGTTTATTTAATAGGCTATGCATGGGGCTCCCCTCTATATAGCAGAGACTTGTCCATCTCAAATTCGTGGTACTCTGATTTCATTAAAGGAAGTCTTTATAGTGTTTGGCATTCTGGTATGATATATTAAACTTTTTAGGTTTATTCCATACATCCGACCTGCAAAGTTTAGATGTGCTGGGTAATTAATATTTTCTGCAGTTGGGTTATTTTGTAGGTAGCACCCAGATTAATGCAGTTGGGGGATGGCGTTACATGTTTGGATTTAGTGCTCCAGTAGCTGTAATTATGGGATTTGGCATATGGAGTCTCCCGCCTTCTCCACGTTGGTTACTTCTTAGGGCAGTTCAAGGTGTAGGCTCACTAGAAGAGTACAGGAAGAAGGCTATATTTGCTTTGAGCAGACTTAGAGGCAGACCTGCTGCTGACAGTGTTTCTGAAAAACAAATTGATGAAACTCTTGTTTCATTAAAATCCCAATATGATAGTCAAGAATCTGAGGGAAATTTCTTGGAAGTAATACAAGGGCCAAGTTTGAAAGCATTTATAATTGGTGGAGGTTTAGTACTTTTTCAACAGGTAATATTTGATTTCTTTTTGATATTGACGTCTATTTCTATCTCTCTTTTTTTGGGTGCAACACAATGATCATTAATGGGAGGTTTTTTTTTAAAATTCAAAAGCTGAGTTTTCTCCTTATTGGGACAGATAACTGGGCAACCAAGTGTTCTGTATTATGCGGGTTCGATTCTTCAGGTATTTATTGATTGAAATTTGGGAGGCAAAATATTAAATTTCATGTTTTATTAATTTTCTTTATAACTTCCGACATTCTTGTTATATCATTTCTCAAATTTCTGAAGACTGCTGGATTCTCTGCGGCTTCAGATGCAGCACGAGTTTCAGTCATTATCGGTGTCTTTAAGGTATGTGCTTTGAACATGATCTCGAAAAATGGAAAAGTATTTTCATACTGCCTTTAGTTGTTGGTATTTATTATTTTCGCAATGTATTATACATTAAATTATTATTTTTCATTATGTTTCCACAGCTACTGATGACAGGAATAGCTGTACTAAAAGTTGATGATCTTGGTAGAAAACCTCTGCTGATTGGGGGTGTCAGCGGAATTGTATGTGTCTACTGCCTTTTATGCTCCCAGTATCTTATCTCTCCGGGTCTTTTGTTGGTGCACACTCGCCAGATATTCAGTATCTTGATTATTTTCTCTTTTATGGGCCACAGGCTATATCTTTAGTTCTCCTTTCGGCTTATTTTAAGTTTCTTGGAGGCTTTCCTGCTATTGCTGTTATTGCGCTGCTTCTATACGTTGGTTGCTACCAGGTATCTTCCATCTTTGTTTTTGCATTAATTGCCTAAACTAAAAAGATCTTGATGGTAGAGTTGAAATAGAAATCAATACATAACATATAAAAATCTCCATACTATAAATATGAACAGGTTTTCCTTGTTTGTCTTCATTAAGAATTTCTAATTTGTTTTTTGGGTTCTTAAATGTAAAATGTGGTTGCAGATATCTTTTGGTCCAATTAGTTGGCTTATGGTATCAGAAATATTTCCACTTCGAACACGAGGAAAAGGAATTAGTCTTGCAGTTCTGACAAACTTCGGTTCTAATGCCATTGTGACCTTTGCCTTTTCGCCATTAAAGGTATGGAGCATAATACTATATACTTATGAATTGCCATTTAAATGCCGATTCCTATAAAGTTAATAAATCTTACCATTTTCTGCAATGCAGGAACTTCTTGGTGCAGAAAATCTTTTCATACTTTTCGCAGTAATTGCTTTAATATCACTGGCATTTGTAGTGATATATGTCCCAGAAACAAAAGGTCTGACCTTGGAAGAAATCGAAACCAAAATCTTGAAGTGACTGCTTGTGAAACAGAACTATGAATAACTTCACTAACTTTCAGTGATCCAATATTCGATTAAACAGGAGACTTCTAATCAATAAAGGCATATCACCAAGGCCTAAATTGATAAGGTTCTCTTTCTCTATGTATATGTAATTCCGGAAATCACACATGGTTGTATGTGTGGTGCTCGCAGTCTTAGTTATCTTTTCTTCCTCAATACTTGGATTCCTTTTTTGGCGTTCTTGTATCAAAACTACAGTTTTAAGTTACAAGCAACTTTATCCAATGTCTTATATCTTGCATATTGCAAAATCAAGATGACTGTATATGTTATTGTAGATATTGAGGACTTATGAGGGTTTTGATTATCTTGTAATATTCTGCAAAAATCAAGATCAGTGTACATGCTAATAGGCATCGACAACATAGGAGGGTTTGATTATCTTGCAATGTTGCAGACTCAAATTATTTCTCATAATTGTATGTAGACACCTTTATCACACAACCTCAACCACAAGACCTGCATTCTCAGCTGCATGTAGAAGTTAGTATGATAAGCTCAAAAAAGTTATAACCCCAGTTACATATGGTAGGCCTAATTTCACTAGTCATTTTCAAAAATATTTTTTTTATTAAAGTATATGTTTTATCTAATTTTAACATATATAATGTATAAAAATTATATTAACATTTTTTTCAAAAAAATCAAGATTTATCAGAAGCAAGTGGCTAAAAAATTAACAAAAATACTAATTTCTTAAAACTTATTTGCAACTCTCCCATCATCATGGAAATTTTTGTAAAAATTTGTCCAGTAGAACCTAAACCAACTTTTTATATTTTCTAGAAAAAAGATATAGTTGCATTTGTTTGATAAATTTTATATTTTAGTTGTATTGAGTTGCAAAATCATATTTTTTGTATAATTTATATATATATATATATATTCAATTAAAATTAAAAATACATATTTTGCAACAATTTTTTTAAAAAAAGTTTGTATTTATAGAAAAACCTCAAAAAATAATAATTACTATGTTGTGTTTATGTAGATAATTTTTTATACTATCTAAAAAAATTAGTATTAATTATGACTAGGATTATGTCACTATAGAAACTGCATTATTTAACATGGAATTTTTTTTCAGGATTATCTTGTTTTGAAATTTCTAAATAGCAAGAATAGGACTGTTCTGTATTAATTGTAAGGAGGAGGCTAAAATGTGATGAGAGAGTGCCACGTGTGGCTCAGCCAATCCCCATTGTGTGGCCTTAGAGGATTTGGCAAAGCAGTCCACATAACCTTTAGCTCTAAAGATTAAACAACAATGGCATATAATTCACCCTTATATATATGCATTGTATCATCTTTAAAGCCTCACATTTGCTATATAAACAGTTGGTTGAACTCAACTGATACCACTCAACAAGACCCTCTAGCCTCTTAAGTTCCTTCCATGGCTTCCACCATTTCCCATGTTGGAGCTGTCAGCCATAAAATGGTACTCTCATTTCCTCATTTTTTTTCAATCTTTTTAGCTACCCTTTTGTTTTCTTCATGTATTTTTAGCTTCTTGAATTGTTATATGTGTTTTTAGTTCTGTATTTTGGTTGATAATTTGCATGCTTATTGTGTATCATTCGAAAAGAATTAGTTATACGATAAATTTAGCCACCTGTGAATTTGTATGATCGAAAATATATCTAGTTGATCAACAATTTTTTAGTATTGTAAACAACTTAATTCTTGTGATCGTAAACATACCAGGTATATCCCGCTAGTAGAGTATGCCACTGTAGCTACTTCCAATAGTATGTATGCCACTGTTGCTACTTCCAATAGTATGGCGTTAAAGTTTATGTCTTTGTCTGTAACTAGTAGATTTTGATTAGGTTTAAGGTTGACCATTTAGGCTAGTTTTACACTACAACTGGTTACTTAATCCCATACTTAGTCCTATAATGATTTCATGTATTATTTTTCGTCAGTTTTTAGCTCATTTGAGGGGCCTTTGATCCCATACACTCCATGGGACTAAAAAGGTGTCAACCTTTTGTGCATGGGATAACTTAAAAGGATTGATTTGGGGTTCAAATACAGTATGTGCTTTAGTGTAAAATTATAGCAATTAATCATATTCCCAGTTTAGTACCTGGAAACAACAAACAATAATGAAAACGTAATGATTGTAAATAGTATATATGTGTATTTCTTGATTAGTCATGTTCTGCTACGTCACCGAACAGTAATACAGTAATATATTCTCTGTTAAAATGTTGGGTACAAATAGAAATTGACATAGCAAATTAAGCAGGTCAACCTTAGAGGGGAGTATTTGGTTAGTGTAATTAAAGAAGATTAATTTAGACTTATAAAAAAAATTAATTTAGTCTATTTATTTTGATGCAGTTGAGCTTGAACAGCTCTAGTGCTGGAGGTTCAGCCCCGAGCTCAGCCTTCTATGGCAGCAGTTTGAAGAAGTTAAACTCCAGATTCACTCAACAGAAGACTAGTGACTCTAAAACCTTTAGGATTAATGCAGCTGAAACCGATGCAGGGAAGGAGAAGAAAAAGGTCGACAGGTGGGCAGGACTTGGCACCGACATTTCTGATGACCAACAAGACATCACAAGAGGAAAGGGACTGGTTGACTCCCTTTTCCAAGCTCCATCCGGTGCCGGAACTCATGATGCTATCATGAGTTCATATGAATACCTCAGCACCGCACAAAAGACGTAAGAAGCTTGTAATAGAAAAATGTATCGAGTTTCTTGATTTTTTTGGTTGTGGTTGATTACAGAAATTCAAATACTCATGCACACACGCCTCCACCGAAGCTTGAACCCTCGACCTCTTGCAGATCAAGTTTCTTGTTCACATACTGTTTTTCACGCTCTGGATCTGTTATTGATGATATGATGTTTTTCTTTCAGGTATAGCATGGATAACAATATGGATGGATTCTACATTGCTCCAGCTTTCATGGACAAGCTTGTTGTTCACCTTACCAAAAATTTCATGACCCTACCTAACATCAAGGTACCTGCTTAATTTCACATCTTCATAGGATTATCGGACTTTATTAAAATTGGAATACTTTAGCTTGCTAAAAAAGAGTTGAGTTGGTTTATTAAACGAGCCTGAGCTTCTGCAAAACAGGTCGATTCTGACCTACTAAAGGGGCAAATTTCATTTAATGTACTTATATTATCAGCTTTGAACTAGTGAGTCAGGTCGAGTCCTTGTGAGTTGACTGAAGTTAACTAAAATTGCATTATAGTCGAAGGAACTGAGCTTAAGTGCGGCTTTAAATTTAATATTCCTGAAGCTCAAACACAATTTGTAAGTGGACAATTTTTTTGTTCAAGCTTGGCTTCATAGAAGTTCAAGTTGAGCTGAACCAAACATAAATCATTTAGGCTCTTCTATGGTCTTGATTCTTACTGACACGTGTACATGGCAGGTTCCTCTTATTCTTGGTGTTTGGGGAGGAAAAGGTCAAGGAAAATCATTTCAGTGTGAGCTTGTCTTTGCCAAGATGGGCATTACGTGAGTGGATTAGAAATCTTGTTTCACTATCCATAATATATATAATAATTGTGATGGCCATAATGTACAGTTTGTTAACTGAATTTCAGCCCAATCATGATGAGTGCTGGAGAGTTGGAAAGTGGAAATGCAGGAGAACCTGCAAAATTAATCCGACAAAGATATCGTGAAGCATCTGATATCATCAAGAAGAAAGGAAAAATGTCCTGCCTATTTATCAATGATTTAGATGCCGGAGCTGGTAGAATGGGTGGAACCACCCAATATACTGTCAATAACCAGATGGTTAATGCCACACTTATGAACATCGCTGATAATCCCACGAATGTCCAGCTTCCTGGTATGTACAACAAGGAAGACAACATGCGTGTACCAATCATAGTCACAGGAAATGATTTCTCAACATTGTATGCCCCTCTTATTCGTGATGGTCGTATGGAGAAATTTTACTGGGCTCCAACTAGAGAAGATCGTATCGGTGTTTGCATTGGGATTTTCAGGACTGACAACATTTCTAATGATGCCGTTGTCAAGATTGTTGACACCTTCCCTGGCCAATCTATTGGTAAGGAAAAGTATGTTACAATTTGCAAAGGATTAAAAATGAAACACGAGTTTGTGATTAACTTATTTATGGCATCATGCAGATTTCTTTGGTGCTCTTAGAGCCCGAGTGTATGATGATGAAGTGAGGAAGTGGATTTCAGGGATTGGAATTG
Organism: Oenanthe sinensis; assembly: GCA_028671895.1. Taxonomy (NCBI): domain Eukaryota; kingdom Viridiplantae; phylum Streptophyta; class Magnoliopsida; order Apiales; family Apiaceae; genus Oenanthe; species Oenanthe sinensis. Next base: position 30,910,528 of record CM053796.1, read on the forward strand.
ATGGTATTGGAAAGAAGCTTGTTAACTCAAAAGAAGGACCCCCAACTTTTGAGCAACCCAAAATGACCGTCGAGAAACTTCTTGAGTATGGCCATATGCTTGTCCAGGAACAGGACAATGTTAAGAGAGTTCAATTGGCTGAGAAATACTTAAATGAAGCTTCTCTTGGATCAGCAAATGAGGATTCTATTAAACGAGGAGAATTTTATGGTTAGATACCTTCATCTTTATCCCGCATTTTAATGGATTTTCAATCTAGCATGAACGGATGATTCACTACCTAAATCTCCCCCTTTTCAAAATTATAGATAAATGGGGTGTTTGGGGGAACTTTTTTCCAGAATAAGTTAACTTATTTTAAGACAAAGTTAGAGATTCCTAACTTTTTTCTGAAAAAAGTTAACTTTTTTTTGCAACTTATAGAATCTCAAATATACATTAAATACTTGTATAAAAAATATTTATCAAAATATGAAATTTTTATCCGAAAATAAGTCCAAAAGGACTTATTTTTAAGTCAGGCCAAACATGCCAAAAATTTTCTTCTATCGATACTTACAAAGTTCATAACATGTTATCAGTTAAACTACACATTGTGCCTCAAACTACAGTTCTAAACATAATAATGGATTTTGCTAGGAAAATATATGCTTAAAAAGTTTGACGGTTTAGCATGTCTTGTTAATTTTGAAATAATAGTAGTTAAATTATCTTATCCTTTTTAGTTTTTTGGTCGAAACTTTTATTTTTTTCTGGATACAGGAAAGGGCAAATGATTTTTTCTGGATACAGGAAAGGCAGCACAGCAAGTTGGTGTTCCCATCCCCGAAGGTTGCACAGATCGTACTGCAGGAAACTTTGACCCAGCAGCTAGGAGTGACAATGGTACCTGCGTGTATGAATAGTAGGTTTGCTGTATCTTGTTAGGACATGCTCTTTCATTATTATGAACAAAGACTATATTGTAACTGTGTACTTTGTTTGGGCTTGATCTTTATGTTTTTCACATAATCCCCCAATAAATAAGTTAAAAGTCTCTTTTCCATGTTCTTTTGTTAATGTTATACTGATCTTGATTCATTTCATCTATATCGATAAAGACAAAATTTAGATGATAATCTATTGTTAAGTGTGGGGCTCAGCTTCAGAAGTCGAAACTGTGAAATTATTTAAGAAATGGACTCTTATTCTGGAATGTCTCTAATTTTTTCGGGAGTTCGGACTCCCGTTGGATGACAAGGAGAATGCATGAGTGTATACATATTAAACATCTCTGGGGTTAACATTTAGAACAGATAAAAGTCGTCCTAATAACTTATTTGTGAGAGAGTAGGTAACTTAAGATATTATATTCACCCAACAAGTTGTACTGTATAACCCTTAGTATTTTCAAGTTTTTAATTTGGACAGTAAGGTTGAATCTTGTCCTAGAAGATTAGTTTTGCCATTCCGAAGGTACTAGTGGCGCAGCTTATTGCTCGTTTGCCTTCCATCTCGTTGTCGTTTGATTTCTGCAAAAAAATCATTCCAACTTAAGCAAAACTCCTGTTGAATTGGAATTTCGAGAAAGGGAGTGCATTAACACATTATCATGATACATACTAAGTGCTCTTAATCCTTGTAAGTTTTTGGAGAGATGGGAAAGATGGTCATAGAAGCCTATTGTATGAGATTGATACATTAGTCAAAATGGCACAGATAATTTATAAATGTGCAGAAAAGGTTTATTACTGAGATACCTGAAGGAAAATTGACTTGCATTCGGTAAAATATAAACATAAATTGCCGTACGTCCACACTATAGTAGATCTCAATGAAAAAGCTAATTAGTTGGCTTGGACTTGGAGTATCCTTCCATTATTGTCTTCCTCAGGTTACTGAAATGATGCCAGTTAAAAGAACCAAGAAAGAGAATCATAAAGCCAAATTAGAGCTGTAGATTTTTCTGTCTATGTTTTAATGATTTCAGCTACGAGATTGCAAAGCACGTGTCTGCATGAGGACTCTTAAACATGGTGACATGGGACCATAAATTTGTATACTTGAGAACAGAAGTGAGATTAACATGTGAAGTTGGCTTTTCTTTGGTGATAAACGTGGAATTGTGCGATGGTTGGTTTGTTTTAGAGTAGGGAGAGCTGGGATTCTATGTTGTATAAACTAGTTTAAGGGAAGTAGGAAGAGCTGCGACTCTGATGTATAAACTAGTTTAAGGCGATTTTAGGTTTTTTCTAGTAGGAGAGATGGAAGCTTCTGAGGAAGGGTTTGCATTTCTATTATAGATGCAGGAACATTTTCTGGGGTAACGTACAGTTGTCTTTATTTATGAGTGTGAGGAGGTTTCTTCTGTCCGAAGAGATGAAGTCACAACCTCAATCTTTGATCTTTCCTACCATTTCCACTTGATCGCCACAAGGAGATCTCAATTGACAAATATTCTCTGTAATGACCCGAGAAAGTGAGCTTCTTCATCAAATACTCCTCAACTGAAAAGTCTGCATCTCATTTGCATGGCTATTAGATTGACCATATACTCTACCTTCCATACTTCTTTCTGCTTTCACCATTCCATTACTGCCATCTTTTGCATCGTCAGCTGCCCCTTTGCTAGTCTTAGTACTCAAGCCATCCTTATTTCCAGGGTCCATTGGCCCAGAGGTGTCAAAACTTAAGTCTGCAGGTTTAGAAGCGATTGTTCGAGTTGCATCAGAAGCTGCATCATAATCTGGTGCAAGCTTCTTGGTCACTAACTCTAAAATAACTAAAATTGCAACGCTAACCTGTGATAGTTCTTCAACATGAGCACTATATATAACGCAATGATACTATTTCATTCTTGTCCCTGTATACACAAAGAACACAAATACATATTTCTGAATTGTATTTGACAAAAATGTTGAATCTTTCTGGATTGACAAACTTAGCAGAAAATGCTTATGCGTGAATAATTTGGTAGAAACTACAATACATGAGAAACTACAACACATGAGACAACATACATCAATAAGCTGCCACCAAGTTTATATGCAATATAATTCATGTGTTTAAGAACATATGAGAATTGCATTTTATTTATATCACAATATATCCGGGATATATTATGCATGAGTTCTACAAAACAAATTTAACAGTCTAGCCTCAGTCCACTATAGTCATACTTTGAAATAAGTAATCTTCATCTGCAGTCCAGCCTCATCAAAATCATGCAGTGCCATCTTGTTTATCAACAAATTTGATGGCAATTCATACTTAGGTCAAATTAGAACTCTTATCATCTGCCTTTTTTCTTCACCCTACATCGATCTTTAAACAATGTGTTTGTCTTGATCTTCCACTGAAACTTTTTTTTTTGCTAATTGTATTGAACAAAAAGGAGAACTATAAAGAATCAACCAAGGATACCTGGGATTTAGAATGGGAAAACTCCCCCTAGCAACAAAAAAAAAAAGCAACAGCCTTACAAACTAACAGCTAACTAGCAGAATGAAACAAAACTAAAGATCAAGGACATTAATAAAGCATGCTGACTAACATAGGATCTCTTAGTACCATCTTATGAAAATTACTGTAAGTGTGCACTGTCTCTAACAATCTGTTTAATCAGCTGAACCAATGTTTGAGCAGACCTATGAGATGAACACGACCATTCCTTTCTAACCAATTGTGGTAAATAGCTACACCTAAGAACAGGTATTGATATTCTGTTTTACACTATTGCCAGCATTAGAATTAGTCGAAATCCAGTTCGGGAAAATGCTTACAGGGCTATGCTGAAGAATTTGCAAAGTGTACGGGCATGACAGAAGAGTAGCCTATTTTGAAGAGCAAGCCAAAGTATAAAAGAACACTTTTGAATGCTAAGAATATGCCAAACAATGTGTAACCAGACCAGACCAGTTCCTCTTCCTCTTATCAAGTTCAAATGCTAGATATTTTCAATTCATTGCTCTGAATGTCTTCCCAGAAAATTCCATCTTGTTTAGCTAACTGAACAGTACAAATTATTCTTCATAGCTCAGTAGCCAGGACGTGATTAGAAGAGAGAAGCGCCCTGATCCCATCAACCAAAACCAAGTTGATTTTTGCCAGACTAGTAGAATTGACAATAGAATTCAATTCACTCCCAAAGTACTCCACCAATGGTACATTTTGCAACCATGGGTCATGCTGGAATAGGAAATTCGAGCTTCCCCCTATTTTATACCTAACAAAATCACGAACAAGTGATCTGGCCTGAAATATCTTCCTTATACACCAAGGGAATCTGCTGGTATTTTTTATGGTCCAAAACACTTTGTCTCTAAGAATGTGACCATTGAACCATGGAATCCAAATAGATGGTGAGTTTGGCTGGATAAGTCTCCACAACTGAAAGAGGGTCGCTGCCTGATTCCATTCATTAAGATCTATAACGCCTAGCCCCCCCCCCCCCCTCACATTTGATAACATATTTTCCACGCAACCTTATAATGGCACTTAGTAGCATCAGCTCCACCCCCACAAGAATCTAGCACAAATAGATTGGATCTCTTTAAGAACAGAATTTGGAATAAAGATATGAGTTGTTCAGTAATTAAAAATCCCCGTAAGCACTAATTTAATTAACTGTAGCCTGCCAGCGATGCTTAGGAAGATTGAAGTCCAGCGCTGCAGTTTGAGACGAAGCCTCGAGATGAGTGGTTGACAATTTGCTTTTAATAAAGCGCCAGTAATAAGAGGAAGGCCCAAATAAGTAACTGGAAGTTTTCCCCAAACAAACCCTGTACTCCAAGTAATGTTGTGAATGGTTCTTAACGGGACTTTGCTAAAGAAACAGGCGCATTTAGCAGCAGGGTTAGGAATCAATCCGGAGATAGAAGAGAATTGCTTAACACCATCAAGCAGTAACGAAGTAGAAATATCATCACCCTTGCTGAACAGAATCACATCATCCGTGAAAGAAAAGGAGTAGCCTCAGTTTTCCCATTGATGATGAAATTAGTAGAAAATGTATCTGCCTATTACAAATGAAGAAACTACCACAGAAAAAAGAAATTAGTTACAAGGATAAGCTGTCTTTGGGCATTTCCCAATGAAAAGGCTATCATGGTAAAAAAAATAAAAATCTGTCCATCTCCAGAACCCATATATTTGAAGTGGGTCATCTTGTATTCAACAGTTATTCTCTGTATGATACCATGACTAGCTTTATCATCTTTTTCATCCAGCAAAAAAAATTATGATTATCTTGTGTTGGTTATTCTTGGAAGAAAACACACCCGCATCTTCATCGTTCTTCCCCTTCTAAATCAAGTATCTCCAGCTATTACTGGTCAAGCGGATTCTCCACTTCTGCTCAATAGCTAAGCAACAACCTGATGTTAATTCATGACATAATATCAATCCATGTTATAAAAGTGAGTTGATGTTAGCCACATATTCTGTTGCTATAATATGTGCTATGAGAACGGAGTTCATTTTTGTTTGATAATATCCAACTGTATGCAGGTTGCTTCTTTACTCCTTTATTATACATGAGATTGCGCAATCCTGCAGCATCATCCCAATACCCTCCAGTTGCCAAAACATTTGAAATAAGTACATAGGTTGCATCATCATTGAGACAAAGCTCTTTGAGCTTTGTTGCATTACGCATAACAATTTCCTTGTTACCATAAAGCTGACAAGCACTTATCAATGCTTTATAGACTGTGGGTCCTGGTTTTATCAGCATGCTATTTATAAATGATTCTGCTTCATGAATATAACCAGCTCTAGCATATAGATTCACAATGCAAGCATAGTGCTCTACTTTAGGTGGTTCAAGGGAATCGTCATTTCTCATCATCTCAAAATACTCAAGACCCTTCTCCAGTAATCCTTCATGACTACAAGCAGTGAGCACTGCAAGAAATGAGGTAAGATCAGGTTTAACTATAGTTCTTCTCATTTTTTCAAACAATCCAAGAGCTTTACTAACATATCCATTATGAGCACAACCAGCAAGTAGTGAATTCCACGAACATATATCATGTTCATCCATTGACAAGAAAACCTTTTCTGCATCACCAATTTTTCCACATTTTGCATACATCGAAACAAATCCATTCTGTACGCATAAATTTGAGGCATACCCAATCTTGAAAACTAAACCATGTGTTTGCCTCCCCTCGTCAAGTGCAGCTATAATCCCCATAGCTCTTAAAACGGCTACTAATGTAAAGACATCAACATTAAATCCTTCGTGCCTCATATTGTAATAGCACGCAAGAGCTTCCTTGCCTTTTCCCAATTTTGCAAACCCAGCAATAACTGCATTCCATGAAATTTGGTCCCATCTTTTCATAGTTGAGCGAATTTTGAGGAAGTCCTCAGCATTGTTACTCTTTGAATACATAGTCATTAGACTAACTAATAGGTAATGGTTGGATTCTAAACCCTCTCGGATAATGCGACAATGTACTTGCTTAAAATGATTAAAATCAACCGGAAATGAAAACGAACTCAACAAACAATTGTAAGTCAAATAATTTGCTCTAACCCTGCACCGCAACATACTTCTTACTAAAACCATTGCTTTATCAGGTTGTTGCGTTAGTGAATACCCACTAATCATCGAAGTCCAGGTAACAACATTCTTATCAACCACTCCATCAAAAACTCTCCTCGAAGCCTCAACATCATAACTTTTCAAATACATATCAATCAAACTAGTTCCCACAACAACATCCATCTCAAATCTCGATTTCAAACATAACCCATGAACTTGAGCCCCGAGTTTCCTATCCTTCATCTGTGCACACCCCACAAGAGCAGCCGAAACACTATGTACCGTCGGTCCTCTCCCCATATTCAGCATTACAATAAAAATCTCAATAGCCATTTGAGGATTCTGAGCATTGACATACCCAGTAATCAAAGAACTAAAAGTAACCACATTTCTGTGAGGCATTTCATCAAACAACTGTTGAGCATGTAAAATATCACCACATTTGCCATACATATCAACCAGGGAAGTGGTAACATACACATTTGAGCAAAACCCCAGTTTCAAAACAGCACAATGGAGCTGAATGCCCAAATCTAAAGAACCCAATTTCGCAGTGGAAGATATAAAGTTGGTGAAAACATAAGGTGTATCATCATCATCATGTATAGATTCATGGGGTGTATCTAAAACAACATGATTTGAGATATTTTCATTGCGGGTAGATGGGTATTGATGAATGTTGGAAGATGTAAGATGTTGATATGTATAGAACAAGCGAGCGCGGAAAGAGAGGTGATTGGTTGGTTTTGTAAGGTTGCAGCACCTTAACAACACTGTAAACATTTCAATGTTTTTAAATTATGGTGGGTTTTCATACCAACTTTGTATGTATACAGTTGTGCAACTTGTGTTGCACTGTCTTCTCGAGTCTGCGCTTATAAGTGTTGTGGGGACGGATTAGAGAACGGCAAAAAAAAAAAATTTGAAATTTTAATTTTGTTATAAAATTAAATATATATGTATAAATAGAACAAATTAGAAATAACGAAAAGAAGTATATTCTTTTATATATTCTTTTATTTCTCTGTGTTATCTCTTCTTTCTGACATCTAAACAAAATGGGAGGGGCACTCCTATTTATAGGAGAAAAACTCAGCACTGAGTATATATGAACATACACTCAAATCATTAATACAACAGTAATACAACATATGACATACTCATATTTACGTGTATTGGTCTTTGGGTCATTCACCGTGTAAATGAGTTGGCTGACTACCATTTCACATTTACTGGTAATGGGAACGCAATAATATTCTTTGACAATCAATGTATAACACTCCCCCTTGATTGTCAAATGTAAGTTATTATAAAGCTTGACTGCCTCGTTAAAACCTTGCAAGGAAAAACCCAGTGGGATAAAAACCTTGACGAAGGAAAAAGAGTACAGTCTCCCCCTGAATAAAACATCTCACACTTTGACATCTTGTTGTAGCAAGTTTCTCAATCTCTGCATGCCAATATTATTCCGTAGCTTTTCAAATGTTGATGTTGGTAGTGACTTTGTAAGTAAATCTGCCAGATTTTCACTTGAGCGAATTTGTTGTATATCAATGTCACCATTTTGTTGGAGCTCATGACTATAGAAGAATTTTGGCAAGATGTGCTTTGTTCGATCTCCTTTGATGTATCCTTCCTTGAGTTGCTTAATGCATGCTGAATTATCTTCAAACATAACTGTAGGACTGTCTGAGATATTTGATAATCCGCATGATTCTCGAATATGTTGAATAATAGACCGCAACCAAATACATTCCCTACTTGCTTCATGGATTGCCAATAACTCTGCGTGATTTGATGAGGTTGCCGCCATAGTCTGCTTTACAGATTTCCAAGAAATAGCAGTTCCACAATATGTGAATAAATAACATGTCTGTGATCGTCCAAAATGAGGATCTGACATGTACCCAGCATCTGCATATCCAATCAGCTGTGATTTTGATTTGTTTGGAAAGAATAGTCCAAGATCAATTGTCCCACGAAGATATCTCAATATGTGTTTAACTCCATCCCAATGCCTTTTAGTTGGAGTAGAACTGAACCTTGCCAGTAGATTTACAGCAAATGCAATATCAGGCCGAGTGTTGTTTGCAAGATACATGAGAGCACCAATAGCACTTAGATATGGATATTCAGGTCCAAGAACATCTTCATCTGGTTTTCTGGGACGAAATGGATCTTTTTCAACTTCAAGTGACCGGACAACCATTGGTGTGGTTAGTGGATGAGATTTGTCCATATAGAATCGATCAAGAACCTTTTCTGTGTAAGTAGACTGATGAACAAATATTCCTGAAGATAAGTGCTCCACCTGTATACCTAAACAAAATTTTGTCTTTCCAAGATCCTTCATTTCAAACTCATTTTTCAAATAATTAGCAGCGTTAGTAATATCTTCAGAAGTACCAACAATATTCAAATCATCCACATATACAGCAATAATAACAAAACCAGTTTGTGACCTTTTAATAAACACACATGGACACACTTGATTATTAATATACCCAGCATTCAATAAATATTCACTAAGCCTGTTGTACCACATACGACCCGATTGTTTTAAGCCATATAATGATCGTTGTAATTTAACAGAATATAAATGACGAGGCTTAGTATCTTCTAATTTTAATCCTTCAGGGATTTTCATATAAATATCACTATCAAGTGATCCATATAGGTAGGCTGTCACAACATCCATGAGACGTGTTTCCAATTTTTCCATACAAGCCATACCCATCAGAAAACGAAAGGTAATTTCATCCATAACAGGAAAGTATGTTTCCTGGTAATTAAATCCAGGCCTTTGAGAGAATCCTTGGGCTACCAACCGAGCCTTATATCTCACAATTTCATTTCTCTCATTTCGTTTTCGTACAAATACCCATCTATTCCCAACAGGGACTACACCGGCTGGTGTTTGGACTGCAGGTCCGAAAACATTTCTCTTGCGCAAGGAGTGCAATTCTTCTTGGATTGCAACTTTCCACTTTTGTCAATCATCTCTTTGTCGACATTCTTCCACACTTTGTGGTTCAGGATCGGAGTTTTCAAGAATATCACATGCCACAGAAAAAACATATACATCATCAATTTCAGTACTCCCACGATCTAACAATTTCCCATTATGTACATAACTTATTGAGATCTCATAATTTTCAGGCACCCTTGCTTCTATAAAAGCATGCGCCACTTCAGGGGCAATATCCTCTTCTAGAGGCAATACCACTTCTGGGGTTTTAACTACATCCACTTCAGGGGCTCGAACCTCTTCAGGAGGTAATACCACTTCTGGGGTATTTTCTGGAACATTTGCCACTTCAGGGGCAAGTCCAATTAATTTCCGTTTTCGTGGCACAATATCTTTTGCACCAATAGGTCTACCACGCTTCTGGCGTGGCTTTGAATCATCAATCAATTCTTCAGGAACTGATTTATATTTAGGGATTTCAACCCTCGCTGGAGCATTAACAGCAGGTATATGTGATTTTATTATGTGTCTAGAATCACTAAAAGCATCTGGCATTTGATTAATAATGTTTTGCATATGAATAATTCTTTTAACTTCATTTTCACATTGATTAGTACGTGGGTTAATAGAATTCAAACCTGATGCATGCCATGATATTTCAGAATTTAATTTATGCAAAACTTTATCTCCTCCTAGTGAAGGGAACACAGACTCATTAAAATGACAATCAGCATAACGAGCAGTAAAAACATCACCAGTCAAGGGTTTAAGATATCTAATGATAGATGGGGAATCAAAACCAACATAGATACCAATTCTTCGTTGAGGTCCCATTTTTGTTCTTTGTGGTGGAGCTATAGGGACATATACCGCACTACCAAAAACCTTAAAGTGGGAAACATCAGGTACTTGTCCGAGAACTAATTGGTGTGGAGATTCTTTATGATAAGTAGATGGTCTGACCCTGATTATATTACCGGCGTGTAGTATAGAATGACCCCAAACAGATGTAGGTAATTTAGCCCTTAATAATAAAGGACAAGCAATAAGTTGAAGTCTTTTAATTAAAGACTCTGTTAGACCATTTTGTGTGTGTACATGAGGCACAAGGTGTTCGATTGAGATTCCTACTGACATACAATAATCATTGAAGATTGAGGATGTAAATTCAGTAGCATTATCTAATCGAATTGATTTAATGGGATGATCAGGGAATTGGGCTCGTAATTTGATTATTTGGGCTAGTAATCTTGCAAAGGCTACATTTCGCGTAGAAAGTAGACAGACATGGGACCACCTAGTTGAGGCATCAATTAAAACCATGAAATATCTAAATGGACCAGAAGATGGGTGAATCGGACCACAGATATCACCTTGGATTCTTTCTAAGAATTTTGGAGATTCGGTTTGGAGTTTCACAGGGGATGGTCGGACAATTAGTTTTCCCAAGGAACATGCTGAACAAGGAAGTTCATCACGTGGTATGACCTTTTGATTTCTAAGGGGATGTCCCGTAGAATTCTCTATAATGCAACGCATCATAGATATTCCTGGATGACCGAGTCTTTCATGCCAAAGGATAAATGATTTTGGGTCTACAGTTTTAGGAATGGTGATTATGTGAGATTCGATGACTCTAATTTTTATAGTATATAATCCGGAGGAAATTGAGGGTAGTTTTTCTAAAATCTTCTTATGACCTGAAATAGTGAAAGTGATAAGAAGATATTCTTTTTCATCCTTATTAGTAGTTTCAACATGAAAACCATTAAGACGGATATCTTTAAAACTCAGAAGATTTCTAGTTGATTTACTAGAGTAGAGGGCATTTTGTATATGAATTTGTGTCTCGTTTGGTAGGATAAAACTGGCTTTCCCAAAACCTTCTATTATACTAGATGTACCCGAAATTGTCCAAACATGTGAGTTGGTTTTAGTTAACTGTGAGAAATATTATGTACTTTGTAAAATAGTGTGAGTGGTCGCACAGTCAGCAATGCATATGTCTCCCATATTTTTGCTGTGTATATATGTAAACAACGATTTTATTCAGATAAAATTAGTACATAAAGTAAGCACATAAAAATAAGTACATGAAACAAGTACATGAAAATAAAGAAAGTACATATAAAACCTAGCCATCTAAATCATAATAAAGATTAGCACCAGTGTCTAATTTGATTGAGGTCTCGTTAGTTGGTACATTTTCTATATTTTGATTATAGTGAGCTAAGTTTGTTTCCACCCTTTTTCCATTAGGCCTTTTGGATGATTGGTAAAGTTCAACAAGATGCTTTGGTGTACGACAAGTACGTGTCCAGTGCCTCTCAGCCCCACACATATGACAAATATCTCTAGTATCTCCTTCTTGTGATGCCTTCCTTTTATTTGACACTTCATTTTGCCACTTCTGGTGGCCAGAGTTGTTATAACCATCGCGTTGCCACTTCAGGTGACCAGAATGATACTGATTTCGAAACCGTCCACGGAAATTTCCTCGTCCGCGGTTTCGCCCATAACCTCGCCCTCATCTATGCCCTTTCCCACGTTCATTCTTCTGGAATGACGTGTTATGTACTTCAGGTAACTGGGCAGAGCCTGTGGGACGGATCTGATGATTTTTCATCAACAATTCATTATTCTTTTCAGCTACAAGAAGGAGAGATATCAACTCGCTGTATTTTGTGAAATTGCGCTGCCTATATTGTTGAGCCAGAATTCTAGTGTTGGGGTGGAAGGTTGAAAGGGTCTTTTCAATCATTTAAGCATCAGTAATTTTCTCACCACACAAAATTAATTTTGAACTCGTTTTGAACAACACAGAGTTATATTTAGCAACAGATTTAAAATCTTGGAATTTTAGATTAATCCAATCATATCGGGCTGAGGGCAAATAAACAAGTTTCTGATGATCAAATCTGTCTTTAAGATTATTCTAGAGGGTGAGTGGATTTTTGACAGTTAGGTATTCAGATTTTAAGTCTGTATGAATGTGGTGCCTAAGGAAGATAATGGATTTTACATTTTGTTCAGCAGTTGGAGTTTTTCCTGTTTCTATAGTGTCTTTTAACCCATTAGCACTCAGATGTAATTCAGCATCAAGCACCCAAGACATATAATTATCCCCAGAAACATCCAAAGCAACAAACTCTAATTTTGCAAGATTCGCTATTATGATTTTCAAAATAAATATTTAAAACATGATATAATAATATGCATGTTAAAACATAAATAATTAATCACGTACATACAATAAAATTTAAAAAATTATTACGATATAGCCAACTATAAACTTGTGACTAAAAATATTAAAAGCATAGCAATTATAATATATATAAATATTTAAGAGTAATATAAAATAATAACGAGAACAATTATAACGGTTATTTATAAAATAAAATAAATAAAGTTAAAGCGTACCTCCTTTGTTAAATAGAACTTATTTGGCCAATACCTCCTTCGTAAATAAAGCTTACTCGGGAAACGCTTACTCGGGCAACATCTCTTTTGTCAATACCTTCTTCGTAAATAAAATTTCTCGGATAATATCTCTTCTGTGAATAAAACTTGCTCAGACAGAGACTCGTGCTGATAACGTGTTATAAAATTAAATATATATGTATAAATAGAACAAACTAGAAATGACGAAAAGAAGTATATTCTTTTATATATTCTTTTATTTCTCTGTGTTATCTCTTCTTTCTGGCATCTAAACAAAATGGGAGGGGCACTCCTATTTATAGGAGAAAAACTCAGCACTGAATATGTATGAACATACACTCAAATCATTAATACAACAGTAATACAACAGCTGTGACATACTCATATTTGCGTGTATTGGTCTTTGGGTCATTCACCGTGTAAATGAGTTGGCTGACTACCATTTCACATTTACTGGTAATGGGAACGCAATAATATTATTTGACAATCAATGTATAACAAATTTTAAATTGTACGGGTAAGTTTTTTGGAAAATCAGATCTCATCTGATACGGAAAAAAAGTAAGGGGGTTTTTCAAAAATACCTAAGCATAGAAGTATTTTTGCAAAAATACTAAATTTTTTAATTTTTTTGTAAAAATACCATTTTTAAAAAAAAATTACAAAAGTACGATTTTTTCCAATTTTTTGCAAAAATACGGTTTGCAACTTTGCAACCATTTTTGCAACTGAAATCAATCGAAATCAACCACAAATGCAATTTTAAAATTTAGTAAAAATAATTATTTTTTGCTTGCATAATACGTTGCCTAACAAGTTGTACGGTTAAAATCAAAATGTAACAGTAAATACAATCAAAAACAACTTCAATTATATTTCAAAAAAATAGAAAAACAACTTGTATCGAGTTATTTTTTGTTGCAAACCGTATTTTTACAAAAAAAATCAAAAGATACATATCCATTATTCTCCTTCTAATCAAACCACAAGTATTTTAGCATCAAAGAAACATAAGAGAAACCCACACAATAAGCATAAACAAATTGAAACAAACAAAATTCTTAACATTGATAATTGGAAATCCAGTATATGACCACTTTTTAGAATGAATAATTGGATATACAAAAACTAATATGGAACCACTGAAATTACTAACATATAGCCTTTACTTACACAAGCACACAGTGGGACAAAGATTTCTCATAAAACTTTCCCACAATGGTAGGAAGATCATCAAAGGCCCAAAGATTGATTGAATTTGAATAATGTTGAGTTGAAAGTAGTAGAAGAGAAGCACACCGTGGGACAAAGATTACTCATAAAACTTTCCCACTATGGTAGGAAGATCATCAAAGGCCCAAAGATTGATTGAATTTGAATAATGTTGAGTTGAAAGTAGTAGAAGAAAATTGACGATTCAATTGAAGGTAATGAATCGGAGGTTGGATTGGATGGATTGAGGTTGTAAATAGGAGGTGGGGAGATGATCGGCCAAAGTTGGCTTGGATGGTGGCCGGAAAATGGTGGAAAAGGAGGTGGATGATGATGGGTTGTGTTGGTTATTGTTCCAGGCTTGTACATGAGATACAAGTGGTGTGTGAGTTTTTGTGTGTGTTTTTGGTGTGGTAGGAGCCATCACCGCCGGTTTTCTCCGCCTACGCGGTGGTGGTCGGTGATGTAACAAAGGCAGGGGAGGAGGAATAAGGAATAAGGGAGGAAGAAAGAGAGAAGGAGAAAAAGAAAAGAAGAAAAGAGAGGGAGAGCGAGGAGGAGGAGGAGATAGAGAGATCGGGGATAGAGGAAAAAAGAGGAGGAAGAAGATGGGTGAGGTGGCAGTGGGGTTGAATATAATATATTTGTCATTAAAATGGTATATTTGTAATGATAATATTTTTTACAAAACAAACTAGTAAACCTAGTATTTTTTATAAATTCCCAAAAATTAATTAGGGAAACAGGGAATAGAGCAACTCCAACACCCTCTCTGGGTCATTTGATTCATGAGGCGACATGGGTTTGGTATCAGGAATCAAGTTAGTGTGGTATGGTGATAAAATTTCATAATTGATATCATGTGTTTAGTTTAATTCTGGAATTAAATTATTTAATATAAAATATTATTAAATTAATAATTAGATAAATTTATTTTATTATATAGATAATTTTTTTTATTAGTAATGCTTGATTGTATATATTATTATTTTTTATTATTAATAATGTTAATTATCAATAATAAAATAATAATATTAAAATTGATACTCATAATCTTCACTCATACCCACTCTCCCCGGGTATCAAAAACTCATATCTTATGGGTTTGAGGTATGGGCTTGAAATTTAAAAAAAACGAAACAAACACCAAGTATGATTTTTATCCATTCTAAACTCATACCTCATTCTAAAACCCCCGAACCAAACGACTAAAGCAAGTCCAATGCTAATGTTAAAATAGATGTAGGTATTGCTATAATATGAAATAAAAAACTACACTTTAGTGCCAAAATAGATTTTATGCTCCAATGCATGGTTTCAAAATAGAACCAATAGATGTAAAATTAAATAATTTTTCAATCAATAATGTAAAGTATAATGCTAAAATAGGTGTTTTTATATACATTTCCCTTTAATTTCTCACTTGCATGTTTATGTGCCAATTATATCTACATTTATACTTGGTTCTATATTTTCTAAATATAGAACTAAGTATATAACTTTTCTATTTTAGCATCTCATAAACATTGTATTGGAGTGTTATGTTCTATAATTGATGTTATATTATAGAAATAGCACTTCCAATAGCATTGTATTGGATTTGCTCTTAGTGGGTTACTTAAAAATAATATTATTAAATTGAATCCTGTAATTTAAGACATTACATTGTATGACAACTCCAACAACATTCCTTATTTGTTGTTCCTTATTATTATTATTATAATAAATTCAAATTTCACTTATGTTTTGTAAAGGAGAGAAAGGAAAAAGAAGAGAGATAAATGAATATTTAATTGATAAAATAAGATAAAGAAGGACTAGCCATCATTTAAAGTTAAGAATTAGAGACAGATACTAACTTTTTAAGGAGCTATTAACACACTGTTGAAACTCCATTTTCCCCAAATTTTTCTAAATTTTAGGTAAGAGAGCAATATAAGGGATCTGTTGGAGACGCTCTTAGAGAACGACAAAAAAAAATTAAAATTTTAATTTTAAATTGTGCGGGTGAGTTTTTTGTGCGAGGAGAGATGTTCAAAAAAATCTAAAAAATTCGGCCCGAAAAAAGTCCGGCCCAATTTGGACCGGCTCGAGGCCTTTAACGGGCCTATTATTTTTATTAAAATTCGGCCAGGCCCGAAATTCAAAAAATCCGGATTTAACCCCGCATCTTGATAAAGCCCGAATCCGGCCAGAATCCGGTTAAAGCTCAGTTTAAGCCGGATAAAATTCAGGCATTTTAAAAAGCCAGAAAAAAGCCTAATTTTTTTTAATGAAAATTCAAAAATATATAATATTTTTAATAAATATTAATAATATTAATATATAAATTAAAAGAATTGTTGAATTTAATGGTTTGATGTTCGGTCATCCCAGTTATTTGAAAACAAATTAAAATTTTATTTTAAATTGCGCGGGTGAGTTTTTTGAGGTAAAATGAAAAGAAATTGTTGTTAAAATATTTTAATTAATGGTTTGATATTTTTAGGTCATTTTAGTTTTTTTTTGTTGTTAGAATGTTTTTAGGTCATCTCAGTTGTTTGAAAATAATTTAAAATTTTACTTTTAGATTGCGCGGGTGAGTTTTTTGAGGTGAGATGAAAAAAGAATTATCATTAAAATATTTTAATAAGGGTTTGATGTTTATAGATCATCCTAGTTGTTTAAAAAAAAATTACTTTTAAGTTGCGCAGGTGAATTTTTTGAGGGGATATAAGAAAAGAAATATTACAAAATATTTCAATTAATGATTTGATGTTCTTAGGTTATTATCCTCACACGGTAGTTGTTTGGAATTACATTAAATTTTTGTATAAATGTGGGTAGAGTTGGATCCTGAACCAGGATCAACGTTGGCCCGTTCGTATCCATCGGACTACCCGCCTGGGCAGGTAGTTATAAATATAAAAAGTAAAATTTTAATTTATAAAATTGAAAATTATTATTAATTATATTAATAGTAATTTTACTGAGGAGGATGCCAAGGCCATTTTAGCAATTCATGCTAGTGATAAAATAGCTTGGGTTCGTTCTACATAAGGAAATTATAATGTGAAAATGGGGCCAATTATGACCCCGTCTGGGGTTACTTAAATTAGAAATAAGTTACTTATTTTATAAAAAAAACATACGTTTATATATATTTTTTAAAATAAGTATTTATTCTAAAAATGTAAGATCAAATGTTATTTTCAAAATTGAAAATAAGTTATTTATTTTCAGAAAAAGTACATATATACTCATTTTTTCTGGAAATAAGTACTTATTTCCAGAAAATAAGTTAAGATAAACGGGGCCTATGTTATGAGCAGAATTTTGTCACAACTAATGCTACTCAAACTGGCGGGTGGAACAAGTTTGGAGACTCCTAATCCCATATGAAATAAAAATATTTTTGTGGTGTTTCTATCGTAACAATATTCCGGCTCGAAAGCGTCTCAATTGAAAGGGTAGTTCGCTTCCAATTAATTGTTCAATATGTCAGGTGATATAAAACAGCTTCTGCATTTATTCTTTGATTGTCAATTTGCTGTGATCAATGTTGGAGACATGTGGGATTGGTGTATGACATGCGAAAAGTGGTTTCTACACCAGAATGGCTCCTGGATAAGTTGTCTGATGCAGCATCTGAAGAGTTAACTAAAGTATGCACAATCCTCCGGGGTATCTGATTTTGGCATAATAAGAGGGTGTGGAATGGTAAGAGTGTGACTCCAGAAATTGCAATTGATGTAAGTCTCAATACTCTTACAAAATAGAGGGAAGCCAGGCAATCCAGAACAGCAACTGCAAGAGGCAGATAGTGGTAATACGAAGGTGATTCAGAGGTGGGGGCCACCTAGATGCTTCAGTATTTCAAGGTGCATACTCATTCTCGATAGGGATGATTCTTCCAAATTATTTAGGCACGTTTTTGGAAGGGGAAGAATCTTTGTCTTCCCGACCTAGCATTAGTTTTGAAGCAGAGACAATTGGTGTTAGGGAGGCTTTGTCTTGGGTGATGACACGACAAGTTCAAAGGATGATCACTGAGTCTGATTCACTTCTCACAGTAAAAGCTATTCGAGTGAGGGGTGATAATCAGTTGAAAGTGGGGTATGTGATTGAGAGTTGTCGCCTTATTCTGCAATCTATGCCCGGGATTTCTGTTACTTTTGTTCGAAAGCAAGCCGAGTGTAGCTCATGAGATGGAGCTACTATTTTGTATGATATTTCTGATTAATGAGAAATATTTTCTTTCAAAAAAATAATAAATACAAACTAACATATAAACTAATACCGATCATACATAAAAATTATCAAAATGCCACTTTTTTCTTCCTTCGTTAAGTTATTTTTTCTTATTTATTACATGACTTGAATCACATCTCGCTAATATTTTTCTTTCATACTTTTCATTTGAAAAAAAATACTAATAACAATTATTTAATCTATATTAAATATTTAATCTTATATTATTTGAGTTTTTTAAAAATAAATACAATTCATTTATATCATTAAAATTTGAAAATTTTAGTTGTAGGTATTAAAGTAGAATAAAATTTATAAATTATTATATTATCTTATTATTAAAAAATACACACTAACTCAATAAATTATCACATATTAATTTTTATTACAAAAATTTTCATATCAAATACTACATTTCACTAATTATAATTCTTTCTTCATCTCCAATTATATTTTTTGGTATTTATTTAATTTGTTTCTAAACATTTTTTACGTCTATTATCATATATATTATATAAATTTAAATATCTCAAAACAAAATATTTACATCGATTAATTTTAATATAAAAAATAATTCTTATAATTAATTTATTTTAACTCATATGATAACATACAAATGAAAATATTTGTTTGAATAAACAAAACTATACTATATTATGTTTTCAAAAAAAAAAACTATACTATATTATTATAACTGAAAAATTAAAAGTTTTGGTTCTTCGATGATACTGGGCCGCATCTATTTATTGGGTCATGGATCAAATTATTCACTAATCTATTTATCTTTATTTCTTAATAAAACAAACTATTCCACATTATACTAATTCAAATACATATCACTTCATCTGGGTTCATTCTACTGAGCTAATTTATTTATTTTCTATATCGTATTTCAATTAAACAACTTTTTATCCATATGAGATCAGATAACCCAAAGATTATATGATATTTATATAATATATAATATAATATAGATATATTTATATTAATTAAAATTTTATTTTACACATGTCCAAATTTTAATAGAATATTATGTATCATATTTAACTTTTATAATTCTAAATAATATACATATTTGTTAAAAATTTATTTATTATATATAATTTTTAACTATTATTAAAATAACTCTTTCAATTAATTTATTATCACTCACATCATTAACAAATTTATAATTCCAAATAATATACATATTTGTTAAAAATTTATTTATTATATATAATTTTTAATTTTTAACTATTATGAAAATAACTCTTTTAATTAATTTATTATCATTCACATTGTTAACAAATTTATATAAAATATGATAATATAACACGTATATTAACATAAATTCTCAAAGTTATAAAATTTTATAGTAAATATTAATAAAATATAATATAAAAAATAAATTTATCTAAATATTAATCATTTATCTCGTGTTTCATTAGAACTCGTTATTGGATAATTAATTAATATAACTTTAAATGTTTTGTTTTAAAGATTTCCATCTTACACGACACAAATGGAAACAGCATTTTACACATTGTAGTCTCCACTATTCACCGACTAGGGTACTTAAATACTAACCCCTCTCTTCTCTCTCTCTCTCTCTTATCTCTAAACAAAAATGGCGTCGATCGTCGCCGCCGGAACCCTAGCTCCTCTTAATGTCTCTCCCACTCCCCGCCGCTCCTACCACCGCTACTCAACCTCCCTCTCCAAATCCTCTGCCGCTCCATTTCTCCCCCAAATCCGCTGTTCGGCCTCTCCCAACGCTAATTCATCTACTCAAAACCCTAGTTTTCCCGCCAAATCTCCATTCTCTCTACCTCGCACTGTTCCTCTCGCTCTCACCGCTCTCTCCGTCGGCTCCGGCTTCCTCATTCACCTCTTGGCCGCCGGAAACGGCGGGTTCGGCAACTCCGGCGGCGGAGGAGGCGGTGGTAATGGCGGTGGAGGATCCGGCGGAGGCGATTTCTTTTCTCGATTGCAGTCGTATTTTGTTGCGAATGCGAAAGACGATGAATCTCAGACGGAGTGGGACCCGCACGGTTTATCTGCCAATGTAGTGTTGCAGATGAATAAGCTGAGTGGATTTAAGAAGTATAAAGTCTCTGATGTTGTGTTTGTCGATAAGTTGACTTCGGAGAGTATTGGTAGTGATGATTCTTTTAACGAAATGGTTACGATTAGACCTGGTGGAATTTATACCAAAGCTCAGTTGCAGAAAGAGTTGGAGACGTTAGCTACCTGTGGAATGTTTGAGAAAGTCGATATCGAGAGTACTACTAAGCCGGATGGGACGATTGGGATTGCCATTTCATTTGTGGAGAGTAGTTGGTCGGTGGCTGATAGGTTTAAGTGTATCAATGTGGGGTTAATGGCTCCGTCTAAGACTACGGATAAGGATCCGATGGAGATGAGTGAGAAGGAGAGGATGGAGTTTATGAGGGTTCAGGAGAGGGATTATAAGAAGAGAATGGAAAGGTCTAGGCCTTGTATGTTGCCCGCTTCGACTCATAGAGAGATTTTGAATATGTTGGCGGTGGAAGGGCAAGTGACCGCGAGGTTGTTGCAGAAGATCCGGGATAAGGTTCAGAGGTGGTATCATGATAATGGGTATGTGTGTGCTCAGGTGGTGAATTTTGGGAATTTGAATACGAGGGAGGTGGTTTGTGAGGTTGTGGAAGGAGATATTACACAGGTGGTTGTACAATTTCAAGATAAACTTGGGAATGTGTGTGAAGGTAATACTCAGTTTGGAGTTGTCAGGAGAGAATTGCCTAAATATGTAAGTAGCAATGCATTTGTTGTGGTTTGTCTACATTTATTTTTTAGATTAACTTATAATGTATGCTTCTGGAGACGCATGATTATCTCTTATTATTGGTTCCAATCTTTCATTTTTTTATAGGTTGTAGTTATCTGACCAATAATTGTTACATTCTAGCATATTTCTCCCATGGGAACTGATGCAAGAAAAACTAAAGATTGTACAATAAAAACAGTAAAAAGGATATTTTTGGTTGATGGCGAGGATTAACAACAAAAATTCCACTACCCTCATAATCCTTAAGCTCAGTTTCAATAATCAATAAAATCTAAGCTTACATCAGTTATAACTCATTATATGCAAAACCTATTAAAAATATGGTTATATCAAAGTGGTCCTTGAAGTCAGGGCCATGTATCAAATGTGTGACTGTAGTTATCCGGATCTCACTCAAGTCACCTAATCTGCTAGTAGTGATGTGCCAATAGGTTCCTAAGGTCGAGAGTTCGAGCCTTGGAGGCAAATGTGTGCTTCAGTATTTAAATTTCTTGCAAGACCTTACCCAAAGAAAAAATAATAAATTGTTTAAACTATTTTTAGCAAGGAGATTAAGGCTGTTGGAGATACTCTTGTATGTTTACTATTTTGAGTACTTATGAGATGTGTCATAAAATAGGTTTCAGTGGTTTATATTAGTTCAGGGGGAGGGAGGGGGTGCACATCAATATTATTAGAGCAGAAAACACATTGCTCGGAAGTAGGCTACTTTTGCTTTACAGTATGATTTCCGTTTTACCAGTGACACTTTTGTCTTTTGTTTAAAAAAGGGGCATTAATATTTTTTAACTACATATTGAGTTGATATTATATATATATATATATATATATATATATATATATATAATCTCAGCAAAGGTTCAAGAGAGAACCCTCTTAAAAAGAGAACCGAGAGAACCACTTAAAAAAAATAATTTTAAAATTGAAAAAAATTATAAATATTCTTATATTCATACTATGGATTCTAAAATTCCAATTATTGTTTGTAACTAAAAAAAAATTGAATCTCTTTAAAATCTCACAAAAATTTAAGATCTGTTCTTGAATCTCTGTAAAAAAATTATTTACAAACATATGGTTAATTAAATTTTTTGAAATGTATTAAAGATATAAACATGTTTATAATTTTTTTAAATTTGAAAATTAATTTTTTTTAAGTGGTTCTCTCGGTTCTCTTTTTAAAGCGGTTCTCTCTAGAACCTGAATCTCTCTCTCTCTCTCTCTCTATATATATATATATATATATAGAGAGAGAGAGAGAGAGAGAGAGAGAATTTGACTTATCTTAAACTTTTACTCCATGGCTGTTAATCTTTTCTAATGATGGTATGTGTGGTTTACAGCTTCGACAAGGTAAAGTGTTTAACATAGAAGGGGGGAAGCAGGCTTTGCGTAATATAAACTCTTTGGCTTTGTTTTCTAACATTGAAGTCAACCCACGCCCTGATGAAAAAAGTGAGGGTGGGATTGTGGTTGAAATTAAACTTAAAGAACTGGAGCAGCAGTCAGCTGAAGTTAGCACAGAATGGAGTATAGTTCCTGGACGTGGGGGTCGTCCTACTCTGGTATATATTATAACTAGTGTTTTTCAGTTTGTGTAGTGATCAGTTTAACTAGATTTGTCTCAGTTGCACTGCTTCTGCTAAGTCCTGTTTTCTGTCTATTCACTGTCCAGGCCTCAATTCAGCCTGGAGGAACTGTTTCATTTGAGCATCGAAATCTCAAAGGATTAAATAGGTCCCTTCTTGGTTCGGTCACGACCAGTAACTTTCTGAATCCTCAGGTTAGTTTATCTTAGCTACATTATATAAGATCATCACTAGTATGCATACCTCATAAATTTGTAACTATAGAATGGTTGTCTGTCTGCAGGACGATCTTGCATTTAAACTTGAGTATGTGCATCCATATCTAGATGGTTTAAATAGTTCACGTAATCGCACACTCCGTACTAGCTGCTTCAACAGCAGGAAACTTAGTCCAGTATTTACAGGTGGGCCAGGTATGGATGAAGTCCCCCCAATATGGGTTGATCGGGCTGGCATCAAAACTAACATAACAGAGGTAGACACAAGTACACAACAGACTCCCATTATGTAAAGACATTATTTAAGTTCGCTTATCACACTAAACCTGCAGAGTTTCACTCGTCAAAGCAAGTTCACTTATGGAATTGTGATGGAAGAGATAACAACACGTGATGAAAGCAGTAACATTTGTCCAAATGGGTCAAGGGTGTTGCCAAGTGGAGGCGTAAGTGCTGATGGACCTCCAACAACCCTCAGTGGCACTGGCATTGACCGGATGGCATTTTTACAGGCCAATATTACAAGAGATAACACCAAGTTTGTCAATGGAGCAATTGTGGGTGAAAGAAATGTATTTCAGGTTAGCATGAAAATATAAGTTCGTATATAAATAAATTCAGAAGTATATCTTAGTAAGAACTTAATGTCAGATGGTTACTGAGTATTTTCTTCCTCATTGTGTCTTTCTAAACCAGTATTTTTGACTCGTTCTGCAGCTAGACCAAGGTCTTTTCATTGGCAGCAAGTTCCCGTTTTTTAATCGTCACCAGCTGACTTGGACCAAATTCCTCCAGCTTAAGGCAGTGGAAGAAGGTGCTGGTAAACCACCACCCCCAGTGCTGGTCCTGCATGGGCATTATGGTGGTTGTATTGGAGACCTTCCAAGTTATGATGCATTTACTCTAGGGGGGCCTTATTCAGTCAGAGGTTACAATATGGGAGAGATAGGTGCTGCCAGAAATATCCTTGAGGTACAGTTGTGAATAATTTTTTTTTCTTTTGTTTTAAAAAAGTAAGTTGTTTTACCAAACTCTATGTTGTTTCATATTAAAACGAAAGATTGTTAATGTTTTTTGTACACAAGCACCAACACTTTATAGTTGACTCAGAGGTGATAATAACTAGTTTGCATGCAAGCTTTTTCCCGATTACTACTTGCTAATTATTACGTTTGCGTGCAGCTTGCTGCTGAGCTTCGTGTACCTGTTAGGAACACACATGTGTATGCATTTGCAGAGCATGGAAATGATTTGGGAAGCTCAAAAGAACTCAAGGGCAACCCAACTGAGGTTTACAGGCGCATGGGACAGGGGTCATCATATGGTGTTGGCGTAAAGCTAGGTCTGGTACGAGCAGAGTATGCTGTTGATCACAACTCCGGGACTGGTGCTGTGTTCTTCAGATTTGGCGAGAGATTCTGAGATGTATCTCGTGTTCATAGTTTTGCCTGATATTTTAATAATCTCGAAGTTAGTTTAGTTATCAAAAGTTGAGTTTTGAAAAGGAACACGTTGTCGATGTATAATTTATTGTATTAGTTACTATTGATATTGTTTATGTTCATTTTCAAGTGATCTTAGACTACTACTTGCCTTGCTAAATGGAGTGAGATGATTGTCTATGTAAATGAGATATCTTAATTTCTGGACTAAATCAACACAAGCTGAGTTTTGCTGATGATTGTCTCTTTTCGCGTTTAAAACGAAAAATTAGGGCTTTCTATCCAAGTGCAAACAGGGAGGGTATATCAATTAAGTATCTTTGGGATATTTTCTAATATAAGCTAAACCAAACACAAACTCATACCTTTGTACAAACCGGAAGAGCAGATGACAGAAAAAACAGATCAACTCATATTCTCCTACTGCAGCTGATTGCAAATCAATAGTTTTGACCAAGTTATATTCTGCACACTAGGTGCTTGATCAAATGGGTAGCAGAATATAACTTGGGATTAGATTTTGAAGTTTGCTGGGTAGCAGAACAGTCACATCTTGACATACATTCATATGTATAATTACTTGGTCAAGACTGTAATGCTGTCCTCTGTAAAAAGAACAACTAGTAATAGAATCATTAGCAAGCACTGTTCTTTACACACATCATCGTCTGATGAATATGTGAGACTCATTGAAATGCATGGCTGTAATCGAGCTTTGCAATCAGGCAAAGCTCTACATGCTCACCTGGTTGTTAATGGGTTATCTCGTTTGACGCATTATGCTTCCAAGCTTGTGGCCTTCTACACAGAGTGCAGACAGTTGAATGATGCCCGGAAAGTATTCGATAAAATTCCTCAAATGAACGTTCGTCGCTGGATTGTTCTTGTTGGTGCCTACGCCCGTCATGGGTTTCATCAGGAGGCTATGGATGTTTTTAGTGAGATGCAAAGAGAAGGTGTAGAGCCCAACAAATTTGTTTTCCCCAGTATTCTGAAAGCCTCGGGACACTTGTCTGATCGATGTACTGGAGAGAAGATACATACTGTAGTTCTTAAAAATGGATTTGAATCTGATGCGTTTGTTATAAGTGCATTAGTAGATATGTATGCTAAATGTGGAAGAATCGGAAAGGCAAGGTCGGTGTTTGATAATTTTGATGAAAAAGATTTGGTGACTTTGAATGTAATGGTTTCGGGATATGTTCACCATAGGTATGTTGAAGAAGCTCTAGATTTGGTTAAGGAAATGCAGTTAACGGCAATAAAACCAAATGTGGTTACATGGAATATTTTGATTGCTGGTTTTTCTCAAGCTGGTGATGAATCAATGGTCGCTAAGCTTTTTCAGTTGATGCAAGATTCTGGGGTGGAGCCTGATGTAGTGTCCTGGACTTCAATTATATCTGGGTTTGTGCAGAATTTTCGATACAACGATGCTTTTGATAGGTTCAAGAATATGTTGGGTATTGGAATGCTTCCAACTTCAGCTACAATTAGTAGTATTTTGCCTGCTTGTGCGACTCTAGCAGATTTGAAGCATGGGAAGGAAATTCATAGTTATGCAGTGGTGAGAGGATTTGAAGAAGACACGTTTGTAAGGAGTGCTCTCATAGACATGTATTCCAAATGTGGATCAATATATGAAGCAAAAACTTTATTTACAAATATGTCTGGAAAGAATACAGTTACTTGGAACTCCATGATCTTTGGATATGCAAATCATGGTTACTGCACAGAAGCTATTCAACTTTTCAATCAGATGGTAAATGGAGAAACGAAAGTAGACCACTTAACTTTCACAGCGGCTCTAACTGCTTGTAGTCTTGGTGGAATGACTGACCTCGGCCAAGCTTTGTTCCGCTCTATGCAAGAAAATTGTTGTATTAAGCCAAGATCAGAGCATTACGCGTGTGTTGTGGATCTAATGGGAAAAGCAGGAAAGATAGTTGAGGCTTATGATATGATCCAGAAGATGCCTATTGAACGTGACAAGTTCGTATGGGGTGCACTATTAGGGGCATGTAAACAACATGGTAATGTAGATATCGCTGAAATAGCAGCTAAGCATCTGTCCAAGCTTGAGCCTGAGAGTGCAGGAAGTAGTTTGGTGTTATCAAGTCTGTACATGGATGCTGGAAGTTGGAGAGATTCTGCCAGAGTGAAAAGGCGGATGAAGAAAAGAAAACTGGAAAAGTTGCCAGGCTGCAGCTGGATAGATAGCACATGATATGTACCCAAACGGAGAGAAGGCATCGAGCAGGCGGCCACAAGCCAGAGGTGGCAAGAAGTCAGGACAGTAGGCTCGAGTAATCATAGTTGTAAAAAGTGTTCACTGTAGCTGAGCAATTATGCTACTTTTTAGCGCTGAAATCTCATAATCAGAATTCAGATGTTTAGGATGGACAGCTAAAATCGTTAGATCACTTGAACAATCTCATCCTGCTTATTGATAATACTATGGCAAAAAAATTAAGTGACAATTACCATAAAAATAATTAGACTTTTTGTCTTTGCAGAAGAATTAATCCTCAGTTTTGGGTCTTGGTTCGACTCCGGAATTACAGGAGTGAGTCAAAGAACAGTATACTGGGGGGAATCATGTCATTTGCAAGTGGTATCTCTTCCCCTTAAGCCTTAAGGGTTCAACTAGTAGTAATGAATCTTTTATGATTCATAAGGTAATAGATATTTGTGATTTGTGTGTATTTTAGAAGTCAGTACGTTCAGTATGTTGTATGTACAATTTATGTGGTTAGAAATGAATATAAATGAAAGCTTATTTAATGAAATTTTTATATAACAATTTACAATTTGTGTATTTTCTAAATTCATTCACGACGTTTATACTTTATACCAATGTAAAGCATTACATGAAAAAATATATATACGAAATGTGAAATGACAATGGAATAAATCTTGGCATATATGAACTACAAACTCACTACCATAATTTTAGTATAAAATAACTGCTTTTTTTACTTCATCTTTAACCTAATCGTATTCTCTCTTTATTTATAACTAATATACACCATAATAATTTTAGTATCATTATTATTTATAATAAATATTTATTTTATATTATTTAAAAAAGTTATTTTAATATATTTTCTTATAAATAATTTTTTGTAAGACTAGTCAAATTATGTAATTTATATAAAAAATTGAAATTTATTCAATTGATTAATGATTTTGACTTGTTCTATAAAAAAATTATTTTTAATTATTTGAAATTCTATAAATAACATATTTAATATTTTAATATTATAAAAGTTATTTATAACTATTAATTTAAAATATTTTTGAACTACGTAGTTGGTCCATTTAATATAAATTTATATTTTATTATTAAAATGATATTTGGAAAATATTATTTTCAATAAAAAATTACAATACATTTAATTTGCTAAATTATTTATTTTACACGACTATGATTTTGAAAGCTATAAATAGTAATTAAAAAATGTAAAGGAATTTCAATATTTATGACTGATAAAAAAAGAGTATTTCAAAAATAAAACTTTTAACAAAATTATTTATTTATACAAAATAAAATGTTTTGGCAAAACATTTTTCATATTCACTCATCATATTCAAATTCATAGATATGTGTATGTATAGTGTGTATGGATGAGTGAGAGAGAGAGAGAGAGAGATAGGAAGGGCGTGTTTGGATTGGTGTTAAATAGGATTATACGTATATATATATATATAGTGGGAAAGGTCGAGTATATTTTAGGGGATAGAAAATAGAAAATGCAAAGGGGTGTGTATAATGATTCCGAGTAATTTGAATTCTACTAAATATCTTTCCTCTTTTGAGGGGTAACATTCTTCTTCTCTGTACTGCCTTTTACTGCTGAGTTGATGACTTGTGGCATCACTCGTCCTGTATTATTAGCCATCGCCCTTTGTGTGTTTCGCAGATTTGTAATGTGGCTCCTCCAATGTTTCTGGTCACTAGGACAGAAATCCTGTCAAGATATAACAAGGACAAGTTTAATGTTCACTTTTTTTTCTTCTTAAATTACATAATTTTAAATTTGTTTCTAACGATTCTGGTCAACACTAAGGTTGTGTTCACTTCATTATAATGGAATTAGGAAGGAATGAAATGAAAATTTATAAACAAATTGTATGAAAAAAGAATGATGTATGAGCGGAATTTTAAATGAACATGAGGAGTCTAAATTTTCTATGATTAGAATTGTAGGAAAAATAGTGAATAAATAGAATGAAACATTCTTTTCAAGACATGTGGGTTAGAATTTTGGTATAAATAATTTGGAATAGAATGAAAATTATAAATATTTTCCTTAATCTTATTCAAATAAAAGTATAAATTTCATTCTATTTTCCACTCATTTCATTCAAATGAAGTGAAAACATCCTAAGTGGGATAAAATGAAAACTTAAAAAAATAAATTCTAAATGGTGTAAATGATAAGTTAGTGGTATGCTGTCACATAAAAAAATTAATATTATAATATATTATTCTTAATAAATGCGATAAAATATGCTATAACAATTACATGTCAGTTACCCTGAACATAAATAAATGTTCTTATAACCAATGAAGTATCATCCTTTAGGGTTGAGAAAAAACCGATAAAAAGCGAATAAAAAAATTGAAAATTTTAAAATTGAATCGATTGATTGGTTCCGGTTATAGGTTAAAATCAAAAAAAATCGAACCAAACCGATAATTAAAATAAATAAATTTATTATATATATATATATATATATATATATATATATATATATATTCTACAAGCTAGTGATGTAGAAATTTATTATGTATTTGTTTATAGATCTGTAACTTTTTATTTACTTTTTAACACATGGTAGTGCATTTTTTAAATCATATACTTCTGGGTTTATGATTATTTGGATGTTACCATAACTTTGAAATTGCTAGTAACAATTGAGTAGAACTAATGCACAAGTTTAACTACACTACAAAATGAAATTGGTTACAAGCTAGACATGATAAAAATAATGGGGTCTTCCAATTCGAAATCCTGATGCAGTGATGCAATGAACATATTAAAAATAAAAAAAAAATATTATTTAAATTATAATATATTTTTGTCTTATTTTTATTTTATTCGATTTTTAAACCGAAACCGACGGTTCGGTTACGGTTGCGATTTTCAATTTTTAAAACCGAAAATTTGCAATTTCGATTCAATTTTAACCAAAAATCGAGTCGAGCCGAACCGCACAACCTGTAACAAAGGTTGCTACAAAGAGGTTGTGGACTAGGATCTATGAGAGTTTGACTACATAAGTTTTTGTTATAATATATTTCTGTTAAAAATACTAACAAATAAGAACAAATTACTCATGAGTCATGGCCGGTTTAATTGCAGACCGGTTCTGAACAATGAGAAGATTGAACCCAATCCTTAGCCACTTTGAGATTGTGTTGTGCAGCTCCAAGAAAGTGAGAGAGATAGTTGGGAGTGCAGTAGCACATGAAACATGGTTATTGTATCTATATCTCCATCTTCCCCACAATTTCTCACCATTTTCAACCCAAAACATCATCATTCTCATCAACACCAACCCTCATCTCTTTTTATATCCTCACATTTATCATCAAAATCTCTTCTTTACTCGAAAAGATGCAATCTTTATCACAACCCACCACATAATCACACAAGGCCTTCAAAAATTAACTATAGTTCAAGAATTTATGCCATTTCTGAAAATTTTAAGCTTGCAGAAGTAACCCCAGTTGAGAATGCAGAGCAGATAGTGACAACAACTAGTGCAAATGGAGATGGGGTTTCGAATATTATATCAGTTCTTTTGTTCATTGCATTTGTTGGATTATCAGTTCTTACTATTGGGGTAAATTTATCAATCCATTAGATTAATTTTTATTGTTTTATGATATTAATTCATTAGCATGAATGCATGATATATATTATTGTCTTGTTACACTTTTAAGATTTTAGGATGAATTGTAATTTAACACAGTATTAGAACTCGGTTTAATAAAGGCTTTTGTTTGAATCTTTTGAATTATTCTCGGAAACTTAATTTGGACACTAGTGCTGATTATTGTGCATTGATCCACTTTAGTTGCAAAAAAAAAGGGTTTTCAGGCTTTTGAAGAAAGGAGTGTATTAGTACGTAAGTATGGAATACATTATAAACCTTACTCCCAAGCGGTTTGAGGTTAGGATTTGAGGAAAGCTGTTAACTTGACGAATGGGAGACTTAAAGTTATGTTTGTAGGATGTGGATTCTTGTTAATTTGTTTGTTTTTTGTGAATCTGTAGGTTATCTATATAGCTGTGACAGATTATTTGCAGAAAAGGGAGAGAGAGAAATTCGAGAAAGAGGAGTCTGCTAAGAAGAAGAAGGCTAACAAGAAAAAGAAGGTGAAAGCAAGGGCTGGACCCAAAGGATTTGGACAGAAGATTGTAGAGGTTGATGAAGATGATAATTAGAAATTCTATGTGAGCCTCTTTGCTTTTTTGCTTATGCTTTTTTCAGTCATTGTGATTCTTAGGCAATTTGAAGAATTGGATTCTCTGTATATGTATATTTTTTTTGTACTGTAATGATATAGTTATGTATTGCAAAGTTTATAAATTGGTATTTTATTTGCCTTTTTTAGTATGCAGCATATTTTCCAATGCGTTTAGGGAGGAGAAATGGGAATATAGCAAGTACTAGATTATCATCTAATAAAGGGTTCAGTCCCTGTCAAGCCTTGTTTTTTTTTTGACAAGTCCTGTCAAGCGATTGTTGCGATATATACTGGATTTTTTTATGTGAATCAAGGAGCCCACTAACCCTATCCGTGCTTAAAATACACATTTTAGGGTTTTTACATATTCGCTAAAACAAGCACAAATAGTATGTTGTCAAGAATCCCACTATAACGTAAATTCAAAAGAAAAGCAGATACCTTGAGGATAAACATAGATTTTGATCCCACTATGTTCCCAAAGGACAGAAGGCACAATGGCAATTAGAAATCTTGCATGATGGCTGCACATTTAGGAAGCTAAACTTCTCAACTCTTTGAGATGTTCACTGTCCATAATCTTTAGAACCAGCCAAGCAGTCTCTATATGATCGAGTTCTGACATTAGATGCCATGTTCAGGCTTCAGGAAATATGACCGATGTTGTTAGAATATAATATATGATCCTGGTAAGTCGGTCTCCTAACACCTTAAGGTTTTAGTACCCCTACCGACTGAAGCTCTGATATGATATCATGTTAAGTTACTAGTTCTCCTAAAATATCAATGTGTTAGGAGACCGACTTACCAAATATATTCTAACAGATGTGTTTGCTCATTTCATCAAAATATTAGTTTAACTTTTTTGCACACACTTCAAAGAGTTCACAAAAAGAAAGATTTAAAAATAATAATTATAAATATGTGGTCAAAACTCTTTGAAGTGTGTACAAAAAAGTCAAATGATTAATATTTTGAAACAGAGGGAGTAGTTGAAAGTCTGATCATAATTCATAAGATGTGCTTCAGGTCTAAGGATCGTATTCAGTTACAAGGCCAAGTGCTTAGAGACGTGTCATAGGATTCTACTTCAGGTCTAAGGTTCTAATACATTTACAAGCTTAACCAGGTTCCAGAACTGAATATCCAACTAGGAGAGAAGTCCTGTTCATGCTTTATTATGTTCCTTGCACCATCGGATGGCGAAATCACAGAATGAGATATGTGGTCGGAATCATATTAGTATTGACTGCTGTGTAGTGACTTGCTTTGAAAATTTCTTGAAGACACAGATTTCGCTGAGGTATACAGACATAGATTCCCCTCATACATAAAAGGTGTACCAACTAGCCAAAGAATGGAAATAGTGGAGCATCTACCTATCTAGATAGTTACATATATCTTGTTAAGGCCTGGAAAAATCAAGGAGATTGCAAAATGTAGGCATCAGGGATTAATATCATCAACATTAGTACTTGCTAAATTCTCTAGTTCAATAATTATAAAATATTAAATGTCGACTAGTTAAAGTGTTGACCTTAAAATAGTGAAAAAATTGTTCATGGGAACAAAATATTGAAAGAGAGGTAGGAGGGCTGGCCAAATATGACTTGCATAGTTACAGCATA
This sequence comes from Oenanthe sinensis, assembly GCA_028671895.1. Lineage (NCBI taxonomy): Eukaryota > Viridiplantae > Streptophyta > Magnoliopsida > Apiales > Apiaceae > Oenanthe > Oenanthe sinensis. The sequence goes on from CM053796.1 coordinate 30,943,075, forward strand.
TAGCAGCTATAAAAGGATAGCTATGGGAGTTGGAGTTGCTCCTAGTACCAAAAATGAATTGTCTCTACCTGTTACAAAGACTTCAATGGAGAAAGCAGTGCAACTGAATCTTTTAAAGCTACTGCAAGTCTGCATCTAAAGTCTATACGATAATTTCAGGCATGAATTTACAATAAAACATTTTCCGGTGACATGTCAAAGCAATGATGTCAATTCTGCCCCCACTACAGTATTCAGTTCTGTGTTTTTCTGCATTCAGCTAGTTCATTTTAGAGAATAAACATCTCACAATCTCCAGCAGAAAATTCATAATTACAACCCTGGTATTTGAATCAACCTATATGCTCCTGCATACTTTGTTCATACCAGAAACGGAAAAAAAAACTATCAGAATTCAGACCCGCTCAGAATAGCGAAAGCAAGGTGGAGTGATGAGGTAGATAGTTTGATGACGCGGAACTTACCCTTATCCAAGAACAAAAGGTTGGTTGATAGTACAATGTAGGAAGACCTTAAATTTACACAGTAAAATATAAAAGTTCTATATCATTTCACACTTGTTTTTCCGTTGCTCAATAACTCATTCATATCCAAACAGATATTAATCAAAAATAGGGACAAACTGTTTGATCATATATATTAAATTAGATTGGAAGAATGAAATAGATAACCACAAGCACCATGTAGGCAAAATAACACAACAGAAGAAATATTCAAAATGTCAAAATACCCATTACATAGAGAAAAATCCAGTTTCACCTAAACAACATACTTTCCACATGGAAACATTTATACAGTCACGTTGAGATACAGACACTAACTCATCTCTTATCTCTTTTTTACACCATTTAAACTCATATATGTCAATATATCTCTCCTCTGCACGGGCCATCAGCTGTACTCAACATCAGAGCCTCAGTTTTACTAGATTCTGCTATGTATATAAACCTTACGAACTACAGAATGTACAGTTTCTAGTACAAGCAACAACTTTATTTGCAATACAACTACACAGAAACAAGGCAGCTCAAACTACCCCCAGTTAGCTGTACATCTTTTCATGTCTACTACTCCTACGCACCCTGCTGGGATTGAGCAGCTCTCCTTTCTGCAAGTATTGAATCGATTAGCTACTAGACGTATGCAGGTAAACTTCATGTGATATACTCAACAATCACTTGAAAAGGGCAGCAAATTATAATATCAAGGGACCAAAAAGTCCGCAACCTATTTAGCTAATCCTGTCTATTGGCTTATTAGGTTAAAAATCAATTCCCAAAGAAAAGCGAATAAATCCCTGATAAAGAGCCATATACAATAACTCTTACTGGAGAAACATACTAGCAGTTGGCCGAGAAAACAGAAAAACACCCAAAGAACTCAGAATGAAGAAAGGCTTACCCCCGGCAGCAACCAGCTTTTCTACACGAGCAACAATATGCTTTCCATATGTGTATTTCTTTAGTGCATTTAAATGAACCTTAATTCGAGATAGAATCAGCTCCCTTTCCTGATCACTGCAGGTTTCCAGCACTTTTTGAACAACATAATTTGCAAATTGGTCCTTCATCATTGCCTGGATTTTAAAGAAATGTACGGAAGGGAGAGCAGTCAGTTCAGTACATAACTACGCAATTTACTTGTACAATCACAATACCGCCACTCTTAATAGAAAAATGAGATATCATTCAAAGAATAGATGTAGCGACGGTGGATATGTTGATAAAAACCCAAGACTCTAGCATCATCCAGAATTATTGGGCATAAGGTAAAGAATAGCATCCATAATTTTGAATGACAAGCCCAAGCAACAACTTCTGTCAGTGTAATCATTTTGCAAAATTTAATGCTGGTATTCAATTCCAAAATTTCTCTCATGTAATCTGCTGTAGAGAATAGGTTTAGTTTGACATTTTGATAAAGCTAATTTAACTATAACCTGCAGCCACCTCAGGCAGAGTAGTTCACCCCTCAACCAGCCGAACTAAATTTTTTATCAGTCATATTTTTTAGGAAGTGCCGTGAATGTACACTTCAAACAATACTTCAATTTTTCATCTCAAGTTGAATTGTTTAGACATTTAAAGTTCTCTAAAACTAATACCCTAGGAAACTAAAGAGCATGTCGAAAATTTTAATATCACGATTGGCACTACAATAGATTGTCAGATAATGCTCAATTCATGTACTCAAAAGATAGGCTTGGTATTAACAAACCTGAAGAGGCTCATTCTCATCAGTTGTACCAAGCATCTCAGTCACCAGGAGTCGGTGTTCACTAGGATCACCAAAAGTCAGACACTTTTCGGCAACATTAGAGGCGAACTTCTGCTGACTCATTTGAACTATCTTCCCAGCCAACTCCTGAATTATAGTAGAACGCTCATGCGGCTTCCCATGCTCCAGCACATGCTGCAAGAAAAGATCAAACCATGACGAAAAAACAAGCTAAAAGAGAAGCAGCATCCTTTATCTAGGAAAATCAGTAGTCTTAATCGTATCAACTTTCAACAGTAAATTAACAAACATGTAAACAATCACCCTGAACTTTACAAGGGCTTTTACTCATAAGAACATTATACTCACAGGTTATCCAAACATTTTTTCCCTGCAGGTGGTCAATAATCAATATCATATTTACTTGGAATCAAATGCTAACAGGTGGATTAAAGACTAATCACTGTCATTTCTAGTTGTTATCAAATGCAGACAATACAGTTCATGACTGAGGAAGCTTCAAAATGAGCATGCTAGGCATATTGTACATCTGATATACTAAATATTACAATTCCAGCTAACTGCTTTATGGTCCCAAGATAGGCATATAACATATTGTACATCTAAATACTGAGATACTGAATATTACAAGAGAATAAGAAACCTGAGATACATCTCAGGTAATTTTCCTTAGATATTGAATAAAATGACTGTATTTTGATGGATACAATATTTTGATATGCACAATCTTTTATAATAGGAAGTCATTTTATTCAATTTCTGAGGAAAGTTACTAGGGGTGGCAATATTGGACCCGACCCGAAAACACGACACGAATTCAACCCGAAAAATACGAATTCGGGTTAGGGTTTTTCGGGTTCAGGTCAGTTTCGGGTTGATTTCGGGTTACCCGAAACTAGCCCGAAATTATATATTTATAATATAAATATAAATATAATTTATAATTTATATAATTTATATATTAATTTATTATTTAAATAATATATATTTTATTTAAATACTCCATCCGTCTCCGAAAACTTTTCCTGTTTTGACTTTTTGTACTGTTCATTGTAAGCGATTGACTACTAATTTACACATAATTTATAAGACAAAATATAGTCATGAGTGATTTTGTTTGATTCGTATTTGTGAGTACTTTAATACAGTAAAATTTTTATATTTAATACTAATACGAAATTAAAGATATTAACGATCAAAAAGTGTGTGTTGGCAAACGCGCACATGATTAACAGAAAAAGTAATAAGAGACGGAGGGAGTACTATTTAAATTATTTTTTATAATTAAAATAATTTATATTTATTAACAAATTATAATTATTTCTGATCGGGTTCGGGTCGAATTCGGGTTAACTATGGGTATTTCGGGTTGGGTATTTTAACCCATTAAAATTTCGGGTCGGGTTAAAATTCTAACCTGAATCAGTCAACCCTACCCAAAACCCGAAATTGCCACCCCTAAAAGTTACCAGAGATGTATCTCAGGTTCCTTATCCACATATTACAATTCCAGCAAACTGCTTTATGGTCCCAAGGACAATTAAATTTGGATACCAAAACAATACAATTCAGACAGTAACAGTAACAGCAATAAACAGTATCACTTTTCCATAATATCGGAACTACAAACCTGAACAACATAATTTCCATATTGATCTTGGGCCAGCATACTAACATTAGCCAGAATTTCATCCATCACCTTGTCCTGTGTTTTCTGATCCTCACAGTGCTCCAGTACCCTCTGTAGCATTGAAGGCATCGTTACACGATAGATTTCATTATTATTATCAATTCGAATTTATGGGTCAAGGACTAAATGTGCCTGAAAGTGATAGATTAAATCTGTAAACCTGTATCACACGACACCCATATGGATGTGTAGACAGCGTCACGACTTGATCGAAGAATGTAGTAATAATGAACTGAATATGATCTTCAGGCACACATTCAATACACTTTTGGATGACATGGTTCCCATTCTGGTCACGTACACAGCGCATAACATGGCCATCAAGCTCCCCAACCATTTCAATTTTCTGGTCCAAATCAACTACTTCAATTGCCTGAATGGTTCACAAAGATCAATTTATCAATTAAAGTTTGAAATATATATAAAGCTGTGTCAGCTTAATATCATGACTTGACTACATCAGTACGTTAGTCAGGAAAAACACAAACAAAAGCGATTTATAAAAATATGATTATGGAGCAACAAGAGCAATCAGGTAGTCAATATTCCTAGCAGACAGAAATACAAATTTTGTTTCTCTTGAAGCTTAAAACAGAAGCATTGTCTTTCTCTTCAAAGTAGGCTAGGACTATCAGATTCCAGTTCTAGAAAGTTTCAGCAGCTGATTTATAGTACTTACAAAAGTTCAGGGTATAAAACATCTGCATAATAAGGACATCCATATTTTAAAGATATTTACAACATATGAAGACAATTGGCACAACAGATTTTATAAAGAAAACTACGACCTTGCCATTAAGGTTGAGATAACAGCAAGATAATCCTAACACAGAAATGCAAAAACACCGGCATTGACATGAATGGTGGTTTTAAAGCTTTTACCTTTTGGATTACTCGACAACCATACATTTGAAGACTTAGTGTCAGTACATTCCCAATGAGCTTGTTAGCAAGTTCTCTTCTTTGTGATGCCATTCCATGCTCGAAGAACTACGAAGACATGAACATCATTAACCTTATATAAATCATTAGAATGCAATGGAAAAATACTTATTTCCAAATATTTACCTTTTGGATTACATAATTACCAAAAACATCAGTCATTAGAGTCAGGGCTTTTGGAATAATTTCTTGGTAAACCATGTTTTTTTCCTCTGTTGTAGCTGTTTCAAGCTTTTGTTGAATAAACCGGCTACCATACTGATCCGCACTGATAAACAACATGTGAAATGAGTAAGAAACCTTGAAAGAGGCACAGGATTCGCCTACATATGATTAACAAAATACCTGAACTCAACAACATGACCAGTGATTTCCAGAAGTTCAAAGCATCTGATTTTATTGATCTTGAATTCTTCCAGTAATGAAGAAGCAAAGTTATTCTCCATGTTACTGGCATCCAAGTGCCATGGTCCCATGACACCTCCACCAGCAAGATTTCTAATCCCAGAAGGAAATCTCTTATTCAAATCGCCATGCCTGATTGGACTACCAGGTCCAACAGGGGAGTGTGGAAGTACTGGACTTGCCAAGGGACTTCCAGGATATGAAAAACCTAATCCATAAGCTGGATTACCATAATAACCATGATGACCAGAAGCACCAGTACTGCCAAGTGGCATGCCGTATTGTGATTTCTGAGGTGACAAAAGAGATCCGATATATGCCTTCTGAACTAGATCCATGTACGAATTGCTTAGGTAGTTTCTATCAATGGTTGGATCATTAAGTGCAGCCTGGGCTGCAGCATATTGAAGGTAAAGTGGATCAGCAAAAGGTGCCTGAAAAGAACTGTCTGCAATATGGTGTGCTGTTCTGCCAAGATGTGATTCTAATGCAGCATAATTTTGAAGTGATTCAGAAGGAAAAGATCCACCCATCATTCGTGAGTCCATTCCAGGCACAGCCATGGCTGATGCTGCTGCAGCATTTTCAAAAAGAGGTGGCATATTACTGATGCCAAGATGGCTCGACATCATAGAATGCATTGGCGAATTTATTGGGTACCCACTTGCACCATAGTTTGGAAATGAAGAATTTGTGCCATCAATATGCTGGTACTCAGAGCCAAAGCTGCCGCCTCCAGTAAGTATCGAATTCGGAGATCCTTTTTGATAAGTACTATTGGCAGCAATCCTTTGCAGATCAGCTTGATTAGAAGAATTGTTGTATCCGTATCCATCCCCCCTGCCCATATCAGAATTCGAGTAGGATAGTTTTGTTGGCCGAGGGGAAGGCACATTTAACTGCCCAGGCTCAGAGTTTTTGAGGTACAACTGCTGCTTTACATTATTTTGACTATCTGGAATATTGAAGAGAAAATTCTCGTGATCAACAATTTGGTCAATCTGAGATGACAAATGATTTTCTTCATCCATCACACCATTTAACAGGCTCATCCCAGATAGAGCATCTACTAGATCAGCAGGCTCGCTAATGTTAGAAGTGCCACCATTAAATGAGCTCGAGCTTATGCCTCTTTTTTCTGAAGTGACTACTCTCCCTCCGCCAATAGGAGTAAGACAAGGACTCGGTGCTCTTGCAATGTGTTGGGGATCTGGTGTCGTGCTTCTTGACAATGAAGCACCCAATACAGCAGCATAAGAATACGATGTAGGCGGGCCACTATGTTGCCCAGAAGATGAGCTCAGAACCTTTGTTGATGTTCTTATATTATCTGCAGAAGCCAAATCCTGTGGCAACTGAGACATATCAGCTTCACCCATGCCAAAGGTGTCAACATTTTCACTGAATGTATTACGGCTGGGTGTGCGAGAAGGGTGACCAGAAGTAGGAGTTGCACGGCCTAAATCATCCTGCAGAAATGCTACATTGTAACTTTACCAGGAAAAAGCAATAAAATTCAAAACATTGTTTTAAAGGCAATCATTACCAAACTAAACAAACTGTTGAGGGTAATATTTAACAAATAGCATTAACTAGTTCATATCACTATATCAGAGAATAACACAATCTGCAATTAAAACACTAGGAACGGTCCTGGAGAGGCATGGCAGTGCAAAACAAGTCTCAAAACTACTATCACAATACTATATGTACTATATCTTAATAATTGGTTGGACCATAAACTTAAACGTATATGCTATTCAATGAATCATCAAAGCTGGATGAGTGGCATCTTACACAAACCACCTAAGGGCACATAAATAATAAATCCAATTGTTTATCCGAGACAAACATACTCTGGAAGAGCTCTCTTATACTTATATATCTTATCCATATATTGAAATAGTGTCGAAGTAATGAATTGAGGACCAAAAAATTTCTGTGGCCACCATCAATTCTAGTAATTCAACAATAAGGGAAGAGCTAAAATAAAAAGATGTAGGTTGATCCAATCGAAACCAGATAAAGGTGGGAGATGAAGTCTTCCTTGAATCAAGTACTAGTGTGTAGTTTAAATAATTGATGGGTGTGAGTTGGCCAAGCCCAAATTAACGGGCCCAGCCTCACTTAACCGGGTTTTTTCTTATTATTGAAGTTAAGATAACTAATTGTCCCTAATACTCAATAATATGAAATAAAAACAAAGAAACAAATGAGAACTTCATACAAATTCACAAGATAAATAATTTGGGGAGATATAAAAGTGTCCTTCAGAATACTTTATAATATTGAAGTCAGGAAGAGGAACAAACCAGTAAGGTCCCCTTTTTAAACAAACCTACAGTATTTTAAATTTAAAAAGAAACAAAACTCATTAAACCAAAAAAAATCAAAACTCCAGACTCACCAAAATGATTCTCACTTTTAGAAAACACGTTCTCTTCGTAAATTAATTAAGAAATGAAAGGCTTAGATGAAGAAATCTAAGAAAAATGGTACTGGATTTTGGAAACGGAATATAAAATTTTGTTTATTGCGTAAAGTTATAAAGAAGTAAAGAGCAGAAGAAAGGACAGGAAAGGACAGACATAACACACAAATAAATATGTGTATATATAAAAAGCAAAACATACTTTGACGGTCGTTCTTATCCAAAGAGGTGGAAAGGGTAAAAATTAACTCAAGAACCTCGGTATCTAATTCTATTAATTACAAATGTTAAAAAAAATTATGTATCAAGGAACTTTTTTCCAATGGCAAGGCTACCACCCTTGGGAGCTGTAGTGGACCAAGCGCAAGCCAGCTAATTAAAAAAAGAAAGTATAAATTACGAAAATATTGTCCACTTGTGAGGGGAGCACCCACAGGAGTGGTAGAGGACAAAGTGGAAGCGAAAATGATGGCTTGAGTAACACATGTACAGGTGAAAATCCAATGTTCCGAAATCCCAAGTGTTCCTCCGCAAGGTTTTCCATTTATTTATTATGCGACTAATTTTAAATTTGATTAATTTATTGCACTAAAATGTTCATCTTATCATTGTTGCTTATCTATTCAACTTTATGGTATTTTTATGTTATATACTCTTTTTACTACTCATGACATTGTGCTTATATTATTAATCCTCTGGTCAATTTTTTTATTTTTACTTTTATATTTGATAATATAACATAATTAATATATTTGCCTCTGTCACTTCGATTAATTCCAACCAAGTGAACATCAGAAAAGATACTGATCCTAATTGCATATACAGATATCCTAATACTTCGCGAACAAGTAGAATCTTCAAAAGGAAGATGCTAATCCTAATTGATAACTATTAAGTAGTAGATATCTACTACCATAATTAATATAAGGAAAATATCCTATTCCTAATATGTTTAAACAACTATTACACTTGCAACTAATTTATATTTATAAATAAATATAGAAAATAAACAATTAATAACTTAATCCATGATCTAACACAAACAATTGCAAATTTTGCTTATGGTTAATTAATGTGACACTACTCATATTAAGTTCAGAAAGCAAACCTATAACATATCTCACCCCACTCTATCCCATTGATAGAACATCGCAAGCAAATTTGGTTCTACGATACTTTCTTTCATTGCTCCGACTTGTGCATCCAGTAGTCCACCCTCAACTGGATTTATTATTATAACTGAAGTTATTAACATTTTGGCCCTTTAAGTATGTCCATTTAGACACCCCGCTATACATAAGCATATAAATTTCTTTTTTAAAAGAAAATATTTATTGTTTTATTCAATAAAATTTAATTAATTTTTTTAATTTAAGTATGTTTTTATTAATTTACAAGGGTTCAATAGTAATGGTTAAAGTTCATGAATGACTGAATGAGACAGCTAAAAGATACATTGCAAAACGAATATAAGCAAAGTCAATTCGTATAGTGAAAAATAATCAATATATAAAGCTGAACCTAATTGCCTAGATGTCACCTTGAAACCTATGGACACCCAAAATCCAAAAGGCATCACCTACCCCGTAAACATCAAGGCGGGCTGGAAGCCTGCCCATAACTGATCGTCTTTCTACCAAAGCGATGCCTTAACAACTACGCTTGGTATGCTTGAGATAACCAAGTTAAAAGAAAAAGGAAAGTGCACTGGGTAATCAGGAGAAATATGAGAAGCACCAAATACAGGCTACAAATATTACAATTGTATTTACCGTTTTATCTGTTCAAATATCCAAGTCTACTAGCAGGCCAACCCACTAAACGACATATAATGGTCTAGGTTAAAAGGATATATATGATCAACAGATAACAATCAATAGATTCTATACAAGGAAATCAAATTTTGCAAGAGCACAAAATAATGGATGGTAAGTAACTTGATCTTTGTGATAAATTTAGACCATTTGAAATTTGAATGAATGAAAACAATACTAAAGTTGCAGATATTTTCAACAGAAATGTGTGCCGATAAAATAATAGATTCAGCACCGAAGAACTCTATGACACACACTAATGCTAAATTTTGAACCAGTTCATGCAATCAGTTATATGCATTAATTGTCAATGGAAACAACAAACATCAATACCATTTGATAGTAAAATAACCTTCGCTACTAATGTTACCACCAGAAAATTGTAAATACAATTATAAGAAGTCACAGCCAATAGTCAAACTTACAGAAAGGTAAAGCATAACATTGCCATTAAAAGCAAAGGCGCGCGAGTAACGACAAAATTTACCTGAAAGATATCGGCAAGGCTTCTTTGTTTGCTACCCAATCCTAAACCCGACAAACCAATAAGTCCATCAATGCCCCACTCAACAGGAACCTGATTCTCCGACTCACTTTCACTTTCTTGTTTCTTGGAGTTAAAACCTGGCGGCTTCGAAAAAAGAGATACCCCGCCTCCACTGTTGCCACTGTTTTCATTTCTATTTAGTTTTCGCCTATCACCAATCCCTCCTACAGCTGAATTACCTCCCTGCAACCTCTGCGCAAACCTCCAATCCTCCTTAGATAGCAAAGGAGGCGGCAACCTGGGATTTAAATTTACATTGGAGTAATAGTAAGATACATAGGAAGGATCAGACCTTAGCTCATCCTCAGATGAGAACACACTCCCACTCTTATTATTCAGAGCAAACTCCGAAAACACAGAACCACCACCGTCCCCACCACCTTGATTGAACAATCCACCAACTGCACTCAAAGAACCCTCCACAGTAGGTGGAGCTGAACCACTCCTATACAAATTCAGTTCCTTTTCCATATCATCAGACTCATGATTCCTCCGCTGCTCGCGCAACAACATCCCTATCTCCTTCTCCAAATCATCCCCAAATGATCCTTCATTCCCATTAACCATAGGTCTCCTACCTAGTTCAGACAACATCTTAAACAACCTACTTAATTTCTAATTATCCTACAACCTACAAACCATAAAACCCCCAAAACAAACACTTCTTGATAACCCAAAACCCCACCTCAGAAACCCATCAAAATCCAACCTTTTTCACACAGAACATCAAGAAACTCAGTTTACTGAAACCCCATTAAATATCTAGTCTAAAAACACATAAAGACACAAACTTTACTCAATATAATCTCTTATATCAACATAAACTGATGATACATAGACAATAAACAGAGAAAAGACCAAACTTTAGCAACATTTATGTATCTATAATTGTACAGAAAAAGAGGTGTAAGAAAGGGTATGAAAGCAAGAATGAGGTGAAGAACAAGAGCTTACAAGAAAAAACATATATAAAAAAGATCAATCTGGCGGCTAATTGTTGTTACAAAGAACCCACTCTAGGGTTTTGTTTTGTTTTGTTTTGTTTTTCAAGTAACTAGTGCTACTACTATCTCAGGGAATTATATACAGTAACAATATGAAATATGATTTCTCATTTATGCTGTTACAACTTAAACCAACTAAACATGAAAATGATTTTTAAATTGTCCAAAAATATATATTGTTGATCTTGTTCCTTTCTTTAAAGTCTATATTGATTTTATTATAGTGAGTTACCTAAAAAATATTAAGTGGGCTTGAAATATAACATGTAAATTAATTTTATAATTCACATATACAAGATCTTAAGTATATACAATGTTTTAAAAAAATAAATTTAATATAACTATAAGTAGTATCCATTTTTAATAAATTTTAAAAAGAATCAAACTCAAAATCTAAGACCATTTAAGTTATATCATCATCATGTTTGCTTTAAAAAAATATTAATTATATTAAAGATATATATTTTATACCTAATAAAATATTTATTCTTCTTTTGTAAATATTAAAATGTCCTTCCTAAGATGTAGATTTGTAAACATAAAACAGCATTTGAATTTAACGTAATACATAAAGTTTTTTTCTGAACCACATGTAATACATAAAATTAATAAAATAAAGAAATGAACAATTTTTAATTATATAACCTACTATCAAGAGTAGTAACAAATTAAAAAGCATATAAAGGATAGGGATACAGAGAAAAATATCAAAAAAAATGTATATGTAATTTAATGTATGTGGGTATCCTCATGTTCCTTCCTTGAGAAGAAGGGTATGAGTGCCACGTAAGCGGTTGGAGATTCGGTGGGTATGGGAAGAAAAACTGGTCCTTCAAGGTTGTGGGCACGGTGTACCTAAATACGGCAAGGTGAGTGGGTAACTACTTCCCTGTATTTCTCATTAATACTTTAGCTTATAGCACTAAATTTTTTCATATGTAGTTATTGTTTTAATATTAATTTATATATTTATATATTAATAAAATTTATGTTTATTGGTCATAATTATTTAAATTGAAATCTTTGATCGAATTTTTAAAAAAACCGTCTTTTAACTCGATTTTCGCGAAATCCGTCCGTCTATCAATTAATTGGCCAATTAATCGAATTAATAATCATTTTTTAGAACATTGTCCGCAGGTTAAACACTACAACATTAAATTATATAATTGTTGGTCAATTATAATAATATTACTACACAATCATTTTCTCTTTTACTATAGTAAAGTAGTACTAATATTACAACATATAAAAATGAATTACACAGTAAAGCCATTGTTGGTCTCTGATATTGTAGAAGGGGGGTTGAATACAATATCTATTAATTATCGCGGAATATTGGATTTAAAAATATTATTTTAAATTCACACGAAATATTAATTGAAATGAAATACTGTTCAAGTAGAAGATATAATTTTAACTTGAAGAGTATTACAAAATTAATTATTAGAAAGTTTATATAAATGTTTAAAAGCTTAGAACGATTTTGACATGAATTGTTCGAGTTTAACAATTATATTCCAAACTTGCACAGAAATCTATGAATATTACAATGCAGACAAATTTCTGAATTTGATCTGATTTTTCTAACACTTACAAATGAAGCATTCTTCTCATATTTATAGAGAAAGAAAATGCTTAGAATGACCTTTATCAATATGACTTAATTTATTCAAATTAAGCCTTGTATGACTTAGTAAAAGACTGGGCATGACTTAATAAGTTCGGTATGACTTATTTAGAGCTCGGTATGACTTCTTGTAAGTCATATTCGAATTTTCCTTATTTAAAATAAATCAGAATGACTTATTTTAAAAGAGAAAAATTCGGTATGACTTTTTCCCACTTGCTCCATCATGACCTTTTTCATATAAAATTCGGTATGACTTTCTTCCACTTGCTCCAGCATGACCTTTTTCATATAAAATTCGGTATGACTTTCTTCCACTTGCTCCAGCATGACCTTTTCATCTAAACTTCGGTATGACTTTCTATTAAGGCTCGGTATGACTTATTTATATATATATATATATATATATATATATATATATATATATATGAAACTTTCGGTATGACTTATTTATAAGTCATTCGGTATGACTTATTAATAAGTCATTCGAAATATATATATATAAGTCATAATAATCCATTTCTTTTATAACAAATTAATTCTACTTAAGTTAATTTAAATAATTTATAAATTAAATTAAATTCAACTTGAATTAATTTAATTAAATAAATTAAATAATTAACTTATATATTTTTATAGAAATAAAATATTATAGTGATCTGTTTAATTTGCAGTCAGCTTTGAAATTTTCTTGTCTTTTCTTTGACTTCTGATCTTGAAACCTCTTGATTTAAATGTGGAATAAATATTATTTTAGTTGACACACAAATGTACTGTCTAGTTCATTTGTGTCATACTAATAAATATTCTCCATTTATTAATACATTAAGTTGAGGCCTTCTGTCATTCTTCTGCTTCACTGTCTTCAATCTTCTTCTGGAATCTATTGTAGTAATCACTTGAAATCTTCTATATCTTCTGTATTCTTTAGAAGTACTACTACTTTATTATTATTCACTGACGCTTGAACATATAAATGAACTTCTTCCAGTGTTCAGTAGCAATCCCATAAAATACTTCTGATACTTGGATTCTCTGTGATTAGTTGACTGTCTTCATCTTGATTCATGTTTGGTGTTTGTTATTTACTTCTCTTTAATAGCTAGAGTTGAGTTGTCATCTAATTATTACAAATAGGCTTAGTCATATGCCTTTCAGCCATCATAACAAAAGTAAAAAATATTAGGAATTTGGATACTAAGTTCAGACATGAAACTTAACTTACGAACTTAATAAATAAGGTAATTATTCACACAAAACTTGAAATACCTAGACATGTATACTATGTATTTTTAGTATAGGATTTTGTTAGATGAAAAACATTGAATAGAATATTAATTGAAAAACATATATGTTTTAGATTATGCAATTTGAATATTAATTAATACTCCATTTAAGATTTTACATATAATTTTTGTCTTATATTATATATATTATATATTAATTAATTAGACATGTGTACTATATATTTATAGTTTATACATTTTATATAATTTATTTTATTAATTAATATATATTATATATATTTATATATAATTATATTTACTCGGTCATGTTTTTAGCGGATCATATCATACACAATTCATATCCATATTAATCGAATCGGATTTTTATCGGATTGATTTTAAATAAATCAATATACAATTATAAAATTTAGATCGAATCGAACCTCCATTCCATTGACAGGCTTACTCCGCATTCATCATGAAAAAGCGTAAGCATGCAAATTTACAAAACCAAAAATACATCAATCATTTTTATTTTATTTTTGAATAAGTAGACTTATAACCTTATAAATGAGTATCAGATCTAAAAAAATCTCAAGAAGAGTCAGCGTCGAACTCAAGATATGGTATGTGATAAAGGACAATCCATTATCATTTTAGTTATCCAATCGTATTCAACACATCAAGTATTTAGTCAAAATATAAAAATAAACTTATTAAAATTTTCAATTTTATATCTTCACATTCTTAATAATTATATATATAAAGAGAAAAAAGAAACTTAAGATGTATGTTAGATAACTTCCCTAAATTTAAAAATAAAATTACATAGTTTCAATTTTTAACCATTTTCACGATATTAGTAATTTTCTCACTCTATCATGCGCGCGTACACACACACACAGATATATATATATGGGGCTAGCCTTAAATGAGAACTAGTTTCCCGAAGAACTAGTATGTTCTGTACTTTCATAATACGTGTCCTGTAAACATTTTTTCACTATTTTTTTCTCCAAATGCATAATTTAGTCTTCTAGTTATGTTTTTATATACATAACATGTGTGTTCTTATGAAAAATGTGATATTTTTAACGAAATGAGAAGTGTAGTACTAGTATGTTTTGTAAATCATATGTATGTGTTCCATAAATATTTTCATTATTTTTTTAAGAATTCGAAGAATTTTCTCATATAATTGTGTTTGTATTTACAGAACACATTAATTTTTAAAAAAAATATGATCATTTTTATAAATAAGAAGTCTTCTCCAAAGTTCTCCAATAGAATAGTTTTCTATATAGCTCAACTATATATATATAGAGAGAGAGTATGAATCTAGAGAAAACTTTTTAGATAGGAAACTTAGAGACCATTATCTACACCGTTCATTATATAATTAACAAAATTGTAATAGTTTTCAAATATATGTAAATAAATGTCAAACAACTGAAAAGGAAACTAATATTCTAATTTAATAGTTTAATTTAATATGAACCATCAAATCAATTAGAAATCAACGGTTGATAAAAGTACCTTAGTTTTCTCCAAAATATTAGTTTTCTTTTGAGCATTCTCATATATATATATATATATATATATATATATATATATATGGTAGAGATCTAGGGAAAACTTTTTTGATAGAAAACTTAGAGTACTCATCTTAGCCATTGATTCATGTAATTAATATTGTTATTAATTCTATTACAAACCGGAAAGTATATTATGTCTAGATAGCATACCAAAATTAGAAAGATACTAAAATTTAATTCATCAGGCCATTATGGAAATAATTAAAAAATTGAGATTTTGTGAAACTCATATAATCTTAAATATTAATATATTTAAAATTTTGTAGAATATTCATATATTAAATAAAATAATATATTTTTATCAAATTAAAATATATGATAAATACTTAGTGGAACACATAATATAATCTTTTTTTAAACTACATAATATAATCTTAAATTAAGATTTCATAAAATATTGTACTAAGTATTTTACTAAGTATTTCTAATAAATTTTTACTAAGTATTTCCCTAAGTATTCAACTATGTTTTCTACTAAAATATTAAAATTCCACCAAATATTCTACTAAGTAATTCCCTAAGTATTCTACTAAATAATAGAATTCTTATATTAATAATAAAATTATATATAAAGTATATTTAACGCGGGATTCAGTGGAATTTCAATATTTTTAATATATTGTAATAGAATTTTAATTTTTATAATTATTAAAATAATTATTATAAAACTGAATATGATCGAATAATTTATAAAATTTAAATGAAAATAATTAACGGAGTCTTAATAAAGATAGAAGAGAGATGATATGAGATGTGTACATGCCTGATTTAAAAAAGTTATATTTGTTAAGTGTATTAAAAGATGATTTGCATTTATTATCGTATATAAATAATTGATTCAGTCAATATCAACCGTTAGATTATTTACAAATCAATGGATGACAAAAGTACCTTAATTTTTCTTCAAAATATGGTTTTCTTTTGAGGTTTCTCCTATATATATATACACACACACACACACACACTATATATATATATATATATATATATATATATATATATATATTATATCTGTATGTATAAGATCCATCCCATAAAAAAATCAATAAACCCTAAAAATTACATATTTAACCACATTTTCTTCATGTTTGAAGCTATGTTTTGCAGTATAAAAATATATGACAATGAAAACTTGAGAGTAAACAGCTAATATGAGTAGAATATTAAGTTCAGACATGAAACTCAACTTATGAACTTAATAAATAAGATAATTATTCACACAAAACTTGAAATACCTAGACATGTATACTGTGTAATTTTAGTATAGGGTTTTGTTGGATGAAAAACCTTGAATATAATATTAATTGAAGAACATATACGTCTTAGATTCTGTAATTTTGATATTAATTAGTACTCCATTTAAGATTCTACATATAATTTTTGCCTTATAGTATATATATTTTATATATTAATTAATTAGATATGTGTACTAATTAAATTTTATCACTATATTATGTCTATATTATCTATACTTTTATATTATATTATTTTAAACAAACTTCTCTTTTAATTATAATATATAGTTGTACTCACAATCTGTTAATCCCAGGTTTTGATGATAACACATTGTAGCAAGCTATTATGCTTGATTAGATAAATTATGCATGATTATGACTGTTATACTCTTCATAGCCTGCTATATTGCTGGTACTAACTTGTATTGCAGGAATATTTGAGTAACAGCATAACAGTAAGCTGTTATGGTAAAACAGCCTGCTGTTACTGAGTCCTATCGGGAGCAGATTTCTTTCTGCATGAACTGATTGTTTTGTATTTATTGATAGGATTATTTTAATTGTGCATTTATCTATATATCACGTTTTTAATATATATTTAAGCTCATATTTCTTATTAAAAACGTTTTCCAAGATTATAGGAAGTATTTGACTTGGTTCCAAACTCTATCTTTATCAAACTACTTCTCTATCTTATCCATATCTATAGGAGTTGTTTTCAAACGTTTTATATCAGTTTTATCTCTTATATTTATGTCTATTAATTTGAATTATTTACTCTTCAACGTCTTATCTTATCTAATTCAAATTAGCCGTTTGAATATTTTGTATATATTCATGGGCTAGCTTTTCATACGATACAATACAACATACAACTCTATACTTTCTTGAAAAGCTTTTCTACTCTAAACCTGAGCTTGATTATATATTGTTCACGTGGTGTTTAGAGAATATAGATTGAGTTGTAATCATACTATCTTTGTATTCTTTCGATTGTATTGGAATCACTAAGTGGCAATGGTTCTAGGTTAGAACAAGGGAGCTTTGAGGATTCAGTTGTGTTATTTCTACAAGGCAAGGAGTTCTAGGAACAAAGGAATTCAGGAGTGGGACTCAAAGAATTCGAGTGTTCAAGAACAGGTTGCAGGGAGAAGATAACATCAAGCTGGAATCGTTCTGCTCAGGAGTGCTAAGGATTATAGCAGGCCACTTGTAGTGATTGGGTTCAGGGAGATATATTATTATCTTGTAATTGTTGATATCTTGATTAAAAATATATTCTCTTATCAAGTTAGTAAGGGACCAGGACGTAGACCATTAGATATAGGGGTCGAACCTAGCTAAATATCGTGTGCCTACTTTACATTATCTTATCTTACTGTTTTGTACATTGCATTCATATTAGCTTGCTAAAACACTGTGAAAGAACTAAAACAGTAAGCTGTTATTAGAGGCTCAGCAGACTGCTTTCATAACAGTCAGCTATTATAGTTGATAATCATTAAAATTGGACCTAGTCAGCCCTAAGACACCTATTCACCCCCCTCTAGGTGCATTTACATTTGGTATCAGAGCTATTGGTATACTAACATCTTCTGTAACAGGAAAGTATGAATCCGATGGCTGATCCGTATCCAACAGCAAACTTTTCTTCCAGGCCACCATTGTTACTTGGTTCTGACAACTACAATTGGTGGAAAGGCCGCATGAGATCTCACTTGGAAAGGGAGCCTATGGAATGGAGAGTTATTGAAAAAGGTCGATTCACGTTTTTGACACCTGATGGCAAAGAAAAGGACATTGATGATCTTACTCCTGATGAGCTAATAAAGCTGAGCTACAACAACAAAGCTAAGAATACAATCATTACTGGTCTAAGCATCTCAGAAAGTGACAAAGTTTCTTCATGTAAATCTGCTAAAGAAATCTGGGATACCTTGAAGCAATGTCATGAAGGTTCAAAATCCTTGAAGAAGGTCAAGCTTAGCAAGCTTATGAATGATTATGGCAATTTCAAGCTCAAAGATGGTGAAACAATTCATGAAGCTCAAGCTAGATTTCAAATCACTATCAACAGTCTATCTCAGCTTGACAAATCTATTCCTAAGGAAGAAATCAACATGAAGGTTGTTAGTGCAGTTCCATGGATATATGAACCAAAGGTCACAGCTTTGGAATCTTCACCAAACATTGATACCATGGACTTCCTTGATATATTTGCAGAATTGGAGCAATTTGAATCAAAGATAAATGCTAGTAAAGCTCAGGGTTCAACTGATATTACTCATAAAATAAAGAATCTAGCACTTCATGCTGGTAACAGCAAGCTGGAATCAGATGATGAATCCGATGATGAGCTCGCTCTAATGTCTCGAAAGATCAAGAGACTGATTGAAAAGAGGAATAGGTACAAGATGGAGAAGAAGGGATTCTCTAAGGGCAAAAAGTTCTCCAAAGAATCTAAAGGGGAACAGACTTGCTTTGAATGTGGCAAGTCTGGTCACTACAAGAAAGATTGCTACAAATTAAAGGCAAAACAGCCTGCTGTTTATAAGGACAGAAAGAAGAAATCTAAAGCCTTACTAACCTGGAGTGATGATGATGATGACTCTGAATCTAGTGATGATACTAGTGAGGAAATGGTCAATCTTGCCTTCGTTGGATTGGAAGATGATGATTCTGAGCTAGGCTATCCTGAGGATGGACTCGTGGAAAGTGATTCAGAGGACGACAAGAGTGAGGTAAATTCATTTAAGTTTCGTATATCTTCTGAAAATATTGTTTTGGAACAACTAACAATGCAGGAACCAAAGCAAATTTCACTTGAAGAATATAATTCAGTTAAAGCCAAAAACAGCAAGCTGTTAGAGAAAAATGCTTACTTAAAACAGATGGTTCATGAATTGATGGCTAAGGTTGAAACCTTGATTGAAGATAAGGAACCAGAGAAGGCAAAAGATGAAGCTGAGATCAAAGAACTGAAAGCCAAATTAGATCATGTTGAAGCTTTCAACAAAATATTGCTCAACAGAGGAAAGGCCTATAAGGAAGAAGTCTGAGAATTGAAGGCAGAAATTGAGGCCAGAGATACCTGTCTAGAAACATTCAAACTAAGGAAGTCAGTTGACATGGAAAAATCTCGACCTGCTTCTACTTCATCTCAGCCTGCTGCCAGTACATCTCAGGCTCCTGTTAGTCCAGAACAGCCTGCTGTTTCAACATCTCAGCAAGCTGAAAAGATTAAGTCATTGGAATCTGAAGTTGTCAAGCTCAGAAAAGGAATGGGTACTTTTATCCAAGGAGAAGATGGTCTCAAATTTATGATGAAAAGCATCAATGTTCCTACACAAAGAGAAGGAGTTGGCATTAACCTCAACAACAAGAGTAAAGCTCTAAAATATGAAGGAAGGAAAGGCAAGCCATACAAATACGCTATGCCTTGGAATAAATGCAGCAGATGTGGAGGAAAAGGACATCTAACTCAGAACTGCAAATTTCAGAAAAGAGCTTACCAGAATGAAGCTGTGAACAAAACAGCTTGCCAGAATGAAGCTGTGAACAAAATAGCTTACCAGAACAATAAAACAGCTTGCCAGAATGGTTCTAGCAGAATGCAGAAAACAGGAAATTTGGGTTCTAGAGTTATCCAACAGTGGATAAAGAAATCTGAATTAAATTCTTGTTATATACTTGCTACTAACCAACCTGGACCCAAACCTATTTGGGTACCAAAACATTGAGTTTGGTTTTGTCTGTTTTGTAGATGTGTCTTGCCGCAAAGATCAAATCAAAACAATGGATAATTGATAGCGGATGCACTAGGCACATGTGTGGAGACAAATCACAATTTATCAGTCTCAAACTAAAGAAGGGAGGAGGAGTAACTATTGGAGATAGCAAGTCTCTTCCTATCCTTGGTAAAGGCAAAGTTGGTAATGATACGACTTTTATCAATCATGTCCGATATGTAAAAGGTTTGAAATATAACTTGCTTAGTGTAAGTCAATTGCATGATGATGGACATAAAGTTAAATTTGATAAAGATAAATGTATTATTACTGTTGGTACTAACAAAGCTCCTCTAGTTGCTAGAAGGGAAGGCAATATATATATATATTAGATTTTGATTTGCAGAAAACAGCCTGCTGTTTAGCAGCCATAGACAATGATCCATCCATATGGCATAGGAGATTGGGTCATGCACACATGGATTTGCTTAACAGATTATCTAGCAAGAAGCTTGTGAGAGGATTACCAAAGTTGAAGTATACTAAAACTGAAGTTTGCTCAGCATGTCAACTTGGGAAACAAATAAGAAGCACTCACAAGGCTAAAAAGGTGGTATCTACTTCAAAACCTCTAGAACTCCTGCATCTAGACCTTTTTGGTCCTGAGGCATACAAAAGCTTGGGAGGTAAACAGTATGGATTTGTCATTGTTGATGATTATTCTAGGTTTACTTGGGTTTTATTTCTTAAATCTAAAGATTGTGCTTTTGTTGAGTTTGAAAAACTAATCAAGTTGCTTGAGAACAAGCTTAAAACAAGACTTGTAGGTATTCGAAGTGATAGAGGTGGAGAATTCCAAAAAGACTTCATTACTTATTGTGAGGAAAGAGGAATCTCATATGAATTCTCAGCCCCAAGAACACCACAGCAGAATGGAGTTGTGGAACGCGAAAATAGGTCACTTGAAGAAACTGCTAGGACTTTGCTGCAAGAAAGCAAGCTGCCAAGGAGTTTCTGGGCAGAAGCTGTCAACACAGCTTGCTATGTTCTAAACAGAGTGATCATAAGGCCTATTTTGGAAAAGACTCCATATGAACTGCTGAGAAACAAGAAGCCACAAATTGGTTATTTCAAAGTATTCGGCTCTAAGTGCTTTACATTGAAGAAAATCGAAAGGGATGGTAAATTCGATGCAAAATCATATGACGCTATTTTTGTTGGGTACTCTCTAACTAGTCGTGCTTATCGTATTTATAATTTAAAGAAGCATATAGTTGAAGAGTCTATTGATGTTGTCTTTAAAGAACCTAACAATGATCTTCCAAAGGACGAGGATGATGATGCAGGTGATAACAGCTTGCTAGAACAAGGAAATCAAGCTGCTACAGAAATCCAAAATGGAAATCAGCAAGCTGAAAAGTTAAAGGAGCAAGCTACAATAGAACCTGTTGCTGGTCAGACTGAAAGTCAGCAAGCTGGAACTACATCACAGCCTGTTATTCCTGAAGTCTCAGTTGATGCTACAATTGATCAGTTGTCAAAATTGTCATTAGGAGGGACACAAACTCCTATTATCAAAACTACAACACCTGTTCGAATTGTTCAAGAAGAAATTGCTCAACATAGCCTGCCAAAATCAACTAGAACAGTGAAAAATCATCCACCAGAACTTGTCATTGGAGATATAACTGATGGAATCAAGACAAGAAAAGGAAAAGCAAATTTCTGTGCTTTTGCTGCTTTTCTAGCTCAAGAAGAACCTAAAAATGTTGCTAGTGCTCTAGAAGATGAAAATTGGGTTATGGCCATGCAAGAAGAACTCAATAATTTTGAGAGATGTGATGTTTGGGAGCTGGTCAAACCTCCAAATGATGCTTCTATCATTGGAACAAAATGGGTCTTCAAAAACAAGCTTGATGAAGAAGGAATTGTAACTCGTAATAAAGCAAGATTGGTAGCTCAAGGATACAATCAGCAAGAGGGAATCGATTTTGATCAGACTTATGCTCCTGTTGCTCGTTTGGAATCAATCAGAATGCTATTTGCCTATGCTTGTTATAAAAAGATCAAGCTGTTTCAGATGGATGTCAAAAGTGCTTTCCTAAACGGCCTGCTGGAAGAGGAAATTTATGTCAAACAGCCGCCTGGTTTTGAACATGAACAGTTTCCAGACTATGTTTATAAGCTAAAGAAGGCTCTTTATGGTTTAAAGCAAGCCCCGAGATCATGGTACAAACGGCTCAGTAAGTTCCTCATTAAGAATGGTTTTGTCCAAGGTAAAATCGATCCAACTCTATTTACAAAATCTCTTAATGGTGATATCTTAGTAGTTCAAATATATGTGGATGATATAATTTTTGGGTCTACTAATGATGAACTTTGTGAGTGGTTTTCTAAGTGTATGCACAGTGAGTTTGACATGAGCATGATGGGTGAACTCAACTATTTTTTGGGTCTTCAAGTCAAACAAACTAAAGATGGTATCTATGTACATCAATCCAAGTATGTAAAAGAGCTGCTGAAAAGATTTGGTTTTGAAAGTGTTAAGCCAAAATCTACACCAATGCCTCAAAACAGCAAGCTATTTTCGGATGAATCAGGTAAAAGTGTTGATATTACAAAATATCGAGGTATGATTGGATCTTTGCTATATTTAACTGCCTCTAGACCTGATATCATGTATAGTGTATGTGTTTGTGCTCGATTTCAAGCTAACCCCAAAGAGTCTCACTTAAAAGCTATTAAAAGAATATTTAAATATTTAAGTGGAACTATTTCCCTTGGCTTGTTCTTTCCTATCACAAATACATTTGATCTTGTGGGGTATAGTGATGCAGACTATGCAGGTTCTCAAACTGATAGAAAAAGTACCAGTGGTGTTTGTCACTTTCTTGGCCAAAGCTTGGTGTGTTGGCAAAGTAAAAAGCAAAATTCTGTGGCCTTGTCAACAACTGAGGGGGAGTATTTAGCTGCTGGCAGTTGTTGTGCCCAAATTTTGTGGATGATTCAAACACTCAAGGATTTTGGAGTCAAATGTGAAAAAGTTCCTATTTATTGTGACAATACAAGTACAATAAATATCTCTGAAAATCCAGTACTTCATTCGCGAACAAAGCATATTGATGTGAGGCATCATTTCTTACGAGACAATGTGGCTAAAGGCAGAATTAATCTTGTCTACATTCCTACTGAATATCAAGTAGCTGATATCTTCACCAAACCTCTAGCTGAAGAAAGATTTGTCATTCTTCGACGAGAATTGGGTATATGTTCTGTCTAATCAGCAAGCTGAAGTTTTATCCTGTCTAATCAACAAGCTGATTTTGATATGTAGTTTAATACTTTAATTTTTCTCTAATTCAGTAAGCTATTTTAAATTGTACCGTTGCTATATGACTCTTTGTGTTCCGTGTGTTTAGTTAGTGGTATAGATTTTGAATTTTATCTTGAAAAATGATAATTGTGGTAAATGCTTTGTGTCATTTTTTTGATTTTAAATTTTAGTATATATATTTGTGTGTGCTAAGTGATAATTATTTGTTAATTTAAATATTTATCATGTTTAGTGTTATGTTTAGTATTATAAGGGGTGGGTTACGTCATTTCAAGCCAATCACTCCTCAAAATACTCCGTATTTAACACTAAAAAGAGGTATAGTCGAAGTCTTCTATATCAAGATTTGGGAATACCTAAAGCCGCATACAGCTCATGTTCATATTTCTTTTTGGGGTATATTCAAAAAGATTTCTATCACTATATCGGTTTCTCTCATCTCTCTCAAACTATACCGCATGGCAAATACACGCAATCAACGCACCACTCCAGTGTCGAGTTCAAAGAATCGTACCAAATCCATGGTCGAAGAACAGGTCATCGAAATGAATACTGAAGAGGAACAAGAATCTTCAAACCCTTCAACTGAGGAAGTTTTTAGCGACGGCGGAGACTCTGCAATGCCTGTTTCAAAGAAGCCTAGATTCGCCTTCCGATTTCTTACCAAGGCTTTAGAGAATCGCTTCCATGACTATAATATTGGACATCGAAGCATCTTATTTGGTAAGTCTGTTGTTGGTGAAGAGTTTGATAGGTGTGGGTTAGTTAGGGTTTTTGAAACTGTTGGTATGTTATCTTTAATTCAATTGCCTGATGCATGTTTTCCTACGTTAGTCCAAGAATTTTATGCGAATTTGCATGTTGATAAGGATGGAGACTATGTTAGTAGGGTTCGGGATCAGGGTATTTGTTTGAATTCAGGGGTTTTAAATGGTATGCTTAAGTTCAAGGGATTAACTGATGATTTGGTGATAATATTAACTAAGAAAGGTGTATGCTTGTTGTTTGATGATTTACCTGAGTTAGAGCAACACAGTCTTCTTAGGGGTGATGAGTTTAACATTGATACAACTATGCCTACAACTGCTATGCTTGATCCTATGGCACATGTTTTGTTCAAAATCTGTCGTACCAATATCTGTCCTAGAATAGGGAATAGGTCTTTGTTGAACTGTCAAGATATGATTGTGGTGGCCCTGTTGCTTAAGGGTAAGAAGTTTGATGTTTCTGGTCTTATTTTGAAAAACATGATTGGTTGTGTTAAGAAGAAGAGAACTGCCTTACCGTATGGATTGTTGTTGACCAAAGTTTTCAAGTATTCGGGTGTTAAACTGGATGATCGTGACAAAGTGATGGCATCTGATATGTTTGATGGAGTGAGCTTAACTCAGTCAAGTCTCAGAGTTTCAGATGATGATGTACTAGAGAAAATCCCACAAACTATTGTTCTGTAGTCAAGTCAACCTGAGTCTTCTGCTGGTGATCTTAGCTTGGTGCATGTCATTTTAGATCTTAACAACACTTGTGCATCATTGAAGACAGATGTGGGAAATTTGCACAAAGAGGTTTCTGAGTTTAAGGAAAATTTGCACAAAGACTTGAAGGAGGTTAAAACTTTGCTTAACCAGGTGCTCAAGACCAAGCCTGCTGCTGTCACAAGTCCTCCCATTGCTCCTGCCTCATCTGCCAATGTGGATGCTCCTCAAACTGATCCTGATGAGAAGGTCACAGATCCCAGCTTGGAGAAGCTTTTTGGTGATTAAGGGGGAGATTTTCAGGAGTGTTGGCTTTAGGGGGAGGGTTTTTAATTTATTTTATTTTCAAGTACTTAAGTACTTAAGACTATTTTGCTGTGCTTGCTATGATTCTGGATAATTTGCTTGTGTTTGGATAATTTGCTTGTGTTTGGATAATTTGCTATGATATTATGGTTTTCATCTAGAAGATTTTGCAGGGTTATTAGATTCAGGGGGAGCATTTTAGACTCCTGAAATAGTTGTGTAATCATCAAAAAGGGGGAGATTGTTAATCCCAGGTTTTGATGATAACACATTGTAGCAAGCTATTATGCTTGATTAGATAAATTATGCATGATTATGACTGTTATACTCTTCATAGCCTGCTATATTGCTGGTACTAACTTGTATTGCAGGAATATTTGAGTAACAGTATAACAGTAAGCTGTTATGGTAAAACAGCCTGCTGTTACTGAGTCCTATCGGGAGCAGATTTCTTTCTGCATGAACTGATTGTTTTGTATTTATTGATAGGATTATTTTAATTGTGCATTTATCTATATATCACGTTTTTAATATATATTTAAGCTCATATTTCTTATTAAAAACGTTTTCCAAGATTATAGGAAGTATTTGACTTGGTTCCAAACTCTATCTTTATCAAACTACTTCTCTATCTTATCCATATCTATAGGAGTTGTTTTCAAACGTTTTATATCAGTTTTATCTCTTATATTTATGTCTATTAATTTGAATTATTTACTCTTCAACGTCTTATCTTATCTAATTCAAATTAGCCGTTTGAATATTTTGTATATATTCATGGGCTAGCTTTTCATACGATACAATACAACATACAACTCTATACTTTCTTGAAAAGCTTTTCTACTCTAAACCTGAGCTTGATTATATATTGTTCACGTGGTGTTTAGAGAATATAGATTGAGTTGTA
Source organism: Oenanthe sinensis (assembly GCA_028671895.1). NCBI lineage: Eukaryota > Viridiplantae > Streptophyta > Magnoliopsida > Apiales > Apiaceae > Oenanthe > Oenanthe sinensis. The sequence continues at coordinate 30,969,582 of CM053796.1, forward strand.
ATCATACTATCTTTGTATTCTTTCGATTGTATTGGAATCACTAAGTGGCAATGGTTCTAGGTTAGAACAAGGGAGCTTTGAGGATTCAGTTGTGTTATTTCTACAAGGCAAGGAGTTCTAGGAACAAAGGAATTCAGGAGTGGGACTCAAAGAATTCGAGTGTTCAAGAACAGGTTGCAGGGAGAAGATAACATCAAGCTGGAATCGTTCTGCTCAGGAGTGCTAAGGATTATAGCAGGCCACTTGTAGTGATTGGGTTCAGGGAGATATATTATTATCTTGTAATTGTTGATATCTTGATTAATAATATATTCTCTTACCAAGTTAGTAAGGGACCAGGACGTAGACCATTAGATATAGGGGTCGAACCTGGCTAAATATCGTGTGCCTACTTTACATTATCTTATCTTACTGTTTTGTACATTGCATTCATATTAGCTTGCTAAAACACTGTGAAAGAACTAAAACAGTAAGCTGTTATTAGAGGCTCAGCAGACTGCTTTCATAACAGTCAGCTATTATAGTTGGTAATCATTAAAATTGGACCTAGTCAGCCCTAAAACACCTATTCACCCCCCTCTAGGTGCATTTACACAATCTATTAACATGTTTCAATTTTTCCTCGTCGCTCAAACACTTTAATTTATTTAAAATTAAAATTTTTGAATTTTAAAATTATATTATATTTTACCTATATTAAAATATACTCTTTTATTTAAATTTTAATTAACATATTTTTAATATATTTGTATTTCTTTTTTTTAATAAAAATTTCCTAATTAAATTTAAAGAAAAATAAAAAGTTTGGTTAGTTGGTCATCCATAAGGTAAACCCTCTTTTTATACAACTCTTTTTATCATCCATAAGTTTTTTTTATACGACTTTTTTTAATGCAAGTATGATATAATCATAATTTAATTTTAAAACATATATATTTTACATATAACTCTATTATAAGTGAGTCACTTTTTGTACAACAATCTAATAAAATATCTCATTTTAATTCTAATTAAAATTATAACTTATTGATTAAATCTCATTAATATTAAAACTTATTAATTAAATCTCATAAATATTAAAATAATATTATTATTTTATCTATAAATAATTTTTACTATATATTATATTATTATAGCCGATATAATAAAAAATTTAAATTATATATTTAAATCATATAAAATAATTAATATATAATTTATTAATCTTGCTCATGTTTTGCCTGAGTTATAAGCTGGTACATAATAATGTCTGATATATGATATGTCTCTATATAAATCTATACTATATTATTATAATCAAACTAGATAAATTTTTTTGAAACACCGACGTGAACCATAGAAAAGATCCTAATTATATAATCATAATTAGAAAACAATCGTAATCATTCAATTTTAATAAAATATAAAATATTAATATCCTAACTAAAATGCATCTCTATACAAAACACACAAACATTATCTTATTAAAATATAAATATAAATAAATTATATAAAAATATATACATATAATATTAAATAAAGTTTAAATTATTATATAAATAAATTTAAATTTAAATTATAAAATAAATATTAAAATAAAAATATTAAAAACTTAAAAATTTCATCCATACATCGCACGGGACATGAGCTAGTATAATATAAAAAATATTTTAATATTTTAAGCCAATTATAAAAAGGTTTCCTAAACAGAATATAATTTTCCGATAAAAATTCGTAATTGTCTTTTTAGTCTAGTTTACGGGTTGCTCTAGTTGAATTTTGGATGTTGGACCACTTCAAAATTAAATATAATCTTGTAAGTTTCGTTTGGGCCGTAAATTTGTTCAATTCTGACTTCCGAAACTCAAAATATGACCCAAACAATGTTTGTCGTGTAATTAACACAATAATGACGATTTTTTTTAATTTAACTACAAAATAACTCTTTATGTTCAAATGTATATTATTACTAAGATATATAATATAGTTTGAGTTATAATGTGAAGCGAATTAAGAAAAATGATAGTTGTTAGCAATCTTAATAATAATTATAACTTATAAATAATTATAAATAATTAGTGTATAATATTATATAGTTATCAAGAATTGATCTTTTGATATTTGGTAGTATTTTTTTGATAAGATCCCTCTTACTCTTATTATATATAGGATATAATAGAGTAAAATAAATAAAAAATAAAAAGGGATTAAAATAATATAGTTTGCAAATTTATTTTGGGCTTTTATGTTGTTGGACCTTAGAATATAAATAATGAGCAAACCCAAACTGGCCTGCATTCTGGAGCCATCTTTTATTTTTTGTTGTGAGCTCACTTTCAACAAAAGCCAATGATGTAAGCTAGGATCTATATACAAGGTTTCATACACTCTCCCCCTCAGCAATGAATACAGCTTCTGCGTTATCCCACTGTAGAGTAACACCATCTAAATTTTTTCTTCCAAAAACTAGCAAGTCTTCTTTGAGACATTTCGACAAACACCTGGAGGGCAGGGTGTCTGCCTGTACTTTTCTGAATAAGATAAGCCCAAAATACACCTCGTTTCATTTGAAATGCACTTCATCCAATGCACCCAACAATCTTAGTCAAAACCCCAGTTTGCATCAACTGTCATTATCGACTACAAGAAGCAAAAATCGTTTCTTTAGGCCAGTTAAGTGCTCATATTCAGACACTACTATGTCAGAATCACAACCCTCTATGTTCAATGGTTTCAAGAACCTATCTTTTGAATCTTTAAAAGAGACCCTTTTGAAATTGACGCCAATTGATGTTTGTAAGTTGTCTTTGGCTCTTTCTGTTGCAATTGTAGGGATAAAATGGGCTGCAAGTGTGTTGTTTAGTCCTTTTTTCTGGATGTATTTTAGTTGGACTTGGTTGTTTTGGCCATGGATGGTTGCGGTTGCAGCGGGTGTTTACGGTATTTATTGTTTTCGTAAGCATTTGAGAGGGGAGGCTAATGAGTTTGAGCAACTGGCTGTTGTTACTTCAGCATTTACATGGTTGACACTAGTCCCACCTGCTTATTTCAATGGTTTTTTGGAGGGCTGGCCTTATGTTTTCTTTTTCGTGTATCATTATTTCTTTTTCTTTAATGTGAGTGTTAGGAAACGTATGTATGGTGATTTTAATCTTCGGGAGCATGATCCGAAATGGGATGTAAGCACTCCTACTTGGCATCGGTTATTGTTTAGTATTGGAGTTATAGCTGGTCACTGGTTTGCTGCGCTTGAAGGGCCTGAGCTGCATCTCATTCCTGGAGGATGGAGCAATGTGGGAGTTTGGGCTTTGATAATGACGACATTGTTTATGCAGTATCATTCTACATGGTATCTTGCTAAGTATTCTGAAAAGGTAGTTGTGCCGACTGCTGTTGTTCAATTTGGACCATACCGGTGGGTTCGCCACCCTATATATGCATCAACTATGCTTTTGATGGTGACCTACTTCTTGGCTCTCCGTGCACCTGTTAGCTCACTATTTACCATTGCGATATGTTTGCTGTATTATGGGCAGAAGACGCAAGTGGAGGAAACACTAATGACAGAGACTTTTGGAAAGAGTTATACGGAGTACATGGACAAAGTTAAGTACAAGCTAATCCCTTTTGTTTATTAGCTTTTCTTCTAGTAAGAACTTAGAATTTCATATCATCAATGTCTGGAATACAAGTAGTTGGCTTTTGAATGGGAGATGTATGTTAGATTGTACAATTATATATGCATTGTCTTTATGGACGATGAACATGTATTCTGTGTTTTTCAATCTCTGTCTTCACTTAAATTCTGCAGTATCTTGATGGGATGAATACAAGAGTATTAAATTAGTGCCACAACCACAGACTTAGTTTTTTGCATAAAATATTGAATGGGGTCCCCAAAAAGATCGTAGGATTATATGCCATATCACCGTAATAAGATTACATATGCATGTCTGCTTTCATTGTTTTATGTTTGGACAATTATAGTCGTGATATGGTATTCTAGCTGCATGGGCTAGAGCTAGAGAATCAAAACTCTGTTTCTAACATAAGGTAGTGAATGCCAAATTGGAACCGTGATTGTGTTATATTGTTTTTATGGTTTTAGTTGCTGCGTGTTGGTGAATCTACAATTTTTTTTAGTGCATTTATATGTAAATGCAAGCTGATAAAAATAAATGAACCATTATTTCTCGTATAAGGATTGAGAATAAATCACTTTCTGGCAAAACATGCAGAGTAAGAAAGCAGAATAATATTATATATTATTTAGGAATAATGTCAATTATAATTTATTAGTATTCTTAAATATATTAAATAAGTAGATTATTAGGGATATTCTAGGTTATAGTAATAAAGTTTTAAAAAGGGTTATTTTGTTCATATAATTATGAATATAATGGATTAGTATTAAGATGCATATATCCACTATATGCGGTTTCCTTATTATTAGGAATTTCCTGCATCACATGTTGCCTAGTTGGTGATTTGATGGAAACCCACTAGACTCGGTCTTCTGAAGTCATATATTTGGTTTCTAATTTTGGATATTGATCAGTTTTAGTCATCATGGGAAAATATATGGCAAGGAATTATGACGACTAACTTCGTGAAAGGGTTAGTATCAGTACGTTCTTAGATAGTCACGGGGTTTAATAAAGTTTTGGGTATTATAATCTGTTGTGGTAGAGGAGTTCTAGTTGTGAAAATGTTTGTAGTTTTGTATCATTGTGTATCAATCGGGCTTTTGTTATCACCAACTATAATTTCTTTTTTTTACTAAATTGTAGAAATGTATACATCTACTTTATCTAACCTTGTTAGAAAATTACGTCACTGTGGTCAGCTAAATGGTATTCTAAGTCTAATCCATATCTTGCTTCCAATAGCTACCAAAGAAACTTATGCCAAAATTAATAGATTTAAGGGGTCGTTTGGTTCAGGGATTTTTGGAATGAGGTATGAGTTTAGAATGGATAAAACCCATACCTGATGTTTGTTTCAATTTTTTTAAATTTCAACCCCATACCTCAAATCCACAAGGTATGGGTTTTTGATATCCAAGGGGGAGGTGGGTATGAGGGGAAGGTATTAGTATCAATTTTAATATATTATTTTATTATTGATTAATAATAAATAATAATAATAATATATACAATCAAACATTACTAATAATAAAAATATATATTTATATTTTTTATATAATAATACTAACTATTAATTCAATAATACTTTAAATTAAATAATTTCATTCCAGAACTAAACCAAACACATGATATCAATAATGAAATTTCATCCCCATATTACCCTAACCCGATTCCTAATACCAAACACATGATATCAATAACGAGGTCATCTGTTGTATTTCACTATTTATTTTGTTTGCCAGTTGCCTAATAACTATCCACCTCTTTCTAACTTAAAAGAGAAACCCACAGGGTTTGTCTGTAACTTACCTATGTCTGCACCATGACTGCATATATAGGTAAGGTCATGCTGTCCTAGAGGCTAGAGCTAGTATAGAACTACAAGAAGTTTATTTCTACTCAAAAGTACCCACACAAGGTTTGTTTGTTTACATATATATATTTTTAATATATGTAATATGAATCTGTAGCAGCCAACTATTTTTTTCTTTTGTATGATATTATTTTAGTTATTTAAAGTAATAGTTATCTTTCCCTGTTTTGGTCCATGTATTTTGAATAATTTATTATGTATCTGGTGGTCCAGATTTATTAAAAATATACCCAAAGCTTCACATATACAAGCACCACAGTGTGCTTGTATGAACAGTTACCTACTTTTTATATACAGATAAGTAGCACATAATAACTATATTCGGGCATATGGTGGGTGGGTTTGGGGGGGAAGGGGGTTGATGTTAAATCTAAGTATGAGCATAGAGAGGCGTCAAAAGTATTCCAAGCATTTTAGTAAATTTGACATCATACTATAAATTAGGTACATACAGGTAAGTTGATGTTTGTACTTTGTATATTAATATTTCTTGTCTTAGATTAGTCCACTCCAGCGTATGCATGTCATGGATAAATTCTTAGAATACAGATAGAAGTTGCTTTAGCTTGATCTAACATCCCAAAAGAGTATATTTGAGCTTACTTTAACAGTTATACTATACATGTTCAAGAATACTGTACTTTCTCGTAAATGAAACTGCCATGTTGGACCAAAGACCTCTTGGTCTAATGGTATATCTCGCTCCCTTTATGGAAGACCGAGGGTTCAAACCTTATCAAGGACAAGGTGGGTGGGTGTCTGTGTGAGTCTGTTCAATTATTAAAAAAATAAATAAAGAAATTGTCTTGTTAGATGTTGCCTTCATATTTCACTGAACTTCTTCGGACACATGTATATTTCTATTGAAAGTATCTTGTTCTCACATGTCATTGAACTTTCCGGGACACATTGCCTTATTCAGCTGTCAATCAGTGGTGGCTATTGCATGAACTTTCTTTTAAATCTTCACCTTGTCTTTAACAAATTTAACAAGTGGGAAGACATACTTGAGGTAGATTGAGGTGAATTTAACTGATTAACTATATAAACCTCTCCTTGATATGCAACAATTTCATAATAGTTTTCTTTGCGATAGAACTAAAACTAGCTCTCCCTCTCTGTACTTTACACTGTATATCGATTGGAAGCTTAACAATGATTCTTAGAATTTGTTCCATGTGCTGAACTGCTGATGAACTAATTCCGTCATCTATATATATATATATGCCATTTCTTCCTACATATATATTTAATTTCTTGTTATTACTTCTATTTGACTATTTGTTGTAGTTTTTAATTTGCTTTTTGCCTTGAATTCTTCATATGCCCACGTATGGGATCCATTTTTGGTTTACTTGGAGTTTTCGAAGCTTTGGTGCAATGTTTACGAGTGTAGTGTACATGTATACATTATCTTTATACACGTATTCATGTGTATGGCAATCCCTGGGTCTGAAACATTCTGTCCAGTTTTTTTTATATAAAAATAGAAATGCAACCCCTATGTTTCTGAGAGGAGTAATCTTAGCTAAAAGAGTTAATGGAAGTAACCACAAGGCAGTTTGAGGCAGGAATCTGATAAAAAGAGTCTCCTTTGTTGGCTTTAGTATCTAGGCAATATGCTTGTTTTGGCCACAAACAAAAAGTTAAGTGGGTGAACTTGGTAAAACTTATGATTGCAATGTCTTGGATGTGGATGTATCAGTCAAAGATCCTAAGCAATATATTATTATATTATGTGGCAGATAGTAGGAATGGTCTAAATTTGTTGTAGAGTTTTGTAAAAGAAATTAGAGTCTAGTTAAGCTTTGAACATGTGGGCTGCCTATCTGGTTCATTCCTTATCTGTACTTCAATGTTATTGTTGTGTTTAGATTGCATACCTTGATGTTTACTAGATTAAACTCACAGCTTATAAAATGACAATTTGGATTCAGCTGTTGTGCCAGCCTCATCTTTTATATAATTGAATCAGTCAGTGGCCACGATTGATTAGACCTTGGAAAAAGTTTGTCCATTTTGATGGATCGTATTTTGAGGCAACGATAAGTTTTTGTTCCTGTTTTTGTAGAATGAATGTCCCTTGCATGTTTCTTTTGCATCTGGGAAGCTATATTTCTTTTAACAATTATGGTAAAATTATGCGCATGGTTAAATTTTACACCAAATTCGTTCACCAGCGCTACTCTTTTTTTTTTTCATGCGACTGGAGAGACCAAAGTATGAATGTGACGGCCAATATTTTAGAGACTCCGCCGAGGCCGCACATTCGACTGTTAACGAGTATTCAACAACTATACTCACATATATGCAGATCAACAGATAACCCTAAAGATCATTGGCAATTAATTAAGTCACCGAGATTGCTGCAGGTCTTGGAGGGGGGTCGTAGTTGATTCTTACCTGTAGATTTGGTCCTCTCGGGTTTATTTAGTTTATGGTGTCCGTCTTGTTTTACGCTCCCAAATCACAAATAATTAGTATTTGATTAGCAGATAAAAAATAATAAAATGTGTAAATTTGCAAAATTCTCTGTGTGCTTCTATTTAAACTGCCTAAAGTCATTTAGTAAATATTTAGAAACCCGCACAACTGTAGTAAGACTCGACCTGAGCTTTCCTCCGTTCTCTCAAAAATAAACTTTAAATAAAAGGCATTTATGGAAAATTTTGACCTTTTAGAACAACTCTAACGTTAAATCCAAAACGATTATAACCATTATTAAAACTAGATTTTGACCCGTGCAATGCATGGATATTAAATATATTCTATTATTAACTTAGTTATATATATTAAAATTATTAACACCTTTACAATTTTAAGGAGTTTTAATACATTAATATATTATAATATTTGTAATTTATCTAAATTATATATCTATATATATCAATTGGAGATTATAAATAAAATAATTAATGTTAAAATAATTAATAACTTTTTACTGTAATATGAGTTGTATTTATATTTTTTCTATATAAAAACAGTAAAATTAATTTATTGTGAGTTATTTGATAAATTTATATTGAATTTAAAAATTAACATTATAATTTGAGTAGTTGAAGCATGAATTTCAATTCAATAATGTGTGAATATGTTTGAATTAGACGCATTTAATACCTAGATTAAATTTGAAGAGATTTTTCGGTGAATTAGACTTAATAAGTAAAAAATATTTGAATACAATGAAGATGGATTTGTCATGATTTAGAATAATGTATATTTTCATTAATTTGTATTTTATATTATTATTAATTAAGTTGAATTTGAGTAGGTAAATTTTTATTAGAGACAAATTTAAATTATATTATTATAGCCGAAAGATTAAAATGTTTGATCTGTCGGTACTGTAACACGTGCCAGAAAAATAGGGGGTCGTAGTTGATTCTTACCTGTAGATTTGGTCCTCTCGGGTTTATTTAGTTTATGGTGTCCGTCTTGTTTTACGCTCCCAAATCACAAATAATTAGTATTGGAATAGCAGATAAAAAATAATAAAATGTGTAAATTTGCAAAATTCTCTTTGTGCTTCTATTTAAACTGCCTAAAGTCATTTAGTAAATATTTAGAAACCCGCACAACTGTAGTAAGACTCGACCTGAGCTTTCCTCCGTTCTCTCAAAAATAAACTTTAAATAAAAGGCATTTATGGAAAATTTTGACCTTTTAGAACAAGTCTAATGTTAAATCCAAAACGATTATAACCATTATTAAAATTACATTTTAACTCATGCAATGCACGAATATTAAATATTTTATATTATTAACTTAATTATATATAATAAAATTATTAACACCTTTACAATTTTTAGGAGTTTTAATACATTAATATATTATAATATTTGTAATTTATCTAAATAAAAAAAATATATATATATATCAATTGGAGATTATAAATAAAATAATTAATGTTAAAATAATTAATAACTTTTTACTGTAATATGAGTTGTATTTATATTTTTTCTATATAAAAACAGTAAAATTAATTTATTGTGAGTTATTTGATAAATTTATATTGAATTTAAAAATTAACATTTTAATTTGAGTAGTTGAAGCATGAATTTCAATTCAATAATGTGTGAATATGTTTGAATTAGACGCATTTAATACCTGGATTAAATTTGAAGAGATTTTTCGGTGAATTAGACTTAATAAGTAAAAAAAAAAAACTGAATACAATGAAGATGGATTTGTCATGATTTAGAACAATGTATATTTTCATTAATTTGTATTTTATATTACTATTAAATAAGTTGAATTTGAGTAGGTAAATTTTTATTTTATATTATATTATTATAGCCGAAAAATTAAAATACTTGGTCGATCGGTACTTTAACACGTGCCAGAAAAATAAAGTACGAGGATAATTCACGTTTGAAGGTCTTTTTCTTCCACGGTTTATATAGATCGATTTGATATCAATTCTAGAAAAAAGGATTTCCGGAATCTACACTCTACTCTAGGGGTGAGGATATCCGAGAGATAAATAACATATTTATATTAAATAAAATAAATTTATAAAAATAAGAGAATATATAATATTAATGTAAATATTATAAATTTTATATTAAATATCAATAAAAATATAAATAAAAAATTAATTTACTTAAATATTAATTATCTCGTGTTTCGTACGAGTTATAAACTTGTATAACTATAATTTCAAATATAGAATTTATGTTAGAATGGGAGTACCCAATTTTTAGTTGAATTCAAAATTAAGGCCTTCTGACCTCTGGTTACAATTAGTTTCTTGAAAATTAATCAACTGTTTTTTATATTTGATTTTCTACTTGAATCATGATTTTATTGGGAATTTTGACATTTTTCGATTTTCTTCGTCAAATCAGCTATCAATTTCGTATTAAAATAATATCAATTTTAAATCGAAATATTATATCCTAATTTTGGTTCAGATCATTAATAATAATGATAAAATAATAATAATATTAAATTTTAATATTTTACTGATTAGATTCAAATTTTAAATTTATATTAATATATATTTAGAGTTATAAATATGTTGCTAATGAGTATCCAATCTTTGACACATGGTAGTATTTGGATAAACTATCTCTTAGCCTTATTATATATATATATATATGGTGTTATAAAATATTTTTTGATGTTAAAATAAAAGTAACCTTCCAATACTAATTGCATTTTATAACTATTTTTTTTTAAGTTTAACTAATATTAGTTTCAAAAAAAAAGTTTAACTAATATTTTTGTCTAATACTTTCACTTTCATTTTAAAAGTGAATTAACTTGCACTCTATTTATAATTAATTAATAATATGGTAAAATAAATTATAGCCATGTTTGATTTTAAATATATAATCAATTATTCATTTATACATTTTTTCATTCAATTATAATTATATATTAGGATAATATTTTTATAGCTTAATCCTATATTATAATTATAGAACTAGATATAACTATTGATTGAATTTGCTCTCAGCTATCCTCCATTCTCTCAAAAATTCGATTTCACTCTTCAGCTTTAAAATATTTAATAAAAATTGTGTCGTTCTATAAACTTGTCTATAACATACCATTTACGTGTGTTATTAGGAGTTTTAGTGGGGATGTGGCTCGTTTTTTCTATTAATTCTAAAAACACTAGCGAGCGTAGAATTTGTAGATAAAAAGGATCTTGACATTAAATATCACTTAAAAATAAAGTACAAAAAGTCGTAAAGTGGAAGACCAATGATAACGAAGATATACATTTTTAATAAAGTGAAAAGGCCTGCTTATCTTACGCCCCAAAATCTGGGTGTATGCCCCTAGTGGTTTTGCTTTTTGTATCTGCAGCTGAAATTAAACTGGAACTAAAAAACTAATTTTATTTTTGAGAAGATACTAAAATTCTAATTTAATTGTAGTTAATTTTTAAAATTGTCAAAATTACTAAGTTTTTAATTATTTTTCGAGAGTTATCATTCTTTCATTTGGGACTGAAACTGATGTTAATCCTGACTTGTTTATACCGTCCAACAATACCAGATTATATGACAAGTCAAGAAACGAACTAATTGCTGATAGCTGGGTAGAATAAATTAAATAATTAATATTGTGGGGTTGTAAATATTAATATAACGTTGTTATTTAAAAGATGTGACACCAGTTTATACATACATTTTTGTTTCAGGAGCAAGGAATTTTGCGCACTGATTTTGATCATGACAACCACTTTATTAATTTTCCTGTTTCGGCATGTCTTTCAAATACAGTAAATGTATTACGAGATTAACAATCTTTCCACCATATCATCAAAAAAAAAATTGAATCTTTCCACCAAATATTATAAATATGAAATTATTATATATTAATTCTTTCAAAAGTAAAGTGTAACAATGAAACTTAATTTTGACGCACTAAAAATAAATATCGAGAGTGTTGATTTTAATATAATCACAATCATTTCGATTCCGGATTGAATTCATTAAATCAAACGTGACGCTTATTTTTCTTGGATATTCAACTCTGCATAAATAATTAAACAATGTGCCAAAATTGCGGGGACCTGGAATTTAGGATAAAATCATATATAAAATAGCCAAACAGAAGAGGTTAAAAAGAGGTGAATAAATAAATTTAAGAAGAGTAAAAAAAAAACACTTCCATCATTCACACATTATATCCTGTATATAATTGGAATAAGAGAGTTAATGTGGTTTGGTCGTCATAGCTAAAAGAATAAATGTATAAATATTAGATTTTATTTAACTAGTTATTCAAGGTTTGATTCTCCACGAATATAAAAATAATTTAAAATTATTCTTAAATATTATTTGTAAATAATATAATCAAGATTTGATTATTAATCAATATTAATAACTAATTTAAAAGAAAACATATAATATTTTGATATTAAAATTGAATAAAATATAATTTTTTTAAAAATACACAATTTAATTATAAAATTATTATAAATTATTTAAAAAAAAAAATCATTTATCGTATGAGGTGTAAGCTAGTAAATACTCCGTATAACTTAAGCAGGGTTATGTGGTGCTAAAGTGCTGAGATACAAACCGGATATGTCATATGTGTATGCGTGTATATTTTTCAGTGTTTTCCGAATTTTCAAACTTGGCGTTCCATTCGTACCCCTGTCCGTTACTTGCAGAATGCATTCTGACTTGTGCATAAACAGCCGTTTTTATTTGACCAGAAGTTTCTCCATTTTTTATAGATGGTTTCAATTTTTGACACATATTTTGTGTATTTTGAATTTATAGTAAAATTTATTTTTTTATTTTTTTTTCTGAATTAAAATATAAATTCTATATTTTAATTAAAAAAAATAAAAATAATAATTTTTACTATACAATCAAAACACATAAAAATGTGTGCCAAAAATCAAAACTACCGTGAGGGAGTATATATATACTCACCAGTCACCATGTACTCAAAAAAAATTCATAATCCCCCGCGTTAATTTTATAATTCAAATTAGTTAAATTTAAAATTAAAAGTTATTTTATGTTAATATTTTTTGATAAGTTTGATATCATACATAATTTATACATTATTAAAATATGAAAATAAAAATAAAATTTATAAGTTACACATATAAATGATAATATTAAAATTTATCAAATAAAACTACAAAAATAAAATAAATTAGTTAAAAAATATCAACTACCAAATTTTAATTCCAAACTATTTTTTAATTTTAAAATATTTCTTCAATCTATTATATAAAAACACATTTTTTTACCTAAAGATTAAAAACAATTTTTAAGTCGTCGAATTTAAGCTTACACAAAGTCCCTGAGAGGTTAGAGGTTTTTGAAAGATATTAAAGTGATTTTTAATTTTTAATTAAAAATTATAGTTGTATAATATATTTAAAAAAAATAGAAAAGGCGAAATACTTAATGATTCACATCACAAATAGAATAAATAAATTTTTGAGTCAGGAAAATGTTAAAAGTGTACGTGTTAGGAATGAGATTCACCTGCACTTATGTAGTAGATGGGACGAATGAATAAATGTCTATTTTTAAACTTTTTATTTTTCTTTTCAATAATCAACCTCTATATCTGAAATTGAGGTGTTGGATATGATTAATGGTTTGTGTAAATAAAATTTGGAATAGAAAAATCAACACAAACTATTGACTTTCAATTTAATTTGTATATTAGAATTGAACTAATACAAATTTGAAATTCAAGAATAAATTTCAGTTTTTTATTCTTATAAAAAAAACAAAATAATTATAATTTTTCAACTCGCATAACAATGTAATCAAGTGCAGACATAATAAACAACATGTATTGCAAGCTCATGCTCTACTGCACTAAGTACTAAAATTAGAAACAAACAAAACATTCTTTATATTTTTGCACTTCCTATTCCTAACTAAAACTTAGAACATGACAAATTTCTGATTCCGCTTCATATCTCTGTCATTCTTATCTACTTCTCTCTTCAAATTTCATTTGTAAACTTGTCACCTTCATGCTCAAATTTGATCAATAATGAACATAAGTTGTGCTATTTTTACTTGTATGTTACTTCTACAAGTCTCCATGAATTTAGTTAATTGAGCATGTCATGAACTTTATTTGAATTAGATATAACTACACTTCTCGACAATTCAATGTGCTTCATAGAAAGACTTCTCGATAACTTTTTTTGTCTAACTTCTCGACAAATATGTTTATACACTTCTCGACATTCTTCATTGTAACACTTCTAGACAAGGACTTCTTGATAGCTTATGCAACTGATTTCTCAATAAACTTTTTGGGTAGACTTCTCGACATGAGTCTTTAACACTTCTCAGCAACTTGTATACTTACTTCTCGATAGCAACTTTGTAGCAATTCTCGATATGCATCTTTTAGACTTTGCTACATATTTCAAGTTGGGCTTCTCGACAACTTCAATTATGGACTTTGATACATATTTCATTCTAGACTTCTCGACAACTTGCCTTAGACACTATTCTTCATTTTGCAATCCTTATTTTGCTTGGTCTTATTTCTCCTATTGCTAAAATAAATTCTTAAACTTTTTTTAGGACTTTATTAATGACCATACTAAGTACATTAGAATTACATCATGTGAATTTTGATAACTCGAAGTTACAAAAAAAAACTAAGTCCTTGAATCCCCATACAACAAATTGATCTAAAATTGATTATACAATAAAATTGTAAGTAATAATCGTTTGTCTTGATCTACAAAGTGTAATAAATTTTTTACAGAGTCCAACTTATAATAATAGAGTTTTAAAAAGCTGATAGCTTAATAAATAAATGAATATTCTTTATGGTACCACTGTATAACTGAGTTTTACCAATGATACCATCACATTTTTTGCTTCTATCTATTATAACCCTATATTTTTGATTTTCTACGTATGGTATCCTTCTATTAAATAAAAAGTAATAAAAAAATAATATAATTGATTTCAGACCGGAAAACAAATTATATATTTGAAATCTATGCGAAAAAATGTATGAAACAAACATTCGAATAATGTAAAATAGAGTTAAAATAGTAATATATATTAAAATTTCATAACCAAACTTTTATCATTAATATATCACTCGTTTTGCCTCCGTTTTACATGATTTAAAAGTCTGTTTCATATATTTTTTCATAAAAATTTTAAATATACAATTTGTTTTCTAGTTTGAAATTGATTCTATTATTTTTTATTACTTTTTACTTAATAGAAGGGTATCATACGTAAAAACTAAAAATACAGAGTTATCACAGATAGAAACAAAAAATGTGAAGGTACCTTTGACAAAAACCAATTGTACAGTGGTACCATTGACAAAAGTTAATTGTACAATTGTACCATAGAGAAAATTATAAATAAAAAAGTACGAATAAATTAAAATTTTATGAAAAATAGAACAAGTTGCGTGGTGGCCGAGATGAATTTTCCATCCCAAACTATTAAAATTGACCTGTAATGTATTAAAAGTAGTGTGAATGTCAGGATCCGAATCGGTGTATAGCCGTTTGTGATTACTTAAATTTAAAAAAAGTTATTTATTTCATTTTTTTAATACATATTTTCATATATTTTTTAAAGATAAATGTTTGTTTTAGAATTTTGAAACCAAATATTATTTTTAAAATGAAAAACAAGTTACTTATTTTCAGAAAAAGTACATACATACCTGTTTTTTCTGGAAATATGAGCTTATTTCCAGAATTTATGGGAGCCAAACACCCCTAACTCTTGAAACTATATTTTTCGTAAAAATGTCAAAATATTGCTATATTTCAATTATATAAAATAATGGATTTTTTAGCCATCTAAATGAATACAGAAGATTTATATTATATACTAATACATTTTCTTATTTAGATAAAATATAAGAAAACAAAAAACAAAATGTGTAGTGTGTGCTCATGGTTTTATAATGTGACGACGAATTTCTAAAACAAGCGGCCTTATTAGAAGTTAGAACTCGTGAACTTCAGCTATAAATCTGTCATTAACCATTTATGACAAAGCGTGTTAAAAAAGAAAAAAACATTTAATGTATTATACACAAAAAGATTTGTTCTTATCGACAAAACTAGCCTAAAATATTTTATCAAAAGAACTAGCCTAAAATATTTAGATTAATATATTATTGAATATTTTTTAAAGTTAAAAAATGAACTTATATTAGCAAACTTTTTGAGAATTTTTACTGGCAAATTTACAATTTAGAATATTGTATTCATAATTATTAATAAATAAACATCCATTGTTTCATGTATACGTTTTTTTTGGGTGTGTCCGATGTGTGCACATGGACACTTATTAAATACTAAATTTGATTTATTTTAATGAGTGATAATCTTATACATACAGAGTCCATCATTATTAATAAACAAAAAACTAATAAAAATTTGATAACTAAACTTCTAATGCATTTACACAGACATCCACTACAAAAACCGGTCTCTTTCTATATTTGTGAGTTTTTGGTTGTCTTTTCAAACCAAACATTTCCAAAGTGAGAGCATCTTCAATAGTTACTACAAAATACTAGGTCGTCGTGCATGGTCACATTACATAGTTGTTTCTTGATTTTTATTAAATAATACATATATTATTATATATTAATTAGAAAAATTGTATATTTGCAAGTGAAACTGAAAAATAAAATATAATCGATAAATTTTCTTTTAATTATTATTTAACCAACCTCTAATATTAATCATTTTATTCATCATCACTCAACTTTTAAAAAAACTATATATAATTAATGAGAATAAAGTTTGTGAGATTATATTAGGAAAATCATCTAAGGTACACGTGTTTTTTTTTGAGAATATTTTTATAATTGTATATAATTCTCTGTATTTACAATAACACCCTCGTATATTTATATAATTTTTTTTATTAATCTTGAAAAAATTATGTGAGATAACAAGAATATTAATCTCATAATTAATAGAGTACTTATAATTTTTTGTTAATCCAGTGATAATCGGTGTTGACGCAAAGCCGGTCAAAACAACCCCTCCCTCCCCTTTCACATTCCCCAATACAAGTGTACAACCCCCTTTGTCCATCTCCCATATAAATATAAAATACTACAGCACAGCACAGCTTATAATACACGCACTGACCATTTCTCTTCATATTTTACACACACCTCTCGGATCCAATACCGAGTCAACCCCAACTCGTTCCTCAACTCACGACTACTACAAACACCCTCAACACGGATCTCAACTATACTCACCACCATGTCTTGGACGACGGCGTCGTATTGGTGTTATCGATGCACTCGCTTCGTTAGGGTTTCATCTAGTAATGACCACGTCATCTGTCCGTACTGCGACGGCGGTTTTGTGGAGGCCGTTGATTCTACTCCGGCGCCGGAATCTCAACGCCGACGGTTCTCTGCTGCTGAGATGTATGTTAGTGATCGTGCGGCGAGGAGGCGGAGGAACGGAGGCGATCGGTCGCCGTTTAATCCGGTGATTGTGTTGCGAGGAGCGGCCAACGGCGGAGATCAGGGGGGAGATGGGGGAAGTTTCGAGCTTTTTTACGATGACGGTGCCGGAAATGGATTGCGGCCGTTGCCGGAGACGATGTCGGAGTTTTTGATGGGATCTGGATTCGATCGGTTGCTTGATCAGTTATCGCAGATTGAAATGAACGGATTAGGCCGGTCGGAGCATCCGCCGGCTTCGAAAACGGCCGTGGAATCGTTACCGAGAGTCGAGATCGTTGATCGCCACGTCAGCGTGGAGTCTCAGTGTGCGGTGTGTCATGAATCGTTTGTTTTAGGATCGGAGGCCAGAGAGATGCCGTGTAAGCATTTATATCACTCCGATTGTATTCTCCCGTGGCTCGCGATGCGTAATTCGTGTCCTGTTTGTCGGTTTGAGTTGCCTACGGAGACGAGTAATGAGAATTCTGAGGGAAATGTAGAGGATGAGGCGGTTGGATTGACGATTTGGAGGCTTCCTGGTGGTGGATTCGCGGTTGGGAGGTTTGCTGGTGGACACAGAGGCGGAGTAAGCGGAGAACGTGAGCTCCCGGTTGTTTTTACGGAGATGGATGGCGGATTTAATAATAATAATAATAATGGCGGTGGTGTGCCAAGGAGGGTTCAATGGGGATCTCGGAGTAGTAGAGTGAGAGAGGGTGGAGTTGGGAGGGCTTTTCGAAATGTGGTGTCATTTTTTGGGAGATTAAGGAATTCGAGTCATTCTAATTCGTTATCTTCCAGCTCGGGGAATCCGATTAGCAGGAGCAGAAGTGTGTCCAGCTCGACTTCAAGTTCAGTGTTTAGTAGATATGTGAGGAGGCGTCGTGAAAGGATGGATTTTGCATAGAATGAATTGATTAAATGTTTAATTTTAATGTCTAGACAGGAAAGTTTTATGTTGAAAGCTATTATGTTTTTTAATCAAAGAAAGATGTAAATAACAGTAGAATTTTGCTGAATTCGAGATTATAATTCTAAATTTTAGTTTTGAAGTTTTTCGGAAGTCTATTCGAGTTTTATGATTTTTGTCTTTTGGGCACTTCTGGTGGTGATATTTGCATTGTGTTTCCTACTTTCTTGGAACTGCAGATTAATCCAAGATTCTGCATTTCAGAAATATTAGAAGGACCTGAAAGTTGGAAGCTGCTGATCAAATTGTAAGGATCATTTATGAGTGTTGTGCATGTTTTTTTTAATATAACAAGCCTAGTTGAATTTCATATCAGTAGTTTACTTCATAAACCTTGCATTCTTCTTGTTGTGGTTCTTTATTTGTCACACACAGACTCAGGGTAGGCATTGTGTTCGATTTGCAACACAAACACACCACACACAAACACAGGCCAGGCAATGGGAAGGCTAGGCACTTTGTTTTATTTGCAATATATTGGTAGGCTTTATAATCGAAAAGTCTATGGAGCACAGGTGTTGCACAAACAAAAGCTTGGAAAGTTCATAGAGAATGGATTCCCTATAGGAAAGCAATTGGAATGCAAGTACTGTGTTTGGTCTAAAATTGGCTATCCAGAAGTCTTCTTTTTATCAACTATAGGAAAGGTGTCTTGTCTTTATTTTTATGACAAGCATCAAATAAAGGAACTTCTTTTATGAAAAACTTTTATTAGTTGGTCTTTCTAGGAAGTCGCTGAATGAAATTTAGCATGTAAATGATGGAAATTTTAGCGGTATTTTCTTCAATATCTGCTCTCTATACTCTGAAACTCACTAGTTTGTCCAATTTTAACTTTCAATGTGGAGAACACACATGCACTGTTGTGCATGCTCTGAGTTGCACGGACCTCAGAATTTGGACAGTGGATTGGTTTCACTGTTTCCTTGTGGATTTACACTGCAGATAGAAATGAACTCCACAGCCAGGGAGTTGGACAAACTTGGCTGATATCACCAATTCAAATTTTGCACATGCTGTCTTGGATGAGTGCATGCTCTGCTGAATGGCATTTAGACTAATGTAGTACAGTACTGTTTAATTTGGATAAGTTCTATTTTCTCCTTTTATAGACTCCCCCAAATATCTGCTAATGTAGAGGTAAAGTTTCTTGGTCTTGATGATTATGGCTCGTAGATTTGGCATACTCTTGCCCCTCTGGGCAATAACTGTCTAGGTGGATACTATGCGTGACGAAACATATGATTTGTAACATACATGTCATCGCATGACCTGCCTTCACTTTTAATTAGCTGAGATTTATGTTTCGGCTAAATAAAAGTTTTCTGGCTCTCTCTTTACCCTTCATGATATTTTCTGGGACTCCTGGTGGGGAATTCACATCTGTATTGTAAATTTTTGCTAACTTTTGTTGCTGTCTTTGCCTATTGAGTTTACTTTCCAATGTGGAAAAATCAAAGGTTAATCTGAGGTTTTTCATTAAAAAAAAACATAAAGAGAAGCCGAAATTTGGAAGCTTCTGATGAAATTGTAAGGATAATTTAAGATTTTATGGTATGCTCTGCAGTTTCCTTTAACAATTTCATTAATTTGAATTTCATATAGTTTACTCCTTAATTCTTGCATTGTTCTTGTTGTGCTTCTTTGTCACACTCATGCGTGCAGCCGTGCACACACACGAGCTAGCAATGTTCTTAAACTATAAGTTTTCTTGTCAAGTAGGTAGGATTAACTAAAGATGTCTTGTCTTTATACTTTAATGTCAGGCATCAAATAAAGGAAGTTCGTTGATTAAAAACTTTTGTCAATCATCCTTGTAGGAAATCACTGAAACTTTAGTATATGATTGAAGTTAATTGTAAACGATCTTTATAGAAAATCCCGTCTGGTGGTAGTTCCATATATATTTTACGATCTGATACAATTGGTTGATTTAACTTTCTTTTCAGAGACACATGCACTGTTGCCTATGGCCCGAGTTGCATGGACCGTCAAATTTTTAACTGATTGTTTTTACTGTATCCTCTTTAATGTGCAGACAGGAGGGAAATGAACTTTGCAGGCTAGGGAGTGGGGAGGTGACAAACTTTGTTGATTTCACCGTTTCAAATTTGGAAATTTGCATTTTGCACAGTACATACTGTGTTTTATGGGACTGCATACTTTGCTGAATGACATTTAGACTGATATTATAGGGTGTTGGTTTTGATAACATGTTTTTAGTACTAAGTCATCGTCTTGGATAATTTTACACCCGAGTTTTAAATAGGGAGAAAAGTAAATGGAAGGTAAGTAAAATTATAAAATTTGCATTCCTATTCATGCTTCGAGTTTTTTTATGAAATAAAGCAAGGGGAGAGGAATGCAAATTTTACATACTTTCTTCCCAAAACTTTCACTCCAAAAGTGGAATGCAAGTGAAAGTAAGTGGAAGCCAGAAATTAATTGTTTTTAGAGTTACCAATATACCCTTACCAACTCAATCATACTAGTAACTTTTTAAATACAGGGATAAATTAATAATTTAACTATTTACGTGCTTTCCTTTGACTTGGGAGCACGCTAATGAAACTGCTTTCCTTTGACTTGGGAGCACGCTAATGAAACTGGTTTCACTCTACATTTTCTTAAACTCGGGAGCAAGTGAGTAAAATTGATTATATCTCAATTCACTTGCATCCTCTTACTTTCTACCCTTAAAAAAGTTCGGAGCAAGGCTTAATCCTTAACATCTGTATGCATATGTATACATAGTGGTGTTCAATATGTATAAAGGTTTTGCATCTCATCTTTTTATTGACTTGCTAATAGCTGGCTAATACAAGGAAAGCCACTTGCTCTTGACGATCATGGTTCATATAATATGACTTGCTCTTTCACAGCTATATAATAGCTGTCTAGGGGGAGGATATGGGTCATATAACGGTGAAAGATATATAATTTGAAACATTACATGTCACATCCCATGACCCTACTTCACTCTTTGCCACTTCAAGGAGTGCCGCAGCTTCATCCTAGGCCCCGGTTGGGAGCATGTTGACCCAATTGCATAGTTGAATCCCATGTGCCCTTTCTCCCCAATCTGAGTCAAGTGCGGCCCTCCTACCTAGGGTGTGCCTCTCCCTTAGATCACCCCTCCCTTTGAATCTTCTTGGTGAGCTGGTTCAGGTCCAGTATATTGATCCTGTAAAACTACGTGTCTCGATTATCGTCGGTTGTGCAAAGACGCGGTGGAATGTTTTTTACGATGCTTGCTATATTTGATCAGTTTCTCCTTAGAGACCTTTTGCAATTACAGAGTCCATCCATTCCATTACCCCTCCCCCGGGACCCTTGAGCGCTGGAAAGTTGGACTTGAGTTCGTGCGGTTAAAAGATGATTGTTACCGTTGATCCACGAATTTTAAAGAATTTGCAAATAACAAAGTCATATTTACAAAGAGCTGACATAATATGGGTGCTAATTTACCATATCAATTAGCTTGTGTTGGTATTAATTAGTAATTGACAACTCAAACAAGTGTTGCATACTGTTCGAAAAAACATTCACAGTCTTGGCCATAAAAAAAACATTTACAATCTTTATTAAGACAATTCGTTTCTACATGCACAGTTCACACTGTTATAATTAAATTAAAACCAATGTATAAAATAAATAAATGTTATTGACCTTTACGTGCAATCTAAATAGCATTTTCCAGTTCCGAAATTTGAGATGAGCTAACTAATTAAAAATCAAACCAATGACAACAATTAACATCCCCAGAAACAAGGCGAAAAATCTTCGAAAAGGAGTGGTATAAGAAGAATGATCTTGTGGGTTGAAGCCTTTGCCAAGGAGATGATAAATGGAGACATGGAGGAATACTCCACAAGCAACAGCCTGTGTTAGAACATAGACCCAATCAGCAGCATCATTTTGAGCAGTTTCTTTGATGATAAGTGACACTATTATTCCGATGGGGGTCGAAATTGCGAAAGCAAATGAGTATGCAATGCTTGTCAATACTGGTCTTTTTGGTTGCATTCGAAGTACAACAAATCCCAGTGCTAGTGCTAGGACAACCTTGTGAATGCAAAGTGTCCACAAATATCTCCAGGCATATCTGTCGCGTTCTGTTAAATCATTAAAACGAGTTAGACGAGGATTTAAATGGAGAAATTAAGGCATTCTATGTGTTTTTGTGTGCGTGCGTGTGTGTTTTCAAAAACAAACTAATTTCAGGCTAAAAACTTAGTGATTAGTGACCGTGATTTTTATTACTGTAACCGGTGTTTAATAGCTGGTATTTAGTGTTTGCATACTAAAATGGTCACTAGGGGAACATGATCATATATTAAGAACTCTGTCTTGGTGTGTGTAAGAGACATGCTTTATTACCTGCTAATCCAATGGTAATACCCTCAAAAGCTGAGTGCAAAGAGAGTCCCAAAATGACAAGAATAGACACTTCAACAGCAGCTTTGCTCACTAAACTTGGAATGCTATTGTTATCACTCGTCACAGACTCTCCTTCTTTTAGCCCTGCTTCCACTCGAACAAGAGCCTGTGCTTCTCCATCCTTGTTCTTCACCTTGAATAATATCGACTCCACGAATAATACGATAACATATCCAATCAGTACAAACAAGAAAGGTATAAAAGATGAACCCTCGGTATAATCATCAGACACATTGGCTGAATCTTCCAGGAAATGCATTGATATTGCAAGAAACACACCACCAGCAAATGAGTTTCCAAGCACTAAAAAATTGGACTTTGCCCTGAAGAGTAATGGAATCAATCCACACACAAAAGTGACCAAGAATATGATCACCAAACACCAGATTTTCACCACGATTAGACTCCGTTCGCTCAAATCTACATCGAGGCCTTCGTCTTCGTAGTGAGCCTTGATCATTGAGAATTGTAACAAGAAACATAATACAACTGCAACAAGAGAAGTTGATGACTTGAGTGAAGCCATGTTTTATGAGCCTAGTATCTTGAAAATTTGCTTCAAAATTATGCTGCTTTTTATTGTTGTATATATTTACAAGAACTTGAGAATGGGAAATGTGATGATATTATGAAAGTTTTCTTACAAGAGCTAGAGCTTGGAGGTTTATATAAGCTTGGTTGTGGATATGATATTGGATTTATTTATTAAAATCCTCTCTCAAGTGGTGGTGACATGGAATTATTCAATAAAATAAAAAGCTAAAATTTGTATACGAAACGCGTACAATATTCTTATCGTCTAACCAATGTTGACCTTACTTTTTAAAGATTAGCATGAGACAAGTTGATGGGCTCACACGGTTTTGGGCCTACTCATCAATTCCATTGACTACAAAGATCCTGTTTGACCCCCAATATATCATCCTGATTCAGTTTAATTCGGGTCGAGAGTAAAACCGCAATCAAATCATATAATAGCGGTTTATATAAATTTCAATTTAACTTGTAATTAATAATCCACTTAAATTGACACTTATTTGTAAGGTTATAAATCAAATTAATAATCCAGTTAAATTGAGGGAATATTGCCGTCATTCTGACCTCCTGGTTCGACTCTGTCTCACCCACACACATATATATATGTGTGTGTGAGCCAAAGTCAAACCCAAAATGTGAGACAACAGAGGATAAGCCCTCAACCATCCAATCGTGCTCCTCTACAGTTATATTTAAAAAAAGATATACACATAACTGTTTAAATTTAAACAGTTATATTTAAAAAAAGATGTACATGTTTTTTTAATTTATAATTTTTTTTTTGAAATTAACCGTACTTGCATCACTTAAATAAGATATTCATGTATTAAAAATATTATTAAATTATCATCTAATAATAATTTTTGTATTAATATAAGAATTTTGTCGAAAGAAGAACTAATCAAGAACAATGTAATCATTGTAAGTAAAATTTTAATAAACTATCTATAAACATTCATGTTATCCGTACGCTTTCCGTTACTTCCACGAGTACCTGCATAGTTACGTGTTATCAACCATTTTGACATTTGATTAGAAATATAGACAGATTACCTTTCAATTATTATTACGGTACACGTTATCAACCATTTTGACATTTGATTAGAAATATAGAAGGATTACCTTTTAATTATTATCACAGTACATGTTATCAACCATTTTGACATTTGATTAGAAATATAAACGGTTTATCTTTTAATTATTAAAAATAATAAATTATATATTTTAAATAAATTAAATAGTTAATTTGATTATTTATGTAATTTTGTACATGAGATAAATTAATTTTGAATCATATTTATATTATGTGTTTAAAATCTCATTAATATATTGTTATATATTTATATTAATTAACATAGATTAATAACTTGTGCAAAACATTAATAAATTTTTATTAATAAAAAGAGTTTCGAATATATTAAAATATTTTAATCAAAATTTAAATAAAAGAGTATGTTTTAATATAGATAAAATATTAACATAATTTTAATATTCAAAATTTTTTATTATAAATTTGCAATTTTAAATAAATGAAAGTTTTGAGCAATTAGGAAATTGAAACATGTTATTAGATTGTGAGTACAACTCTATATTTTAATTAAAAAAGAAGTTTGTTTAGAAATAAAATATAAAAATATATATAATATAGATAGAGCACATTAATAAAATTTAATTAATATAAATAAAATAATAATATTATTTCAATATTCACAAAAATTAAATAATAAATTAAGATATTAAATAAATTAAAGAGGATGACTAATGAGAAAATTAAAACAAGGTAGTATATTGATTAAAAGAATATGTTTGAAATTGAGTAAGAGACAAACACATGTATTTGAGTTGAGTGGGACACAAAAAGACCGTACGACGAAACAAACATTTGCTTTAAATGAATTAAATATTCAATTTATTTATTTATGTTATTAATATTTTTTATGTAATATTTTACATGGGATAAATTAATTTTGAATCATATTTATATTATGTGTTTAAAGTCTCATTAATATATTGTTATATATTTATATTAATTAACATAAATTAATATAATATATATTATTGTATATAATATATGATTGTTTATATTATATTAATATTTTATAATATAAAATATAAAATTAATATAATATAATATCAAAACTTATCAAAAAATTATACCTATGTGTATGTCAAAATATAAATATATTTATAACCCGTATATTAATTTGTTATTTATTATTAAATGAATGTGTTTCAAATCGAGTAGGAGATTGAAGTTGAGTGGGACACAGAAGGACCAGAACGACGACATACCAAACATTTGCCCCGACGCCTTTAATAATACTAGATTTTAACCCTGCGATGCACAAATATTTTATTTTATTAATTAAATTATTTATTTTAAAATTACTAATATTTTTATAATTTTAAATGTCTTAAATTTTTTAACTTGTTTAAATTATATATTTTTAAATCAACCGAATTAAATATAAATAATTTTATTGCTATAAAATATGTAAAATTTTGTGATTCAAAATAGTATGAAAATGATTTTTTAATATATCAAACATATGTTTAATATATTTAAGACTATACATATTATATTTAAATATATTTTTATAAGATTTATATTATGTTTATTTTATATAAAATTTAATAGATAGTATGATATATGAGATATAAAATACATGTATCTGTTAATAATATGATAATATAATTATTTATTTGAATAAGTTTTTTTATGTTATTAGATTTTTAATAGTATATTATTAATTATAATTTATAAATAATTATATAATTTAAACCTTGCATCAATAAATAATAGATGTTACAATATTGCTAATGAGATTTAAATGTTAAGTTAATATTAAATAAATAAAACGATACCTAACAATTATCGTTATAATAATTTTTACATCACACTTTTTCATACTAATATATGACATGTTTTTTATTGAACCAAACGCATTACTCCATATTAATATTTAAGGTGTGTTATGACAATTCAACATGTTTAATAAAATTATTTTAGAAATATAAATGACTTTTAATTATAAAATAGTTAACATTAGTTCTTAGTTATTAAAAATTAATTCAATATAATTTTCTCATATGTAAATTGATTAAATTTAAAAATATATTAATATTTATTAGTTTATATTACTTTTAATTTTAATTTGATTTATTTTGTTTATCAAATAGTATGATTCAAAGTATGTGATAACATATTTTTGATATAGGATTATATATATAATATACTAACAAAATAGAATGTGTATTTAATATCTTAGTCTAAGGTTGAATTATTATCGGGGACTCAAATAATTATTTTTTTTTAAAAAAGCTAATTTCTTCAATTTGATTCAAGCCAATGAATTAATAAGATTTATGAGTTTTCAATATAATAATTTTTCTGGTTGTCCGTATATTAAATTTTTTATAGAAAAAATTTGGATAAGAAAAACTTTAATCCTTCTGTCAAGGATTGTGGTATTATCAATGTAATCAACTAATATTTACTTACATTTATTAATTATTAAATAAGTAAAAACATATTGTCATATATAGTCTAATAGCATGTTTACAATGTTACTTGTAATAAAATGCACAAATAGTCAAGTAGGTGACAGTAAGTATCAATAGTTATTGTCATGTATAAATGTAATAAATGATCCATGATTAGTTGCTCGATTAATCGCTTCAAGTTAAAACAATCCTCTGTTGTGTGCCCAGTCTCTTGATGATAATCACAATACTTGTTGTTATTTTTCTTATAACTTGGCAAGTTCATCTTTCGATGTCTTTCAAATTCCAGTCTATCTTTGATCTCGTTGAGAATCCGAGACCCTGAGGTGTTGAGAACTATAAATACAATCTCATCCCGATTCTTTTTTTCTCTCCGCCAACCTATCAGCATATGATTTGTCTTTCGATCGGTCGTTCATGGAATGTTCTGGTGACTTTTACGCTCCGGGGATCTGTCCCTCTTTGATGATTTATCGTACTTCCGAGGGTTGCCAGTGCCAAGGGCTTCTTCTCTTCGGCGAATATTTTCTTCCCTGGTGTACATATCATTCAAGCTTGTTGGAGGAAAGTTGAAAAGTGATTTTAATAGCTTCCTGCTTCACTTTTTTATCCAATCCACAATAAAAGAAATCCATGGCTTGATTTTCATCCAGCGATGACACTTTTTCACATTCTTGTTTATAGCGTTTCATAAAGATGTTAGGGACTCATCAGACCTTTTTTTTAACATTGTTGAGAGAAGTAGTTAGTTGTCCAATCCTTCGATTATAATCGTAGTGCTTCAAGAACTTCAACTTTAGTTGATCATAGCAGTAGATTGAATTAGGGAGAAGAGTCAGGTACCAACCTTGTGTGCCATCCCTCAAATAGACTTCAAACATATTGCACATGGTGATTTCATTGTGGCCGGCGCACTTCATATGCCTCTCGTACTAAGTAACGTGCTTGAAAGGATCGGTTTTTCCATTGTAGTAAGTCATCTTTGGAATCGCATGACCAACCTTAGAGACGTAGTCTCGGATATATCTAACCAACGGTGACTCAGTTGAATAGTCTTCATTTCCACCTCCCCGCATCTTTCTTTCCAAATGCTCACACAAGAGGGCTGCTTTATCACGATGATTATTATCATAGTTTCGATTATCGGTGTCATGCACGTCCCTTATATGATTATCATCATGTCACCGATGATAATCGTCATCATCACCCCATAACCATTGTTGTTTTCCCACCATTATTACTGTGACCGCTACCATGGCCTCTATTATTTCTTCTGCCATTATTTCTCCGGTCACTGTTATCAGCATGAGGATGAGTGTTTCTTCGAGGTGGTGATCTATCCGGGAGCCCGTCGTGCGCTCTACGATGATGTCGGTCACTTGATCTAGATCTTTTTCGTCTTGGTGATCGGTCTCCTAGAGGTGATCTTCTGTGAGGTGATCGACCCCGTGGGGTGTTCCTCTGCCAAGGTTTTGATGGAGACGACATCGTTCATCAGCAAGCTCTCTTTCATGATCATCAATATCTTTTATCCTTCTTTGGATTTCCTCATCACAAATTCTCCTAGCCTCTTGTTGCCTTGCATACGACCCCTCACGTTCAGCCTCTCCGGATGCATTGTTGAGATCTCTCTCCAAGTTTCTGCCGCTTAGGGTTGGGTGTGTTTTCCTTTCTATCATTATTATGAGGTCTATCTCTTATCGCCATAAGAATACTTCTCACATCCCTGATAGGAGGCTGCTATTTGCCTTGTTGACGATGAACATCCAGAGAAGTTCCATCCAGATGAATTGCTCGGCCGTCGTTGTCAATGACGATTCGAGTGATGGTAGATCTCACATGCTGAGAGGTTTCGCCGATAATGAAATTGTTGAATGGGTTGAAGGCTTGAAGAAGTGTCTGATACGATCTTTCACGAGCCATTGATTGTTTCTACCTTTTACTCGAAACGATTCCCACAGACGACGCCAAATATTGAAGCTAATTTTCGTCGGGTACGAGCTTCAATATTGATAGAATATATTTATATATATATTCTATCTTATTTTATTCTCATAATTAATGTATTTTACATTAATTAGATATTTCTTTAATAAATTTTAATGTTTTATTGCAGAAAAGAAGAAATTCCTAAACTTGGAAGAATTTGGACTCAAAGAACTATTTTGGAGATAAAATAAAAGAAAATTCGTATTTATTGGGCTGCACGCGCTGCTTACACTGTTTGGGCCATATCTTGAGTTTTAGAAGTCAGAATTGGACGATTTTACAGCCCATGCGAAGCTTATGGAATTCTCTTTAATTCAGAAGTAGGACAACAAGAAGAATTTTAATGTATCAGCCCAGAAACTGGACAGATCAGTCGACTATCGCCTTTCGTAGAAGAGTTGAGTCCCCTTTTAGCTGCGCGGAAATCTCCTTTTTATTCGAACAGAATCCTTCAATGCCGGGCCGATTTGCCGAAGAGAAGACGAGGCTCTTACTTGAAAGATCATCTTGGGGACTTGGAAGCTCGTATGTTGCAAGAGCTCACTCAGTCTGATACAGGAGGCTGAGAAGATTGATAAAGGTCGTAATGCCAGAGGAATCATTACCGCAGGACACAACACCTTGTCCGATGTGCTCGTGTCTCGGCTAAGTCTTGAACCTTCGTTCTGACCGTTCGCTTTCTCAGTAGTAAAAGCTTTGATGTGAGAGCGTAACTCCTTGCTACAATCCTATCTGCTCTTGGCATTGAAGCTTTCTTCCTTTCCGCTCATGGTCTTCCTACTCCGATCTCGCTTTGGAGGGTTTTTCCCCAGAGAGAAATGTCTTTCCACTAGAAGCCTCGGGCCGTATTGCCCTTTCCTGAAAAGGAGATTCTCTAAAAATGGGACTCACTGGAATAGTTCCGGCAAATTCTGGGCACCTTGATGTGATGCGAAAGATCATCAGAAAGGATACAACCCCTTTCTCTTTATGATATTCCAGCCGAGAAGATTTGTAGAAGGCAGACAATTACGAATTTTACATGAATAATTCTACTCGATTTAGGAAACCTACTTGTAATTGTTTTAAAGCATTAAAATACTTTATATATTAGAGATATATAGAGACATATCAGATTATTATGTATTAGGTATCATTAGATATTATTATTATTAGAGAAGAGTAGTTTAATATTAGGGTTAGAAGGAGACGGAGGGAGTCTATGACTTTTTCATGTGACAGGGATAATTCAAGGTTTTCTTATCCAATATTTCCTTTATTGTTATTAGTTTAATTATGTTTCTTTTTATTCTTAGTTGTTTTACTTGTTTAATAATTAACGAGTAGTTGTTTCTAGGGCTCAATGGGAAGCCATGTTTGCACTATAATATTGACATGATTTTTACAGTAGTTTGATGGGTTATGTGTAATTCTAATTGATATGTTTTAATTATTAATTTATGTAATCGGCCGATATCATGAATTAATTTTATGCAATAGGGGTATGGCTCGAGAGAGATACTTACTAGAGACACACATACGATTAGCAGAACTGAATTTGAGTGCGAGAGCATCATTGGATTTCTGAGGGCGTTAATACTCGAGAGAGATTAACAATGCTCTAATTACCTGATTAATTGAATTACTAAAAGTTGTTAATTGTGTAAGCATGTTTCGAGAGTGTTTATACTTGAGAGAGATTGACAAACTCTAGTTGCATGACCACTTTAATTGCTTTAGCTTAAAAGCTAGTAATGTGTAAGCATGATGGACTTGATTGCCCTAGATTTTTAATATATTATATTAGTTTTATTTTATTAGTGTTAGTTTAGTTTTAATTATTAGTTAATTAATATTCTCAAATATTCGGTTGATCTTGAAACAATCTGTGATAATTGACTTGAAATCGATAAAACCTGTCTCTTTGTGGATACGACTCGCTTGCCATTCTCTGCTAACAACAGACACCGTGCGCTTGCGGTCATAGATAAAATAAAACGCATCAAATATTAAATTTATTATCGGTATTCGAATATAGATTATAAGAAGAAAATGTATAAATATTAAGAACACAATTATGGTTTATATGATTTGGGACTGTTCTTGAGAGTATTGTAAGCAATAATGATTTTCGGATCCCCTCTCAAGGTGCCTACGTACCCTATTTATAGGGATCAAGTCCACGTAGTTCTATTCGATTTAGAATCGTATTTCTGGCATAATTGAGGCCCAGCCCGTGACCGATGCTTTAGGAACAAGTAATGTTCATATGGAAAATATTTTAGGTATTTGGATCCTTCTAGAATTAGGTTTCCGATACCATAATTTATTTCCACCGCCTTTAAGAATCAGACTCAATAATTTGTGAGTTTTTTATTTATTGGATCAGACTAAACATATGCGTCAGACTTTCTTTTATTTGTTTGATCCAACCATCGAAGTCACCATATTTTTGGATTGTTGATGAAACCTTCGAATACAAGTAAATGGACTCGGCCTTGGTTACAAATATACGAGGTTAGCCTTCGTATACAAATAAAATATATTCTTTGTACCAACACGAAGTAAGAAAAATTAACTTATAGATAATTAGTATATAATATTATGTAGTTGTTAAGAATCGATCATTTGATCTTTGATAATATTTGGATAATATCATCTTACTCTTATTATATATATATAATATAATAGTATAGATTACGGTACATGTTATCAACCATTTTGACATTTGATTAGAAATATAGAGAGTTTACCTTTTAATTATTACTCCACAAAAATCTAAAACATCAACTTGGATTTGGACAAATAACAATTTCAAATGAAAGAATAAATAATCAAGAACAATATAATTATTGTAAATAAAATTTTATAAATTATCCTTGCACTTTCTATTACATGACTTCCACGAGTAGTACTTTATCAGCCATTTTAAACATCACTTGGCCAAGGGAAAAAACCCCCTTAAAACAGCAACTTGATTTGGACTTCTTTTTGTAATCTTTTCACTGGAGTCACGATAATATATGGTGGAACACGAGTATTGATTTTTATAACTTTTTCGTGATCTAATAGGTTGTTTATTAATTATACAAAGTACATATGCTGGGAACATTGATAATCTGTTAACTCTTAATTAATACTTGTCCCGTTTGATTTTTTATAATTAAATTAATTAAATTTTCACTGAAATTTATAAATATTATAAAATTTAAAATATTATAAAATTTTCACTGAAATTTATAAATATTATAAAATATTCACTGAAATTTAAAATTTATATTATTAAAAAACATATATAATCTACTTTTAAATATTTTTTTATTTTTTTTAAAATTAATTATAAAAAATAATAAATTTTAATATTCAATCAAACATTGTTCAATTCAATTATAAAATAAATTAAACGGAGCATATATTCAGTGACGAAATAGAAATTCGAAATACTGGAATTTGAATTGATCAAATTTTAATTAAAATTTATAAATATTATATAATTAAAAACTAAAAATTTATATTATTAAAAATTGTATAAATTTTCAAATTTATATATTTTTCTCATTTCATATATATGCGTTTTCTAAGGAAAAAAACAAGAGAAAAGAAAAAAAGTATGCA
Source organism: Oenanthe sinensis (assembly GCA_028671895.1). Lineage (NCBI taxonomy): Eukaryota > Viridiplantae > Streptophyta > Magnoliopsida > Apiales > Apiaceae > Oenanthe > Oenanthe sinensis. Next base: position 31,002,031 of record CM053796.1, read on the forward strand.
ATTTGCCAATATAGGATGCATATGCCAATGCAACTTGCCTAGTTGTGGCCTGTGAGGATTTTAGCAAGGTGCCAAGGTCGTCAATGGTCAAAACATTACTCCCAAGTTTGACATCGAATAAAATCTTGTTAAACTCACCTTCCTAGAAAGCAGAAGGGAATAAAGGATCCTAAAAATATACCTAAATTCATACAAATTAATGTAAGATACTAAGACAGTGCAAGGAAACTGCATATATATAAATTTAGCAGCCTGCAGTGCAGTAAAGTTCTATCATATTATTTACTCGCATTCTTCATATTACTTGCTCCCAACTGTTAAGATCAAACAATCTATAAACTAAACACAGTAGGAAAAAATTGAACTCAATAGTCCATAATTTTTTATATATGGATCGATTACGGAATTTGAAAAAATTCAATATAATAGTGTAACATCCCGCATTGAATGGATAAATTGTGTTTGAACCCTGAACAAGCAAGTGAATAACTAACGTATATCAATTTGGTACCTCTTTTGGCTGACGTGTAATGGGTTGTTGGACTCGGTATACTTGTGGGTTTGAGTAGTTATAAACAGTGTTATAGAAATCGCTAAGCGGCTAGGGCGGTTGAGGTACCGCCTAGCGCCTAATCGGGTAGGCAGAGATTAATCAGACAGATTAATCGGTTGTATTTAAATATTATTTTATTTATTAAATATTTTTGCCAAATAATTTTGGCGATTTTTGAATTTTTCAATGATTTTTATCAATTTTTACCGATTTTTTGTCGATTTTGACCTTTTCAGTCGATTTTTGACTTTTTCAACTATTTTTTGACCGATTTACGCAAAAATCGCCTAAATTTCCGTCTAACCTCGCCTCGGGGCGTTTCGGTGGCGCCTAGCGCCTAAGCCGATTTTTAGAACATTGGTTATAAATAGCCTGCAATAAATTTGAAGTTATGAGTCCAATTCAAATTTCAATTTATTAAAATGTAAAAATTTAGATGGAAGGTCAGTAAAAATTCAAAATTTATATTTGTAAGCGTATGATGTGATGATTGTATATATATGTCATTTGATCAGGGAAGATTATTTTCTAGCAAGTGTAGACAGACCATTAATATCATAATGTAATGGCAACAACCAAAAGTGTTGCATTAATTGTTCTAGTTGCACACAAAATATCAATCATATGACAGTACCAGAATCCTGAAAAACTAACTACACAAACAATATCAAGCACTCAACACGGTGGCATGTCTGGCGGTGGAGGTAAGATTCGGCTCTTAGGATGCTTTCCATTTCTCACTATAAACACCATATTCATCCCCCATGATAGGTGACGCTCTAGGTGACAATGCATAAACCATACTCCTGAAACAACAAATTATACAGGACAAATCAGTATTAACATGACTAAAGTTTTATAAAAATGTGAGTGTGCGTGCGCGCATGGTTCTTGGCCTCGAATCGTACCCGGGTTTATGGCCTTGAACCTTACAGCAGCCCAACCATTCCTAGGGACAACAACTGTGTTTCGCATTGGTGGATCAACAAGATTATAGTTTAAAGGGTCTGTATCCTTGTCAAAATTACCAAAACCGTATCCAACTATGTAAAAACTGTAGCCATGTAAATGCATAGGATGATCAATGGCCGACCCTGCTTGATTTGTCCCTTGAAAAACCAGCTCCACCGATGAATTATAACGTAGTACATTTACTTTTGTCCCTCTCCTTGCTGCGTTAAAATTCAGAGGCACATAATCTGATGTATAATTAAACATCAAAGGTGAAATGCTAGGAAAACCATTCCTATACACTCCATTGATGTGATTATAGTAAGCCTCGAGTATGTCGATAGATGGATTCACAAAACTTATGTTGTTGACACTCGCAGCTAAATGCGTTCCATTAGGTCCTTGACAACGAGTATTAGGACAAGGTTGTGCATTTATTGAAACAGTGAAGAACAATTTCGTACTAATTTCGTTTGGTAAGACGATAGGATGATCTTCACTAGCCAAGCCTTTTAATGCACCAAGAACACTAAAAGCAGCAGTTGTATCGTTGTAATAAGGCAAAGCAGGTAATTTACTGGGCGAATTTTGATTATCATTGTATTGTAAAATTGCTGTCGTAGTTGTATTATCGAAAGGAATAACAGGACTAGAAGAGTATGCTCTTGCAGCCATATAATACTGATCAGGCTTTTGGTCTGCATGTAACAAAATATCAAGGGTTTGGCCCGGGGCTATGACCATGAATTCTCTTGTTAGTGGCTTGGTGTATGAAGCATCTGCTGCCACGGCAGTTAGATTATGACCATCAATTGCGAAAAACATAATCTCGTTCATCACAGCGTTTATTATGCGCAGAAGATATGTTTTTCCGTATTTTACATTCAGTCTGTATGTGTCTGCATATGCAAATTACTTGGTAGTTAATTAGTCGAATAAAAAAATTCGATGAAAAATCTATGTTTCACCTACCCTGCTTTGAGCATGGATACAGATCACCAGGCTGACCATTTATAAGAAATGCATCAGAAACATTTGGACCACTTCCTGACGCAAGAAATTCCTCCAGCACCTTTGTAACATTTTGCTTCCACCATTGTCCTAATTACAGCAAACAATTAAAACAAGTAGGTAAATGAAATAATGAAATTGATTACGAAAATTTAAAAGCAATGATCAAGATATACAAGAGTTCCATTCAAGACAAAAAATGATAGTTTTTTCCGTATGAATGTATAGCTAGCTAGCTGTACCTAAGATGATGGGGACATCTTGATGAGGTGTTGGGAAGGGGTAGTTAGAGCCATGTTTGGGATAAATTTGAATTGAGCCATGTACAGTAGCTCTTGTCCAGTCATTGTGAGCGTGCCACCATAAAGTACCTTCTTCATCCGATAATATCATCTTCTGTGTAAAAGAAGCCCCTGGTTGGATCGGACATTGTGTGATATATACCGGACCATCAGACCATGGATTTCTCGGTTGCTTCACTCCATGCCTGCATCCATTTCGACAAACTCAACATTCGTTAATTCAAGGAAAAATATGACAGACGAACGCATGTCAATTCTTTTTATTCTTTTTCATGAAAAATTTGTCGAACACGAAACCTGAAATGCAAATTTACCAATGAAGAGTGATATTGTGATTTGCTTGGTTATGAACGCTGATGATAACTGTATCTCCTTTGCGAGCATACAAAGTTGGCCCCGGAAATTGTCCATTTACTGTCAAGATCTTCTTTGTTTTACAAAGCCTTGTGTAGCTCGCTTCCCTCACCTACAATTTATCAATGAAGTCATACATACATATTGACATAATCAAGTATGCATGCAAATGATTTTAAACTCGAAATAAATAAATCTTACCACGAAGTTATAGCGACCATGATCTCCCCAAGCGTGACAGTGGATGGAGAAACTAAATATTGACAGAGCTACTAGAGAAATAGAAATGCTAGACTTGTAAATATTAAGCATGATTTTTAAGTCAAAGAATTTAAGCAAAAATACTAAATGAATAGTACTCCTTTTCTTGCAAACGACATCTAGTTCTAGTTGGCGAGATGGTTCGTGTGGACTTGATATTTATAGGTAGCGAGGGAAGTGGGGACGAGGTAGCTTTCTTACTACTATTTTGGGAGGAGATAACTAATTCAATAGTAATTGGTTATTGTTACAGTAAAATTTAGAATTACTATATATTTCACGAGTGTAGGAGTAGTCTATGTTACAGTTTTACTTCAATTTTAATATGTATTTAGTAAAAATATAAAAAGAGTATGTGCCTGTTTGTTTCTTTTTTTATAAGGAGTTAATAAATTAAAAAATATATATATTTAAATTTATAAATAACTTATAAAATAAAACAAACCAACCTAAATCTGTAAATTTATATACATACCCCAGTATACATAACATGTTTATGTATAGCGATGCATATATCAAATGGCAAATGATTTAGGGCTCGTTTTATATTGTTCTTATGATAGTAATAACAATTTTTTTATTATAAATGAAGTAAAAGAAATTATTTAATAAAATTCAAAATCAGTGTTTTAAAAAAGTAATTGTGATCTAAAAATTATTTTTAAATAAAATATATATGTCCTTCATACTTTTGATTTTTTTTCAATTTTTACAAAAAGTAAAAATAGATTTCACTATTAAATCTTTTTAATTTTTTTAAATATCTCAAAACATAAATAAATCAAAAATATTATCAACAGTTATCTTTTGTTTAATCTTATTAATTCGAAAAAGCAAAAATTTTCTTATATATTTTTTGATAAGAAAATTTTGCATATTTTATTATTTTGAACGTGTCATTTGCTTTTTCAAATAACATCAAGATTTCATTTCTAGAATTAATTATTCGTCGAAAAATAACTCACAAAAAGGGCTGATTTGCGGATAAAGAATTAGCATACTTCATACCCATTCAGTTTCCTCCTTCCCATTCATAATTTCACTTTCATCCTTTCCATTCATAATTTTGATATTTTTCGATATCACTTTTTCATAGATCATAATAATTTTAAATAAAAATTCCAATCCAACCCTTAAATTATATTTTTTTTCTCCCTCAAATCTTGATTTTATTTAAAAATTAGTAAAATATATTTTAAGTCTTAACTGGCCTTGAAAATATAGCAATAAATTTTTTATGCATGTTTCGAAATTTAATAGAAAAGTATATCACAAGGTTTCGTTGTGACTTGTCCATATATAGTTAAATATATTAATTTGTGAAAATTTTTATTCTACACTTCTTAGCTGTAATTAGAGGATACATTTTTAGTGTATTTCATTTTCAGCAGAAAGCTACAGTAGTACTTGATAGAATTAATTAATGTCAATCCAATTTCATCATTCAAATTTTATGAACGACAGAATATATATATTTCCTCAATTCCATTTTACACATCTATTTTTTTTAAAAATTATTTCAAAATATTTATCATTCCCTTTTTTTATGATAAGTTTTTAATTATTTTCTAAAAGTTATCTTTATACTATTATTTTCAATATTTAACTAATTTAAATATATAAACAACTTATATTCATTTAAGGCAATTATAAATTTATTGGATATATAGAAGAAAAATAATAATATATGTACCTAATTTTTTCTTAAAATACATATTTTTTTAAAAATTAATATGTAAAATGAGATGAAAGTTAGTATACAATAACAAAACGGTGAATATACAAATTAAACTTTTATACCCCATAAAGTATCGAAATTGCTAAAAAAAATACTACAACGTACTCGTCGATTAGTAATATTTATCATTTATGTTCTATTTTTAAAGAATATTTATTTATGTTCTTAATTAATAATCATTATTATCTGTTATCTTTTCATCTCGACAGCCAATGGTTACTTATAAAACTCACAAACAAATAATAACCTCTACTTATTGGTCTGAGCGAGATACAAATTAGTATTTGAAATGTACAATTCAAAAAAAGAAACTTTTTGATAGGGTTTTGTTATTGAGATTCATGATAATTTAAATTAATATTTAGATATAAATATTACCTCATTTTTCTCTTTTAAAATAAATTATAATAATTGAAAATTTTCTATTGAAAATCGTGTTAGGTCTAAATCGTTATTTTGGTCTGGTCCCAAGATTTAATACTTCGACCAGCGTCGTAAAAATTAGAAACTAGACTTAATCAATTGAATTTAATCGGTTGAAGTATTAATCGTGAACTAATTGATGAATCAATTGATTGATCAAAAATTAATTAGAAGGATTCTGAAGTAACAATTAGGTATATTTTAATATTATTATAAATAAATTATTAGTCTTATTTTATTAATTATTTGGTAATTAATATATATTTATCATATCATAAGTTATATATATATATATATATATTATTTATTTATATTTTATGAAAATATTATTATATCTAATAATTTATCATTAAATATATTATTCAAGAACTTTAATATGGTGATTTATCAGATTTTAAAAATCGAATTGATAAAATATATTTTTAAAAAATTATTAGAGATTAATCAATTCGGAAATTTTCAGGACCATACTCATAAATCATAGTAATTATGTTTAGTTATACATTAATTAGGCACGCAAATTAATGAGTGCACGTTACACATGCAATTAGTACGACCAAATGGGAATGGCTTCTTTAGACTCCGTTTCATTCGTGGTATAGCGATCAAGTTTATCTCTCAAAAATGGTACACAAGTTCAAAATCTATCACTGATGGTATATTTAATTCCTAAAAATGGCAAACATAACTGTATATTTTGATCACATTGAGAATAAGAAATCTAAACATGTAAGAAATCTAAACATGTACGCTATAGGCCATACCATATGCCGAACACTACAAAAATTGTAGAAGTTGTGTTCGCCATAGTACATGGCGAACAATATTGTCTATGTAAAATTATTGTCCTATTGTGTACAAATTGTACTATGGCGAACAATATTGTCTATGTAAAATTATTGTCCTATTGTGTACAAATTGTGAGTCGGCGAACGGTTAATTGAATTTTAAAAATTTTCCCTTTAGTGTACCCCATGCACAACAGTGAATTTTATCTTATCTCCAATCCTCAAATTTCAAAGCACCTCTGCCTATATTATCCACTAATCCATTTCATTTCCTCACATCTGCAATTTTAATAAGGCACATTTTCTCTCTTCAATTTTTTTATATCTTGCATATTATTTGTTTAAATTTATAAAATAAATTATATGTTATATTCGATATTTTTTAAGGTTTTCTGCCATTTGCTCGTCTTTGTGCTATATCTACGTACCTTAACTGCTCTGCTAATTAACATGTTAAATATAAATTGTCCATAATTATACTAATTTTGAGATGAAAATATGTATACATTAAATAATTATACTAATTTTGAGGTGAACATTTTAGTGATATAAATTGTTAGTAATATAAATTGTTAGTTTGTTATTAATAATTTGTTAAAGATTTATTAATATATGTTTAGTTATAAGAAAAAATTGTTTTTGATAATTTGTTAGTTATTTATTAATATATGTTTGTTATTAAATAATTAAAAATGCTGTTTAAAATTTAGGATAATGGAAGATCCGGTGAAAGTAAATTTTTTCTGGGGCGGTGAAATAATTAGACGGGATGAGAATATAAGATATTCTATAGATCCCAAAAAATACAGTATATTAAATGAGGAACCTCTTATGATGAGTTGAAGGATATTTGTATTGATTGATGCAGATTAGTAGTTCACATTGGAATGTGAAGATGAGGTTTAAATATCCTCAATTAGGTCTTGGAAATGTAGTATGTGGATATTACATTGCTGGTGTTAACTGCGATGATGATGTGAGGATGATGCTGAGTGTTCCTAGGAAGATGCAGATGAGGATGAGTGATGTATCTCTATTTGTAGATGCTGGAAAAATAGTACAAGATGATGTGTTTTCATATCATCAGGGCGGTTACTCACAGCCTAGCCAACCTACACAATCAAGTTACGACACAATGTATGAGAGTAGTCGGTTGCCAGATTATGGTATGGTGGGTTGGTCAGAATATTATTTTAATGGAGAAGGTAACAGTGATTCGAATGTTTGCGGTTATAGCAGTCATGCATTTGAGGAATATGGTGGTGGTTCAAGTAGTCGTCCATTTGAAGAGTATGAGGGTGGTTCAAGCATGAATACATTTACTACTAATAAAGATGGAGCTGGACATTCTTATGGACACAATGCTAGTGTGATCTTGTATCCCCTACGTGATCCATTTATATCGACGACTAGTAGAAATTTGGCCCTCATCAATGAAACTGAAGAATATGAGCAGTATAGTTCAAGTGGTGAGTAATTTTTAGAAGATAATAGTGAAGATGACTCAGACGATGGGGTCGATTTGGGACTGAATTCGAGGGGTATTGAGCAAGATTACAATGTTTCAATGGCAGGACCTCATGTTCTAATAATATAATTATAAAGATTCTAATAATTTTTAATATATATGAATTGAATTTATTGGTCCATGATATTGTAGAAGGGGGGTTGCATACAATATCAATATTTAATCAGGGAATTTCATATTTAAAATATTATTTTAATTAATTACGAAATATTAATTTTAATGAAATACTGTTCAAGTAGAAGATATAAAAAAGACTTTATAAATTAGTCTTCAAGACTTTTAAAATAAGCTGGACAAGACTATTTTTTACTCGGTAAGACTTTTGTAACTCGGTAAGACTTTTTAAACTCTTAACTCGGTAAGACTTTTATAAAAGTCTTATAAAATATTCGGTAAGACTTTTATTAAATGTTTTAAACAATCTTCGGTAAGACTTTTATATTTTTGTAAAAATCTTACCGATTTAATTTGGTAAGACTTTTCAAAAGATGCGGCAAGACTTTCTTTAGATAGTAAATAAAATGTTGTTTTAACTTAATTAATTCCACTAATTTTAATTAAATAATTTATAAATTAAATTAATTCAAGATGAATTAATTTAAATAGATAAATTAAATAACTAATTAACATTTGATAGTAGAATTAATTAGTTTATTCACTGCACAATCACTGTAGATTTGACTTGAGTCTTTCTGTCTTCACTGTCTTCTGTCTGAAAATCACTTGAGCTATGTGATAAATATTTATTAAATTAGTTGACACAGAAATGTACTGTCTGGTTCATTGGTGTCATATTAAAATAAATATTTTTCACCTTTTAACCTCAAAAATTGTGATCTTTTGTCTTGTTCTCACTTCTTAAATAAAATGCTCCAAAAATCTAATAAAAAGTTACAACATCTCAATATCCAGCATCTTACAATATATAAATTAAAAATATAACTAAGGTCTCCAAATTTCGCAACTCGCACTCTGCCCACAAAGTAATCCACCTAACCTGTCAGGGGAAATCAAAGAAACATAGACCGACAGTGAGCGAAAGGCTCATATATGGATATAAAATGATGCAAAGAGTACAAGGGTTAGACATGTTGATAACATAAAAAAAATATCTGAATAAAGAATGATGAAACAAATCGAAAGAGACAAAAGATATTGGTCATACTTAAATCACAATATAAAAAAATAACAAAAAAGTAAAAAGACACTATAGATATCTTACAATATCAACTTACATATATACTCTTAAAACACAAATATTCTTACTCTTACACAATACTCTTACACAATATACTCTTACCACTTACTGATAATAATATCAAATAGATCAAAAGTGAACTTACTTACAGATATGGGAGATAATCTTACACTTACAGGATGTCTTACATTTCGGTTCTCCGGAATATGTAGTCATCAAAACTTACAGGGGCTTGCATAGAATAAATCAAATGCTACCCAAAATCTTACAGGGACTTGCATGATATAAAAAATAATGCTACCCAAATGGCCAAAATACACATACACAATAGTCATGCTATACGTGTCCCTTAACTCCGGCGATACACACATATTATTTAAATATACCGCATAGGAGGACCAAAGTATGAGATTATCCACTCATGACGGAGTCTTACAAAATCTCCCAAATCAATTATATATCTCAAATATACTGAAAATACATCAGTTAAAGATCACATACCCAAATATCTTACAAAAATAGACTATTAATAATAAAATCAGATATGCCCAGTTCAGAAAAAGGTAGTTTACTCTATCAGGATGAACTCAAATGAAAAAGTATAAAACACAGAATTCGTAGAGGATTCCGATACGTTTTTAGAATGGTAAAACTTGTTAAAAACGAAGAAGTAACGAATTCAGAAACAATTAAAATGCAGACTTTCATAATAGAATCATGATATGATCACAGTAGTATTTTGATATTTACGACAACGAGATCACAAAATTTGACAACAGAATGTTAACAAAGAACGAAGAGATTGAAAAGACCTTTTCAGAATGATATTGCTCACAAAAATCGAATACAATTTCAATTTACTATGAATATTTAAAGTTACAGCATATAAACCTGAATTAACACAACAGATTACACAAACGGCAGATTTCAACATGCTTACATGCATAATTTCAAAAAATACGAAGAACAAAAGATGTAGGTAATTGAAATACCTTTTCAGGTAATATAAAATCATAACAATCCAAAGAATAACGAATGAGATATCATTTTTACAGGATTTCAGCATGGATACAAACGGCTACACATGAATATACAATATACTTACGATTTCGAAGCAACCATAAGAATTTCAAGTAATGATACGAATACGAAGACAAAGAATAAAGAAAAGATATGTGTACATTAACAATACGATAACGAAGAGAGAGTGTGTAGAAATATCCGTACCTTGAAACTCAGAGATGTGAATGATTATAAAAAATATAAATGTCCCCATCACATGAACCCTAATTCAATACCATTAATCATCCTCTTGAGGTCTTTCTTCTTCTCCTCTTCTCTTTCTTCCTCTCTTTTTCCTTCTTTTACCACCTCTCTGTGACTGCTCAACTCTTCTTATGTATCTCTTTTTTTTCTAAACCCTAACTCTTTTTCCCTTTTTTCTTCTTTTTCTTTTCTCTACTCTTCTCTTAACCAATAAACTCTAAAATAATATCCTAATTATTAAAACATATATTTACATATAAAATAATAACTCACTAATAATATTCATAATATTAAATAATATATCTAAATAAATGAATAAAAATACGGGATGTTACAATATAACAATACAAAAATGGTGAAGTATTAATTTTAAAAACACTATTTATATTATTTACTTTTCTTAAATATTATAAATTTTGTATTCCATATATTTTAGCATTTGTTTGTATTGTGCTCAAAATCTATTATGAATTAAAGTTGTATATCCGATCCATATATGATAGAGAATATGTGTAGGGTCTAATATAATTGGGCCCTAAAAGGTCCTAGTAATCAGATTAAAAGTATTGTAAGCCCATAGGGCCCAAAGAGGGTTACTTGGAAAATAAGATAATAGTTAAAAATGGCCCCCATAGGGAGACCATATAAAAAGGAACCTCTCTCGGGGTTGGCAAATTTAGACGAGTATAGAGAAAAATATCCTTGTTGTACAAATCAGAAATGCTAGTCCCCAAATAATTTTCCAAAAAAGTTTTCAAATAACACTTGCTTAATTTTAATTGGTTGTCAAAACAATTGTTATTTGCTTAATTTTAATTGGTTGTCAAAACAATTGTTATTTGCTTAATTTTAATTGGTTGTCAAAACAATAAATGAAATAAACCCCTCGTGATTAATACACGAATTAAAACTTGAATAGTGCTATGTACCCCAAAATTATCACAATTTTTTTTTCCAAATGACGTAGCATGATATATAATTTGTTTTAATTCATGAACATATATTTATGCACGCGGGGTCTTATATTATCTTATATTATTATAGGAAAGACTATTCATATGACAACTAAGCATTTGAGACAAATTTTGGGATAATGTTTGAGACTGCCACATCATTTTGAAAAAATATTTTGGGAATATTATTCGGGTCTCTAGCATTAATATGTACAAATGTATATAAAATCAATAGAGATATCATTCAATATATATATTTGGCACAACAATATGTTAAGAGGGTCCAACTATGTTGGTGATGGTTATGAGAAGTTTATTACGGAGAGTTTAAGGAGATTCAATTGAACTAGAGATTCTCTGGTGTGTGGGTAAACTTAAAGTTGGACAAGGTATACATGCCAGTGAGAAAATTGTACAGGCTCATAAGGAGGTTCAACTGATCTATGGAGGTATAAGCTAGTCTGCTTGGCAGGTAGAGAGGTTCCTGTCTGTGGACATGTGAGGTCTACAAACAGTTGCGCAAAATTATATTTCTACTAGGACTCAATCTCCTATTCTTTAGGAGGATATTACATCATTTCAAAAATTGTGACATTGACGAATTCTAACACCATAAACGAGATAATTACTGAATTAATATATATACATCAAAAAGGAAAATTCTAATCAAAGTTAGGAATTTTACCTCAAATAAATATTTATCAAGATGATAATTGTCGTCTCACATCCTGGTTCGATTTTCGCTCACCCTAGATTTGTTAGAACATATATTCATATTTTAAGGCATATAAGCCAAATTAGTAAAAAAAAATATTTGTCAAAGATGGTACTGAGATCCGTATCAAACACATCAGAAATGCGATTGATCCTATATAAAGGATATCTAGGATTTTGGAATGTATGCATGATAGCAACTCACTCAGCTCATGTCCTCTGAAAATGTGCAAATTCAATCTCAATCATTAAAACAGTCATCCACACTCATTAATTAGAAGATGATCTCGAACTTATTCCCAACAATCGTAAAGCTCGCTGTTCATTCATTATTTCATCAAATCATTTTGTGTTGTACTGTACCAAATTTCCCTCACAGCAGTTTGTAAGAAATTTAGGATTGAAAATACTATATCTTCCCCATTTGCAATACATAATATAATATATAATAAAATATTTTAAGCAAATAATAATAAATCAATATATAATAATTATTATTATATCCTATGTATAATAAGAGTAAGAGAGATTTTATCCAAATACTACCAAAGATCCAGAGTTCGATACCTATTAACAACATATTTAAATTTCAAAATCTATAATTTTAAAATAACTTATATAAATTTAGTGTTTTCCTTTGGTTATGGGTAACTCTCCAATGGTCCGACATTAGAAGCCTGATTAGTAGGGCCTGCAAACTGGGCTTTGTCCATACTTCAATTGTACAGTAATTGAGTTTATGTCTAACCCACTGATCCATATCCAAGTTTCATTCATTCCCTCTACTACGGCCCTAGCTCTACTTTAAACAATTAAACCACAGAGAGAGATACATATGATTAATTCTAATTTTGCATGCAATAGTAATTAAAAAAAATTATAATTAAATTCATGTAATTTATGATTCATCTAATAAATAATATTTGTAATCAAAGTATTTTTATCACTGTGACATACAGTTTGTGGTCTTACGAGTCGTGACAAAATAAGGTAAATCAAATTTACCGATTAGATATATTATAAGAGTACGGACAAAATATTTTATTCTTTATATCAAATTTACATATATAAGTTTAATTTAAATATTAATAACAATATGCTTATATAATATTTAATATATATAATAATAATTACCAAATTTAATTAATGAGTTATTATTTAAAATAAATTAAAGAGATTGAGTATGATAAAATTTATATTTGCAAAAAGACAGAGTTTTTAAACTAAATATAATATAAATAGAATATTTTAATATAAAAATATAAAATTTAGAATATTTACAGGGGAGTGTTACCCATATATATATATAATATTAGAAATATTAGGTTAAACTAAAAATTTCAATTGATCAAAAATTTGAGAGTTAAAAAAAATAAATAGAATAACAAAAAATTGATTTGATCAAATAGATTACAAAATATCTCAAGTTCAGTTATAATTATACATTTATATCCTTTAAGCATACGATCAATTTTATCCAAACATTACAAAAGTAAAAGTCATGTGTTCGTTACTCACCAATAATTTATTTAAAAACATTATTTATAATTTCAAAAATTCTCAATAATATATTAAAATCGAGTGTGTGTGTATATATATATATAATATGATATGATAATAACAATAAATATTTTATTATTTTATTATTTATTTATTAATAGATTTTTAAATATTTTATAAATTTTAATTTATATTTACCCAATTGATATATAAATATATAATTTAAACATGTTAAAAAATATTATAATTATAATATATTAAAAAAATTTAAATTTACAAAAAAGTTAATAATTTTAAAATAAATAATTAAACTAATAAAAAAATATCTGTGCATTGCACGTAGTGCTGAAAACGAATCCGAGTAATCCGGGTTCGAAATCGGATTCGACTCGTCAAAAACGAATATAATTCGTATTCGTATAAAAAACGAGCGAATTCGAATCTTATTCTATAATTCGAACGAATACCGAGTCGGATCTTACCACTCTGATATTCGATCGTATTTATTTTGAGCAGTTCGAATACTTTTAGAGTACTCGAATACATATTTATTATACATACTCGACTCGAATTCGTAAGTTATATATATTATTATATACAGTATATAATATTTATATTAAAATAATATTCTATAAAATGATCATATTTTAGTTTTTAGTGAACAATTATTCCAATATTCTTAATTTTATAAAATTATTACATACGAATTCGAATTCGAATATGCTAAAATGAGTAATTCGGTATTTATTCGAGTCGAGCCAAATCAAATACGAATTTTAATATCCGAACTCGAGTCGAATCTGAGCAAAATATTAAAATTTTAATTCGAATCCGGACCGAATCTGAACGAATAATTATAAATTTGAGCCGAATCTAATCATACTGCTATTCGCACTTATTCGACTCGATTTCACCCCTAATTGCACGGGTTTAAATCTAGTAATAATAATAATAATAATAAGAAAGAAACCGCGTACCATATTAATTAAATTAGTAATAATAAGCATTAGTATGTGACAATGTGAGCATATTTTGAGTCGTTTAAATTTAAAATATGGAGTTCACAAAGAATTTTCTTGTACATTTCCTTTGAGACTTCAAAATTGAAAGTGTGTATAGATCACATGTTTGCATGTGGGCCGTATAATGTTTATATTCTTAACTCACATGAATCCCAAAGACAGGGTCACAAATCCTTAATTAAATTATATACTGTGTGTATCACATATCGATATATACTGTATTAATATCATCTTATTGTACCTGCCATGTGAAAGATATGAGCAGCTTGACCCGTCCAAGGCCAGCAAATATCGAAGCTTGACCCATTTGTTTGACCACTCCATGCAATATTCTGCTCCTGTTCGCTTACATACAGAAAATGATACTTCCGTTATTAAAAAACAATTTTATAAATAATTATTTAACCTTTTTAAATAAAAATTTAATATTTATATATTTATTTTTAATCCTGTTATAAAAATTTAAAGTGATAGATTAATTTGAGACCAAATAAGTATAAAATATTTAAAAAGTACAACACTTGTATTTAAAAATTATGGTACATCGTGGCAAAAAAAATTATGGTACATGAGCTGACTGGTCAATTCAGTTTAATTACAGGAGTTGGCAGGTCAATCAGTGATTTACCAGTCTAATAAATTGCGCTTCACGGCGGTATCATAATATATTTTTAAATTTAAAAATAATTATAATACATCATATATATATATATGGATATAAATTATTTTGATTATTTTAATAGAAAAATTGAATGACAGTTTTAATCTATTATAAATGTAGCGAATTCCAACTTTAGTCCGTCGTCGTCTTGAATTGTGATACCAAACCATACTCTATAATTTAAGAATGTATCTTCGAAATTACAAATATATAGTAGGGCCGGGGCAAAGTTCTCTGTTGAATGTTTAAAATAAAAATTTACACTTATATATATATAATTATCTGAAGTATCATATATTAAAAAATTAAAAAATAAAAACATGTTAAAAGTTATGGTGCACAATATGCAATTAATATGAATATTGAATTAAATATATAAAAATCTTAAGATAGTCCTAGATACCAAAATAGGGAAAAGGATACAAATATTTCATTTTGACAAACAAATAATCAAAACAATAATTTTTAAAAGAAAAATCATAATTATTGTCGGAAGACATCTGCATATTATCCAACATCCTCAAAGGTAATTTTTCCCCCAAAAAATATATAGTATATATATAAATAAAGTATTACGAACTCGAAATGCGCATCACACTTTTAGTACAACAAAATAATGTACGTGTTATTATTTGAAAAAAAATCGTATTAGAGATAAGTGTCTCAGAAAATTTTAAAAATAATAAATAAATTTTGAACCCTTTTCCAAAAGTTAATATTTTTGATCAACTATTTTTTTTCCATAAAAATGTGTATTGAGTTTAGTTTTAATGTATTTTTCTTGCATGATTATAATTATATATAGGAGATGTTCCACTAAAAATATTTTAATCTATAATCTCTACAAAACTTAAGATCGAATTCACTACTATAGAAAAAATAATGATAAAATTCACTAAAATCCAGAATATAAAATGTATAAATAATATTTAATTTATAATACAAACACTTTTATCAATCAAGATATAATATTTATATAATAAATAAATTTATTATTCATTTATACAAATATTGTTTTAAATTTTTTTATTTTCAAAATATTTAATAAATTCTACTTATATTTTATTAAATCTCATGTTTCATGAATTCTCCAAATTTATAAACTAATAAAATTTGTATTTAAACTCACTTTTTTCACTAACTTTTCTTTTTAACCTTGCCCTAAGCATCAATCCCTATTTTTATTTTTGTACTAATTACTTTTCTATTTAAAATTGCCTTAAGCATCAATCCCTAGTTTTAATTTGTGTATATTAAACAATAACTATATATATATATATATATGTATCGTATATATATTTGATACATGTATATATATATAGAAATTATCGAAAATTTAAAAATGAAAGATAAAAGATGGGAAGACAAATCTCACCCATAGGATCCCTTTGCATGGGACACCGGTAATAGTACACTAGTACAATACAACTAAACAATTCACAACTCAGCTGTCTCCTCACAACGGTTTTCTCCATGCCCATTTTTATTTTCACATTTGTCTTTGACCGATTCAGTGTTCTAGATACTGTGAAAACGCACATATAAACTCATGAGTGATAATTGTTACATCGTATTTATTAATCGTGAATAATAATAATTTTTTTAAGATAAAAATTACAGAGTACTAATCGAAAAAATATATGTTCTGCATTATATTCTGTTTATAATATATTACAGTAATGCAACTCCAACTAATCAAAATTCTAATTTTTTTTTGGTTTTAAATGCAATAAATATATTAATCTTATCATATAGCGCAACGACAATATATGGATCGAAATCAAATATATACGTGTGTGAATGTGATGCGTACAGAAATTTAGAGTCAAAGAAAGAGCATGGTATATAAACTTACTTACCTGAAGAAGAGTGCAGAATGGTGCACGGGCACAAGACTTATGTTCAACAGTTTGAAAACCTGATCTTCTTTCTTTTACTGTCAGTGCATGTACATGACTTTAACGGTGGTTCTAGCTTATCTTCTCTTCTCATTGCAGAACTGCAAATATGGAGAGAGAAAGAGAGAAATGATTATTATTATTTACCATTATATTGTTTAATTATTGTTATTATTAACATACATAAAATATTATGATTTGTCGAACTCGATATTATTAACATAAAATATTACAAATATTATAGGCACCTGATAATCACATCACCACCGGCCCTAGCCAGTACAAATATTACTGCATTTAACAAGTATTTTAAGAATGTTCAGCAGTCACAATTCCCATTTACTTTTTTCATAGAATATCTCATGTGTAAGTGTGTTACATCAGTTCGAGATAATAGATTATATTACTAAAATAGTATGATCGTACGGCGCACCATTCAGAAATCGCATCTCTATAAGCATTTTATAGATCTCCACAAACTGGCTCTACAATCAAGATCATCAATAAACTCATAGTCTTGATGAGAAAAGCAACATTACAAACGGTATATACCTGTTCAATATGAGAAATGTTCAACCAATTTAAATTTATTTTCAAACGCTATCAACGACTTTTAACTATTGATTCATATATAGACGTCAGAGCTATTTTTTTAGTATACCTTATAAGTTAATAAATAGTATCTTTAAAGTGAGCCATAATTAAATTCAAAACCTGAAACGAGAAATAATAAGTCCTTACCACCAGAGGTATTACGTTTTCTCCTCCTCATTTATATCTTTAAAACGTATATATATCAAGAAATTAAAACCTTACAAAAGATATGTATGTGGTTTGGTTCGATCATGTCACCTACTTAAAGGTATATTCCTCATGTTTATGATTTTATAATTGAAAGAGATTTATAAGAAGAGAAATCAGTTAATATATCTCTAAACAGTGATTCGGGCATGACTTTTATCAAGTGAAAACAAATTCAAATTCAAAAAATCACTCAAACCCCACATATTTAGTAAGATCGACATTGAAAATTTAAAGATCATGGAGCACAAAGTTTGAGCTAACAAAATAAATGTACACTTTTTGTCCCAAAATTAGAGCCTCATATTGGGTAACGGGACTCTCAATCTGGGACAGCGTGAATAGTAGATGATCATAATGTGTGTAATCAGACAAAAGGGTGGACAGTTAGTCATAGGCATCCACATGTGATGCTGCCACACCCATTGTTTAATTATACAAAACACACGTCAACATTCACTCACTCTCTAGGCTTACCCCTCCTCTCTAACCATTATTTTGTCCCCTTACCTATTACTACTCCATATATATATTTGCACCAGCTATAAAGGTCATGGTCCATTCCTCCTGACAAATCGCTTGAACCGTCTATTATAAATTTCCGTGAATAGGTTTAACACGAGAAATTTTTGTGAATTCAAGGGTTCACGTCATCTATCCGCGTTTTTTATAATTATTTTAAGATTTTTTTCTATTGGCAAAAAATTATAACGTCAAGACCAGCTACCTTATATATATATATATACCATAACCAATCACTTTCACCTCAAATTCCACTACATTTATTTCAAACACTAGCTAAACTCACTCTACTATGGAGTATTACATGGATGAGGAGTCCAAGCTTTCAAAGCATTATAATGAGTCAAGTAGTAGTCATAGTCATTATGCTTCTTCGTCAAAAAATTCTTTGATGAGAAGTGCTTCTACCAAGTGCTCTGCTACAAAGTCACCATTACTACGAAGTTTTTCGCATAAAAACTCAAATTTGTCGAGAAGTTGTTCAACCAAATGCAGTTCTTCAAGTTCAAAGTCTTCACTAGAAAGAAGCTCTTCTCAGAAATGTGCTAATTTTACAAAAAAATGCGGTAGCATGGCAAAGGAACAAAAAGCTAAGTTTTATATTGTGAAGCGCTGCATCACAATGCTGGTTTTCTGGCACAAACATAAACATGTCGATTCCTGATCCGATCCGGTGCACAAAACTCTGAAAATCGAGAAAAGGTCCCGGTGCAAATTGTTGATGGAGATATATCAAGAGCATTCAAGCATGAAGGGAGTATTTAACTAGTCTTCTAATTAATTACTTGCTTCTGATTATAGATATCTCTCCTTTTTTAGATGGATCTAATCAATGGGGCTCTTCTCATTTCAAACCCATATATATATATATATATATATATATATATATATATATATTATCAGATCTTTCATAAATAAGAAAGGGCTGGCTGCAATGGCTTACATTTTTTTTGTATCTCTCATGTATTTAGATTTTAGATTCCATCACAACTTCCCACGTGGGTGAGCAGACTCTGACAACTTGCAGGGCAAGTTGCTTATTCTGATAATACATCATTAATGTAATATACTAGTATATGCCATATATTTCAATGTTTATGATTCTCTCGTCAACATACTTGGCTTTCACTAGGTACATTTCTCCTAATGTTACTTTCTTCGGATCGTCTTTGAAGTTTTTGCTTAGAACTTTTCTGAGTTTGCTTTGTTCACAAAGATTGCTTGTTCGATTTTGTCAAACTCTTACTGCTTATATCATTATTATTGTTTATAAAACTAGCTTAGATCTTGTGCGAAGCTGTTATTAGTATTATTTTATTAATTAAATTTTAATATTTTATATTTTCATTTTCTAAATTACATTTACATTTATATTTTTTCAATTTTTTAATTTATTTCATATCATGTATAACTATATTATTATATCTTAATTTTATTAATGAGTTGTTTATATTTTATTTTACATATAAAATATAAAAATATTATTATTAAATATTTTCTATTAGTTGTGTTTTTTAATATTTTATTATTAACATTTTAATGTTATTTTATATATTTATCTTTATTCTTATTAACTTTATTTGATATCATGTGTGAATATATTATTATATTTGAATTCTATTTATTGATTATTTATATTTATATTTGAAATATGTGTATATTATGAGTGTATTTGAATATTATTATTAAATATTTTCTATTATTTACATTTTATTTTTATTTATGTTTAATAGAAGTTAAGATATTGTTTTAATTTTTTTTGATATACCTAATTTTTATTATTATGGAACTAGCATATAAAGCACCACGTGATATCCTTATTTCAGTTATACTCATACAATGCTGAGTCACTTTTTTAATAATAATATTATTGTCAAATTTATTAATTTTTTAGAAAGTTATATTTATACATTTTAAATATTAAAATTTAATATATTTTATTTTAAAAATAATATTATGTTATTTATTGTTAATCGAAACTTTAATACTTTATTTATAAATAATATTAAACTAATTTTTGTATTCATAAAGAAATCAATTAATTAATTAATAATACTTATGAATTTACATTTTTACCCTCACGGCCAAAACATGCTAACTCACTTATTCGAGTTATATATATGATATAATATCTAAATCCGTTTTTCATTATGTCTATGCTAAAAAAAATTCATAAATCTTCTAGTTTGATATTACTCCAGACCGGCCTGGGAAAAAATAACGTGAGAAAAAATGTTTTTGAAAAAATAAATAATTATTCACTAAGGTTTATGTTCACGAATGGGGTGGGAAAAGAATGGAAAGAAAAATTTTAAACAAGTTTTATTGAAAAAAAAAGAATGTATAAGTGAAATCGATACGAGGGAGGTTTAATTTTTTATGATGATGTTCGTAGGAAATTAAATGGTGAACTAAAATAAACCATTTATTCCAAAAAATGTGGGTTAAAATTCTAATTAAAATAATTTAGAATGGAATGATGAAAATTTATAAACATTTTTTCTAAACTCCCCCAAATAACACTACAAATTTAATTCATTTCATTATTCTCTCATTTCATTCCATTAAAATAAATACAACCTAAATAAATTATAAAAGTTTCACTTTTAAAGTTAAATAAAATTAATTTTAGATTGTTACAAAATTATGTGAAAAACTAATGTTATTTTAATCTAGAAAAAAGTTATTATCAATATTATGATAAGGTGGGAAAGCTGGTTTTCCGAAAAGTTAGAAATTGTAATTTTTATAAAGCAACTATCTCAACTTTTTCTGCTTATAAAAAATGTAGTTAAGCAGTTATCGATCAAATAAAGGCTGTTTTTCATCAAATTAATTGGAAAAACTGTTTTTAGCTCCGCTCGGCTTAATTTTTAAAAAAATCATGATAAATGTGTACTAGATGAATATTAATTCAAGTCTTGCATTGAATAAAAAAATGAATTATTTAAAAAATAAGCAGTTAATTAATAATTATATTAATATATATGAGGCTATTTAGGGAGGAGATCGCAAAAATAAATTTGTGATTACAGCCTAAAATGAATATTATCATCAAAATCATAAATTTAAAAGTTCTTTCTTTCCCTCACAATTACCTCACATCAAGGAGAGCATTCGAACCTGGGTTATAGATTGCAGTTGTGATAGATCACATATAGAATAATTGTACGATTAAGTTTTATAGAATAATTTGTATTTTCTGTACTTATATTTAGGCTGCTTAGACTATTTGTGATATAAATTCAAAAAGTATATATCACTTAATTAATATGATGAAATTTCTTTTTTTACATTATATATATTTGTGTCAAATCAGCTTAACAACATTATAATACATTAAACAAAGCTCATGCATATATAATCCAATACTAGCTTATAACCATGCATAGATTGTTTTTAATTTTTTAATATATTTTAAATGAATTGAATACTTTAAGCAGTGATTAAATTGAAATGTTTAGGTTGTATTTTGTATAAAAATTTAATAAATTTTAATATAAATAGTAGAATAATAATATTATACTGATAAGTCTCGATTCTCTCGGGGTGAACCTTCTTCTCTGGGTTGGACCGGAGTCGAGCTGGGCTGAGTCCAAGGAGTGCTTGGGCCGAGTTTGGGGTACCTGAAACGGAACGGAATGCCCAGGGGAGATTGGATCTCCAGGGACACCTCTGATGTTAGAGTAAGTTTTCAGCTAAATGCTAGAGAGAGAAAGTTTTAGAAAGAAATGAGAGCTTACTACGTGTTTATGTGTAAATGTTTTTGAACCTTTTCTTTGTGGGAGATACATGAGTATTCATAGGGGAGTGTGCACATGTTTTGCACACTCCCTAGGGAACTAGTCCCTGATGGGACGGATAGCCGTTGGTGCCAACTCTGATGTTGGGCTGTTGTGTATTTGGGCTTTCTCGACTAGGTTTGGGCTAGGCCTATTGGGCCGAGCCTATCATATATCATTCCCGATATTTAACTAATTTATTGTTATTTGAATGAATTAAATAATTTGAGCAAAAGAGAAATTGGGTTTTGTATATAGATTAGGGTTGTCAAAAAAATCGAAATATCTGATATCCGTTCGAAATATCTATATTTTTATTCGAAATAAAAAGACTATCATCCATATTCGAAATAAAACAGATATTATGCATATTCGAATTTGATCATTTCAGATACAAATATGAATATAATCATATCTGTATGCGATAATATTTATCTGAATTCGATAATATCCGAATCAGAATTTAAATATATTATATATAGAAATATGTAATATAAATATAGAGTTTATTATGTTCAATTTAAAATTTAAATATATATATATATATATATATATATTAAATATTATATTTTTATAAGAGATATATAATTATTATACATATATATCATATAAATTCAATATTTTCAAAATAAAAAATATAATAAAAATTATTATTCATTATTTTTGAAAAAACATAAAACAGATTTCGGATTCGGATATTATCCAGATAATAACAGATTCAGATTCGGATTAAGATATATTTTTTCCGGATATTTTCATATATAGATTCGAATATAGGCAGATTTGTATCCAAAATATTCATTTGACAGCCCCAATAGATTGTATCTAATACAACTTCATTACATAAAATTTTGATCGTGAACAAATTTCTTAATATAAGTATATAAATTTTGAGATATAATATAATATTAATATAATATATAAAAATATTTGGTTAACCAACCCGATTATAAAAAACCACAACTTTGGTTATAATAAAAATATAGTATAGCTTATTTGTACTCGTAAAACTTTATTATAATAATTAGATATCTATTTAATATATATAGTTTGGGTTTGTATTATAATAAATAAAATTTTAATATAGTATATGTATATGTGTGTGTGTGTATATATATATATATATATATATATATTGTGTGTGTGTGTTTATATATTAAAAGTATGAAAGTATTTTTTGTTATAAATATTTTATATATGTTAAAACTATAAAATATTTTTGGTATTAATAATTTTTTATATAAAAATTAAAATAGATATATGAATAAAAATATTATAAAATTTATTTAATAAATTTTAATTTCAAATGAATTAAAGAGTTTGAATGTTTATGAAATTTTGAAGTGTCAGGAGATTGCATTAATTACAACTGTGTTATATAAAAATTATATTGTAATCGAATTCTTAGAATATAAAATTTAGGCTCTAATTTAGATATGATATAATATTAACAAAATATTGGATTAGTCAAAATATAATAAAAAAATATATTTTTATATTTGATCTAACAGTTCTTATTTATCTAATTTATATCTAACTTTTACTATTATTTTTATGTTAAAAACTTTAACCAAACCAATTATAAAGGATCTCAAATTCAATTATAATAATATAATGTAAAAGTATAGATAATATAAATATAACATACTAATAAAATTTAATTAATATAGTTAAAATATTAATATTATTTTAATATTCACAAAATTTAATTAATAAATTATAATTTTAAATAAATTAATTAAAGAGTTTGAGCGATGATGAAATTAAAACATGTTGCTAGATTGTAAGTAGAACTCTATATTCTAATTAAATTTAATTAAAAGTGTGTTTGTAGTTGAATAAGAGACAAACATGATCAGACTATGCAAGACGGACGACTGACCAACCGACCAAATATTTGTGAATTCAACTTTAATTATATAGTATGGATGTATTATTAGTCTCGCAACATAAATAATAATTAATATTTTGATATTTTAATATTTATAATTATTAATTTTATAAATAATACTAGCGAATGTAAGTGATTATTATTTAACAAATGATACGATCAACATAAAATTAAATATAATATTTATGACTATAAATATTCTAACATAATTTTAAGAATTTAATTTTATAAAAAATATATTAAAATCTAATTTAATTATTAGCCTTCGGCCCAATGACAAGAAAAAGGTTAAAAAAACAAAATACTCTAATTGGGCTTGAAGGAACTTGTGCTTGTAAGTAGCCCGGAAGTGAAAACGAAGACATAACAACTAGAGCTCCACCTCCCTCTGCCCAATGTCTATCCCCACCACTTTCAGCACCTGTCCCGTCTCGAGTCATGTTTGTCCTCCGCGATGGACTCACAAACTAGTACATGTTCTAGTAAATTCTTGGTTGAGCCAGAACCGAACCCAGGACCTGGGACCTGGGATCAGGATGCGGACAACAGAGAATAAACTCGAGTTATCCAATCGTGCCACATGTTTTATTCTCGTAATATTTATGTTTAGAATAAAGACAAAAAAGTAAATTGCATATTACAATTTCAAAATTTCATGCACTTTGCACCCCTGATACAAATATATTAATCCAAATTATTTTTTCCATTTTTTTATATTAATAATTTTTTGATTTTATTTTAATTACCTTTTAATAGACGTTTTAGGTTTTTAAAACATATATTCTTTTGATTTTTCAGATATATTGTCCTCATTCATTAGTTGTACTTTTTTTTCTTAACTTGGCTTATAGTCATATAAATGAGTATCTATTATAAGAAATTATCGGGGTGAGTCAAAGTCGAACCCGAACCTGAGATGACATAGGATAATCCCTCAACCACATAGGATAATTCATAATTCATTAATTGTACTTTAAATATAATTCATTGTAGTAATAATTTTACTACATTCAATTTTCGTTTTTTAATATATAATTAACTCTATAATCCGAACGAGGCGCATACATGTTCTAAATTTTTAAGAAAAAGATTTGTTAAAAAATATTTTTTTAATTATATTTATACTTGTTAAAATCATAGTATGTATAAAACTTCGAAAAAAAATGTTACCCGGACAACCTAACCAATATATAATTGTCAACGCGATCAGACCTAAGGTAATATATAATTTGGATAAGATTATTTAAATAAATATTGAAAATCACTTACAAACTCAATTCCTAACTTTATATGCTAGCTAGTATTGTTATATGCCTACAATAGAACTCTTGTGATATTTGGATGTAAATTAAGGGATGAACATATTTATTATTACATATTTTTTCTTATTACTCTTGAACATATTTGAGTTAGACGTTGTGAAGTAGTTCAGAAGAAATAAAACTATTGGTATAAGATATTTGACTATTTGTATTCATGACGATACTCAATTAAAGAAAACATAAAAATATGGGTCAATAAATTTTACTTGGCCAGCAAGAACGGAGGAGGAACGATAAGGTTTGGACAAGCAGCTTAATCAACCGCACGACTGATTATTATATATTTATTAAGATTTTTGGCTTGCAAGTTTCTATCTTTCGCTTAAAAGGACTTTTCTTGTTTTAACCACTTATGTTTTATTTTCCTAGTTGGACTTGGTTTTTATATCCATTTCTATTTGAATTGAGATTTTAATAGATTTCCTAGATGAATTCATTTATTAACTAATTGTAATTGATATTAAATTTCTTTTTGATTCCTATTAGGGTTAGATTATTTACCTAACATATATATATATAGGCATGTGCTCAAATGAGAACTTAACTTAAAATTAGAACTTATAACCAAACAACTCAACCCAATACAAAATTATGATTCTCATCTAATCCTTCATTTAATCCGGTCGTTGTTTTATAACTTTTATGCCCGACATATATTGTTAGGAATTATGTAGTATGATGATAACAAATTTCTCAGAATTATAAATTTGATGTTTTTATTTGTAGCTGGTAAATAGATATATTACTTATAAATATTCATTGACTAGGGAATCAATTATCAGTTGAAGTGGTTATTAATCAACTGATAAATTAGATTGCAGCAGTTGATTCATGTTTCTTATTTATCAATTAATTGTAATGCCTCGATGGATATTAAGTTTTAGTCAACTGATATCTATTTGACTTCAATTGATAGCTCTTCGACTGATGAGAAGAATGACTGACAAATTGTAAATATTCTAAATTAGAATTCTCTCAAATGAAGTGATTAACAAATATTGAAATCAATGGATAAAGGCACTGTTCGATGGATAACAGTCAATAAAAGTCAAATCATGGATCTCTATCAACGGATGGAAGCATCAAGGCTATCAACGGATAAAGGCAATCAATGGATAAAGAGTCGATGGATAACCTAATTATCTATTGATACATCAATTAATCAATGGATAACACATCCATCGATGGATAAGCAAATGAGGATCAACTGATAATCTTTACAGTAATTATCTGTTGATCAAGGTTTCCCAAATTAGTTAAATACAAAAGGAATGGGATCCTTGCAGAAAATGAATCAATGGAAGACAGTCTTGTCAGGATTGTGAAGACTTTCAAGCAACACAGTCTTCAAGGAAAAGATCAAGACAAATATTTTTCCATAACAAAATAAATGCAAAGGAGACTGTGAAAAGTAGCTACAATCTATTTTAATGAATACATTGTAAAGTGTAATTTTTAATTTATATTTTATCTATCGATAGAAAAATAGATATAGGTTATGAACTGCTATATATATTCTTAGCAGTTCATTGTAACTAGAGTGTGAAAAAGAACAAAAATAAGAAAAGCATAGAAAAGTTAGAAACCATTGTATTTGCTTTTCTTTTGTTCAGTTTCATTTTTCTGTAAGCAGCTTGGTAATCTTACGAAAGTTAATTGAAAGCAAAAACTCACTAGTGGAAAAACAATCCACTAGTAATTTTATATGTTTTATTGTTTAATACTATAAATTAGTTATATATTAAAGTTTCTTATTTCCAAACACAAAAACACTAAATTCATCAAAGTACAAACTTGAATCCGCAAGAATTAGTCAAAATTCTTAAGTTTGTATTCAACCCCCTCTTCTAGAAACTTGTACTAAGAGAAAATAACATATATATTGTATAATTAATTAATTTTCTCTCTTTCATCGTGTTAGTTAGGTCTCTCTCATCGTGCTTGCTCTCTCTCCATCTCTCTCGATTTCTCTGTATCTGTCGTACGTCATCTCATCTCTCTCTTTCTCTCTCCGTTATTGTAACTCTGTATCTCTGCTATTTGATGTATTAAATTTTTAGGTATCAATGTCAATTTGGACTGTATCTCTGTATTAGCTTTAATTTAAGCTATTTTTCAATTGTTGCAGCTGGGTGTTCATTGTTATCTATTTTTCTTAACAATTTCACAATGATTATGGACAATTTATTGAGAATTAGTTGTAATCAAGGTAATTTTTCTTCGAGTTTTATGATTTAGAGTAGTAAAAACTTAGCAACTTAGCTATTTTTATGATTTTTCTTTGAGTTGCTAAGGTTGTCAAAACTTAGCAACTTCTCAAAGTAATAAAAAATTATATAAAACATATAAAGTATATATTAGTCTACATATTTCTATATTGAATTAAATATAAAACTGATATAGAGGGATTACGTGGACAACCTTTGAAATTGTTAATTATTGAAGTAAAGTTTTAACAAATGTTATTAAGAGTTCCTGCACTTTGTCCATAATGAGGTCTTACAGACATATTTTAACTTGATAGTTCATTCTAGAAAGTATAATAAGTCTTCTATAATATGCCCATAATGTCCATATTGTGTATTTGCATTATTTGATTTGGTGATTCACTAAGTTATATGATTTATGTAACATTTATAATATGGTGTTTTGTCCGTTTACTGGGGTTGACAAGCATGACAAATGGGTTACTTTTGAATTTACTCTTTTATCTAAAGAAGATACCATGCACTTTCAATGGGCTTTTGACCAATTTTTGAAAGCAATGGGCCGCAATCCTGTGGTAATAGTGACTGACCAGTGCCCTGCTATGAAACATGTCATCCATGTATCATTTGCTGCTACAGAATATTTTATTGCTACAAGACATCGCCTTGTATGTGGCATATATTGGAAAAATTCCATTTGAAGGTAAAATAGCAGTGCAAACATTTTTATAATGAGCTTTTGGATTTAGAAATGTGTGAAAGGCATTTCAGTCTTCATTCCTATCTGTCCAACACAAGTAGCTTGCAGCAATCAAGCCAAGTAAACTCTAATTGCTTGTAGAGTATTTAGTTTAGAAAAGCCGCAATATGCTATCTTCATATGAGATTATAATGCGAGGTAACCTTCTAGGATAATCATGGGCTGACAAGTTAATATTTCTCATCAAAGTAAAATAATTCTAATATTGAATAGTAGTGATGTAGTCAAACCAGCCTCTTCTTTTGGGGTTCCTAAAATCTTGTCTGGTATTCTAATATTGAATACTAGGTGTGCATCCTCACCCTATTGTCTGATGAACTTTATTTTTAATAGCTTTCAAATAACTTGTATTGAGTGATGAATGTATATAATGTGTTTTGTAGCTAGGAAACTACTTGTGCAAGGAGACTGATTTCATGACGAAAATGAAGAATTACATATGATCTTCCACTTGGAGATTTCTGAGTTTGAAAAGGGATGGAAGTCGGTTATTAAAGAATTTAAATTGGATGGGCACAAATGGCTTTGGGAGATTTATGTCATCCGAACATCTTGGATCTCTGATTTTTTTAGGGATAAACCGATGTTTGGATTAATGCGAACGACATCAAGCTCTGAGAGTGGGAATAATTTCTTTTCTTAGTTTCATTGGCAAAGTGATACGTTGTGTGAGTTTTACCTTCGGTTTGAAAGTCCAAGAACATCATGCACATCTTGCGGAGTGATTTGAATGGATCCAGTAGTTAAATCTATTGAGCATTTGGTTGGATCAAAGGCATCAAGGACACTGCAAGCCAGCCTATGAGGTGTCTTGTTTAAGTTGAACTGAAGTAAGTCACCAAATCCATTTCTTGTTACTCATTCTTTCTGACCATTGGAAAGGGTAGCAATCATTTCAGTTAGTGTATTTGGAGAGTTCCGAATTCTAAAATTCTCAATTATATTTGCCTTCTTTTTTGCTTTACGTTTTTCAAGCTCGTCATCTGTTTCGATGAACTGTTTAAGAATACACATAAAAGTTAAAAGTGCATAGGCAAATTGACTCAGAAATCATCATTTTCACAATTTATATATGTATAGACTTACCATATCATCCATAGTGCCTTTCCATTTTGCCTTGCTGACTTTTTATAAAACATGAGGTTCATCTTTATCAGTTGTCTAACATTGAAAGAAAAGGAATAATTAGTAATGACTTGTTTTATACATTGTCCAGTCTACAATGATGTCAGCCTCATTGTAAAATGACACTGCAATCAATGTTGAATTGCTTAGCATAATTACTAATTCACTTTATTTTTTTCATTCCTATACCAAGATTTTAAATATAGATCATTATATTTAACTAAGAGCATTGTATAATAAATGAAATCAGTTTTTCAAGTAAATTAATTCGAGTATAAACATGAGGTGCATAATAAATGAAATAAGTTATTGAAAGAAAAATAAGAAAGTTGAATTAACCTCATCAATGAGTCTTGACTTATGTTTCTTTTTCTTCATTTTTCCGTCATTTTTCTCCTGCCAATTTTTTGTCAAATATATAAGAATTTGAAGCTGAGATTTTTTTTATATTCATAACAAATTTTATGTTTTTTTTACCTCTTTATCATGATCAAAAGTTGGTCTATTTGATCTAGTTTTCTTCCTGGACCTGGGGGATTGACGAAATCATCGTCAGAATCTTCGAGTTAAATTGTCTTGCCAACTGAGGTTTTTTATTGTTTTAATAATTTCAATCTCCTGCTCTCTCTTCGTTTACTTGTGTTACCTATCATAACAACACAAGAAACAAAAACCGAATTATCACAGAATTTTTAAATTACCAAATTACCTACTAGAAATTAATAAGTGAATTACCTTCTATGTTATCCATTTGGATATTAGAATATTAGTTGAAATACCCTAAAAAGTTGAACGCAAATAAGTTGTGAGGCATAAGAAAAAATAGAAAAAAACATCAAAACAATTTATAAGGTTTTCAAGAGCATTAAATCGTAATTTCAGTGACTCGAGACTAAACTAGAGCATTCCAAAAACTAAATCAATTTTTTCAAGTGTGAAGTAGTATAGAATCATAATTCTTTCAAGTGTGATGATGACCTCTCAATATAATAAAAAAATAAAAATATATTGAACTACAAGCATGAGAACAAAATAATAATTATAAGTAGGACAAGAAACTCTAACAAAATCAATATATTTGAATATATCATAAAAAGTTAAATATCAAATTCAGCGACTCAAGTCTAAACTAGAGCATTCCAAAAACTAAATCAAATTTTCAAGTGTGCAAAAACTGGGAATCATAATTATTACTGCATAATATCTAAAGTTATGTACAAATTAACGAATCGAGTCTAACATAGAGCAGTGCAAAAATCAAATTAGTTTTTTCAAGTAAAGCGATTCGAGTCTAAACAAGACATTGCATATATGAAATCAGTTTTTCAACTATCGAAGAGCATAGATCCCTAGTTTCTACTCCTCAATTGCAAAATATATGTTTAAATTAAGCGATTCGAGTCTAAACAAGACTATTTCAAATAGAAAATCAATAATTCAAGTCTAAACAAGATCATTCCAAACAACTAATCAGTCTTTCAATTGTGCAATAACAGGGAATCATAATTGTTACTGCACATGTACAAATCAGCGAATCGAGTCTAACCTAGAGCATTCCAAAAACCAAATTAGTTTTTTCAATTGTCCACTAGCATAAAATCATGTTTTCTACTCCATAATAGCCAAATATATGGTTAAATTAAGCAATTGGAGTTTAAATAAGAGAATAGGATAATAAATGAAACCAGTTTTTCAAGTAAAGCGATTCAAGTCTAAACAAGATATTGCATATATGTAATCAGTTTTTCAACTATCCAAGAGCATAAAACCCTAGTTTCTACTCCACAATTGCAAAATATATGTTTAAATTAAGGATTCGAGTCTAAACAAGACTATTTCAAACATCAATTCAAAAATTTAAGTCTAAACAAGATCATTCCAAACAACTAATCAGTCTTTTAATTGTGCGACAACAGGGAATCATAATTGCTACTGCACAATAGCCAAATCAGCGAATCAAGTCTAAACTAGAGGATTTCAAACATAAAATCAACAATTCGAGACCAAACTAGAGGATTTCAAACATCAAATCAACAATTTGAGTCTAAATTAAAAGATGACAAACATAAAACCAGTGATTCTAATTTCGATTAGCATGCAATCAGATATTATAATCGGTAATAGCAAATACATTCATAAATATGTTGATTCGAGTCTAAATTAGAGGATACAAAACATCAAATCAGTGTTTCCATATTTATAATCACATAGAAACAGCGAATTGCATCAATTTTACAAAATAGTGATTCATACCTGATTCGTCGAAATTTATAAGAGTTCTACACCGAATTGAACTATGTAAATCAATGATTTTTTGTTGCTACTGCTGTGTGTGAGTTAGTTTTGAGCGAAGAAGATGGGTGTGGGTTTGATGAAAGAGTGAAGAAGGGATTTAATGCTTGTGACTGTTTTTTCCTGTTTACATTAAATTTGTCTTTTTTTTAAAATTTGTCTGGGCTGAGCTGTTTTATTGGGTTGAGCTTGTTTGGTTCTAAGTTCTAATTTTAAAAAATTCTCACTAGAAGAGCTCCCTATATATATATATATATATATATATATATATATATATATATATATATATAATTTATAAGCTATTTATAGGATTACCTAAAGTATCTGGTTATTAAAAAATTGCCGGATCAAATATTTCTCTAATAAAAATATATTTATCCACGTAGTATACTTTTATAAATTTGTAGGTGTTTAAAATTCAATATTTAGGTTTCATTTATTAAACCGATTTCATAATTGTACAAGTATTTCAATTATATGGCACTAAGTTATTATAAGTTATAACTCATGATTTCAAAAAAGATAAAATATAATTATTTCGATTAGTAATAGTGTATGAATTTTAAGTTGGTTGACTTGGGGTTTATAGATATATTTGTCGATTTTTGACGGACAGTCTATAACAAAAAGGAATAAATAATAATTTCCAATCTGTAGTAGTATATAAAGAGGTGGCTAGCTAGCTATCCTCAAGCATCCAGCCAGTCATTTGCCTATAGATTATATAATCTTGTGGTTAGAAAAACAATGGCTGCATTGAGTGGTAAACTAGTGAGCAAAACAGAAATTAAATCAAACGGAAATGTGTTTCATCAACTAATGAGTGACGAATCGCATCGTATTTCCAGCTTGAGTCCTGAGAGAATTCAAGGGGTCGAGTTGGTTCATGGTGTATGGGGTACTCAGGGATATATCCTCTGCTGGAAATGATCGAGGAGATTAACGAGGAAAACAAGTCAATAAGGTTCAAAGTGGTGGCCGGAGATCTACTGAAACAGTACAAGGCCTTCACTTACATATCCAAAGTGGGTCATATACATGACAACACCTATACTGTGACATGGACTATTGAATATGAGAAACTGCATCAAGCCGTTCCTCCTCCAAATGCACTGATGGATATTTGCATTCAAGTTACCAAAGATATCGAAACTCGCCATCGCCAACTCCAGCCCCAGTCATGATCGATCGATCGATCCATCAGTAATCAACTAATAATTAAATTACTGCTCTGAATGCATATATATCATGTGTCTGTCTATACGTGAGCAAGTTAGTTCATGGTTTGCAAAAGTAACTATGGCTGTGTTATCCTTCCTTGTTGCACAATATGACAATAGTGCCAAGTCCTTGTATCATGTAAAGCCAAACCGTACCATGCCTGGAGTATGGCTGTTTAGGAGCATTATTATTAAATAACCAAGGATGTTTATGTACTAAAATTTTCTTACAAAGGCAACAGGGATCAGGGGAAAACAAAAAGAGATAAGAATTATAACATGTTTTAAGTTAACTGTTGATCTATTATAATTCCAAGTCGAGGACTTTCGATTTTAGGAAATAAGAATATTGGAATCAAACTATAGTAAATTATGAAATGTAAATATTGGGATAGCGAGGAATCCAACATTAATGCAACACCTCTGTGAACAGGATGTTTCGGGAATATTCTGGTGGATGAGAATAGAATGAGGAAAAAATGGAATGAAAAATTATATACAAATTTTATGAATAAAGAAGAATATATAAGTGAAATCATGAATGGATATGAAGTAGTCTAAATTTTACATGACGAGAATTGTAGGAAAATTGATGTAGAAATGGAAAAAAAATTCTCGTTCAAAAAGTTTATCATCCAACTAAAGGACATGAAAAATGTTCAGAGGAGAGGAGAACACATGTCATACTCCAATCAACAAATACACCTATCATCCAATCCAAATCCAGAAAATGCTAAGAAACACGCCTTAATTATAAAAATAATAAAATAATAAATTTCTAAAATATGTCTAATATATATATATATATATGAGTAAGTCTCATCGAGGAATTCCTTATTTAAGTAACTAAGGAACCAATTCCTATTTTATAAGAATTTGATTAACAAATAACTATATAAGACTACAAAACATACAAAAAATTATAGAACACCAAAATAATTGTAAAACAAACAAAAAAATTACATAATATACAAAAAAATATAGAACACAAATTACAGAACACTAATGCTGAATAGTATTCTGTAATTTTGTGATATATATTTTTTTCATTTGTTTTGTGATTATTTTTTGTGTTCCGTAGTTTTTTCTATGTTCTACAACTTTTTCATGTGTTTTGTAATTATATTTATTGTTGGTTCCTTAGTTACTCAAATAAAAGAGTTTCTTATTGAACATAAACCTATATATATATTGTATTACTCAAATATAAAATAGTTAAAATAGAAAATAGAAAACATTATATTTGTGTCTACCGCACCCACACACAAATTAAATACATTATCACACACACAACCTCACATATTCTCCTCCGTTGTTAATTTAATTTTTTGCGTTAATTGACGAACTTTTTTTCAAATTTAACTTCACTAAATTTTTCTCCATCTACCAACGATCAGTTTCCATACATATGTGCTATATTCCGGCAACTAGAATCTATAATTAAAATAAATTTGTCACTTATCAGATCCGAACTTCAATCACTAAATTATATTACATAAATTACTAATTTGTATTACAGAAATACTAATTTTTTTTACAGAAATCACTAAATTATATACTCTAGGTTTAGAAAAAATAATGAAAGTCATCGAAATATTGTACATATGGTATGCAAACTAGACTTGGCAATTCGTTCGTGTCGTGTACTTTCGTGTCGTGTATTTTTTCGTGTCGTGTATTAAAATGTCAAACCCAAAACCAATATATTTAGAGTTCGTGTACATTCGTGTCATGTAATTTCGTGTCATTATATGTTCTGCATTATATTTTTCTTATTATATATTGCAGAATATAATGCAGAACATATATGTTCTCCGATTAGTACTCCATGTAAGGTTATTCATTAAATATATATATATATATAGGGGAATGCTCAAAAGAAAATCATATTTTGGAGAAAACTTAAGGTACTTTTGGCATTCATTGATTTGTAAATAATCTAACGGTTGATAATCTTAATTTTTTTATTATTTTCATAATGGTCTGATGAATTAAATTTTAGTATCTTTCTAATTTTGGTATGCTATCTAGACATAATATACTTTCCGGTTTGTAATAGAATTAATAACAATATTAATTACATGAATCAATGGCTGAGATGAGTACTCTAAGTTTTCTATTAAAAAAGTTTTCCCTAGATCCCTACTATATATATATATATATATATATATATATATATATATATATATATATATATATATATATATATATATATATATATATATATTCAAATATATGAAGCAAAATCTTCCAATATGACACAAAATTGTCATTCAACAGCATATAACAACAATCATATATGGTCAAAACGCTATAAAAATTGGCATTACCTAATAGATGATCGCATATGCTACTAAAATCGTTCAAAAAAAAAATCATATTTGAAAATTTTAGAAACAGATGTGAATGATATGAAATAGATCCGAAAAATATAAAAACAAATTTGAAAATTAAAACTTTTAGAAAATATAGATAAGAAAGATCTTGATATAAGAATATTTTTATTATATAATAGAAGAAGATTTTTGGAATTAGGATTTAGGTTAATGGATATAATTCATCAAAATCTAATAGATTTTAGATGGATTTCAAAATTATAAAAAAAGCACTATGAAATCCATCACAATCCACCTTTTTTATAAAATAAAAACCTTAAATTTTAATATCATATTATAATAAATATCTTAAAATCCAAATTGTAATGTATTTTTTAAAATTTAAATTGAATACACTGATATTTTAAAAAAACTTTTTAAAATCCTTATTAAACACAATCAAATTTTAATGGAATTTTTAAATTTTAAAGATTTATTTATTTTTTAATTTGTTCTCAACTGGATTTTTTAGAAGAAAAGAAAGAAAATCTTAAAGATTTGAGAATATTTCTTATATAATTTGTCCAAAAAAAATTCTCACCATTTTTGGAAATATTTGAAAAAATTAAAAGAGAAGAAAATAATCTATTTTCTCATCTTTCCTTTTCTTTCTTAAATTTAGGAACACATATGTAACATCATGCATCGATTTGATAAAGTTTGTGAGCCCTTATAAACAAATTAATAATGTATATCAAAAGAGATTAATGTTTCTGGTCTATCTCACATAACTTTTTTGAGATTAAATTTTTTTATTTAAATTCACACGAATGTGTTATTGTAATTACAAAAAATTATATACAATTACAAAAACATTCACGCTAAAAAATACTTGTATCTTAGATAATTTTCTTGAGATAATCTCATAAACTTTATTCTAATATCAAAATTGTTAGCTCTTTTGAACTGATTTACACTGAATTGTTGGGTATAGTACATCAAATTGTGAGTTTGGGTTATTATAGCAAGTTTATTTAATTTATATTTTAAATTTTTCATAAAATTTAAGGATTTTAAAATATTTTTTAAATCTTGTTGTATCCCATTTGAATCTTAGAAAAATTGTTAAAATTTTTATGATATTTAGTTTGAAATATCCATTAAAATCTTATGATATTTAAAAATTAATAGATTTCATTTTATATTATAAAATTATAGATTTTGATAAATTATATAATGTTTAATATTTTCTTTAAAATTTATAATATTTTAAATGATTATATTTAAATCAATGAAATTTTATATCGACTCAACGAAATTCTACATTAACACAATAAAAGTCGTCCAAAAATTAAAATCGATTACAATCTTTTAGAATTTTTAAATTATTATTAATTTATTAAAATTTAAATTTAAAACGCCTTCTAAATTAATTTGTATTCCACCTGAGAAAAGAAGAATCTGAAATCGGGTACCCGAATGAAGAAAGAATCCGAAAGATTTGACCACAAAAAAATAATCTCTGTTGAGCCACGCGGAAGGCCGACATGAATAACACTTTTCTTATAAATTAAAAAAAGAGAACTTCTCGAGTTACTTAAGTTATGATAATAATTTTATATATAAAGTTAAGTGACATTTTTGCAATAATACAGTGCACAGTTGTGTTTACAAAAATATTGTACTGTTTTTTTTTAATTTTAGGTATTTATCTAAGGTTATCCTTAAAATTGAATAATATTTTTGTAATAATAGAATATACCATTGTGTTTATAAAAATATTCTTATGTGCTATTTTTTTTCCTTTTAATTTTAGGTATTTATCTAAAGTTATCCTTAGGAGTATTAATCTCATTAAAAAAAACTTCATATAATTAATAATTTATTTTAGCCATACACAAAAAAAAAAGACACTGATCACTTTTTGCGCCCTATTTAAAGAAACGTCGCCTTCACATTTTCGGTTTCCTTTTGCATTTTCCCATCTATAGTGTTAACATATTTTCTTCTGCCATTAATCTCCCTGGATCTGGGTAAGTTTTCTTATGCATATACACACACGCGCACACACAGATTGTAGATATATAAATAGCCCCTCGTGCATTTGTCTCTTTTATTATTACACACATTTATATTATATACTTGGTACACGTCTGTTTTGCTTTTGTTGTTTTTTCTAGATTTTGTTCTATGCCTGATCCCTCCTTCGTGTCCATTTTCAGTTTTAGATTTTTGTGTGTGTGTGTGTATTATGTGTATTATATGTATTCTTGTTTCAGTTGTTACGAATTGTTGATATATATTGTCACTGTGTATACATTTTAGGAACATGTTTTGGTTTAATTCGTTAAGTGTATACTAAACAAAGATTTATAAATTTTATTGATTCCGGTTTTGGTTCATTTGTTAGGATGGCTTTTAGTGAGATTCGGATAATTCGTGAGAACCATTGTGTTGCACTTTCGAAAATATTATAGTGCACTTTTTAAATAATTTCGTAACAATGTTTTTGAAAATTATCATGGTCCACGCGGTTTCATTTGAACCTTGATCAAAATATATTTAGATAGTTCTAGAATGCATTGAATTTTGTGATGGAATTTAAGGACAAATTTTATTTGACATTGTTGTATATATACCTATACTTTTACTACTCTATAATAACTTCTCAATGGATGAATTTTAATGTTATTGCGGTTTCACTTCAAGATTTGTAGATTACAATGGAATATGAAAATGAGTACCAGCAGTATTCCAATTCAAAATATGAATGCCTTCTGTTTGGTGAGCCTTGTTAATTTAAATATTAATATGTTTGTGTCTCTTTTACATTGAATACGTATATAATTATATTTCATATTTAGATGTTGATGATACGTTGTATCCATTGAGTTCTGGATTGTCCATCCAATGCGCTAAAAATATTACAGGTTTGCTTAATTAAATAAAATTGTTGTCTTCTTAATTCTTGTTCTTGTGATTATTTTAAAGATGACCCTTTTATAAATGCCTTGATTAGAATATATGATTGAGAAGCTAAAGATAGAGGGGACTAAAATTCCTGAAATGTGTGTTCAACTATACAAGGACTACGGAACAACAATGGCTGGTCTCCGGGTATGATCTTACATAATGTATCAGAATATCTTTGTATACTTCTGGAGGAGAAATGAAACAACTTATAAAGGTTTTGATGAATCCTTTGTTTTTTTACCATTAGGCAATTGGGTATGATTTTGATTATGATGATTACCACAGGTACATTTTTCTTTATCATCAAATAATAAATTATATCTTTATTGTAAGTGGACATAAAACTGAATTTTAGTTTGTTACAGTTATGTACATGGAAGACTGCCGTATGAGGAGAAGTTAAGGCCTGATCCAGTTCTTAGAAATCTTTTACATAGCCTGCCTATCCGGAAAGTTGTAGGTTTTCTTCCTTTATCAGAAATGCGTTTATGACTATTATTTTATTACTTGTTTCATCCAACAAAATTTCGATGTCTGTAACAGATATTCTCAAATGCAAATGATGCTCATGTTGCTACTGTACTTGGGATACTTGGAATAGAGGACTGTTTTGAAAGGATTGTCTGCTTTGAGTCTTTAAATCCTACCCATGAAAGTAACTTCTCTGGTGGCAGAGATGACCAAGAATCAGAAGAGTTGAAAGTTCCTGATGTTAGTAGTGGAATGGACTCTGATGCTAGTGCTGATCCACCACTTCCAAAGTCTCCAGTCGTCTGCAAACCATTTGAAAAAGCATTTGAAGAAGCTTTCAAGATAGCTGATATTAACCCCAAAAAAACAGTAAGATAATTAATAATAAAATTCTGCAACTCGATATTTGGCTTTGTTGTGTCGATAAA
Source organism: Oenanthe sinensis (assembly GCA_028671895.1). Taxonomy (NCBI): domain Eukaryota; kingdom Viridiplantae; phylum Streptophyta; class Magnoliopsida; order Apiales; family Apiaceae; genus Oenanthe; species Oenanthe sinensis. The sequence goes on from CM053796.1 coordinate 31,041,261, forward strand.
TACTTTTAACCTTGTGATATTAATTTTTATTTGAGATTTTCTCCTCATCTTCATAATTACTTATGTCTTAAGTTTAGTTATATACATATCCTCTTATATCTTTTGCATAGTTATTTAATCTTTGTTTTTTGTCAATTTCAGTTGTTCTTCGATGACAGTCTACGTAATTTGCAAACTGCAAAATGCATGAACCTCCACACTGTTCTGGTAAGTTGTAGTATGTCCTTAAAACTGAAACAGAAGTATGAACATTACTTCTCTATGCATATTCCTTACTATTTTCTTTTGTGGGTATAGATCGGCTCTTCTCACCGCAGTACTGGTGTGGATTATGCCTTAGAGAGTATCCATAATATTAGAGAAGCATTGCCAGAGCTGTGGGAAGAGCTTAAGAAGGCAGAAGGGGTTCCTTACTCGGAAAAAGTTGCAATCGAGACTACTGTTAGAGCTTAGACATATTATCTTTGCTAGCAAAAGACAAGCATGTTTTCTGGCGTTCTTTGAAACACCAAAATGTATTTCATTTGGTATATTGGGATTAATATTTAAATAAACTTGTAACTTATAATTTAATCCTGTGGTATGTTGTAACAAGATGGCAGTGTACGATTGTAGTTCTTTTACTTCAATTGTTCAATTCCATATACATGTGCAGATCATTTTAAGTTTAGTTATCCTGTTTCTGATCACAATTCCAATATTATAGTTTATTAGTTATCTGTTCATTTTGCAATTCATATGATTGTTAGCTACTAAGGTTCTTGCTATTAATTATGGCATCTTCGATGCATAGTACATTTCGAATATTATTTTTCCGCCCATTTGCTAATAGCCTCCATATTCCATTTTTATATATACGATGAACATAAACAGTTATAATTGATAAGCTTGTTTTTCCAGTCTTGAGAAGTGGCAAAACTCAATTCTAGGATACACGAAGGATGTCATAAGGAATGCGTTGAGGGGCCATGTTTTAAAAGATATCTTAGTCGTATTCCTTAACCATGTGTATTTTTTATTGAGCCTACCGTTAGAAAATGGAAAGTTTAAAACATATTTTATATATGTTCTTGATGAAATTTCCGAAAACTAACTAATGGAGGTTGTTCTTTGCTATGAGGACTTAAACTTTCATGTTTGGATCTAAGACATTTTCTTAGTGTAATCTATAGATAAATTGAGTAGAAGTTGTTTGCTTAAAATGAGTTAAATGAGTTTGTCCCACATAGAGAATGTAATATGGGTGTGGGTGCTTTATATCCATATATGTGCAATGGTAGTTTCAACTGTTAAGGCATGTGAGTGTGCATGGTGTAATTATGTGCCCTTGTTCGCGCACACACTTGCGTTGTTGCGACAGCGATTCGGCTTGGGCAATTTGGCCGAATGTCCCGGGCGACTCTGCTGTTCTAGTGTATCCTGCTTGTTTTTGTTAATGCTCATCAGATAACTGTTCATTATTGTGTTTAGTTATAAATTAATATTCCCAACACCTACTATACCAGTCTTTTTAGGAAAATGAGTGTTTTCACCCAATCTCACATTGATCAAAACTTGCACATCAATGGACCATTGCATTCCTCAAGTACAATAGAAGGTAAATGTAGACAGATCACATTAAAGATTATAAGAGCAAAGGAAGTTCTAGAGATAAAGGAATTGTTCAATAAGTTATTGTATACCAATTCCTGTTTCCATATTACTTATATATATAAACCATCCTGTCCCAGAAAACATAAAAAGGCTTTCCGGTGTCTGTACATGCTAAGCCTTGAAGTCTTAGCCATTGATCATTTATGTTTCTCAAAAGATATAATATTTACGGACCTCCAAATGTGGAATTAGTTAGGGAAAAGACACTATCATTCTTTCAATAAATATTTTTTCCCTGTGAATGCTTCGAACTTGGTTTCTTCGCCCTTTTGTATTTGCTCTTCCTTACTGCTCTCCTTTGGCTTAGTCTCAATCTTTAGTTCAAGCATATTCAATATAAACATACATAAATATGTTCTTGTAGCAATAATTATTAAGATGCATTGTTTTCTTACTAATAGACGAATGCATATATATATTTGGCATGTCTTTTCGGCTGTTACTGCCATTAAAGTCAAAAAGTTTCCATCAAGTCAACAAGTCTGACTAATGGCGTTGTCATTACTTATCACTAAAGTGGTACAAATGAGTCCTGATAACTAGAATCATTTTTTTATATACATACCATTTACTTCAGTGACCACTTTGAGATTTAACTCATTTAGATAAGAGATTAGGGAACCTAAGATATATCTTAGGTAAGTTAGGTGAAATATAGTGAATTTTATATGCAAACAGGTATGGGTATTTTTGTAAGATCGTATTTCATTTAAAATTTTATTAACATACTACTATTTTATACTAAAATCTTAGGAAATTACCTAAGATACATCTTAGTTTCCTTTTTCTCTTTAGATAATGTGCACATGGACGGTTAGAGTGAAAAAAGTGCTAATGCAGGTGCTCACATGGGTTTTGGGTTGGATACATCCGAGAAGTCCTTGGTATGAGGCTGCAGCTTCATACCAAGATTCATCCGAGATGGTGTCAAACTAGCATTCTTAATATTAACAATATATCCCTCATTTAGACGCATATTCTCCATCATCTACAATTACGAAAAGCAGGAGTAAGAATTCCAATTGTCTAAAACCAATAGAAGGGGATTATGAGTAAGGTTAACATAAATTTGAAGACACCAGAGGACAATAATGTTAGAAAATGTAAAGTTTAAGACATATTTTATATATGTTCTTGATGTAATTTCTGGAAACTAACTAATGGAGGTTGTTCATTGCTATTTGGACTTCAACTTTCATGTTTGGATCTAAGACATTTTCTTAGTGAAATTCATAAATAAATTGAGTTGGAGTTGCTTGATTGAAATGGATTATGTGGGTTTGTCCCACATTTAATTTAGTAAAGAAAAGATAATGAGTTTATATAGAATCTTGTGTTAGTATTGTTTACAACTACTATTATACAAGTTTATAACTCATGCTTGATAACTAATATTTAAGTAAATTAATTTTTTATTGATATTTAATATATAATTTTATAATATTAAGAATTTATGTTAATATTATATGTTCTCTTTTTATATATAAATTTATTCTATTTAATATAAATATGTTATAATATGGACCTGTGTTAAAAATAAAATTTTAGTTAATATAGATATTTATATAGTTAGACCTCATATTATAATAAGTAAAATTATATAAATTGGACTCATGTTATAAATATATAATTGGGTCTAAAAATTAAAATTTTAGTTAATATAGATATGTATATAGTTAGAGCTCATATTATAATAAGTAAAGTTATATAAATTGGAATCATGTTATAAATATATAATTGGGTCTAAAAATTAAAATTTTAGTTAATATAGATATGTATATAGTTAGAGCTCATATTATAATAAGTAAAATTATATCTAATATATGTATATTTTTTAGGCCCGTGGCCCAATACCGACGACTCATCGACTAACTAAAATTTTTAATCTTTCGGCTATAATAATATAGTATAGAAGTGGAATGCTTATGTGACAAGGTGTTATTAAGAATTCTATCTTTTAAGTACAAGTTTATTTGATTTATTTCTATTAATTATTTAATATTAATATTAAATATATTGAGTAAGGATTATTTTAATAATCAGACTCTAAATATATATTGCAATATTAATATTACTTAATTTGAATAATATAAGTAATAAATAAAATACATTTCTTTGCATAACTCTATTTTTTGTAAAATTCAATATATCACATCGAGTAGAATATGATAAGAGGAACCCAAGAAGCCTATATATTGAGATGTGTTCATCTAGTTGAGGTGTGCCTCTTGCCTGTACCTTGCTCATTCTCATATCTCGCATATGTGTTCATCTAGTTGAGGTGTGTCTCTTTCTCCTACCTCGCATACAGAATAAGTTGCATAGGTTTTTGGGCGAACTGAGGTGCTAGTCGCTGTTGATCCTTGCCGTTTTTGTGAGTGGATTGATTGTTGGGCAAATTGAGGTGTGTCTCATTCCCTTACCTCGCATACAAAATAAGTTGCATGGGTTTTTGGACGAACTGAGGTACTAGTCGTTGTTGATCCTTGCCATTTATGTGAGCGGATTGATCTGTATTGTTTTATCCTGGAAGCGATATTGCTGCAACCCAATACAGCGTAATAGTCAAACCTTCTATCAATGTATGCATAAATCTTATGTTAGAGCGAAATTTTCTATCTTTTCTCTCGTCTTTACAGGTACTGATACATATACTGTTTGCCTTCGTGTTTGTTTCGTAGTTGGTATATGTTTGTTCTTGTTAATTATCATCATATAACTATCCATTGTTGTGTTTAGATAATAATATTCCCAATAATCTTGAAAAGATAAGTTGTTATTGATAGTTGATTAACAAGATGGTTAACGAAACTGAGACTACTGTTGTTTCTAATGCTGGTAATAGTTTTAGTAGTACTGCTACTGCCATTAATTGGGTTAAGTATCGTTTCCCACATCTTATTGATCTGTCTGGTATGCATGATAAGTTTAGCGGTGGTGCTGGCTTTTCTTGCTGGCAGAAAAATATGAAGTTGTGTTTAACGATTAAGGGTCTATGGTCGGTGGTGCAGTATGATCCTCATGTTGTGAATTAAGAGTAGGCTAACTCTGATAAGATTTATGCTTTGTGGGATGAAAAGAATGGAGTGGCGAGGGCTGCCATTTTGGCAACTTAGACACTTGAGCAGCACTAGCATTCCCCATCATCACTATCATGCTTTGAATCTGTTGAGAAGATAGAAACAGAGTAATATCAGTATAAATATATACATTAGCTCCAGTATCAATCAACCATTCATTTGATAGATAAGTGGAAAGTAGTGTAGGGTTGTAAGTAATATACCCGCCATTAGTTTCAGAAGCAATAGCCTCACCAACAACCATGTTAACCACAGGCACACCAGTGATTCCAAGCACAGTTGTAGCTTGTACTACCACATCAGATTTCTTCGATTTCTTTCCTTCTTAGTGACAGACTTTATTTTCTGTTCAACAGTCACTATGTTCACCTTCGAACTACCATGTTAAGCAGGCATCACATGTCCTTATTTTGACTTTTGTTGTTGCTGCACAGAGATGTCCAACATCAAGTTAGTCCATGTAATCTCTCTTTTCTGTCTTTTCAGGGAGAAAGCAAATTCTTTCCAAGACTTCAGGAGCTTTTCAATCACAGACATAACTTGAAACATCTCGGGAAGGTCCATTCTGGACTCCTTCAAAGCATGAACGAACATCTCAAATTCATGCACCTGCTCAGTCATGGATTTTGTATCCATCATCTTGAAATAAAGGAACCTTGTCACACTATACTTTTTCAGACCCCGAGAGTCAGTATTGTGGGTTTGGTTCAGCCTCTCCCATAAGAGTTTAGCAATGAAGGCATCCGGTGAATAAACATCGAACAGAGTCAGTCTGCTCTTGATTCACAACAGGAGGATCATACTGCACTACCGACCATCGACCGTTAACCTTTAACCACAATTTCATCTTTTTCTGTCAACGAGAAAAGCCAGCACCACCGCTGAACTTATCAGACATACTAGACAGATCAATATGTTGTGGGAAACGGTACGTAACCCAATCAATGGCAGTAGCAGTACTACCAGAACCGTTACCAGCGTTAGAAACAACAGTAGTCTCAGTTTTGTTAACCATCTACGACAGCATATTCAAGTGACAGCACATTTGGAGCAGACGACAGCAACTATTCCCTTAACAGTAAACTTGGCGAAGATTGAAGGATCAAAGACAACAAGTATTACTGACAGCAACTACTCCCTTGACAGTAAACTTGGCGGAGATTGAAAAATCGAAGAAAACAAGTTTTACTGACAGCAACTTTGGCGGGGATAGTTGATAGCAAAATTGGCGAGGATAGTTGACAGCAACATTGGCGCGGATAGTTGACAGTAGCTTTGGACGACAACATGCTTTAGAAGACTATCAAGCTTGATAGTAAAGTATGCGAAGTCAAAGATGTTGTCACCAAAGAGAAGCTAAAGGTTGATCGTAACATTTTGGTGAAGCTGATAGTCTGTTTCAAGTAGCAGACTAGGTAGTGAAAATTCAAAGATTGATCTTGATAATTATATTTAGTTTGTCAAGTCTACTATTGCAACTTGGGAAAAGGCAAGCAAAAAGATAAATCATGTTCAAGGAGTCAATGCTATCAGTACATCTCATAGCAGCTTTATCTACAAATAGAATGAAGACAAATTTGAAATGAAAAAGTGAAGTTTCTATTTCAAGGTTTGTCCTAGGAACAAGAGAAAGTACACTTGTAAGTGGGATATGTGTTTCAGTATAAATACACATATCTCACAGACATTTTCCATGTGGGTGTGTAGAAAGAGATAGACAACTGAGCTTAACTTTTCTCAAGCATAGAAACATTAACAAGTTCTTTGTTATTGTATCTATTGAAGCTCGAATCATTTTTCCAGTCAGTTGTAGCAAACAAAAATTAATAATACAAATTTTTGAAGTTAAACACCTTTCTTCATTTACTTACTGTTGTTTGCATTTGGTACTTGATATTATTGCTTCTTGTTTTGTTGTTAGCAAGATAAGTGATAAATTGTCGAGTTGCATTCAACCCACCTCCCATTCTGCAACACTCATACTGTTTAACAAAAATTGTTGGGAATATTATTATCTAAACACAACAATGTGCAATTATATGATGATAATTAACAAGAACAAGGAGATACCAATTACGAAACAACACGAAGGCAAATAGTATATGAATCAGTAACTGTAAAGACAAGAGAAAAGATAGAAAACTTATCTCTAACAGAAGTTTTATGCATACACTGATAGAACCAATATTGACAGCTGAGTCGCCAAGCCTGCAAGAAGTCTTGACTATTTTTGAAGAGATAATTGTTTCACTATACTGTGTTGGGTTGCAGTAATATCGCTTCCAGGATAAAACAACACAGATCAATCCGCTCACAGAAACGACAAGGATCAACAGCGACCAGCACGACAACCTATACAATTTTTATGTATGCAAGGTACAAGCACACCTCATATAGAAATAGAATTTTACAAAGAAATGAGTTTTATTTGTTACTTATATTATTCAGATTAAGTAATATTAATATTGCAATATATATTTAGAGTCTGATTATTGAAATAATCTTTACTCAATATATTTAATATTAATATTAAATAATCAATATTAATAAATCAAATAAACTTGTATTTAAAAATTAGAATTCTCACTAACACATTGTCACATAAACATTCCACTTATAATAATAGTTATAAACAACATTAACACAAAATACTATATAAACTAATTATCTTTTCTTTACTAATTCAGTGTGAGACAAACCCACATAACCCATTTCAAGCATGCAAATTTCAATTCAATTTATTTATGGATTTCACTAAGAAAATGTTTTAATCCAAACATGAAAGTTTAAGTCCTCATAGTAAGCAACACCTCCATTAGTTAGTTTCCAGAAATTATATCAAAAACATATATAAAATATGTTTTAAACTTTTCATTTTCTAACAAATAAGTACCCAAAGTATATTATGCCCTCATCTGCAATAAATTTAGTACACCACAATGAGTAGTCTTTGGGTCTTTCCTGAAGTAGGGTTACTGGCTTCAAATAACATAGGGTTACTATAATATGGGAATTCTGGTGGCTTATAAAATGTCTTGGTTGGATTTCATCTTGAGTCTCCTTGCGATCACTGATGTGCCTAAGTGAAAGGTGGCTTTACTTGCGGTTCAAATATGTGTTTATCATATATGGCGTGAACAGAATGCTAGGATTCATAATAAAGGTGTCTTTCCTCCGCTTAACTTGTTGCAGGGCATCATGGTGGATTTACGAGCTCGACTTGAAGGCGCTATCTGGTTCACCAAACTTGTTAACCGCAGACCGGAAGCTCAGTTTTGGATTAGTACTTTTGACATATTTTAGACTGTATAGGGCCTGTTTGGATTTTCCAATAGATTGTATAGGGCTTCCTATTTTTGGTAGCTTTCTAGCTCCAATCTTTCGCTAGATTGGTTTTAGATAGCTTATATTTTCTTGTAATTGCTTGCTCTTTTTCGTTCTGTTAATATATATATCTAATTAGCAAAAAAAATAACATAGGGTAGTCTGTTTGTAAGTTAGCTGTCATTTGAAAAGGAAAAAACATGAATTAAGCAGACAAGTGGAAGTGGATGTTGCATAAAACCAGAACCAAAAGTTAAAACCTAAACACTACTCCTTTCGTTACCATTTACTTGTCCCTTTTACTATTTATCATAATTCAAGGCTTGTAGAAAAGAAACTTGCAAATAGTATAGTTTTTTAACAATATTTTGTTCAAATAAGTTTCAACTTTAAATAAAAAAAATACAAAGAAGATTGCATGTACAAAGTGAAAGGGACTCGTAAACAGTAATTGAAGCCTCGAAGGTGTATATGTTTAACAAGAACAGAACCAAAAAGAACAGTAATTTGCTTACCTAGGTGATTAAGGGCCGAGGGACGCATGCCTCTCTTGTGAATTAGGATAACTGATACTTCTCTTGTTGAACAAAAAAGTAGACCAAACAGATTGAAGGTTTAGAAAAGAAAGCAATTGAAAAAGTAACCAACCTTTATCACCCTTCTCTAGATGTGCCTAAAAAAGATATTATACGTGATGATCCTTTAAGTTAGAAGGTCATTTAGAAACAAAAACAATCAAGTCCTCAAGCAGCAAGGAAAAAATCAAAGATGCTGTTTCTTTTACATGATTAAATATTTAAGGACTTGAAAGGACAAATCAGTTATACTTAAAAGACTCGAGAAATAAATAAGTTGTCGAGATCCTTGTTCAAATACACTAATTCATTTTGCTGCAATCCTGAAAATTCTAGTATATAATCAATCAATCACTTAATATCTGATTTCAAACCAAGTTTTTTATATACTACTAATGGTAGTGCTTGAATGAACATAATCTAACTTTTTGTTTGAATGCTGATGCCATACTCTGCAACCAAGTTAACAGAGAGGAGCACGCTAAAATCAAATCATAGCATTGCAGTTAAAACTAGCTTTAAGTGGAAAAAGATAGGCAAGAAAACTAATATTTTTATGTCAAATTGACAATGTTCATTTAAAATTTTATCAATATATTATTATGGATTTAATGATCCTAAAGTTACTTTTAGAAAACTATCTAAAGTTAACATCTACACCGGCAAAAGCCACAGAGTTCGGCTCAAGAACTCAAACCCCCATACCCATGGAGCAAGCACAGATAAAAGAGCAAGTTTTTTCAAACTCTGTATCTAACGATTTAATTGATTTGATCTCTAATCTGGTTCTTTGTATGTCATCATGTCAGCGTCTTGGAAATGTCTCTTTTAAATCGAATGGTACTGTTAGTATTAAACCCTCTAATGATATCTTTGTTGCGGCTCAAAAAAATTGGAAACATTGTTGCCTAGGTTATGTTAGATTCCCTAGCCTTACTACGGATGAGATCATTAACTTGTTGTTAAAGAATTACTCTGCTTTTGGGTTGATTAGTGTGTTTAAGCATTTTGTTGGCTATTTCGTGTTGAAGTTTGTTAACTCTGAGTCTTGTAATAGAGCTATTCAGTCGAGCCCTCTCTTTGTTGAGTCTGCTAAACTCCAATTGACCCATTGGATGGAGCACTTCCTTAGCATCCATTCAGATGTCACCCAAGATATTTGGGTTTGCCTCATTATTGTTCCCTATACCTACTAGACCCCTGAAGGTATATGTGCTATTTGTGATGCTTTTGGAGCTCCCCTTATCATGGCTAATCAAACTTGAAATAGCCTTCAAAATCTTGAACCAGTCAACGAAGCGTATGTGCTTGTCAAAATTGATGCCCTCAGTGCCCAGCCTGCTACTGTTCTTGCTCCCATGCCTGGCCATTCGGACAAATTTCCAGCTAGAATACAGGTTATGTATATCAATGAAGATGAAATTTGTCCAATGTGCCTCTCTTGCAGTTGCCAACCTAAGCTTGATCTTATTATGGAAAGCACACCTAATCATGCCAAAGATCAAGCTAGAACGTCAAACATGCAGTCAAGTAGTCTGATTTGATTTTCTGTTGAACTTTACAATTGTAAATCTTTGTAATTTATGGGAAGCTGATTTCCTTCCTTAACTCTAGCATAGTTGTTGCATAACTATAGCATACGCCTGTATAAATATCAATTGAGATAGTGATGAATATGACAAGCCATTACAATGAATATCATTATCTTTTATGGTATCAGGAGACCTCACGTCTAACGACAAATACGATCCAATGGCACCTTCTTCTGAAAACACCAGTAACACCACCCTCCGCACTTCTGTTCTACCATCACCCACAGATGAAACCCTCATCGCCATCAATGCCCACCAACAAATTCTTTTGTCCCTAACCTCCACAAATTATCCATCATGGAAAAATCTTGTTGTTTCTCTCTTTAATGGCTATGGCCTTTTTGGCTATCTCAGTGGTACGACTAAGTGCCCAACAGAAGAAAATACCAGTGATTCCGATGAGGAAGAAAAATCCATTGAAGCTTTCATTCATTGGTTCAGACAAGATTAATTGATTTTATCCGCCATTCTTGGCTCTCTCTCAGCATATATTATGCCTATGGTGTCTTCTGCCAAAACTTCACATGAGGCATGGTCCATTTTATCTCGTTTATTCGCTAATCGTTCACGCTCTCGTGTGATGCAAATCAAGGAAGATCTCTCTCAAGCAACTCTTGGTTCTCAATCTGTCGCTGCTTTCTTACAATCTATTAAGGTCAAAGCAGATGAATTGGCTGTTACAGACAAACCTCTTTCAGACGATGACATTACTCTTTATGTCCTTAATGGACTTGGTGCTAGCTACCGTGATATTGCTGCATCCATACGTGCCAGGGAGCACTCTCTTCGATTTGAAGAGCTACATGACCTCCTCACTGCCCAAGAGGCATATCTCAAGAGGATTGAAAATAAGGAATCCATCCTTTTAGCCACTGCGAATGCAGCTTCATTTCAGAAGCAACCACGCTCATCTTCACGTGATTCTTCACACCAACGCAACAACAACACGCGTTACAACGGACATCGTGGTAACTATAATGGAAAGGGTCGTGGCAGATCCAACTATACTGGACATCAATCTAATGCACCTCAAACTCGTCCCAATGTAACCTGCCAACTCTGTGGCATTTATGGACATGCAGCACCTACTTGTCGCCGTGTACAATTCACTGCCAATATGGCTCACACCCCTCCGCGCACAAATAATGGAAATCAGTGGCTAGTGGACTCTGGGGCTTCACATAGCCTTACTTCTGATCTTGTAAATCTCTCAATACATTCAGAGTATGATGGTCCAGATGAAGTTCAGATAGCTGATGGTACAGGTTTGCCTATTACCCATGTTGGAAGTACTAACATTTTACATCCATCACGCTCTTTAACATTATCTAATGTGCTATGTGTACCATCTGCACGTCAAAATTTGTTATCTGTTCACCAATTCACTAAGGCGAACAAAGTATATATTGAATTTCACCCTCTATATTTTATTGTGAAGGATCAAGTAACAGAGGAACCTCTTCTTCGGGGAATGTGTGAAAATGGAATTTATCACCTAAATCTCTCTTCAAGAACTAATTCTATACCAGAAGCAAATCTTGGAGTAAGAACTTCATCTAGTAGCTGGCACAAACGTTTGGGGCACCCAAATTTTTCTATATGTTCAAGAGTTATTTATAAGTTCAAGCTGCCTTTATGTTCGGCAGGCTCTAAAAATAAGCTCTCTTGTATTTCCTGCGATATGAATAAAAGCCAACGATTACCTTTTCATGATACATCTTTGCATAGCACTAGTTGTTTACAATATATCTATGCAGATGTTTGGGGCCCAACACGAACTCCTTCACTTGATGGCTCCCGTTATTATCTTCTGTTAGTTGATTACTTCACTAAATATATATGGTTATATCCTCTCCGTGCAAAATCACAGGTGGCATCCATATTTGCTCAATTTCGAGTTATGGTAGAAAAACAATTTAAGTCCTCCATTCGCAATTTTTATTCGGACAACGGCGGTGAATTTATTGCTCTACGACGTTACTTGTCCTTCCATGGTATAAGTTGGTACACATCAGTTCCATATACACCGCAACAAAATGGCACTGCCGAACGCCGTCATCGACAACTTGTTGCCACTGGACGAACATTGTTGCACCATGCAAAGCTTTCCCCGATTTTCTGGTCTTATGCTTTAGAAACTGCTGCCTATCTATATAATCGTCTGCCAACTCAAGTTCTTAATGGACATAGTCCTTATGAGATGTTATTTCATAAAAATCCAAATTATGGCAAATTGCGCGTCTTTGGCTCATTATGTTTTCCTTGGCTTAAACCATACAGTTCTGATAAGCTTCAACCACCTTCAAGGAGTTGCATCTTCTTGGGTTACTGTTTATCACAAAGTGCATACAAATGCTTTGATCCAGAGACTAAACGTATTTTTATTGCACGTGATATTAAATTCAATGAAGATGAGTTCCCAGGCTTTGTTTCGCCTATTTCTCCATCAAAAGAGGATTCCATTAATCCCTATTGCAATGATTATACAATTCCGGCACCTCAGCCTTCTAGGCCTTCTGTTACGAAACATAAAGATTTTATGACATCAGATGATGTTCATGTACCAAGTTTTCCTGGTCAAGTTTCTGAGTTTTCTGCTCCTGCTCCAGACGTGTCTTTGCCGGGATCTAACGTCTCTGTTCCACAAGTTGTAGTACCAATTACTCCAACTAATACGCATCCCATGCAAACACGTTCAAAGAACAATATCAGTTGTCCTAAGCGTTTGTATGCAGCCACCAAACATCCGATGCCATTATCCATTGAGCCTATATGTGTCTCGACAGCTATGAAAGACCACAATTGGCGACAAGAAATGTCTGAAGAGTTCAATGCCTTACAACATCATGGTACTTGGGATCTTGTACCAGCTAAGTTAGCAAAGAACATCATCGGTTGTAAATGGGTCTTTCGTGTTAAACGTAAACCTGATGGTTCTATTGACAAATACAAAGCAAGACTCGTAGCCAAGGGCTTCCACCAAAGGCCAGGTTTGGATTATTCGGAAACATTTAGTCCCGTGGTAAAACCTGTCACTGTTCGCTTAGTTCTCTCCATCGCCTTAATGCATAATTGGCCAATTCGCCAGTTGGATATTAGTAATGCATTTCTTCACGGAAATCTCTCAGAAGTAGTCTACATGCAGCAACCACAAGGATTTGTAGACTCTACTTACCCATTTATGTATGCAGGCTCCGAAAAACAATATACGGTCTTCGGCAATCTTCTCGGGAATGGCATATTGCTTTCAGCAAGGCACTTATTGCTCTTGATTTTGTTCAATCTCGATCAGACACTTCATTATTTCTCTATCATCAAGGTAACACCCACATTTATGTACTTGTATATGTAGATGATATTGTTATAACTGGGAATGCCAACAATTTTATCTCGAGTGTTATTAAAAGATTGAGCTCTACTTTTGCCGTAAAAGATCTTGGTCCTCTCTCTTATTTTCTTGGAATAGAGGTGATAAATTGTCGTGAAGGTTTATTTCTTTCACAACATAAGTATATTGTTAATCTGCTGAAGCGACATCACATGGATGGTGCACGTCCTCTCCAAACCCCAATGGCACAAAATTTTGACCCATCACCGTCATCCAAATCCTGTGACCAGTCACTCTATCGACAAGCTATTGGCGAGCTGCAATATTTAGCACTTACACGTCCTGATATTGCATTCGCCGTCAATCGTTTAGCACAATTTGTTTCCAATCCTACCGAAGATCACTGGAGTGGTGTTAAACGAATTTGGCGTTACCTTAAAGGTACTCTATCTCATGGCCTTCTTTTACGTCGAGGAACAAGTCCTATCATACGTGCATACTCAGATGCAGACTGGGCAGGAAACCCCCTAGACCGGACTTCAACTTCGGCATTTATTATTTTTCTTGGTCTGAATCCCATTGCATGGAGCTCCAAGAAACAACGCGCAGTTGCTCGGTCTTCCACGAAGGCTGAGTACCGAGCACTTGCAACTACAACTTCAGAGGTAAGATGGATTCAGAATCTACTGTCTGAGTTACTCCTTCCATTATGCAATCCCCCTGTCCTTTATTGTGATAACATTGGAGCGACACACCTATCTCTTCATCCGGTTCTTCATTCACGAATGAAACATATCTCTATTGATATTCACTTTGTGCGTGATATCGTCTCTAAAGGCCTGGTTACTGTCTCCCATATTAACACCAAAGATCAGTTAGCTGACTTACTCACAAAGCCGCTGCATAAAACTCGATATCAGTGGTTGCGCTCCAAAATTTCCATTGCTGATGGCACGTCAATTTTGCGGGGGCGTATTATGGAAAGCACACCTAATCATGCCAAAAATCAAGCTAGAACGTCAATCATGCAGTCAAGTAGTCTGATTTGATTTTCTGTTGAACTTTACAATTGTAAATCTTTGTAATTTATGGGAAGCTGATTTCCTTCCTTAACTCTAGCATAGTTGTTGCATAACTATAGCATACGCCTGTATAAATATCAATTGAGATAGTGATGAATATGACAAGCCATTACAACGAATATCATTATCTTTTAGATCTGTGTCCTGTCTTTGTGGATACATTGCCAAGGGTTAAGAATTGTGTGAGTCGCTTGGGAGCTTTTAAAGCTGGTAAGGAGTATGCCTCCCCTAGTGGACCGTCACCTTTGGACGCCAAAGACAAGAACACTGTGATTAAGGAAGCTCAGACAATGTCACCACTGTAACTAAGGATACCAAGAAGGAAACCAAGAAGTTGGTCTTTCAAAGGCGTATTTCTCCCAGGTTGACGGGTCTCAGGAATTCGCAACAAACCAACACTGCTACTAATGAATCTTTGCAGGTACCCAATAAGAAGAGAGCCCAGATAGGGATTGCAAAAGAGGATGTTTTGCAGGAGGGAAGCTGGAAAAAGACAAGCAATGCCAAGGACCAAGCTAAACAAGCAGCGAACAATGAGGCACACAGGCACAACACAGAACAGGATGCAGGACCAGAAGCCAGGACCAGAGCCAAAACCAAAGCAGCCACCTCTGGTGTGACCAAACGCCGAAGACGCTCATAGGCCAGCCATTTCAAGACTTGGATTAATTAACTTGTTTAAGTTATATTTAGTCCTTTGTTTGTATCTTCCATGTTTTTCATTCGAACTTGTTCTGCTGAATCAGCAGAAGAGGATGCTGGGCTTCGGCCCTTGTTCTCTCCTTTTGGAGTAAGGTGGCCCTAGAGGTCACCTTGGTTGGTATAAAAATATTAAACTTAGCTATAAAAAAAACATTTGTTATAATACAATATTAAGGTTATTTTTTAAATATAAAGGAGTATATTATATTATTATAAAAATGTCATCCACTTTTTATATTCAAAATACTAGTAATTTTAGGTAAGTTATCAAAAATTAACTTTACATACCTTTTTCCCTATTATTATATGCAAAGGGGTATTTTTGTAAAATTATATGGTTCATTTAAAAATTTATCAATATATTATTATTTTGTACTAAAATCTTAGGAAATTACCTAAGATGTATCTTAGGTTCATTTTTCTCATATTTAAATTATAATCTAAATTTTATATATTTATGTTAAAATTTATATTTATTATATAATTTTTACATAATATAATTGCACCAAATACAATTTATTTATATATCTTAATTTTATAACAGCTCAAATTTTTACATACTCGTTCTGACTCTACTCGTACTTCCCATCCAGCAACAGAATGGGCAACATAATTTCCTCTTGTACCTACATGGACACATTTAAAGTATTACTCATTCGAAGAATGTCATCATAGACTAGGAAAATCGGGGCTGCTCCATCAAGCCTTTTGTCAATACTCTTTACTACTTGTAGTGCATCTCACATTCAAGAATCACCTATGCGAAACCCAGCCTTCTCGCCATAATTTTTCTGGAATCGTTTCTAATGACAACTCCAAAGCATACACCAATTTTAACACAATTCTGGAAGGACGGGACCACGGAGATGTGAAGTTTTAACCTTTACATTATACGAATCATATCCCTCGACAAGTTTCACAAAACCTGAAGCTACAGCAATCGGCTGGACATGATTTGCATTTTCAAATTTTGTTTTATTTCTCGAACTTACCAGCAATCCATTGTAGCCATTCAGAGAATGATGTGTTTCGAGATTCCATGATTATGTCTATATAAGCAATGTGGTTCCAAATTTGCTATGCATACTTGCATTCAAACAGAGAATGTAAAATCATTTCTTGAACAACGTTTGGTTTCTCTAATGTGACGTTTGAATACATTAACTAAATCTTATGAATATTATATTATTATTATTTTATTTATATTAATTTTATTAAAACTTTAAATATTATTTAATATATTATATAGTTTATTTTCTCTATTTAATATTAAAAAAAATATTTCAAACACTTTTTAGACGTGCATTTAAAAATTAAAAAATATTCAATCGAACCCACACCTCTTATCGGTCAACCAAACGACCCCTAACCAAGCTGAATCTTTGCCTCTCCGGAAACCCTCGCCTTAATCCCGCCGAACAACACCCTGCGTATATAAACACAATTATATACATACATACATACATACATACATACATACATACATACATATATTAAAGATTGAAGACACAGAGAAGCTTGTTCATAGCTAGCTCATATTGCAATGGCGAAGCGAGAGATTTCAAGCACTTTAAAGAACTTGAAGGTAAATCAAAAACTCGTCTTTCAAATTCTTGATTTTCATCTTCCAACATGGTTTTTAGGTGATAATTCGAAGTGGATGTGGAGATTTTTGGCTAAAGATTTGATCTTTTTGACTCAGTTTGTGAATAATATTGTTTTTATTGCAGTTTATGCAAAGGGCTACTCAGAGAGAGGAGATATCTAAAAAAGTAAAAGAGGAAGTGGTGGTGGTTCCTGATGGGAACTTTCCATCTTCGAGTATTCCTCGAAAATGGTACTTGATGGTTAATAATTTGTTATTTCTTGTTTTGATTGTTTAAATTTGAATGTCTCTTGTACTGCAATTATTGTGTTGTCTATCACTAGCATTGTAGATATTTCATGAAGAAACAATATAAAAATTTTGAGGAAAGGAAATTAAACTCAGTGTGTTGTTAAAAGTGAACCTATTTGAGAGGTGCACTAACCTCGTATCAGCATGGGCGTAGCCAATGTATTGGCACTGAGGTCATTTGAACCCACTGAAATTTTATAAAACAAAATTTTTATATATATGTCTTTTACGAAAAATATTTAGAGTATTTTAATTTTGACACCACTAAAATTTTATGAATTAGTATGTATTTTGAATGTTGTAAAATTTTGACCCCGTGATAGATCTTCCTGTCTACGGCCCTGATCGGTTGCCTGAAGTCACGTGACTTGAAATAGGCGTGGGGTACAGGAGATGCTCGCCTTACTGAAGTTAAAACCTAGTTTGACCTCTATTTTTTCTTAAAGTTCTGGGCCTGTCCGATTCTCAAACTCCCCTTTTGGTTGCAATACCTTTCTCTTTATTTTGTCTTACTCTCTTATTTTCATAAGCTAATTTAGGTGCAAACAACTAGATTTGTTTTGTTAGTTGTGGCCAGGCATTTGCTTACAGCTAGATTGCTTTATTAATTATGAGTTAATTAATTAGTTAATTTGTGTAAGTTCTGGTCATATCATCGTAATACTGCTGTACAAGATGCCTGTAGTTTCTTCTTCCACGCTATTTTACCCCCATTTGCTCAGTGTGGCCTGATTCGTTTCTTCTTGTGGCTGCTTCAGTCTCCATCCTTGATCACATACCTAGGAATTTTCATGCCCTTTCCAATCCTGATGAATCCCCCTCCCATTGAATGGTGCCTTGTGTCCTTGTCTCTTAGGATTAAAATGTGGAGAGAATGAGATCCACTTTCCCACTGAATCAAGCCGTAGTTGTTAGTTCACAAAAAAAAAAAATGCCTTAGTTGTAGGTCTGATTTTCCCTATTTAATTAACCTCTCTCATAAACAACAATGGTCGGCCAGTATCACTGTACCACTATCGTCTGTATACCAGGTAACATATATTGTAGACCGCTCTGTTCTCCTACCTTATTGGTTGTAAAACATTTAAAGGATTTGAAATTTTGAAGCAATATAAAATTTTGATCATCTACTTCGATCCATAAGCTACCTTATTCCCTTACCTGTTTAGCATGTATGGAGTATGGACCATAGAACTTATTAGAAAGCTTATGATTTCTGGGTTGGCTGAGTGCGGTTCTAACATGAGCTAACAGTTTCGTCATTAATCGAGTGATGTAGGACAGCTTTTGAAAAGATAAATTACTGAATAAAGACAACAAAGATAAATTTGGGTGATTTAGCCGCAGAAAGAATCACTATACCAAGGTTTTCCCAACTGGGAAGGGAGAATAACTATGGATTGCAACCCATGAAGAGTTTCAATTCAATAATTCACAAATCAAGTCTAAAATAATATGTTGGGTTTACATAACTTGTATAGGAATTAGAAACTGTAATAACATAACCTAATGGAATAAGACCCCAAATAGTTGGGCTTATTATGAATAGCCTACATATTTAATAATACCTAACTCCACATATAAAACATACAAGTAAATATACTAATTTCTCTAGAACTAAAAAAAATTCTGTTATTTTCATTCCCCATCATTGAACTTTCAATAGATTCTTGTTCATGAGTTGTTGCCTTAGTTTTGTGCCTTGGAAACCTGATTGTATGGTCCTTGGTGTTGAGTTGATTGTTGGTAAAAAAAAAAATTTTTTTTTTTTTTTTTTTTGGGGTGGTGGGGGTAGCTGTATATATAATGCTTGATAAGGGTTCATTCCAATGTCGACATGAAAACTAGCACGCCCATTGAAAAGTTTTCCATCAACATGCACTTGAGATACATTGCTGCACATTAATTAACTCTTGGTCTGACATAGAAAGAAGTAATGATAAACATGTGATGTAGTATTCCATGTAAATCAGTAATATTTTGACTGCTCTACAGCTACACAAAACTAGAGTAATCATCAATATAGTTCAAACTTTTTGTATGATAAGATTTTACTATGATGAAAGTAGATAACTCATGTACAGTCCTTACATGTCAAAAATTATCCCTGTATGTCTGCTATATCGTGTACTGTCCAGATGCTATTGTGTGCATCATTAATGTTACTATAGCCATCCAAATAACCTATTTAAATACTGTATTAATACTAGATAAGAAGGTGCAAGTTTTTCCTGTAGGCCTTTTGCTATGTTCCAGATTCTTTCTCATGACTTTAGTTAGTACTCTCTGAGCATGTAACATCATCTCTCATATTCTTTTTTGTTTCACTATGTTACTACATAGGCATTTGTAGGGTGCAGCACTATAGTACTAGGTCTCTATGGAGGGAGTATGCGCTGTACAAATAGATCTGATCATGTTTTACTCTTAGGTTATGAACTGCCATCTTAATTTGTCTAATTTAATATCAGTTTTCTGGTATATGTGAGTAATTTTTCACTTTCCATTACAGTTTAACAAAGACGGCTTTTGCTAGCTCAATTCTTTCAATAACCTATTAGTTTTACCTCTCTGATTGCAATCCCTTTGTTAGTTCATCTCATGTCCAGCAGTCCGGTACTTATTTTGTAATATCTCTACTTGCAGTGTGGTCGTTATGGAAGGGGATCCTCATCCAGGTGAGACAAGGGGTCGGATGTCATTTTTAAGTTTCAATCCTTCTGTTGATGTGAGTATAATGGTTGTCCGAAACACATTTAGTTTCCTTGTAGTCTTGTATCTTCTCCGCTAATGTCAAAGTCTTGGTAGAAATTGAATGGAGAAGCTGCTAACACTCACCAATCAGAGGGATCAAGTACAAATTCTAGAAACCAAGGTGGAGGAATCTCCAACAGGTTGGTGTTTTGTCCCTTAGATGCCAAAAATCTGATGCTGTATGTCCATAAAAAAAGACTATGGTCAAACATCACTTATATTGCATATAGGCTCAGTATTTGGATGACCTATGTTTTTTTCCCTCATATTTAATTTGCAGAGAGAATGGGTCTGATTGGGGTGGATCAGAAAGCTTAAAGATAGATGGTAATGATAGTGATGCCAATGACTTTAAAAGGAAATATGCTGAACTCACTCCGGAAGTATCTAGTCCTAATAAATCACCCCAAAAAAATCAAGGAGATCAACCACCACCACATAGAAATTCTCACAAGCAACAGAAGCGTGGAAAGCTGGATTGGAATGTTCTAAGGCCTCCAAAGCCGTAAAACAGATTAGGATAATCCAAACAGGTGAGGAATTTCATATAATATCAGTTTGTTACGTGCTTTGACAATTGAAAGTACATTGCTATATAGCTTAATATTAAGCTTAGCGAAGTAGTGGGTTTGTGGGCAAGCTTCAATACTTTGTTATTTGTTCTTTTCTTTTTTGAAGAGTTATATATATGTTGTCAAACTATATGTACTATGAAGTTAATTTATTTAGAATTCCCCTCTGCCCCTATAGTACTATATGACAATGATAGAGTTTTATAAGCAAGTTTGAATGGACCAGTAAAGCTCAATTTGCTATATGGTTCTCTCATGTAAGACGTTGAATATGAAGGAGGCACGCTTTGATGTTGAATATTCATTATGGTCTTGTATGAAGTTTAGCCAGCTCATTGTAATCCTTCTGTACTATGACGATTATTAATCTTTTAACAGAGAAAAATCAACGAAATTAGATCGCCATAACATTATGTGCTTGGAGTTAATTTTATAGAGAAATTAGAACTCAAGAAATAGGATGCGCTTGTTCAGTACATATAAGTTACTCTTCCTTCTTGACACCACTTCTTCTTTGTACTCTTTCTCTTGATGAGAACCAAATGCAACATTCTATTGACCATATCATTCAGAATGGCCAGTAACTTATTACTGGTGTGAGGTCTCTTGTGAAATATTTTGTTGTCAAAGTTAAAAGAAATGTTATACTCCCTTTCACATTCTGGCATCTACCATACTCTAAATTTTGGAAATTTAATTCAGTCCTGGTTTCATGTTCAAAGTCTGTGTATTTCATATTCAAATGTGAAATATAACTGGGGTAAATCATATTGCATCACTATGGAATCTCTCCAAACTCAACAAAAGGGGTTGCATCACTATTGACTCGTTTACTAGGAGCTCCAAATTCAGAATGGTTACTTGTTAGACAGGACCCACTCCTGTATAGTCGCCAACTTGTGCGGCAGCTCAGCCCCTGATTCTTAAACTAACAGCGAACACAAGTGCCATCAACCCCAATTGTCATGCAGAAATATTAAAAGATGAAGCTTAATGGATGTTGTGACAAATTTTTTACATATCTCGTGAAGCAATTGGCTTAAATTTCAGACACTTGACTGATGATATGGACTATACTAGAAACATACAATGGTCGCAGAAGAACATGATTCGATTTTTACTGCCATAATCTGACAGACGGTAAAGCTGAATTAACAAAAACACCAGTGCTATGTTCATGATTTGGATTAAATACTACCATATTTCTCGATCCAGACTTGCTATTAGTCTTCACACTGTAGTCTTATAGCTAGTAAATAAATTCTCAAAGTTCCAACATTATCTTACATGTTATTTATCTGTCCATCTTACAAGATGCCATGTGCACAAATAATGTTTTTATGACAAGAAACCTCCAGCTTTAAAGACCTTTTTGACTAGCCTAATAAACTACATAAACCAAAAGCAATAAAAGTTTACAACAAGGAATGAAATTGCAATACAGATCTAGAGGCAGACTTAAGAACAAAATTATGAAGATATTAATATCTTAAAATCTTACAAGAGACCTCAACATCAAAGCTGTGGACCCTGATATTCTAATTCACTACCAGTTGCGACCTCTGTGCAGGTACCCAACAGGAAACAGCATTAAGTATTCGACCCTTCCACCCTTGCAGCATCCAGGCCCCATCTTCATCAAACACGAAATCCTTGTGGTATCCTGATTTGACCTTAGACCTTAAACTTTCTATGAGTTCTCGGTCCAATGGAAGTTGTCTGAATCCAGCTCTCATGTTGCGAACTTGCCATTGCTTGTATGTCTCGGGCCTTTCGACCCTTTCCAAGCCTTCACATGCTAGCACATTTACACATTCACGACCATAGAACTCTCTCTCGAAATCCAGTCTCTGCTTGTTTTCACGTGGTATGGTATTCTCAAACATATCAAATAATGCAGAATAGTGGAAGAGGGCTTCCCGAAAACGTGTAACAAAGAAGGGAGCATTATAGTATCCATTAATTACAGCCTGAACAAATATATCAGGATTTAACTTCCTAATCAATTTCAGAACGGCATCCCTTGGACTGTCTTGCATAACTGTCTCATCAGCCAGATTTTTAAACTGGTACAGACAATTCACAGCAACAAACTCATTGCTCCGAATGTTGAGATCCTGTTTTTTAACCGTTTCCCATTTTTGTGTTGTTATAGCATTGTATTCAAAAGGGACTTCAAAACGCTCACAATAACTAGTCAAACGACGCCCTGTGTCGTCCACTCTTTCTGCCGGTCTGAAGCCTGGTTGTGGATACTCTATTCCAGTAATACGAAGGTTAGGTGGCCCACCAGATCTCTTTGAGAGAAGTTTGATAAGCATGGGCCACTGAAAACCATACTGTATACCAAAATCTATAATGTGGAGTATTGTAGCATTTGAAGACTTGTCTAAAATCGTTTTATTAATGAAGTACATTGATATATATTTAAATGGACTAGCTGAGAGATAAACCTCATATGCTTTCAATTTCTGAGCAACTGTGATCTTCTTGTTAGCTAGGCCTGCATAGATCTCGGTTCCTGTGCCGGCCATGCGGGCTTCAAGGCCATTAGCAAAGAGATCAGCCAACCTTTGAGTGGCATCACCTGCAGCAGATGAGTGCTGCCTGATTTGCTTTATTTGTTCATATGCAGTCCTTCGATCACCAGCAGCAACAGATTGTGCACAACTGATCAGAAGAGTCCTCAAATCTACTTCTTTAGTCATATTTCCTCTCTTCTTAGAACGATTCTTTCCAACCTTGGGTTCAGGTTGCTCAATTTCATGCAAGGTTGGACCAAGTTCAATTGCTTCTTTTTTGACTGGAGGCCCGCTTTCGCAAAGCAGAACTCTATCAAAAATTTCTAATAACTCGGTTTCCTCTTCCACATAAACCTCTGAATGCTTCCTATTTCTCTCATAAACAACACTATCCTGTCGCTGATAATGTTTCCTTCCCTTTGAACTACAGGTGAGGAGCTCGTCCTCCTGTACCTTGACGTCTACCTCTTGTTGACTTTTTTTCTTATCTGAAGGTAATGCATAGTTATCCAAGTCGATAACTAATTGTGTACTGTTAGGAAGGAATTTACTAGCTTCCTCCATTCCTCTATTGAATTGTAATATTGAATTCGTATCATTAAATATATTTTGAATCAAATCAGTACTTGGAGAAAGACTTGCCGGACCATTGACACTATTATTGAAGCTTTCTACAGAACTTAATGACCATTGCAAATTCCTCTCTTGAGGAAAACTCTGTGAACTTGATGATGTACTGTTATAAGTGGAGTCAGCAACCCACTGGGAATCAATGTAATTTCCACCATCACTACTGCCGTTTGAGCTTCCAATAAAGTTACCATTTGGACTTTCAACACAGTGGTTTATGTCAACCAGGGGCTGATGGGAAGAAGCAGGGTATTCCTTGCCAAGGACTTCATAGAAAGATTTTTCAGCTGCTTGCAATGCCAAGGGATCATGGAACATGCAAGGCTTCTCCTCAATTTTATCTTCCATAAGTATCTGGTTAAGGAATTTTAGCAGACCATCAGAAAACAAATTATCATCAGAAGAGTTTGTTTCCGGACTGCCAGAAGATGGTGTTGCATTCCTAGGGTCAAGATCTGGTGGATTAGTAGGAATATCCAATAAACTAATACCAGAAGACGGTGTGGAATTCCTAGGGTCAGGACCTGGTGAATCACTAGGAATATCCGATAAACCAAGTCCCAAGGATTGATCTTTAAACTTGAACCCGTTTGGAACATTTGGAGACTGATTTGAATCCGGTGAAACTAACTCATCATCGAATCCAAAACCGTTTAATACATCAGACAAATCGCTGAAACCTGGATCCATAACCATGTAGCAAATAACCCCAATATTGAACCAAAAGACCTAAAAGAAAACACCATAAAATTAAATGCCATGTCAGTCATGATTTGCATACAAGAACAAATATCACACAGACAAAAATCGTCGAATCACAATTAGCTAAGATGCTAAGCAAATCATCAAGCTTGACTTCCACAGTCCATAGTTTAGAAAAGAAATTAATAGTATAGCTACATAAATAAACTAGGTATACATACAAGATTACTAAAAATAAACAAACATCAGAATAGCAAAAGCAACAAAACTGAAAACACTAGCTAAACTAGTAAAACGAACATCAAACATAGCAAAAACAAAACTGTAAACTAAAGAAACTAACTTTACACATGCACAGTACACATACAATCTAACAAGTTGAAAGAATGTACAGTACACAAAAAAATTAACAAACACATAAAAAGTCCAAGGAAATGAATACCCACCAAGAATTAAGCAAAATCATCCAAGATCAACAAATATATATATTAACAAAACAAGAAGTCTAGAAACTGTAAAATTTATTTAAAGCATGCTTACCTTGGTAAAATAGAGAGAAGAGGAGGTATGAGTTTCTGATTCTTGACTAGATAAATGAGTGATGAAACTAGAGATAGACAGAGCCTTGTATATATACTTTATTTATTTACAATACTGGATGACTTTATCTATATTATAACATGATTCAAGTACATTATTCAGAGGGAATTGTGACTAGAAGAAAGATCTACACCATACCCTTCTTCCAGGAAATTTCACCAGGAGTAAACCAAGTCCATGTATTTATATTATATGATATCTTCACCCTTCCACCATTAGTACAGACAGTGCAAAATAATGTCCATCAAATCTTGTACATATATCAGGGTGGCGACATAAATTCATTTACATTATTTATAACAGATATTTATTTGTAAGGTTATAAATTTAATTAATCAAAAAATAATTAAATTGATTGAGATTTTTTATTTTATAACCAGCTTCTTTTAGAATATGAAAGACAAAATATAACTGTGCATATCATGGAAATAAAAAAATTGTTCTGAAAATAATATTTTCTTACTGAAAAATAAATTGAATCAAAATATATTTATTTTAATAATACTTTTTTGTATTATACATACATAAATATAATGTTGGCAGGTCTTGATTCATATTCCAATTTATAAATTATGAAAAATATTCTGGATTAAAAATTCACATTTTTCGGGATTCAATATTTTAATATTGTTCGAACTCATAAATATCTTTCAGGATATTATTAACAAAAAATGCAGCCTCTGTTTTCACTTAAAAATGTAGTATGCAGCCTCTGTTTTCACTTAAAAATGTAGTATGGACTACCTATATATTTTTTGTTGGTCAATTACAAAGAAGTGTGAACATGGAAAAATGATATAGACACAAGTCATCACTGAAGAACAAAATAGTACTCCACAGAAATTACTTGGGTAGCAAGTTGAGGTACTTGTTAATTGTTTTACGTGGAATTGTGATCTGATCGCTTATCTTGTGTAACTTTTTAAGTGCTTATTATACATGTGGTTGAATTAAATTTAATAAATTACATTGAAATCATAATTTTAATATATTTATAATTGATATTCAAAAGATACCGATTATTTTAAATTAATTTAGATTGTGTTTGAAAATTTTGATTTCATTTGAAATGATGGATTTCGAATGACGGGATTTGAGTTGTCATTTCAAATTTTTATATTTGTACTAATATTTGAATTCCTGAAATTCATAAAATCCAAATCCAAATCCAAACTTTTATGATTAACCAAACATGTCATTTGATCAAATTCACAGTTTCAAATGAAATTTAGGTTCCAAACACGCTGTTAATGTAATTGTTTAAAGTCAGTGTTAATATAATTGTTTAAAGTCAGTCGTTTCATACAATGATCAAAACATTTAGTTATAATTTAGTCGAAATTCAAAACAAAAATTATAAAAAAAATTTGAGGATAGT
The DNA here is from genome assembly GCA_028671895.1 of Oenanthe sinensis. Lineage (NCBI taxonomy): Eukaryota > Viridiplantae > Streptophyta > Magnoliopsida > Apiales > Apiaceae > Oenanthe > Oenanthe sinensis. Next base: position 31,067,652 of record CM053796.1, read on the forward strand.
ATAATATTTATTTATTAAAAAGTTCATTAAATTGATACACTACCATAAGATTCAATAATTGTATCAAAATTGAGTAACATATGTATTATATATGCACAATTGCACACACATGGGGGATTCAGTTGTAAAACAGAATCTTATCACATCATATTATATGTTGGTCAAAGGTGTTAAGTTGGTGACTTGTACTATACACCATTTAATTGTTCAATGAATCACATAATAAAGTATTGATCGGATTTTATAAATTACCAATCACTATTGCCACTTTAATCATTAAAATGCAATTATTCAACGCCTTCTTTCGTAGTCAAGTTCTGATTGGCTTCCTTTTTGCAGTCAATTCAAGATGACACTAGAGTGCTTAATTATATATTTTTCTGTTTATTGTTTTTTTCATTTGTAGTCCCTTTATATTTATATAATAGTTAAAGGGGCCGATAACAAAGAGCGTTGCAAATTTTTGTTGAATATTATATTCAATTTTTAAAAAATATATATTTTACCGAATTTACAATCATATCGTTATTATTCATAATTTTCTAAAATCTCCTAAAAACTTTAAAATAACACCTTAAAAATCCAAACATATCGAAAATAAATACCATAAAGCTATGAAAGTGATTTACTTTAAATGAACACTTTATGATAATCATTATCAACGACAACTAGATATAATCAGATATTATAAACTAAGTTGCGATTAAGCTGGCATATGTTGTCTGAGTTACGGAACACACTTCCAAGTTCCTGATATTAGATAATTTTATATCTAATTTCTTGTAAATATATATGAGTGTTCCTCTACAAATTTTGAAGCGTAGAAGAACATTTTATGAATTTATTATCTTTTTGGGTAATAATATTTATAAATTTATCATTGATTGTTATTTGTTGTCACTTGTGAACAGAATAGAAATTCAGAAAAGATTAAGGACTCATTTGAGTTATTTAAAAAAAGTAACCTTTCGCTTATAAATATTTTATTATTTATAAATAAAATATAATTTTTGATGTATAAGTTATTATTATTATGTATAAAAACTAGCAATAATATAATCAAAGTACTAAAAGTAATAATTTAAAATTGTATACAATTGTCAAATTGCAAAAATGAAATTTGAAACAAGTACACATTTTCTGTTTTTCAAAATTTAATCTTATAAATTACGTTTATGTCATTTCTATTTATTAACAAACAATTGTAAATACATTTATTTTAACTTACAAGTCAAAGCAATTACCAAAAAGATAGTAAAAAAAGAAAGATTTATGAGTTGAATAATTTTGACCAATAAGTGATTAATAATTAAGTGATGAACTTTAGTAGATTGCAACCGATAATTATTAGTCATTTGATCACATTATTGATAGTTATAACTTAGAAGTCATCACTAGCTCCATCTAGTTTTGCCAGAAATAGATCACTAGATTGTCATCGACTTTATCAAACCCTTACGTTGTCAAAATTCGACCAAGTAATCAATCAATTATTTGGAGTTGGTAGTGACTTTAGTTGTCATCGATTTTTATCTAACCACATTGCTGAATCAATAATCTATTGATTCCCTGATGTATCAACTATTTTGCTCCTTGGTCAGTCTGCTCTGGTTCATCGTCTTATTTTTAGGTATAGTTGGATGGCTTAGGCCCGGTTACTTCAACAGTTTCCTAAAAAAATTTCATGTGAAAACACGTTCAAATTACCCTAGAAAAGAACTTTTTATTGTTTTCTAAATTTAGAAAACCAGAGTAAAATTGTTGTATAGATACACCAAACTCTAGAAAAGAACTTTTTATTGTTTTCTAAATTTAGAAAACTAGGGTAAAATTGTTATATAGATACACCAAACCTGAACAGACACATATTTTCACTTTTTTACTCTATTTATACGTAGATATCAAAATACACTATCCATTATCATTTTAAAATGAAAATATATCCGATAAAAAGATAAACAATACAAAACATAAAATAATATATTTTTGTCTATTAGTTAAATTGTTGAAATAAACAATACAAACTATAATAATTTGAATATATTTATTAGATTTTTATATATATTTTTAATTAAACTCAAACTATATTTAACTAAATATTCATCATATTAAACTTGGGAATAATATAATCACACCATGATTTATACATTAACTAATATATGTAGTAATTTAATACATTCACTAATATATGTAGTAATATCTGGTATATAAATTAGAGGATAACCTTGTTCATCACTTTAATATAAAGACTTAAATAAAATTAGTATTTACTAACTAACCCTAGCTTAATCTATTAAAATAAATTTAATATTTGTTTTTTGAAAGACTAAAATAAAGCTAGTAATTTGCATTTTTTCCTGTTTTATAGGTAATAAGTTTTACAAAATTTAATGAATTTCAAATTGTTAATTTTTTTGTAAAATAATAATCAATTACTTTTTATTATTTAAACATGTAAAAATATTAAATTTAATAAAATTCATAAACAAAGGTTATTTTGAATTATTCATAATTATTAATTATATGTTAATGTAAAATATATATATATATATATATATATATATATATATATATATATATATATATATATATATATATATATATATATATAAATCATGAATAGAGAGAAATAGAAAATTAATCATATTCTACTTTTTATCTTTGGAACACATTTTCTCAGTTTTCATCCATTTTCTAAGAAATAGAAAATGGAGAAAATTTTAGAAAATTTAGGAAATGAAAACTGGAAAACTTTCCTTCAAGTAAACAACTCCTTAACTTTGCAAAGTTATTTTACCCACCATTCTTCTCTTCCCAGCTTGCCTCCATGTAGTTTGTATAAAATTTTATACTACATGATACAAAATGTAAATTCCAGAACACATACAAAAATTTTAATTTTACATTCACATTGTATACTTGATTACAACTGCATCAAAACTACACTAACATCCAAGAAAATATAATCATCTTGGGTTGGGAGTAAAAACATGTCGATTCCTAGGACCAAACAAGACATCACCGTTAAAGACAGGTGTACAACAAACGACCTACTCGAAATCACCCAGAATAAAATATCCAGATTTAACCAACAGTAAAGAAAAACACAACCACCTTATTAACAAAAAGAATTCATTAGCAATGCCTCTTATTCTATCATATCCCGTTACGAGGCACCAAGTCTCCACCAGCGAAAAACAGTCACCAGGGGAGTAGATAATATAGCTATACCTTGTCGTTACTCTTTACATAATAGTTGTAATAATTATATATAACTACTTGGACCATCATAGACTTGTCTATGCGATCAGAATATTGGTCAGCTTGCTGAGTACGCCAATGATGTCAAAAGAGGAGGCAAGCCTTTGAATGTTGTTTCAGTTGTTGCTTCGCTTGCTGCTGCGACCAAAAAGCATGAGCCGCTAGGACCCTATCGAGGAGTTCCTGAGGCACGGGTTCTCCTCTTCTCTGCTGAGGAGATATTCTTGCTGTATGTACCAGCGTTTTCCACTTGTCCTGCATAAGCCGACAATAACATCACCATGACAAATCTCAATTGTATATATGACACAGATCAAGAAATTTAGTTAACATACCTAGAATGCACTTAATATAATTCTTTTTTGGCTTTCATGATTTAAGTAGTTGAGGCTCCTTAGTTAACATACATAGAATGCACTTAATATCATTCTTTTTTGGCTTTCATGATTTAAGTAGTTGAGGCTCCTCAGAGAACTCATTTGCCAAATAAAATTCTTCTTAAGTAGCGGTACATCAAGTAAATGACGTTTAGATAATTAACAGAAATTTGACATGTTTCAATGGGGCCATGAAATTTCAGATATATATATACACACACATATATATGACTAGACTATTAGAGAAATTACCAGAAACAAATATTTATCTGATAAAAAAATAAAACAATTGAGACAACTCAACAATTTTCGCCAAGATTAGGAACAGTGTCTTAATTCCATCAATATAAAAGCAAAATTCCCATAGAGTATTGGTTCCAAATAGCTTCCAAAGGACTTTGCCAATATCAGAAATCAGGAAAATGTTAGGTCAAGGGCCTGAAGCCGGTGAGTTGTAGCGACTAATGATTTAAGCAAACTTGGAATCAAAAAGTATTATGTACCAAAGATCAATGCAGAAGAACTGATAGGGGGTAGGTTTTAACAATAAAAGACCAGATACATTAAGAGACAATAATATGCTGGAAAGCTTACTTACCTTCAAATCCACATATGTTCTGTGTTTAGCATTGTCAAAAGCTCGCATTTTAACATCGCGCCATCTACATGAAAATATTACCATCGTAAGCAAAATCACCATTCTTAGAGAGAACCAAATACATGAATTCAATATAAACCATAGTCCAAACCGGGCAACCTCATTTGGAAGATACTTTGTCATATTAAACTGATGTTTATAAGTTACATTTCCTAAGAACTTGTTCAGATAACATTCCCTAGGCTCCAGGTACATCACGGAAACATCTATTACTCTCACAGTCTCACTCCCCTTTTTTCTTTGAAAAAGAAATATCATTCTAATGGTAAATTTAAAAACGATCAATCTAAGCTCTGCTTAAAAGCCTTATAAAGGGTGGAAGTGTGGAACAACTAAAACATAAGAGACAAAACAGTAACATTTTGTGTTGGATTATTCTTGTTATACTACAAGTTAACAATGAAACATGCATAATGATGTCACCGCCGTACCTTCCGGTTCCTAGCTTCTCAACAGCTTGCACCAATGCTTCCACTTCAGAAACAGAGAATGGCCTGCGGATTCTGCGTTGACCAACATCTAATCTCTTGGATTTCCTGATGGAAATAGCAGATAGTGGTTCAATATTCATTTCTGGAGCGGCAACTAAAGCTTTTGAATCAGCCAGGCACTTGTCTATTGACATGTCCGGAGGAGAGGGTGCTGAATCATGATCGCTCTCAATTATGTTGCTAAAATTTGTTGAGGGAAGGTCAGGTGAAACATCAGAATTCCCCTGTTTAACTATAAGGGAAGTATGAGGGCACCTAATCAAAGGTGTATTAAGTTTTGTTAGCAAAATTGCCACCAATGAAAGTCTAACTTCTTTAAAATCAAGCAAAAATATAATATAAAGCAAACAACAACATAGTTACAACACACGAAACAATTAAAAGTCAAACAGAAACCATTGCAGTTGACACCATTCTGCCTAATTACATAGAACAGCAAATAAGTAAACATCTCAAATAGCTCACCTTGTCATCTGTTGAGGTGGTATCGAAGAGTGGTCTTCAGGACATTGAGTTGGGGGTATTTGTGAACACACAGGCTCAAGGGTAAAACCCAAAGCATCATTTTTGTTATTTTCATATATTCCAGTCTGCACTAGGGTTTTATTATCATCCCTAATTTTTTTTCCTTGAAAAAGTACACCAACACGAAGTCCGCCACCAAGAACAGTGGTAACTGCTTCCATAACTGTTCTCTGCAGAATTTTCCAACCGATTAACCACATAATTAATGTTAAAAATTTTAATTTTAATAGACAAAAAGAACAATATGAATACATGAAAAACTGAATAAAAATCGATTTACTAAGGATCGATGGGGAGATTTATGATCTTGGAATCCCACACTAAACTTACATTGGGAAATAAAAAGTGCCTATTATGGACTATTTCCAAATATGGTTTCGCGTTTACTGAACAACGTGGTCTTACTAACTTGATGTGCACTGTGCACTGCTCTTCATTCACATGCCTCCTCACAGACATACAGAATTAAATGCATTAAGTTTGTGAACCTAAACAGCTATAGATACAAAGTTTCTGAAAATTAAAGCTAAATATATTTACTTACCTTCAGAGAGCCAACAGTTGCCGTCTCTGGAATCTCAAAAAATAGCTCAGGAACTCTAAAAGACTTGATCTTCAGCTTCACTGAATGTGACAATAGACATGTTAACATAAAAACCTCTTTGAAATTCATTTACCAATCAAAATCAAACAAATACATATGAAAACTCCAGTAAGGTTGTCATACCATGAGAATCACGTGGTTGAAAGCATTTTTGCTGAGTTGCTGCAAAAGTTGAAACTCCATTTGCTGTAAAAAGTTTTCAGCTTTTATCAATCTAAAAGGCGCGGAAAGGAAGAGAACAAGAAGTTGCATGTGAATGTATTAAGACTATTAAAAATGGAAATAAACCTTCATGTACGGGAGGGACAGAACCAGAAGCATTTTCACTGTAGACCTTCCCAGGTGAAAAGGATGCATCGTTGTTATTAATCCTTTCATAGGCATTTGCTTCAAAGCTATGGTCGTAGAGTCTCCTCTTTTTGATAGGATAGTCCCTCAAAGACCTTTGGCGTTTATAACCATTTGCCTTGTGGTAAACTGATTTTGTTTCTAATCCTGGATCATTATTATCAAAGATCTGTCAAATGACCCATGCCATTACAAATCAAATAAAATGACAGACTAAGTTTTGAACAAGAATCAATGACCAACCAATGTTAAAGCAATCTTCATTGCTCAATTTCGGAGGTGCTTTCCAATATCTGGACGCCAGTAATCTTTTAATTCTTCTGTCACCTATCCGAGCCGTTGGCCCCAAGGCCTTATTGAGTTTTCTAGGCGGAGTGCACCGAGAAGATTTTTCGTCACCATCTCTAACTAACTTTACATTATCCCTAAAGGTCGGGAAAGTACCACGAGGACCTTGATCCCTGAAGATACCCTTCTTTGAGCCTCCATCCAGAACAGAAGGCTTGACTGGAAACTTGAAATTATTGTCAGCATTACCTAGTGTGTGAGGTTTTATGTCCTGCACAATCACATCTTCTATACAATATGTATCAGCCCTTACACTACAGGGCTCTTTTCCAGTAATTGCTGGTTCAATTTTGAAAAAATTCTTATTTTCAACTTCTAATCTAGAAAAAGAGATAGTACTGCCATATTGCTCTACGTCTACCTTGGAAAAGTTTCGATGTTCATTCTTGCTTTGATCATTAACTAACTTTGCAGCAGAGCCAAACATATCTGAGCCATCAGAAGTAGTTATAACAGATGCAAATGCTGAACAAGCATCATTCTGTGCATGTGACATTTCCTTGATACTGTGTTTTGCAGCAGGTGCTTGTGAAATAATCTCAGAGACAAAAAAATTCCTGCCACATTTATCTTCAATACAAGGGATTAATTTCTCAGGATTATCTTTCACCACTTTTTCCTTCACAGAATCTGCCCCAGCTGCACTTTTATCTACTCCAATTAACAACTCAGTGGAACTAGGATTATTTTCTCCCTCTAGCAACTTGCCAGCAACAGTTGCCAACAAGTCAAATGCACACATTTGATCGTCACCAGCTTTCTTTCTATAAGGAACCCTCCTCTAAAAGAAGAGAAAAATATTCAAGTCAGAAATCGTTGCTTATGACTAAAATGGGAAACTTGAAAAGATGAGAAACCCAGCAAAAGTTGAGGACGCTTACCCTGGCGGATCTGGCGGCTCGGGGAATTGGAGGTACCTCATAGCCATGAAGTCCATGGTTTAACCTCTTCTGCAACATATCTTAGTTTTCATATCAATACTTATCAAACAATATTAACAGCAAGCCTTCACCCTATTAGAAGTAAAACAGATTCCTAAACCCTTATACACCTCAAAATCACCCCATCCATGAAACAATGCACTCAATCCTGTTAGCAATAAAGAAGCAGTAATAAGGCAATGCTAAGAAACAAAGTTCTCTATTGCTGGCAGGACGAAGCAAAATTATATAACAGTAAAAAAAGACCATGTACATCTTAGACAACCAGAATCAGTTTTGGTAAACATAATCAATCTTATTTCTAGCATTAAACAAGATCACTACTACAACCTCCAATAGTTCAGCAACGCATAGCAACCAGTAAATAAAAAATACATCATTTCTTATGATTCACTAAGTAGAAGTAGGAACAAGACCATACAGTACATTATCTTTTCATCACATTATGTCAGCATAGATCGAAGGATGATGGCTATCAGAAGTACAATTGCAGTAAACACAAACTATATCAAATCAAGAAAGTGATGAACAGTTTAACAAGCAGATTTCACCTTGAAAGTACCAAACACCTTTTGTTAGTAAAATTATGCAAATACTATATTGTAGTTCCCTTGCAAAATTCCAAAAAATTAGCAAAAGGTGTAACTTTGTGACCTCTAACCCAATCATGGAAGCTTAAAACTGTCCAATTATGAAACTATATATAAATCCAATTAAAGAAATAACAATGAATCATGAGAGGGCAAAAACCTCAAAAGATCCACATAAAATATGACTGCACCCAAACAACCATAACAAGCATATCAGATCCACAGTATTCTACTTATTCCAAGATTTTCCTATCATTCAAATAAAAAAGTAAAATCATACATATCACTCTCATAATTCACTCAAGAAGGGTTCCAATTGTTTTAGATTTGTATGATCTGAAGAGTAAACATAAACAAGAAATATTTTTCACAGGCATAGAACCTCATAACCCAAAACCCTTGTCATGAAGAATCGCGGCTAACATTTCAGTATTTTCACTCACAAACAAGTAACACTAGAACAAAATTAATTCTTTTACATATATATGATACATGTGTGTGTACCACCATGCATAAAAACTCATCTAAAACCCAGACACATACCAAATCAAGAAGAAAAACAACAAATTTCCAAGATGATTACCAAAAGAAAGACATAAAATGTAAATACAATTAAGGATCTAACAAATTCTAAAACTACGAAATTAAAAAAAAAAAAAAAATTACCCAATTTACACCCCAACATTCAGATCCAACCCATCCAAACCAAACTCTAAAAGAATTTCCAAAAATCAAATTTAAAAAAAAACATCAAAAAAATAATTTTTTTTTAATTCACTACAAGAAATGAAAAACTGAACAAGAACATAAAAACCTTGACAACCCACCATGCAATCTTAACTTTCCTTCATACCCAAAAACAGAATTTCAGAAAAAACAAACATACAAACAAAAAACAAGTAAATACTGTAATAAATCAAATCCATCTCACCTTAAAAAGCATCAACTTTTCACCAACTGAGCCTCCAAAGCTTCAATCTTTATCAAAATCCCAATAAATTATGCAAAATTCACCACCCAAATCAAATGTAAGATACAAAAAATAAAATAAAATCACCCCATGATATCCCTTTTCTTGATCTTCAAACAGATTCCAAAATTATTTCACAAGCAACCCTTTTAAATATATACACACACAAACTTGTATCTATAATTTTATGGGAGAGAAGAGAGCAAAACCCTGTGAAAACCACCAAACAATAAAATTCTTAAACCCCAGTTATATATAAATATATAAGTTCACCGGTCATATCGGTAAATGCTATTGAGGTGACTGGCTATATCCGGTGACATAAACTGCCTAAAGACCTGTTCCACGCCACACAGTAACCCAACACTCTTACCAGGAAGATCCCTACGTCGCCACGTGGCGAATTTTTAGATCTTAGTGGACACGAATTTTTTGCACGATCGATATTTAAGGCGGGTCACCAAGAAATAAAATAAATGAATGTATTTATTTTCGTATTTTATTAATTTAAAAAGGGCAATTTTTTAGGATAACATTTGTGGGGATGGATTACTTTGAATTTATTTAGTTTTCTATATTTGGGTATTGATGTAGTACAGTAGTAGTAGTAGTAGGATATGAATAAAGTGATGTTTTGATTTGAAATAGTTGAACAAATTAAAACTTGTTTTTGTAAAGTTGGGTTTAACTTGCCAAACTTGTGATGAAAGGGCATATATAATTTGGTATTTATATTTAGGGTATTTATAAAAAAAAATATTATGTTTTTAGTTTTTTTTGTGATTTAATTATTTTTTGGAACTTTTTATAAAAATACAATTTGTAATTAAAAGTAATCAAATACAGTTTTTTTTATATAATTGGTAACCAAATGCAATTGAATGTAATTTTTAAAATAAAAAAACAGTTGCTCGTTGTTGCATTTGAAATTAATTTTAGTTACATCAATCATAAAATCATATTTAAAAAAAAAATTAAAGAACGTATTCTTTTAAAATTTGCATGAGGTAAGATTAAATATGAAATTTTTAGTTAAGCCAGATTTCATAGGAGAAAATGCTTCAAATACTTATATTTCACGGTGTCTAGCCCTATTTACCGACTCAACGCGGTGAATCGTAAATTTAAAAAATAATGGTGAATCGTATAACGTATCCAATATAAATAAAAACGTGTGCATCCTAGTTGAAATCTATGAAAGAGAAAAATATAAAGGAGTTTAACCTAAAAGAAGAAAAGGGTAAACAATGTGAGTGCTTCAACATTAACAAAACATGATAAGAGGTGGGTCAATGGGCTAGTAAACCAAGATGGACACATAGTAACGGTGTGTTTGAAGTCACGGGAAGTAACAGAAAAACTGGTTAATCACGTCTCTTATGACCTTTTTTACTATAATTTATACGCATTAAATAAATATTCAGGAAATTATGTAATTATGTCATGTATCAACTGGATACGTGTTTGTGTGTCACGTGTTTGCCTATTACTGCGCATGAAATAACGTATCACCATGATGCCGCACACCAAACACCGTATCTTATCGGTATTTAGGGCTTTGGTTTCGCCCGTATGTATTTAGGGCTCTTTCTTCTAAATTTGATTAAATAGGGACTTCACCCACTTCATAGCACGCAAAATCTGATATGAAACTCGTATTGATAATACCACTCTTAGAACAGAATCCTACCCCAGAGTAAACCAGGGTTAGGGCTGCACATTCGTCAAAATCGGATAGGATCGGATTGATCCGTATCGGATTAAAGATTGGAAACTTTTAAATATATGGATTAAATACCAGATTAATTATATTCAGACTTAATATTGGACCGGACCGGACAAGTAAAATCTGGACCGGGTCGGAACTGGACCAATATCGATTGATTAATTATTATTTATATATTTTTTATTTCTATACTAAGTATTAAAAAATAAAATTATTTTATAAATTTATTTAAATGTAATCATAAATACACCTATTATTCTTTATATAATAATGATAATTTTCCAACATATAACTCTCTTTTTTTAAATATATAGATTAAATAAATTTATTATTTTGACCTCTATTATTATAATAATTTGTTTTATAATATTTTGAATAGCTAAATTATGGAATAAAATATAATAAATATGCTTATATATAAGAAAATCAGACCGGATTTTTTCTAGATTTTGATCAGACTAGACCAAAAACTAGATTTTTTTTATTTTGTAAACCTAAGACCGAATCAGATATATTCAGTCTCGGATTAAAAGACCCGGTCCGGTCCAATTTAGAGGTACAGACCAAAAAATTGTACAACCATAACCAGGATATAACTAGCGGAAGGATCAGAAATTTATAAGATTATTATTTTGATATAAGAGCAAGTCCAAGAGTGTTCTAATTCGTTTTTTTAACAATTTTTATATGTTAATTTTAACAAATTTTCTTATATTCATTACCTATTATTATAATTGTAACAACCCGGATATTTTTCAAAATTTATTATTATTATTTAAATATTTTATTGATTTTTCTCAAAAGTGGATGAATAATTTTTTTAATATTTTATTTCAATTGAATGCATTCCCATAATTTTTTTATTATTTTAGGAATTATCTTCGGTTCAGTGGGCCTGTGTTCGACTTAAAATTTCTTATGTTATTTTACTGATCGGGTAGTATCTCGAGTCGGTATTTCTTCGGGAAAAATTTTTATTTTGAGTAAATTATTTGAATATTCAAAATTTAGTATTTTTATATTTTTGAATATTCGGGATATATGAATATTTCGAAAAAGTTATTATTTTTAATTCGTTTTAAAACCAATAAAATTTATATTTTTCCTAAAATATTTTTATAGATTTTTGAAATTATTTAAAATTATTTAGAGATTAAAAGTGGTATTAAAATGATTTACGAGATATGTTTTATATTTTATAAAAAAAAAATTTAAAAATAGTTTTTAAAAAAAAATATAATCCTAATCTACCCGACACCCCACCCCCATATATTCTCTCCCTTCCTGTATTTTTCCCAAATCCCTAATCACTTCCCTTGTTTCCCAATTTCTTCGGCTGCAACCCCCCTGCTGTACTAGTATTCTGTCCTCTGCTGCTTCTATGCTCTGTCTTCTTTATGGTACCGTTTATTTATATATTTAAAAGCTTTCTAAATTCATTACTTACGAACCGTGCATCCAATATTCAATATCTATATATATAAATGACCAGCGCTTTAAGGCCTACGCATAGGTATAAATTTGAATAAGTTTCGAGAAGATTATTTTCTGGGCATGTTTATTTTTTAATTTATTTAGGAGTATATAAAGGACATTTGATAATGGTGATCAAGCTATGAGACAATATAACATGTGTATATGCATGAGTATTAATCTTGAATTTATATTCAAGTCTCAAGAATTAAATGTTTATTTATATTTGAGTCTCGAGGATTAATTATTTATTTATATGTGAGTCTCGAAAATTAATTGTTTATTTATATTCGAGTCTCGAGGATTAATTGTTTATTTATATTCGAGTCTCGAAGATTAATTGTTTATTTATATTCGTATCTCGAGAATTAATTTTTGTTTAATATTCGAGTCTCGAATGTTAATTGGTTGTTTGAGGATTAATTAATAATTTGGTTTATATTTTATTTATTGGTTTGTTAGGTTTGATATGAGTTTTTTTGTTAATAGGAATATGTCTGAGATAAGTATATAAATATAGTTAAGTTATAAACGCTCGTAGAATATAGCGAGATACTTCAAAGACTAAAGTACCATATTATATTTGACTATAGATGTAGACGTGGGAACTCGATCTCAATAGTTCAGACTCGTAGCGACTGCATGAGCGTCAGATTAGTCGACCCATTCCAGATTAGGACCGCATCTATATCAGACAAATATTTTCTCCTTGATCATCCAAAACACTTTTATTTTACTGTTTCGGTTATTTATATCATGATAAATAGTTATTGTTCGGAGCTATTTATGATTCATGTTTTATTCTGTGTATCATAGTAACTTGTTATTCGTACTCTAAATATTGGAAGTTGATTATAATAAACACATCATATCTTGTGTTATCGTAGTAAATAATGAGGATATGATCTGTATTTAAAACTAAGCATACCTTTATTTTATTTGAGTTGCTCTATTGGATTGGAATTTTAGCGTAAGAGACTCGGAGAAAAGAGTCCAGCATTTGAGGAGGATATGGTAACCAGTCCATTTTCCTATAGGCTAACATTACTTGCCTATTTTGGTACCTGCTAATATAAACTGTTTTATATTCCGTTCTCTATATAAATCTCATATATTGACTACATTTCAATTGTTCATATACTTGTTGAGTATTTCTTTGGCTCACTCTTGCTTTTTATCTAAATTCTGCCAGACTGTCAGTATAAGCCATTCCAGCAGTTTTAGCAGACGTAGCGAGAGACAAGTGTCGGGACGGCTCACTTCTCGAGCCTCCCAGGTATTTAGTTGTTTTAGTATGTTTGTAGATAATGCCCATAATAAAACTGAATTTAGACTTAAAACCTATCTAGACTTATGGATTTGAGTTTGTGAATTAGTAGTGGGCTTGTAATAAAGTATTTGGATTTACTTTTAGTTTCAGCTGCTTAATTTCATACTATAACCTGTTAGCGATCCTTAGTTGTTGGCGGGGTCAGTGCGCCTCTGATTTATTATGTTATTATTGTTGGTTGTTGGCGGGCCAGTGTGCCTCTGGTTTATTATTTTATTATTGTTGGTTGTTGACGAGTCAGTGTGCCTCTGATTTATTATTTTATTGTTATTATTGGTTGGTGACCCCCAAATCTAGACCCCGAGTTTGGAGATCGTCACAATAATAATAAATTTAAATATATCTATTTTTGAAAATGAGAGAAGAAAAAGAAAAGATATGAAAAAAGGAGGAAAATAATTTTTTATTCATAAAAATGAAATAGGGATGACTAGAGATTTCTTTGAAATAAGAAATGACTAGTAAATTTTAGAATGTTCAAGTGATTTAGAGAATCACAAGTATGTGATTTAGTTAATTATTATACAAATATATAATTTAGTCAAAAAATTAAAATTAAAATATATAATAATACATAAATATAATTACATAACATATATGTGTGATTTCTTAATTATAAAGTTAAGTATAAAAAATAATATTTATTAATTCAATAAGAAAGTCGATTAATTAATCAGATTTTAAATTAATTAATATTTCAAATAAAATATATTAATGAGGTTAAAATAAAATTTTATAAAAAATTAATATAAATAAACATGAGCTTAGCGTGCATATGATTATTCTACGAATGAAAGGAAAATAGAAGAGTCGTAAGCGTAACCCACACGAGTGAGTAGATGACACAACAAAGTGTTTGCAACAAGTGAAAGTGAGGGTTTCTTGGGATTCTCAAACTCAAAAAAGCAAGAAGAAAGAGGAGTGATACTGATACATACAGCAGTCTCCCATGCAAGTTCAGGCGTCACTTCTTGGTTAGCAACTTTGTTTATTCTTTGTGATATATTTATTTATGAGTTGTTTAGAAATGGCGATTAGGCAGAGGCGTGTTCTGTTTGTGCTTAAAAGGCTAATATATATATCACGTTATGTATTAGCCCTAAAGTAATTAGTATGTGATTACTACTCTCTGCTCTAATTCTATCTATGCAGTTTAGTCTGTACAGCCTGTGAGTGTGAGTATACCAAGCGCATCTCTGAGTTTAAGTAATAGAAACTCGTTTTGCAATACACTGCTTGTTTGGTTAAGTTATAAGTGCTCACAGTGAGATTAACTATTATTTTCCTCTACCAATGTGTGGACTATGGACTCTACCAAGATGTTCTTATTAAATGTCTTTTGATCCTCTTTAAGTCTTGTCTTTTCTTCCTTATTTCAAATTTTGATATTTTGTACTTTTAGAACAAGCCTCTCCAGTCGTTCACATAACTACAAAAGTGGAGAAAGAAGGCAAGTTGCTAGCTACCCATCGTTTAGTATGAGTATTGCACATTGCTACCTTCACTTGGTCCTTAAAGTTATAGATTTTTTATCTTAAAATTTAGACATTTACTCATGCATGCTTTGCTTCTGGAGAGATTTGATAACCGTTTCGTTCAATATGTACTCAAGCAATGCTCTAGTTGATTGTTAATGTTTCTATCTCTTTTTAACATGAAACTAAAACTTCATGACTTTGATGAATGATTTCTCATGTTATTCTTACAAATTTATGAAGAAAATTTACTACTATTATTTATTTATGCTTTTTAACCGGTCTTTACTCTTTAGGAGGTGGAATTTCAAGAATTTGAAGTGAGATTTCCACTCCTTTAAAGAACTTGAAATGTGGATTGGGATCACAAAGTGCTAGTTCGCTACTCAGGAAACCCTATAGCTGAACTTTGACATGTGTTTCACCAAAATATGAATAATTTTGCTAGTTACTTGGATGATTTTGCATCTTCTAAATTTATTCACATTTTATGCTGATCTCGTGTGGTGCTGTGAATGACCCAGGTATTTCTATTAATATCAAAGAATTTATCTCTGTGAGTACGGTTTATCCCAGTTGCTGTTACTGCAGTTCTCAGCAATATGTTCTTTCAGTATTCAACTTCCCTAGAGTTATGTTCAAGACAAGTAAATTTTAGAAAGAAATGATGGATATATTGGATTGTGCATCCCAAAAATTCACCTACAAGAAGTTGATTTTTGTACCCTGAAATGCAGGTATAGAGAATGTACAATATCAGTACAGGTATTATCTGCATTCTGTTTGATTAACTGACAAATAAAAAGCATTTAAGATCTCAGGACTTGGAAGTTTGATGAAATTTTTATGTGGCTGTAACTGTTAAAAAATGAATGCCCTCAGTTCAATTGCAAATTTATATTTTAATGTGGCCCTATTTTATCGAAAATGACAAGCGGAAATCATTTAAAATCCCTGTGTACCATCTTCCTATAAGTTTGCATTCTGCTAATCACTTTGATGATTTTGCATCTTCTGATATTTTGATACCATTATGTGCTGGAACGAAATGTATTCACATGTCATATTGATCTCAAATGGTGTTGTGAATGGCACAGGGATTTCTATTGACATCAAGTAATTCATCTCTGCACTCAAAGTTTGTGTCTAAGCGTTTACATGCTTGTTCAGTGTACCTTATTCAATCATTTCCAAAAAAATATCATCTATTCTGCCTTTGAAGTGTTAGCGCTGTTGTATTGCAGACTTGCAGTCTATGATTCGCAAAATATAATTTTAAATTTAATATGGACCGTAATATATTTATTTAATATGAGCACTTACAAAATTATAACGTCGTGCTTACACGTGCTTAGAGAATCGTAACTTTGAATACTTCAAGATTAATGGCCCAATCTTTGATGAAAAGCATTTTTAGTATTAAAGCAAAAGACGAGAGTGTCATGGAGTGTGAGACAAACTGCCTTAAAATTCTGAGCTTGGACTTGGGTTTGGCACACCCATGGAAGCTGGCTTTTCCCCCCTGATGGAACAATTTTTTTTATTCCATAATTTTTTTACGTAGTTTTTTGCCAGGATTCTTTATACCTATTAGTTAACTTAAGATTGTGTTTGAAAACATGAATTTCATTTCAAATTCTTAAATTTATACTAGTATTTGAATATGTTGGATTTCAAATGAAATCCAAATTCTTATAATTATCCAAACATGTAATTTGATGAAATATAGAATTTCAAATGAAATCCACGTTCCCAAACAAGAAATAATATTAATTCAATTATTTGTCCATTAGAATTATTTTATGTTTGGTTAGAGTTGTTTAGATTGAAATCCTTCAATTTGGTTAGTTTATTAGCAAAGCTATTAGACAGGAAATAAAATATAAATACAAATTGTTAGGTTGCATACAAATTGACTAATACTGCAAGTAGATAATTGAATAAATATGTTTTCCCACAAAATTAATGCAACTCTTTGGCTTATTACAACTGCATCCACTAATATTTTTGGCAGACAAGAAAGAAATTTCGTACTGTTGCAGGAGTTGAATGTAAACAAAAAACACAAATAAGACCTTTCGAGAGCACAAAGTTAGCTAAACCGCAAAAACATTGAACCACATAATTTTACCCACATATTTTGATTTAGACTGAAGTTTTCAAGTGCTATTTAGGTTAGAAAGTGATTTGTATTTGATGAGAAAGGATCGACCTCTTGCTAAACTTTCACTCTTGATATGCAGCATTGCTTCTCAAGAACATGTTCGCCATCAATCTTTTAACATTCAGAGTTGAGATAGGGGGACAATCTGCAGATAATTGGTTGTTGTAGGCATTCAGGGAGATCACCTCTACGAACTGGTTGTTGTAGGCATTCAGGGAGATCACCTATAAGAAGTCGTTCACCTTGTCCCTCTTTAACTAAAAAAAAGGGGGAAACAAAGGTGCTGCAAAAGAGTAGTTCAGATTGTCGCAACGGCTGAGGTATGTATTTTACGAAATAAAATCACAATAGTCTCGATTGATGCATGTTCTGCAGATTGAACTAAATAAAAAAAACTAACTAACATATAAATATATATCTCGGGACCTCTAATTTCCCTTGAAAATTAAACTCGCAAGCACTGAGAATGTGTATATTTAAAGGATGTCAAAAATAGACTAGTTGGAAAGCTTATGAGTGATTTACCGCCGCTTACATGCTCTTGCTCTTTCTGTTTCAACCCTTTCAAAAAAATATCAACTATTTTGCCTTGAAAGTGTTTGCAATGTTGTATTGACGCCTAGGATTGTGACAACTATTTGGCTTGAAAGTGTTTGCAATGTTGTATTGATGTCTAGGATTCACAAGGCATAATTTTAAAACACCTTTATTGCCTGCACCTAGATTTCAGAAAACAATACGGACTGTAGTATTTTTATTTGATATGAGCCTTAAAGAATTATTATAACGCCATGCTTACAAGTGTCTACAGAATTGTAACTCAGAATACCTACAAGATTAAAGCCCCAATCTTCGAAGAAAAGTTTTTATAGTATCGAAGTGAAAAGACGAGGGTGTCATAAAATTGTAATACGAACTGGCTTGAAATTCCTAGTTTGGGCTGCCAATGGAAGAAGGATTTCGGACGGGGAAAAAAGAACAATTTTTTTATTGTGTAATTTATTGGTATATGCCTTTTGTGATATGACCTGAAAATCAGAAATCCGCTGAAAGAATTTTTGGTCATAGTAAATAGAAATTTTCAAATAACATTAAGTAACAAATTAATATAAAAATTGTGTTATTTTTGATTGCAAATTGAGAAAATCTGGTAATCTAATCGAGCCTTTAGTTTGGATTAAACGAGTTCTTAATTCAAAATCTAAATTCTGGATACCAGAACTTCGAACACTTAATATCACGCCGAAGACCGACACCACCAGCCAACATGAAACCTCAATTCACAAATAAAATGCTTTACTAGAATTATGGGTGCTGCGCGAACGCAAGCTCCCCTGACCCAAATTATGATGTAGGCTCCACCACTTGGGTAGACCTCAGGCAGGAACCCTTCCAAAGTGCAATGGAAGTCACTTCCCTAGGCCATGGACCTTAATGATCATCCATAGACCCCATCCAGGTAAGTATTTTGCAACATAGGCTGTATATCTATATTTATACCCTCGTCAGAATCATTCTATCTTCGCTGCGTCGATGTGGGATGCTTTGCCTAATAATTAAATGGCCTTATATCGTCTTTTACTTGAGCTTACGAGGCACTTGACTGGAACGTACTTATGTTAAATAAATTGTAGCCCCAATATCTGAATGACGAATTAATTTGTTGCACCTTTGGGCACATATTTACAGTTTTGGCCAATGAGTGGAATAGTGTTTGATGAAAACCGGGAACAAAGGTGCTGCAACAGAGTAGTTCAGATTGTCAAGGTATGTATTTTATGCACCTGAGTGTAGCGATCAGAACTGAATTGTTATTCTAATTCTTCTGGGTAAATATTTTTTTAAAGCATTTTCCCTCCAAATTTTGGCTTAATGGTGACTCGGAATTATTATTTCGAGCAAATTGTAGTTGGTCACTAAAGATTAGCGGTAGGCGTCTTCTCTTGCATCTGGCATATAGATAAATTAATAAATAAAATTTGAAGCATATGATTTGGTTAGGGTGTGCCGGGCCTGAGCAATAGTGCAACACTCGGGCGACACACGAAGACCCCAACAGCAAGCTATTGTGCCGGACCTTCCCCATTAAAAAATTAATTTAATATCGTGTGGACCAATGGCCCACATATCAGATATTAAACTGATAAGAACAGATACTACACTTGATCTTAGCCAAAAGGCCGAGAAAGGTATGCCTTAAAGAGCTATCTGGCTTTGTTTATATGGATGACCTGCCGAACCTCCGTCCCAAGTTGTCTCGTGGTGGTTCAGAACTCCCGGTAGAAATCAACTCCTAGTATTAGCAAAGCTATAGGACGAGAAATGAAATATAAATAGAAATTGTTGGGGTGCATAGGAATACAAATACACTTATAGTGCGAGTAGATAATTGAATAAATATGTTCTCCCATCAAATTAATGCAACTCTGTGATTTATTACAACTCAACCACTAATATTTTTTGGGTACAAGAAAGGAATTTCTTAAAGTTGCGGGAGTTGAAAGTAAATAAAGAACACAAATAATATCTTTTGAGGGCACAAAGTTAGCTACACCACAAAAACATTGAACCAGATAATTTTACCCAGATATATTGATTAAAGTTTCACTCTTGATATGATATGCAGCATCGCTTCTCAAAAATATGTTCGCCGTCAATCTTCTAACTTTGGGAGTTTGAGACCGGGCGCAATCTAGAGACGGCGGGAATGAGGAACTGGTTGTTGTAGGCATTCAAGGGGATCACCTTAGAGGTCGTTTCTCATGTGCTTGCAAAAGAGGTACGGAGATCAATTCTAGACTTGCGATGATATGGTATTCAACGTCAATTCAGTATTATGCAATCCAACTACTTTATGTCACGTGCTCTTCGTGGTTTACGAAATAAAATCACAATAGTCTCGATTGATGCATGTTCTGCAGATTGAACTAAATAAAAAAAAACTAACTAATATATAAATATATATCCCGGGACCTCTAATTTCCCTTGAAAATTAAACTCGCAAGCACTGAGAATGTGTATATTTAAAGGATGTCAAAAATAGACTAGTTGGAAAGCTTATGAGTGATATTTACCGCCGCTTGCATGCTCTTTCCGTTTCAATCATTTCAAAAAAATATCAACTATTTTGCCTTGAAAGTGTTTGCAATGTTGTATTGCCGCCTAGGATTGTGACAACTATTTGGCTTGAAAGTGTCTGCAATGTTGTATTGATGTCTAGGATTCACGAGGCATAATTTTAAAACACCTTTATTGCCTGCACCTAGATTTCAGAAAACAATACGGACTGTAGTATTTTTATTTGATATGAGCGCTTAAAGAATTATTATAACGCCATGCTTGCTTACAAGTGTCTACCGAATTGTAACTCGGAACAATTTTTTTATTGTGTAATTTATTGGTATATGCCTTTTGTGATATGAACTGAAAATCAGAAATCTATTGGTCATAGTAAATAGAAATTTTCAAATAACATTAAGTAACAAATTAATATAAAAATTGTGTTATTTTTGATTGCAAATTGAGAAAATCTGGTAATCTAATCGAGCCTTTAATTTGGATTAAACGAGTTCTTAATTCAAAATCTAAATTCTGGATACCAGAACTTCGAACCCTTAATATCACGCCGAAGACCGACACCACCAGCCAACATGAAACCTCAATTCACAAATAAAATGCTTTACTAGAATTATGGGTGCTGCGCGAACGCAAGCTCCCCTGACCCAAATTATGATGTAGGCTCCACCACTTGGGTAGACCTCAGGCAGGAACCCTTCCAAAGTGCAATGGAAGTCACTTCCCTAGGCCATGGACCTTAATGATCATCCATAGACCCCATCCAGGTAAGTATTTTGCAACATAGGCTGTATATCTATATTTATACCCTCGTCAGAATCATTCTATCTTCGCTGCGTCGATGTGGGATGCTTTGCCTAATAATTAAATGGCCTTATATCGTCTTTTACTTGAGCTTACGAGGCACTTGACTGGAACGTACTTATGTTAAATAAATTGTAGCCCCAATATCTGAATGACGAATTAATTTGTTGCACCTTTGGGCACATATTTACAGTTTTGGCCAATGAGTGGAATAGTGTTTGATGAAAACCGGGAACAAAGGTGCTGCAACAGAGTAGTTCAGATTGTCAAGGTATGTATTTTATGCACCTGAGTGTAGCGATCAGAACTGAATTGTTATTCTAATTCTTCTGGGTAAATATTTTTTTAAAGCATTTTCCCTCCAAATTTTGGCTTAATGGTGACTCGGAATTATTATTTCGAGCAAATTGTAGTTGGTCACTAAAGATTAGCGGTAGGCGTCTTCTCTTGCATCTGGCATATAGATAAATTAATAAATAAAATTTGAAGCATATGATTTGGTTAGGGTGTGCCGGGCCTGAGCAATAGTGCAACACTCGGGCGACACACGAAGACCCCAACAGCAAGCTATTGTGCCGGACCTTCCCCATTAAAAAATTAATTTAATATCGTGTGGACCAATGGCCCACATATCAGATATTAAACTGATAAGAACAGATACTACACTTGATCTTAGCCAAAAGGCCGAGAAAGGTATGCCTTAAAGAGCTATCTGGCTTTGTTTATATGGATGACCTGCCGAACCTCCGTCCCAAGTTGTCTCGTGGTGGTTCAGAACTCCCGGTAGAAATCAACTCCTAGTATTAGCAAAGCTATAGGACGAGAAATGAAATATAAATAGAAATTGTTGGGGTGCATAGGAATACAAATACACTTATAGTGCGAGTAGATAATTGAATAAATATGTTCTCCCATCAAATTAATGCAACTCTGTGATTTATTACAACTCAACCACTAATATTTTTTGGGTACAAGAAAGGAATTTCTTAAAGTTGCGGGAGTTGAAAGTAAATAAAGAACACAAATAATATCTTTTGAGGGCACAAAGTTAGCTACACCACAAAAACATTGAACCAGATAATTTTACCCAGATATATTGATTAAAGTTTCACTCTTGATATGATATGCAGCATCGCTTCTCAAAAATATGTTCGCCGTCAATCTTCTAACTTTGGGAGTTTGAGACCGGGCGCAATCTAGAGACGGCGGGAATGAGGAACTGGTTGTTGTAGGCATTCAAGGGGATCACCTTAGAGGTCGTTTCTCATGTGCTTGCAAAAGAGGTACGGAGATCAATTCTAGACTTGCGATGATATGGTATTCAACGTCAATTCAGTATTATGCAATCCAACTACTTTATGTCACGTGCTCTTCGTGGTTTACGAAATAAAATCACAATAGTCTCGATTGATGCATGTTCTGCAGATTGAACTAAATAAAAAAAAACTAACTAATATATAAATATATATCCCGGGACCTCTAATTTCCCTTGAAAATTAAACTCGCAAGCACTGAGAATGTGTATATTTAAAGGATGTCAAAAATAGACTAGTTGGAAAGCTTATGAGTGATATTTACCGCCGCTTGCATGCTCTTTCCGTTTCAATCATTTCAAAAAAATATCAACTATTTTGCCTTGAAAGTGTTTGCAATGTTGTATTGCCGCCTAGGATTGTGACAACTATTTGGCTTGAAAGTGTCTGCAATGTTGTATTGATGTCTAGGATTCACGAGGCATAATTTTAAAACACCTTTATTGCCTGCACCTAGATTTCAGAAAACAATACGGACTGTAGTATTTTTATTTGATATGAGCGCTTAAAGAATTATTATAACGCCATGCTTGCTTACAAGTGTCTACCGAATTGTAACTCGGAACAATTTTTTTATTGTGTAATTTATTGGTATATGCCTTTTGTGATATGAACTGAAAATCAGAAATCTATTGGTCATAGTAAATAGAAATTTTCAAATAACATTAAGTAACAAATTAATATAAAAATTGTGTTATTTTTGATTGCAAATTGAGAAAATCTGGTAATCTAATCGAGCCTTTAATTTGGATTAAACGAGTTCTTAATTCAAAATCTAAATTCTGGATACCAGAACTTCGAACCCTTAATATCACGCCGAAGACCGACACCACCAGCCAACATGAAACCTCAATTCACAAATAAAATGCTTTACTAGAATTATGGGTGCTGCGCGAACGCAAGCTCCCCTGACCCAAATTATGATGTAGGCTCCACCACTTGGGTAGACCTCAGGCAGGAACCCTTCCAAAGTGCAATGGAAGTCACTTCCCTAGGCCATGGACCTTAATGATCATCCATAGACCCCATCCAGGTAAGTATTTTGCAACATAGGCTGTATATCTATATTTATACCCTCGTCAGAATCATTCTATCTTCGCTGCGTCGATGTGGGATGCTTTGCCTAATAATTAAATGGCCTTATATCGTCTTTTACTTGAGCTTACGAGGCACTTGACTGGAACGTACTTATGTTAAATAAATTGTAGCCCCAATATCTGAATGACGAATTAATTTGTTGCACCTTTGGGCACATATTTACAGTTTTGGCCAATGAGTGGAATAGTGTTTGATGAAAACCGGGAACAAAGGTGCTGCAACAGAGTAGTTCAGATTGTCAAGGTATGTATTTTATGCACCTGAGTGTAGCGATCAGAACTGAATTGTTATTCTAATTCTTCTGGGTAAATATTTTTTTAAAGCATTTTCCCTCCAAATTTTGGCTTAATGGTGACTCGGAATTATTATTTCGAGCAAATTGTAGTTGGTCACTAAAGATTAGCGGTAGGCGTCTTCTCTTGCATCTGGCATATAGATAAATTAATAAATAAAATTTGAAGCATATGATTTGGTTAGGGTGTGCCGGGCCTGAGCAATAGTGCAACACTCGGGCGACACACGAAGACCCCAACAGCAAGCTATTGTGCCGGACCTTCCCCATTAAAAAATTAATTTAATATCGTGTGGACCAATGGCCCACATATCAGATATTAAACTGATAAGAACAGATACTACACTTGATCTTAGCCAAAAGGCCGAGAAAGGTATGCCTTAAAGAGCTATCTGGCTTTGTTTATATGGATGACCTGCCGAACCTCCGTCCCAAGTTGTCTCGTGGTGGTTCAGAACTCCCGGTAGAAATCAACTCCTAGTATTAGCAAAGCTATAGGACGAGAAATGAAATATAAATAGAAATTGTTGGGGTGCATAGGAATACAAATACACTTATAGTGCGAGTAGATAATT
The DNA here is from genome assembly GCA_028671895.1 of Oenanthe sinensis. Taxonomy (NCBI): domain Eukaryota; kingdom Viridiplantae; phylum Streptophyta; class Magnoliopsida; order Apiales; family Apiaceae; genus Oenanthe; species Oenanthe sinensis. The sequence goes on from CM053796.1 coordinate 31,092,090, forward strand.
GAATAAATATGTTCTCCCATCAAATTAATGCAACTCTGTGATTTATTACAACTCAACCACTAATATTTTTTGGGTACAAGAAAGGAATTTCTTAAAGTTGCGGGAGTTGAAAGTAAATAAAGAACACAAATAATATCTTTTGAGGGCACAAAGTTAGCTACACCACAAAAACATTGAACCAGATAATTTTACCCAGATATATTGATTAAAGTTTCACTCTTGATATGATATGCAGCATCGCTTCTCAAAAATATGTTCGCCGTCAATCTTCTAACTTTGGGAGTTTGAGACCGGGCGCAATCTAGAGACGGCGGGAATGAGGAACTGGTTGTTGTAGGCATTCAAGGGGATCACCTTAGAGGTCGTTTCTCATGTGCTTGCAAAAGAGGTACGGAGATCAATTCTAGACTTGCGATGATATGGTATTCAACGTCAATTCAGTATTATGCAATCCAACTACTTTATGTCACGTGCTCTTCGTGGTTTACGAAATAAAATCACAATAGTCTCGATTGATGCATGTTCTGCAGATTGAACTAAATAAAAAAAAACTAACTAATATATAAATATATATCCCGGGACCTCTAATTTCCCTTGAAAATTAAACTCGCAAGCACTGAGAATGTGTATATTTAAAGGATGTCAAAAATAGACTAGTTGGAAAGCTTATGAGTGATATTTACCGCCGCTTGCATGCTCTTTCCGTTTCAATCATTTCAAAAAAATATCAACTATTTTGCCTTGAAAGTGTTTGCAATGTTGTATTGCCGCCTAGGATTGTGACAACTATTTGGCTTGAAAGTGTCTGCAATGTTGTATTGATGTCTAGGATTCACGAGGCATAATTTTAAAACACCTTTATTGCCTGCACCTAGATTTCAGAAAACAATACGGACTGTAGTATTTTTATTTGATATGAGCGCTTAAAGAATTATTATAACGCCATGCTTGCTTACAAGTGTCTACCGAATTGTAACTCGGAACAATTTTTTTATTGTGTAATTTATTGGTATATGCCTTTTGTGATATGAACTGAAAATCAGAAATCTATTGGTCATAGTAAATAGAAATTTTCAAATAACATTAAGTAACAAATTAATATAAAAATTGTGTTATTTTTGATTGCAAATTGAGAAAATCTGGTAATCTAATCGAGCCTTTAATTTGGATTAAACGAGTTCTTAATTCAAAATCTAAATTCTGGATACCAGAACTTCGAACCCTTAATATCACGCCGAAGACCGACACCACCAGCCAACATGAAACCTCAATTCACAAATAAAATGCTTTACTAGAATTATGGGTGCTGCGCGAACGCAAGCTCCCCTGACCCAAATTATGATGTAGGCTCCACCACTTGGGTAGACCTCAGGCAGGAACCCTTCCAAAGTGCAATGGAAGTCACTTCCCTAGGCCATGGACCTTAATGATCATCCATAGACCCCATCCAGGTAAGTATTTTGCAACATAGGCTGTATATCTATATTTATACCCTCGTCAGAATCATTCTATCTTCGCTGCGTCGATGTGGGATGCTTTGCCTAATAATTAAATGGCCTTATATCGTCTTTTACTTGAGCTTACGAGGCACTTGACTGGAACGTACTTATGTTAAATAAATTGTAGCCCCAATATCTGAATGACGAATTAATTTGTTGCACCTTTGGGCACATATTTACAGTTTTGGCCAATGAGTGGAATAGTGTTTGATGAAAACCGGGAACAAAGGTGCTGCAACAGAGTAGTTCAGATTGTCAAGGTATGTATTTTATGCACCTGAGTGTAGCGATCAGAACTGAATTGTTATTCTAATTCTTCTGGGTAAATATTTTTTTAAAGCATTTTCCCTCCAAATTTTGGCTTAATGGTGACTCGGAATTATTATTTCGAGCAAATTGTAGTTGGTCACTAAAGATTAGCGGTAGGCGTCTTCTCTTGCATCTGGCATATAGATAAATTAATAAATAAAATTTGAAGCATATGATTTGGTTAGGGTGTGCCGGGCCTGAGCAATAGTGCAACACTCGGGCGACACACGAAGACCCCAACAGCAAGCTATTGTGCCGGACCTTCCCCATTAAAAAATTAATTTAATATCGTGTGGACCAATGGCCCACATATCAGATATTAAACTGATAAGAACAGATACTACACTTGATCTTAGCCAAAAGGCCGAGAAAGGTATGCCTTAAAGAGCTATCTGGCTTTGTTTATATGGATGACCTGCCGAACCTCCGTCCCAAGTTGTCTCGTGGTGGTTCAGAACTCCCGGTAGAAATCAACTCCTAGTATTAGCAAAGCTATAGGACGAGAAATGAAATATAAATAGAAATTGTTGGGGTGCATAGGAATACAAATACACTTATAGTGCGAGTAGATAATTGAATAAATATGTTCTCCCATCAAATTAATGCAACTCTGTGATTTATTACAACTCAACCACTAATATTTTTTGGGTACAAGAAAGGAATTTCTTAAAGTTGCGGGAGTTGAAAGTAAATAAAGAACACAAATAATATCTTTTGAGGGCACAAAGTTAGCTACACCACAAAAACATTGAACCAGATAATTTTACCCAGATATATTGATTAAAGTTTCACTCTTGATATGATATGCAGCATCGCTTCTCAAAAATATGTTCGCCGTCAATCTTCTAACTTTGGGAGTTTGAGACCGGGCGCAATCTAGAGACGGCGGGAATGAGGAACTGGTTGTTGTAGGCATTCAAGGGGATCACCTTAGAGGTCGTTTCTCATGTGCTTGCAAAAGAGGTACGGAGATCAATTCTAGACTTGCGATGATATGGTATTCAACGTCAATTCAGTATTATGCAATCCAACTACTTTATGTCACGTGCTCTTCGTGGTTTACGAAATAAAATCACAATAGTCTCGATTGATGCATGTTCTGCAGATTGAACTAAATAAAAAAAAACTAACTAATATATAAATATATATCCCGGGACCTCTAATTTCCCTTGAAAATTAAACTCGCAAGCACTGAGAATGTGTATATTTAAAGGATGTCAAAAATAGACTAGTTGGAAAGCTTATGAGTGATATTTACCGCCGCTTGCATGCTCTTTCCGTTTCAATCATTTCAAAAAAATATCAACTATTTTGCCTTGAAAGTGTTTGCAATGTTGTATTGCCGCCTAGGATTGTGACAACTATTTGGCTTGAAAGTGTCTGCAATGTTGTATTGATGTCTAGGATTCACGAGGCATAATTTTAAAACACCTTTATTGCCTGCACCTAGATTTCAGAAAACAATACGGACTGTAGTATTTTTATTTGATATGAGCGCTTAAAGAATTATTATAACGCCATGCTTGCTTACAAGTGTCTACCGAATTGTAACTCGGAACAATTTTTTTATTGTGTAATTTATTGGTATATGCCTTTTGTGATATGAACTGAAAATCAGAAATCTATTGGTCATAGTAAATAGAAATTTTCAAATAACATTAAGTAACAAATTAATATAAAAATTGTGTTATTTTTGATTGCAAATTGAGAAAATCTGGTAATCTAATCGAGCCTTTAATTTGGATTAAACGAGTTCTTAATTCAAAATCTAAATTCTGGATACCAGAACTTCGAACCCTTAATATCACGCCGAAGACCGACACCACCAGCCAACATGAAACCTCAATTCACAAATAAAATGCTTTACTAGAATTATGGGTGCTGCGCGAACGCAAGCTCCCCTGACCCAAATTATGATGTAGGCTCCACCACTTGGGTAGACCTCAGGCAGGAACCCTTCCAAAGTGCAATGGAAGTCACTTCCCTAGGCCATGGACCTTAATGATCATCCATAGACCCCATCCAGGTAAGTATTTTGCAACATAGGCTGTATATCTATATTTATACCCTCGTCAGAATCATTCTATCTTCGCTGCGTCGATGTGGGATGCTTTGCCTAATAATTAAATGGCCTTATATCGTCTTTTACTTGAGCTTACGAGGCACTTGACTGGAACGTACTTATGTTAAATAAATTGTAGCCCCAATATCTGAATGACGAATTAATTTGTTGCACCTTTGGGCACATATTTACAGTTTTGGCCAATGAGTGGAATAGTGTTTGATGAAAACCGGGAACAAAGGTGCTGCAACAGAGTAGTTCAGATTGTCAAGGTATGTATTTTATGCACCTGAGTGTAGCGATCAGAACTGAATTGTTATTCTAATTCTTCTGGGTAAATATTTTTTTAAAGCATTTTCCCTCCAAATTTTGGCTTAATGGTGACTCGGAATTATTATTTCGAGCAAATTGTAGTTGGTCACTAAAGATTAGCGGTAGGCGTCTTCTCTTGCATCTGGCATATAGATAAATTAATAAATAAAATTTGAAGCATATGATTTGGTTAGGGTGTGCCGGGCCTGAGCAATAGTGCAACACTCGGGCGACACACGAAGACCCCAACAGCAAGCTATTGTGCCGGACCTTCCCCATTAAAAAATTAATTTAATATCGTGTGGACCAATGGCCCACATATCAGATATTAAACTGATAAGAACAGATACTACACTTGATCTTAGCCAAAAGGCCGAGAAAGGTATGCCTTAAAGAGCTATCTGGCTTTGTTTATATGGATGACCTGCCGAACCTCCGTCCCAAGTTGTCTCGTGGTGGTTCAGAACTCCCGGTAGAAATCAACTCCTAGTATTAGCAAAGCTATAGGACGAGAAATGAAATATAAATAGAAATTGTTGGGGTGCATAGGAATACAAATACACTTATAGTGCGAGTAGATAATTGAATAAATATGTTCTCCCATCAAATTAATGCAACTCTGTGATTTATTACAACTCAACCACTAATATTTTTTGGGTACAAGAAAGGAATTTCTTAAAGTTGCGGGAGTTGAAAGTAAATAAAGAACACAAATAATATCTTTTGAGGGCACAAAGTTAGCTACACCACAAAAACATTGAACCAGATAATTTTACCCAGATATATTGATTAAAGTTTCACTCTTGATATGATATGCAGCATCGCTTCTCAAAAATATGTTCGCCGTCAATCTTCTAACTTTGGGAGTTTGAGACCGGGCGCAATCTAGAGACGGCGGGAATGAGGAACTGGTTGTTGTAGGCATTCAAGGGGATCACCTTAGAGGTCGTTTCTCATGTGCTTGCAAAAGAGGTACGGAGATCAATTCTAGACTTGCGATGATATGGTATTCAACGTCAATTCAGTATTATGCAATCCAACTACTTTATGTCACGTGCTCTTCGTGGTTTACGAAATAAAATCACAATAGTCTCGATTGATGCATGTTCTGCAGATTGAACTAAATAAAAAAAAACTAACTAATATATAAATATATATCCCGGGACCTCTAATTTCCCTTGAAAATTAAACTCGCAAGCACTGAGAATGTGTATATTTAAAGGATGTCAAAAATAGACTAGTTGGAAAGCTTATGAGTGATATTTACCGCCGCTTGCATGCTCTTTCCGTTTCAATCATTTCAAAAAAATATCAACTATTTTGCCTTGAAAGTGTTTGCAATGTTGTATTGCCGCCTAGGATTGTGACAACTATTTGGCTTGAAAGTGTCTGCAATGTTGTATTGATGTCTAGGATTCACGAGGCATAATTTTAAAACACCTTTATTGCCTGCACCTAGATTTCAGAAAACAATACGGACTGTAGTATTTTTATTTGATATGAGCGCTTAAAGAATTATTATAACGCCATGCTTGCTTACAAGTGTCTACCGAATTGTAACTCGGAACAATTTTTTTATTGTGTAATTTATTGGTATATGCCTTTTGTGATATGAACTGAAAATCAGAAATCTATTGGTCATAGTAAATAGAAATTTTCAAATAACATTAAGTAACAAATTAATATAAAAATTGTGTTATTTTTGATTGCAAATTGAGAAAATCTGGTAATCTAATCGAGCCTTTAATTTGGATTAAACGAGTTCTTAATTCAAAATCTAAATTCTGGATACCAGAACTTCGAACCCTTAATATCACGCCGAAGACCGACACCACCAGCCAACATGAAACCTCAATTCACAAATAAAATGCTTTACTAGAATTATGGGTGCTGCGCGAACGCAAGCTCCCCTGACCCAAATTATGATGTAGGCTCCACCACTTGGGTAGACCTCAGGCAGGAACCCTTCCAAAGTGCAATGGAAGTCACTTCCCTAGGCCATGGACCTTAATGATCATCCATAGACCCCATCCAGGTAAGTATTTTGCAACATAGGCTGTATATCTATATTTATACCCTCGTCAGAATCATTCTATCTTCGCTGCGTCGATGTGGGATGCTTTGCCTAATAATTAAATGGCCTTATATCGTCTTTTACTTGAGCTTACGAGGCACTTGACTGGAACGTACTTATGTTAAATAAATTGTAGCCCCAATATCTGAATGACGAATTAATTTGTTGCACCTTTGGGCACATATTTACAGTTTTGGCCAATGAGTGGAATAGTGTTTGATGAAAACCGGGAACAAAGGTGCTGCAACAGAGTAGTTCAGATTGTCAAGGTATGTATTTTATGCACCTGAGTGTAGCGATCAGAACTGAATTGTTATTCTAATTCTTCTGGGTAAATATTTTTTTAAAGCATTTTCCCTCCAAATTTTGGCTTAATGGTGACTCGGAATTATTATTTCGAGCAAATTGTAGTTGGTCACTAAAGATTAGCGGTAGGCGTCTTCTCTTGCATCTGGCATATAGATAAATTAATAAATAAAATTTGAAGCATATGATTTGGTTAGGGTGTGCCGGGCCTGAGCAATAGTGCAACACTCGGGCGACACACGAAGACCCCAACAGCAAGCTATTGTGCCGGACCTTCCCCATTAAAAAATTAATTTAATATCGTGTGGACCAATGGCCCACATATCAGATATTAAACTGATAAGAACAGATACTACACTTGATCTTAGCCAAAAGGCCGAGAAAGGTATGCCTTAAAGAGCTATCTGGCTTTGTTTATATGGATGACCTGCCGAACCTCCGTCCCAAGTTGTCTCGTGGTGGTTCAGAACTCCCGGTAGAAATCAACTCCTAGTATTAGCAAAGCTATAGGACGAGAAATGAAATATAAATAGAAATTGTTGGGGTGCATAGGAATACAAATACACTTATAGTGCGAGTAGATAATTGAATAAATATGTTCTCCCATCAAATTAATGCAACTCTGTGATTTATTACAACTCAACCACTAATATTTTTTGGGTACAAGAAAGGAATTTCTTAAAGTTGCGGGAGTTGAAAGTAAATAAAGAACACAAATAATATCTTTTGAGGGCACAAAGTTAGCTACACCACAAAAACATTGAACCAGATAATTTTACCCAGATATATTGATTAAAGTTTCACTCTTGATATGATATGCAGCATCGCTTCTCAAAAATATGTTCGCCGTCAATCTTCTAACTTTGGGAGTTTGAGACCGGGCGCAATCTAGAGACGGCGGGAATGAGGAACTGGTTGTTGTAGGCATTCAAGGGGATCACCTTAGAGGTCGTTTCTCATGTGCTTGCAAAAGAGGTACGGAGATCAATTCTAGACTTGCGATGATATGGTATTCAACGTCAATTCAGTATTATGCAATCCAACTACTTTATGTCACGTGCTCTTCGTGGTTTACGAAATAAAATCACAATAGTCTCGATTGATGCATGTTCTGCAGATTGAACTAAATAAAAAAAAACTAACTAATATATAAATATATATCCCGGGACCTCTAATTTCCCTTGAAAATTAAACTCGCAAGCACTGAGAATGTGTATATTTAAAGGATGTCAAAAATAGACTAGTTGGAAAGCTTATGAGTGATATTTACCGCCGCTTGCATGCTCTTTCCGTTTCAATCATTTCAAAAAAATATCAACTATTTTGCCTTGAAAGTGTTTGCAATGTTGTATTGCCGCCTAGGATTGTGACAACTATTTGGCTTGAAAGTGTTTGCAATGTTGTATTGATGTCTAGGATTCACGAGGCATAATTTTAAAACACTTTTATTGCCTGCACCTAGATTTCAGAAAACAATACGTAGTATTTTTATTTGATATGAGTGCTTAAAGAATTATTATAACGCCAGGCTTACAAGTGTCTACAGAATTGTAACTCAGAATACCTACAAGATTAAAGCCCCAATCTTCGAAGAAAAGTTTTTATAGTATCGAAGCGAAAAGAGGAGGGTGTCATAAAATTGTAAAACGAACTGGCTAGAAATTCCGAGTTTGGGCTGCCCACGGAAGCAAGGATTCGCACCCCGGACAGGAAAAAAAGAACAATTTTTTTATTGCGTAATTTATTGGTATATATGCCTTTTGTGATACGAACTGAAAATCAGAAACCCTCTTAAAGAATATATGCCTTTTTTATTGCGTAATTTATTGGTATATGCCTATTGGAATAGTGTTTGATGAAAACCGGAAACAAAGGTTTTGCAACAGAGTAGTTCGGATTGTCGTAACGGACAAGATCAGAACTGAATTGTTATTCTAATGCTTCTGGGTAAATGTTTTTTAAAGCATTTTTCCTCCAAAATTTGGCTTAATGGAGACTCGGAATTATTATTTCGAGAAAATTGAGTTATTTAGTCGGTCACTAAAGATTACCAGTAGGGGTCTTGTCTTGCATATTGCACATAAATAAAGTAATAAATACTAAATAAATTTTCATATATATGATTCGGTTAGGGTGTGGCAGGCCTGAGCAATAGTGCAACACTCGGGCGACACACGAAATCCCTATAGCAAGCTATCTGGCTTTGTTTATATGGATGACATGTCGAACCTCCGTCCCAAGTTGTCTCGTGGTGGTTCAGAACTCCGGGTAGAAATCAACTCCTAGTATTAGCAAAGCTATAGGACGAGAAATAAAATATAAATAGAAATTGTTGGGGTGACCACAAATACAAATACACTTATAGTGCAAGTAAATAATTGAATAAATATGTTCTCCCACAAAATTAATGCAACTCTGTGATTTATTACCACTCAACCACTAAAATTAATATTTTGTTAATTATATATTTGCGATTGTGTGTCAGATTACAGTTCTCCTTTGGGTTTCATCCTGTAAATGCCATGTTGAGTTGGACAACTAGTGCAAGGCTTGCAAGCAATATACATTCTCCATTTTGATTAAAATTAATAGAAATGAATCGGATTTTTGGAGTATGTAATACCACAGGTGTGCATCTCTAAAAGTACTACAATTTGAGATGAATAATGTTCATGCCATTTGGGTTATGTTGGTAGAGCAGAATTGGGAAAAACACCAAAAGTTTCTTCTGCAAATATTCAAACAGATTTCATGCCAGCAGCGGCGATGTTAAAAATACAAAACAAAATTCACGAGGGGGTAGTTCTTTACTTTACTTTACTTTGCAAACTACAAGATTGCTACAGACAATCTAAGGGTTCCCAATCTCTGTATTCACTAGAAAAAATTTGAGGTTCGTTATTTTTTTAAATAATTTGACCTTCATTATTGCTAAGGAACTTTGGGCTTTTATTCGATGTGTAGATATATCATATATACAATTCTCCGAATCATAATAGATATGTGAATTAATTAATGAGTTCTGTGTGAATAAAGGATCCTTAATAGTTTCTCTTAATAGTTGCAATCAAGGGATTACAACTTTTTAAATATATAAAATGAACGCATTTCATATACATTAGATTTCAAGTCAAATGTTTTTGCTATGGGTATATGCTTAGACAGTGAATTGTTAGACTGATATAGCTTCTGGGAAGATGTTACAACGAAAGAATTTGCTGTGGCATACTTGCTGAATTTATATTATCAATTCTCTACGGATATTGAACTAGTCCAGCTCGCAGAGCAATTACATATCTAGCTTGTGTCCTTGCTTTATGTCTGTTTTTACTTCTCTGGTTTTGCAAGTATATTTGACAAGAAATTCACTGCTAATTGTGAAGAACCAATGACTGATGCAAGTGATCCAGCTTGCAAAACGCTGATGTGTCTTGCTATGTCCATGCTTGACGTCTGCTTCTACTTCGTTGTCTTTTTAAGTATATCCGACCATAAACCCACTGTCTTCCTGGACTACAGATGGATTGCTGAGGATGAAATTACAAAAGAAAACTCAATTAAACACTATTTTGCCAAAAAGCATTATCTTGTTCTGTGCATACACTGGTATTAAGATCTGTTCAAGCAATATTATTTGCTGATGATTGTTAAATTTAGTTATTCGCCAGCACTTCACTTATAATTACCCAACCCTTTGCATCATTTCCAATTACCTAGGGGTAACCATTTACATCTGTGTATTTATAAGCAGGGTGTTGGCAGGCATTAAGACACCAAATATGTCAATTTGTCTTCCATATACGCAAACCTTTATCATTTTTTGTGAACAAGTCGGTGAAGTTTTCAAGTTTATGTTGTCATTTTTAAAATTGCCAATGTTTGTGATATTTTATATAATTTGTATAATTGAATGAAAGATAATTCATGGTTCGCCTTATGCACCGTAAGAACAAATAAATTAACATTAATGCTTGTCCGAACAAGAACCTTGACCCCTTAAAATAATATGACAACGATGATAAACTGAAATTAAATATGTGGTGGGAAAAGTGCTAGAGTTTACCTCCACCTTTGTTCGAAATTCTAGCGAGCAACTACATACATGACAATCTGTTCTATGGGGCGCGTTGTTGGATTGATTTGATCTCACAAATGCAAACACCTGAACAGAATGATAGATTCAACCTTTCAGGTTCAAAATGACAGTTAAAATGAAAATTTAACAAGACCCAAAAATTAATATGGACATTTATGAAAAAGCGTGTGAACTGATTAGTAGAAGCAAATGTTATCAACTGACCTCCTCGCCACAATTGGGGCAAGCCCCTTTAAGTGCCACCAAGTCATTCTTCCATAGGCGTTGTAGTGCTCCTACTGCAGGAGTTTTTATGTATATGAAGAGATAAAGATACTTGAAGGATCAAGGATGTTTAACAGTCTATAGATATTTTGTAAACAGCTTCATTAAAATTTTATGTTAACAGTATAAGTGTATAACTCGCCCCAATTATTGGAATAAGAACCTGCAGGTTTAAGTTGTTCCTAAAAGCAACCATCTATAACCCCTTTTCGAGTTATGCTCATTGTAACATCCCATATCGAATAGAATGAGTATGTTTCAGACCTTTATAACTAAAATCAGCGAGACCAGTTGATTCTTTTGATATCTTGATGTAATTAGAAGCACAAGGTGACTGAAGAAAGTTAATCTTAGCAGATGGAAGTATTATAGTCAGTTAAAATTGAATAATTTCAGTAGAGATATAAAGATTTAAGCATAGAACTTATTGGTAATGAAAGAAAAAGTGAAATTATGACTCTAAATTGTTACCAGAAGCTGAGGCCAGCATGGATCCAAGCACCATGAAGAGCATGCCATTTAATATTGCAAGAGCAGAAACTGGGCTGCTGTATATATATCCTGAACTGAATGCCTCTTGATAAGCTTGACCAATAGTGTAAACTAGAGGCATCAAACAAGCTGTACCACCAATACAGAGAAACAAGAGCCATAAGCTTGCTAATGCAACAGCCTGTGAAGGATCTTCCTGCCCTACATCCACGTCATTACCTCTTCAAGTATTAAAATCTACTCATCTACACAAATACTATTATAGCACAATCCAAATTTCACCTCAGCATCTGCATACGTCGATTGCATTCTGATACTACAACGAGGATACTTGACAACATCTTTAGAACCGTACCACCGCAATTTCAACTGTTTCACATACATTCGAAAACATCAATTAATTGCCTGATTAACATCCAAACACTCGTAAATTCAACCCAGTTTTAATCCACATAAATTACCTCAATTCTGTCAAACATATCATCAACTATCAACGGCTTTCCGTTATAATATGCTTCCCTAGCCTACAATACAAACACTTCAATTCAGCACAGTCGTGGCACGGACTTTATTATTCTCTCTAGTTGACTTTTTACACAGTATTATAAAATCGGTGTCACACGATAAAAGATTAGTTATCAAATTTTAATTGGCTCCTATTTATTTATTAACGACAACAAACATATGCACAAAAAACATTACTAATAAAAAAAATCGCCTCATAAAAATGTTGTGAAACTAAGTAACTAATATGTAACCACGAAAAATACCCTTGTAAAATTTATAAATTAATACATGCGGTAATACGTGTCAAAAGTCAAAACTACCTGACGATATAGAGCTTCGAGAGTTTCTTTATTAGCGGTTTCAATCGGACCAACAAAAATACACGAAGGAGCATCAGAGAGCGAACCACGCTGAGCTCGAGCCAAGAAACTATTAATCCTACCTGAAATATTGATTAAAAACGGAGCTCGACTGCTCCGGGAAGTAAAAATGTGTGGAGAGAAGTGAGTACTGAGCTTGCCGGCGGCGTCCATGAAGTGATCGGCGACTGGGTAGTATTTAAATAATTTGTGGTGATTGGAGTAGGCCAAAAAGGAGAATGTGGCGTGTGTATGTTGAGTCGCCAAATATTAATTTGAGGTTTAGGATTGGATGTGAATGTGATGATTTAAAATTTATTTAATTTGTAGGCTAACGATTGGATATTATTTTCAGCTTCACTAGATTTTTTAGTATGATTGGATGATAATTCCCCGTTGACTTTTTCCAGTGGGCTTGTTTTTTACCAGGTACCTTTAGTTTATCTTATATAAATTTTAAAATTTTATTTATTTTAATTTATAGAGAATTCATCAAAGAAATTTTAAACAGTATGATTATAATTTAAAATATCAGTCATTAGTTATCAGTTGAAATTTTTTGAATATTTAAAATTGAGTTAAAAAATTATTTTTTGTAGAAGCCGATTAAATATTGGTATGAGTGATCAATTATTTTTGAATAAGTGAAAAACTGAAAATTAGTGATTAAAAATTGAATATAAAGAGGAGAAAAGACAAAAAATATTATTACTTATTACTTATTAATACTAATTTCAAATGATTTCTTAAATCCGATTCAGTTTCAAATGATTTTATGTGACCATAGAGTAAAGTTCGTGCAAAGTTGAGCTCTCGCTACCACACACACAAGCCCTTTTCAATAACAAATGATTTTTTGTACTTGTAATACAAAAAAATCAATAACAAAAAAGGAGACTGAGGGCAAGTCCTAGACTCTTAGAACAAGTCTAAAGATTTAAGGGAGAAATATAGGTAATGTGCCAAAAAATTACACTTCAACAATAGTATTATCTAAATCACTAGAACATGATTTTCATTACCTAAAAATATATAATCACTAATCATTACCTATTTTATTTGTTTGAATAAAAAAATTCTCTTCTCTTTTTTTCATTTTCCCTCTCTCTTTTCTTCTATTTTACCTCCTTTTTGAAAGTAATTAAATTTAAATTTATTATTAATATAATAATATGTAATGAATATAAGAATTATTGTTAGAGTTCATATGTATCAGTGAATAGCTAAACTACTGGGCGAGACTCATTATTTTATATTATGTACAAGTAATGAACTAGTACACGGTTAGAATTGTTTTACTTTCCCACTTGTTTTTACTAAAGTTCTAGTTGCCCCAATTTTGAAATTTGTTCCTTTTCGCATCCACCAGAGTCTCGAGAGATCCACCTTCAAGTAAAATAACATTAGTATTATCGTTATAGGTACTTCATTAGTATTGCTTTCAAGTAAAATAACATTAGTATATATACCTACTAGTAAATATTATAACAAAATTTTATTATTAAAGTATTTGTAAAAATATGAAAAACGTTTCCCCTAAAATTCAATTTTATAAAAATATATTTTCATAAATAATCTAATGCACCTCTTATATATTTTCCATGAACATACCTGGCTATCTCGAAATATAATATTGTTAAAAAAATGATTTGAACCTACAATTTTTAAAACAAGAGAAAGTAATAACCTTAAGACAGAGACGGGAGTACTTTTTTTAATTTAATCAGAATTGACCTTGGGATGGAACATTAAGAAAACCAGCAAACATTTCATATTACAAAAATAAGTTGATGCAAAACAGATTTAACTCGTAATTATCCTTAATTAACCTTCTTTATATACAATTTTTTTCCCTTTAAACTACATTCTTCCTAAATATAGCAAGCAACAAATCTCCATTAACCACGATCCACTGTTTGTCATTGAAGCTGTCATTTTCCTCCGAGTTGCCCAAAACAACAAAATGCAGATTCCATTTATATAATTAAAAAATATCTCATCATACAATATTTATAAAATATAGCGGTGATGGGGAGGTCTCGAACAGAGTCCTCGCCGGAGCTGGAGATTACAGTCCATAATGGGCAGCCAATGCAACCACGCCAACGGGCTCGCCAGCAACGCCCGTCTCGTCCACCTCCGCCAGCTTTTGAGCCATTTAAGAAATGGTTCCCTTGGTTGGTCCCGTCCATAGTGTTGGCTAACATTGTCCTTTTTGTTTTGACAATGTACTATAATGATTGTCCGAATAATTCCAAGAGATGTTTGGGTGCTGATACTTTAGGCAGATTTGCCTTTCAGCGTACACGCGAAAATCCTCTCCTTGGTCCTTCTGCTAAAACGTAAGTTATTATATATTTGTGATCAATCGTAAAATTATAAGTACCTATGTGCTCTTATGATCCAAAATTGGATGTTTGTTTTGTGTTTTAGGTTTGTTTTTTAAGTATGATTCTTGAAATAATCGACGGTTAACTACAGATATTATCGGACATTTTCCAAGGATCACATGAAACATTTTTGATTTAATTTGCTTATTTAGGCTACTCAAGATGGGAGCAATGCAATGGTCAAATGTGGTTGAAAAACATGAAGTGTGGCGCGTTGTAACTTGCATGTGGCTACATGCAGGTGTTGTTCACATTGTTTCGAATATGGTGAGCCTATTGTTCATTGGGATTCGGCTTGAGCAGGAGTTTGGTTTTGGTATGTGCCTTGCTTTTCTCGATCAAACTACAGAACTGCATCTTAGCATTCTCAATTTTTTTTTTAGTGTGAGAACCGTAGCCGCTATCCTTTTTGGATGTACACTTGGTAAATCCACGGGTTCACGCAATAGCCTGCAAACCACGTAAACCATGTAAACTGCACAAGTACGACATGCTCTGACCCAAGATGACATAATTACACATTCTCCTCCCGCGGGATTCGAACCTGTGACCAAGAGGAACATATTCCTCTCTTTAACCAACTTACAAGAGATTGTAGAATTTCTGATTTTAATGTTGCCATCATGTGCTACTTTTACCTCACGACCATATAGAGTGTGTCTTGTTATTCTTAGGTACTAGTTTTATCTAAAGAATTTAAATTTACACTTTCAGGACTCGATAATATATATAAAAAATGACTAAATATTTTCTTTACGTACTGCTTGGATTTGTATTGCATTTGATCCTGATTCTGATTATGCTTCTGTTTCAGCAGGATATTTCCTGATAAATTCCAGGAATTTCTAATTGTTTCCGTGTCCGTGCTCCACTTAATTGTTACTGAAATTATGTTTAAGCTTTTGCTTATAATTTTTTGACTTAGTATGTGAATTCCCCTGAAGCTGCTTTATTTGTTCAACAGTGCGAATAGGAGTGCTGTATATTTTATCAGGAATCGGAGGAAGCATATTATCCTGCTTGTTTATCCGTAATACCATCTCAGTCGGAGCATCTGGTTCGTTATTTGGATTGCTTGGATGCATGCTTTCAGAACTTCTTACAAACTGGACAATATATGCCAACAAGGTACTTGGGAACATCTGGTCCAATTGCCTTGTTAGCTTGCTAATCTTTTTTATTATTAAATCAACTATTTATGTGATTTGCATTTCTTAATCAGTGTGGAGCATTACTTAGTCTTGTTTCTATCATCCTGATCAATATAGCTGTGGGAATTCTTCCTCATGTGGATAACTTTGCACATCTAGGAGGTTTCCTTACAGGGTTTTTTCTCGGGTTCGTTGTTTTGATCCGGCCACAGTATGGATGGGTTAACCACAAAACTGCTCCTCCTGGTTATTACGCTTCCAAACCCAAGTCCAAATACAAAATGTATCAGTGCGTATTGTTGGTGCTCTCTGTGTTTGTTCTTATCGCAGGGTTAGTGTCAAATGCCTTTGTTAAATATAATTCTATTAATGCTTAACCCAGTCAACATTTTTAAAGAAAATCTAATATTATAGCCTTCATTGGTAAATTTTGACTTATATAATATTTGTGATTCAGTTTTACAACTGCACTAGTAGCGCTCCTTCAAGGTGTTAATGGGAATGACCATTGTTCTTTTTGCCATTACTTGAGCTGTGTTCCTACCCCTCTATGGAAATGTGACGACCGCTGCTCGGTAATATGATTTTCTAACGAAACAATAGCTCATTGTGCCATCGGATTAGTTATTGATATCTGATCCGCTAGGAAATCGAGCATCTAATTCCATGAATCATGCCTCTGAAATTTGTTGTTTCAGGCTTTGCAGAGCGAAAACCAGGTGATTTTGACCTGCCTTGGCAATGGGAAGAGCGGAAATTACACATTGTCGGGTCAAGATGCATCTTCAGAAGCCGCTAAGCTTTGTTCTAGTCTATGTCGTTGATTCTTCCCAAAAGTTTGCATGTGTTGAGATCATCTGAGCCTCAACACCAGCAGAACAACTTGGTGCTCAATCATTTTTTTATCAATGCATACGTCGAATTATTCACTAAACAGTTGGTGCCCAAGGAACAGGGATCAAAAGTGGTTAGAAATTGCTACACCATGGAACTAAACGATGCTGTAATTTACAAAATTATACATAAAAAAATTTACGTCCAGGCCAGTTAGTTCCTTTTTGTAGTCAAACTTATATGTTGTTACATGTTTAACATTTATCCTTTAAAGGATGCAAAGTATAAGTGACAGGCTTAAGCCAGTTGGATCATTACATGGATTGTTAACAAATAAGCTTGGATGGCGTTAATATACAAATAATTAGATTAATTATATATACTAAAAAATTCAATGAGTTTAAAGACACGGCCACAGGGGAATAATTTGTTGTGGGGAAAGCGTTCTATCATTACAAGTACAAAAGGTAAATAAATCATTAAAACAAGAAATTCGATGTATATTACATATAATTTTTGTACTTGGAAGAATAAATTAACGTGAGTGGGGGATATAATCCTCTGTCATCCTTAATTTTGTTACTTCAACTTGATTTGAGGAATCACTCCACCAATTACTTTCCTCTTGACATTGCTGCAATAAGATGAAGCTCTTTTTTTGTCACGGCTCGTCCTCAAGTGTTCACAATATCTTCGCATGGAACCGTCTTGCTGCAGTCTATCTTCACCGCAGTCTCTCCTTTCGAAATCCTCACTACATCCCTGAATATATGTCACATGACTCACCTTCACAGTTGAGTTATAATTTACGCAATTTTCATGATCACAATAAAATTGATCCATGATAATAGGATTATCGGAATCTTGACTAAGCATATGCTCGAATGTTATATTTCTAGAGAATCTAAATGAATTTTTTTATATGTAAGATTCTACAATGTTTTTTTACTCATTATGTAAAAGTGTTCTTTATAAAACAATAGTTTATTATTGTCCATCTATATATAGACCCCGTGGCGGAGTTAGTGGGATCTAAGAGCAAGTCCAGTGGACGAGCCCAAGTCCAGTGGACGAGCCCAAGTCCACTAGCACACTCTCCCTTCTTTATGCCACCTCATCAAAAGGTGGGCAACTAACTCCAATGCAAAACCTAAATCCAATTTTTAATAGACCCTATTTAATAAATTTTAATCAATTTATATGTTATATTTAAATAATAATATAATTTAAATATAGTATTTTTAATAAAATGATTAAAAAAAGTTACAAGATAAGAAATTAAAATTAAAATATAATTAAAAATAAAAATAAAATATGACATAATTAAAATGTGTTACGTAATTAAAAAAATCATTACAAGAACAAGATAATTTAAAACATTACATTTCAAACAAATTAATAACTATTATGGAAATTTGAGATATGCTCAACCAGTTGACGATATTTTTGTTTGTCACGGATTTGAATATTTTTTTCAATATACCTTTTATAAAGGGCAAAAGGTTCTTCACCTAAGTTTGGAGGTGGTAAGCCATTTGTAGTATTATCATAAGATGGTAAAGGGCCAAATGAAGTGGCATCTGTGTCTCTCTCATCCTCAACAATCATATTGTGTAGTATAATACACGCTCTCATTATTTTAGCGAGATATGCTTTATCTCAAAATCGTGTTGGACCGCGTACAATTGCAAAACATTGAACGCTCTTTCAACGTCTTTTCGTTGGCTTTCTTGATATTTTGAAAACAATTTTTTCTTCTTACCTTGCAGACGAGAAATTGTTTTCACGAATGTAACCCATTCAGGATAGATTCCATCTGCTAGATAGTACCTCATATTATAATTGTTACCATCCAAATTGTAATTTACCTCGGGTGCACGACCTTCTAAAATATTATCAAATATCGGTGATCGGTCAAATACATGTCGTTATTAGAACTGATAACTCCGAAAAATGCATGCCATATTCATAGGTCCGAAGAGGCAACAACTTCAAGTAATATTGTTGGAACCCCTTTATGACCACTCATAAACATCCCTTTTCATGCTTTAGGACAGTTTTTCCATTGCCGGTACATGCAATCAATACTGCCCATCATACCAGGAAAATCGCGAGCCTCTCACATCTTTAGGGCACATTGTATATCATTTGAATTTAGCTTTCATAAATATTCACTCTCAAAAATTGAAATAACATCAGTGACAAACATTTTCAAGCATTCGATTGCAGTGGACTTACCAATAATCTTTCTCTAAACGTTCATGACCTGTTTTGCGGTCTCTGCATATCACCCGTCGATTTGTGGTTGATGAGCCTTCTCCATAAATTTAATTGAATAATTCAAGGCAATGATCCTCCATTGAATTATCAAAGAAAAATTTTTCAAAAAAATTTTCAGACGCATCAAAGTTCTCGTCCATAGTATATATTTTGATTTGTATTGTGAATGAAGAAAATGAGTTATGTTAAGAAAGATGAGTGTTGTAGAAGGAGAGTTGAATGTAACTTGATTAATTATAATAGTTTCTTGCTAACAATAAATAATATTTATAATTAACAAGATTAATATTCAAAAAATCTAAGCAGATAAAGAAGATAGTGTTTTAAACTTTCAAAAATAATATTATTATTATTGGTTTGCTACAATTGACTGGAATTTGAATTTCAGCTATAACAAAAACAATAACAATGAGTTTGCTAATGTTTCTATACTTGAGAGAAAATATGGCTCAGTTGTCTAAGAAAAAATACTTGTGAGATATGAGTATTTATACTGAGACACATATCTCACTTACATGTGCACTTTTTCTTGGTCCTAGGACAAAACTTGAAATAGAAACTATGTTTTTCTCGTTCAACTTTGTCTTCATTCCATTTGTAGATAAAGCATCTCTGAGATATGCAGAAATCTTTGACTCCTTGAGCACACTTTATCTTTTATTTTTCTTCTCCCAAGTTGTAGTGGTAGACTTGACAGACTAGATAGACATGTCAAAATCATTCATTGTGTTTTCACTATCTTAGTCTGCTACCTGCAACAAACTGTCAGCTTCACTAAAAGGTCATGGATAATTATGAGATGAGAGCCTTCCGAATGGTCTAAGAGAGAGTCCCTAGAATTATTATTCTCCTTTATTTTCTTATCTTAACTGGGTGTAACTGGTTATTCCTTACCTCGGGCCCAAATTGGTTATTGGGCGGAATATAATGAAATAGAGCCACTTTGGGATTCCACTAGTTACGGGTTCGAATCTTGGGCAACCCACATAGATTTCTCAAGATATTTTCTTATGAAATTCCCAGACGACTGTTTACCAAAAACACAGGTCTCCGCAAAGTCATAAGACCATGTATGGGGGCTGACGCCTGCCCAGTGCCGGAAGGTCAAGGAAGTTGGTGACCTGATAACAGGGGAGACGGCGGGTCGTAATGCTAGAGGAATCATTACCGCAGGACATAGAGGGGGAGGTCATAAGCGCTTTTTCTCTTGATTCTTTTACGATCGAGAAGTATAGATCGAGTCGGATCTAAGCATTGGCTAGGTAAGCATCTCATAGTAAGAGGAGTAGTTATGAACCCTGACTACTGGTCGAACCAAAACAAAATACTTTTTCTTGCTAGGTGTGATCCGTTGGACATATATCCGGTTTTTCCTTTTTTGGATTCTTTCAATGTAGGGAATATTGGGGTGAACCATAAAAGCTTGGGTAGAGCCGGAAGCGCAGAAGGGGATGGCCCCAACAATGGATCTTATTCCATTTCTTTTTCTATTGATTCCTACAGATTGGATCAAAAACAATTCTGAGGTCTTCCTCCACTAGCAGGTTTTTTCGAAAAAGCATATTGGCTAGTGATTGTGAGGCCCCAATTCTTGATTGGAGGGGACACCAAAGGCTCTGGAATCACCAAACTTTCCTTTTTTCCATTTTGCTAATCAAATGCATTGTAAAGATTAGAAATCAACACAATAAAAAATAAGTGTGATGGGTTCAAAGAAAAAGAAGGATTTTTTTCTACCTTACCCCAATTCCAATTATAAATTTCTTGGGCCTTTTAGGAACAGATAAATAGACACATCCCATTGCACTGATCAGGGGCATTCGTAGTGATTGAGGGGGTCGAAAACCCTTAAACAACATAAATAAATACTGGATTTTGCACGGTAGTCCTCTCCAACCAGTCGAGTGGCTTGCTCTCCCACAACCCCATTTTCACGGTTTAGGCTGCTCCCATTTCACTCGTTGCTACTACGAGAATTGATTTTGCTTCTCAGTAGAGTCTTTCAGTGGCATGTTTCCCCTTTTGTTGAAGGTCGTTCGAGCTTTTTTCTAGGAGTATGACATGGGAGGTCAGCCAGCTTATGATCGAATTCAGTATGGAGGTTAGAGGTAGAATCGGCAGTTTTAGTAGCAGCCTAGATAGTGGTAGAATCGTCAACAGGGGCAAGGCCGTTATTTAGTGTGTTCGTCAAAGATTACTAGTCTATGTTTTTCATATTACAAAATTGAATAATTAATATAAAATATAATAGTGGGAAAACAAAAGAGAGGGAGGTTTATTGAGTAAATAGAACTTCTTCAATAAACTTAGAAAAAATTCCATTTTTGACAACTCGAAATTGCACATTATCCATTTCCTGCAACAGATTCGGGGTTAACTTTTTGATCTTCCCACTCATTCCCTATGGGACCGTCTTCCCCCAACTCTTTCCATTCTACCAATGAAGAATATATAATAATCAGTAAATCTAGATCGGCTAATTGTTCTCGAATAGCACTTGATCCCCTTCACATGTAAGACCTTTTGCTCATGCAATTTGGGATCCTCATTTTGGTCAACTGGCTATAGAAGCTTTTACTCGAGGGGGTGCTCTCGGCCGGCTTTTTTTTAAGATTGACGAATCGAATGATATTTTTGTTCCAACTTTTGCCTCTTATTCTCCCTCTGAATCAAACCTTTTCTTGCCATAATGTTTCAGTTCCTATTAATATCCATAATACAAGTCGAATCCCAATTAGATTCAAGCATGCTACACTTTTTAGTTATTAGAAGAACCCAAGCGTTGCTTTTCTTTTTGTTACTTTGAAAGTAGTTGCTTCAGCTTCAGCCACTTGAATTGTTTCGCCTAGCAGCACGACGCTTGTATTACTCTCCCACAACCCCATTTTCACGGTTTAGGCTGTTCTATTTTGCTCGTTGCTACTACGAAAATCACTTTTGCTTTCTTTTCCTCTAGTTACTTAGATGTTTCAGTTCGCCAGGTTGTCTCTTGCCTTCCCATGTATTCAGCAGTAGTTTGAAAGATTGACCTATTCAGGCACCAATACCCAACCAAAGGGCCACTACGGTACCAATCAAAAAGATAGTTGTAGCTACTAGACGACGAAATGGATTTTGGAATTTATTAACTATTCCTCAACCTGGCTGGGGCAGAATAGGAAATGTTATTATATTGTCTCGAAGAGTGCACCAATCCCTCGAATTCAATACCAACGGGTATCATCCCCCCAGAACAACGTTCTCTTTCAAGCCTTTCAACCAATCGATATGACCCCGTCCTAAAGGGGGTTTGGCTGGTACCAGGCTCTAAAAGACCTTTCTTCGAGCGAATGGTCTTTCTATCTTTTTGGGTTGCATGCCCAAGTCGCCCAGGGAATAAGGGCCATGATGACTTGACGTCATCCTCACCTTCCTTTTTTTTGTTCAATCAAAACAAAACCAAAATGAACAATTCTAATTCTATAAGGTTGAATAAAAATTAGATTGACCTTTTGAAATAATCGCTATACTTAGTGTGCGACTCGTTGGTTTTTGAGAATTTCTTTGAATATGTACTTGAATTCATTCGAGATGTGAGTAAAACTCAAATTGGAGAAGAATATGGCCCCTGAGTTCCTTTTATTGGAACTGCGATATCGGTCAGCCATAGACTCCCAGTTACTGGATCTAATCCTCCACGAAATGTAAGAAAATCTGAATATTTTGAACAATTCAAGGTGAAAAGGGGAGGCTGGATCTAATCCTCCAGAAGGTAATTTTAATGTGGCCGATTTCCCCTCTTTTGCAATAAGTTTCTCTCACAAAGGTTTATGTACAAAAAACGGACAAACCCTTATAGGTTGTCTCGAAAGACATGGAAAGAGATGTTTTTATGTCAGCAACAGAAGCCCAAGCTTATGGAATGTACCGATTGAAGTATTTTAAGAAATGAACTGAGAGAATGAATGTTTTCTCAGCAAGAAGGAAAAACTATGAAGAAATTTCAGTTAAGTTATTGGATAGAAACTGTCTACCTGAGACTGTCCCTTGGCCATTAGGTCCTGACACAAGATTAGAATTCTAGCTCTTCCAGAGTGGTATCTCATTGATGGCCCAATGGGACCTTTATGTTTCATTAGCCCATACTGCTCCTGAAAGAATACCTATAATTAAAAAGAGAAAATCTAGACTATTAGAGCGGGATCCACTTTTTGGGGAATATGAGTCGAAGCAATAATAAGAATATTTCTAGTGGAACACCGCGCAGATATGATCTAGCCTCCCTTTTGATACACAAGGATCAAGATCAAATGAATGCTCGTTCTTTTTCTGTCAAGAAAAGATCTATTTCTAACTTTTTATTTGGTATTTTGACCTAAATTCCTTGACTCCTCGATACTCAATCAAATCCTCTTTTTTGGCGATTGGATAGACTTCTATAGTGCCATATTTAGTACATGTCGGGGGTAATAACCGATTAGTCCTTCGACTCTAGGTATTAATTTCTTTTCAAAAACGAAGTAAGAAATACTCATGGTAACCATTTGAGCTGACGAAATTAGTGAGTCAATGGATACTCTGAGATAGAGCGAGAAAGATTGAATTTTATTAATTCCACTTCTAAGACTTTGAAACAACTAGCCGTCAGAATAGAAGTTAAAGAGGGTATTTATGCTCGTTGTGTCCTTTATATGGATATCAGAGGCCAGAGGATCGGAGTTTGAAGAAGGGGAAGGTGCCCTCGACCCGAGCATATTGATGATTGTTAGCTCCTATGATTCGAATATGCCATAATTCAAAAGAACATTTTGTAGTCTTACTAAGAGGGGGAAGGTTAAGGATTTACCCGGTGTAAGATATCACATTGTTCGAGGAACCCTAGATGTTGTCGGAGCCATATTCTAGGAGCCCAAACTATGTGATTAAATAAACCCTCCTCTATCTGTTGCGGGTCGAGGGCCTCTCTTGCTTGCTTTGGTGCCTGGTCCAAGGAAAGGAGTTTAAGTCTGCCTTCAAATAAGCAATCACAAAGGCTGAACGGTCATAGGCTCCACCCTTATTTTAGATCTTCTATCTCTAGCATTGGCTGGCGAAACAGTAGTGGAAGAGGTCAAGCTGGTAAGCTAGCTCATAGGGCTGGCTGTCGGATGTCGTCTGATCCTTTCCGGAGAATTAGATGGTCTTCCTGAACATGCCTTTTATTTGGTAGGTAACATCGATGAAGCTACCGCGAAGGCTATGAACTTAGAAATGCCGTGGGATTGGCTTTGGGCCTTTTATGCGCAGCTTAAGTGGGTATCGTTGAAAATTTAAAAAGATATGAGACGTAAGGTTTTTCTTCAAATTAAGTAGTTAAACCCCTTCAATATGAAGGAAATGAACATATGATGAAAAATCCGCCATGTCGGAAAAAGACCGATTTTATATCACCCTTCAATTCGAATTAGCCAAAGCAATGTCTCCTTGCATAATATAGATTCCAAACATTCATGATCTGGATGTGGATGAGTTGAATTACTTCTCCCTCGGTCTATTAGTGAACTTTCTAGATATTTCTCAATGTCCCGGCTATTCACAAAACGTGAGAAGCAGGTGATTAATCATCTGCTTCCGGAAAAAATCAAAGAATTTCTTAGGAATCTTACAAGATTCGTTTGTTCTTTTTTCTGAGACTCCGTTAGTAGCGGCGAGCGAGAGCAGATTGGGGGTTTGAAGAAAAACAAACATTGAAGCTTCGTTCCTCAGTAAAGTGGATTCCATCGTTTATAATCGGAAAAAAAAAGTCGGCCTTTATAAATTGGGCTATTGTTATAGTGTGTCTCTGTAAAGTGGATTTCATCCTTTGTTTTTTCCTTTCCATTTTCACCTGAAGAAGCGGGGGCCGCGGTAGCTGCCGAATCTGAAGAAGCGGGGACCGCGGTAGCTACCGAATCTTCACCCGAGTAAGTTAAGTATTCGTACATTTTATAAAAATGAGATCCTAATCTAGACAGCCCGTAAACGAGGGCAGTTGAAATCAAACATGGGTTAAACGAAAAATTTTGTTAATTCTTTTTTAATCTTCTTTACTTGTACGTCGAAAAGATTGTGGCACTGCACGATGTATTTCTATGAGCCCTCGAGTGCAAAGGCAGAAGGGAGCTTGACTGCAAGACGCACCCGTCGAGCAGGGACGAAAGTCGGCCTTAGTGATCTGACGATTCATCGAAATAATGAATTGCCATTGATATCAACACACCTGAGATCGCCAAATGTTCGGGAGGTAAAAAGTCATTTTTAACTCATTTATATCTAATCTTTTTTTCTGGCTTGGCTAAGCGGGATAGTCGAGTGTACTGTCAACTTTTAGCTTCACTATGGTGACAGTATCTTCGGTTCCGCATACTTTGCTGTCAATTTTGATAGTCCACTAAAATATATTCTTTCCAAAGCTTCTGTCAACTATCTCCGCCAATGTTATTGTCACTAAAACTTGTTGTTTTCAAATCTTCATTCTTCGTCAAGTTTACTGTCGAGGGAATAGTTGTTGCCACTTGTCCCTTTGTGTTGTCACTTGAATATGCTGTCATAGGCTTGAGTGTTGAATGTTAGTGTCGTGGATTTGAACCATGCTGTGCATGAACACTTTGTGAACTTCTATTTCATGCATCATGTTATTACATTTGTACAAGACAGTAACTATTAAACTTACTATCACCTATTTATGCCTTGTTAAACATATTGTTTCAAGTGAGTACTAAACATACTGTCAATATACATATGACAACACATTTTACTTAGCATATTATAAATTAAGACTAAGTAACTTTAATTGATTACACTGTTAACACCACAATCCCTAACAAGTTATAAATTATCACGAAAAACAGACATGTTATGTAGGAGATCAAAATATGTGAAGTACTGATATTTATATTGTTAAAATATGAACGTTACATTTTTTAAATTTTACAATGTTCACATATTATTTTTTCAAAATTTATAACGTTAATATTTACGTTGGTTTCAACCTTAATCAGTTTTACAGTGCAGCAGTTGATGTAGTATGTTAATAAAAAAAAAAAGTTAACAAAAGCTGCAGAGTTGGCCAGCCCGACAACATGGGTCTGACCAATTTTTCATTTCTTTCCAACGGTTAAAGTATTGATTGATTCTTTTCTCTCTCTTCCATGTCATGTAAGCGGGCTCGCATTGGAACTGTTCTAAAAACCCCATTATGGTAAAAATAAATTAAGAGTAGTATTTAATATTATTTTTTAACCCCCACTAAAATCAAAAAATATCCTATAATAATTTCTATACTCTATATTAATTCAAAATTCTTATTTAAAATTTATTTAGTATCATATTAAAAAAACTAGAAATCTAAAATATATTTACATGGTATTATACTCTATAATGTTTTTGCATGGTATTGTCGTCTCGAATGTTTCAATAACTATGCTAAATTATGCCTACTACAATATTGTCTTTTAAATATTATCTTACATATGATTATGTGAACATGATGTTGTCTTAGCAAGAAAGCGTTGCAGAGTGTTATCCGGTAGAATAGATGTTACCATAGATGTACAGTATTGCTCGTCTTGCAAAAAAATTGATAAATACTTGGTGAAACTTAACTTTTTATTTATATACTCTTGATATTGATTCTAGTAGTTATAACATGGAAAGAGTGTTTCCCATAAATTTTGTCTTTATTTGATTTTTTTAAATTAAATTAATCAATTTTAATTAATAAATAAAATATATTAAATAATATTTATTTTTAAAAAAATATCATAACAAACTTTGATTATCATATTTTATAAATCAATTTGCAGATTTAAAAAATAAAAAAGTATTATTATTTAATTATTAATCAAAATTGGATTAATTTGACTTTAAAAAGTCAAATTTAAACGAGATTTATAGGAGGAAGTGAGTAAAAAGGAAACTACTTAATTGTACAGGAGATCAATGCATTAATGATTGTTTAGTGAGTAACATATTTCTATGTTAAAGAATTGATTTTTGTATAATAATTCTTAATTTATTATTATTTGTATACTTTAAATTAGCCCTCACAAATATATTTTTATAGGCTTTATGAATATCATAAAAAAACATAATATTATATTAATATGTTAAATACACACATTTCTACATATTGAAATAAAAAATTACTCGTACAAATTTTTATACTAGTTTAAATGAAAAAACAATTTGAAAAAAAGATAGAAAAATTAAAATGAAATTATAACGGGAGACGACCTAAGTTATAAATTCATAATACTACATATCCTCTTTTAGGGAACAACTTCAGCTGGTTTTTTCATCTCTAACAAGAAAATTTTCTTAAAAAGTAAACAATTATTTTTCTAAATAAATAAATAAAATATATTATCTATCATTGTATTCTATATATAATTGAAATAACGGAGATAATATGGTATGATGGGGTAAGTATATAAATTTCTAAATATTATTAATTATTTAATTATTTAATTAATTGATTCAAGTCCGATTACTCGTGAGTACAAAAATTAACTTAGTAATATTTTTAGATTTATTTATTAATAAAATAATTAAAATTTGATTATCAATCAATATGAATAATTAAATTAATAATATTTTAAAAAATATATATTAAAATTGAATAAATATGAATTTTTAAAAAATTAAAATTTAAAATATAAAATTATTATTAAAAAGAAAACCCATGAGAATGCGGATGCATGGTTATAAGCTAGTTTCGGTAAATTATAGAACGGGTATAGATAAGGTTCTGGTAACCGGTGACTTCAAGATCATTCAACAATTTAAATTATAATAAAAATTGCTCCCACTATAATAAAAATTATAAATAATTTATAAATTAAACTTTGAAAAGTAGAAAATGAATATATTTTAGTTATTTATTTGAAGTTTTATAATTTAATATTACAATCTCTTAAAAAGATAATTTTAAAATTTTATTAATAAATTATTAATTTATATATAATAAATTACTAATAAATTCATTTATACCGAAAATAACTTTAAAAAGAAAAGTTTCATTTTACTTATAACAAATAAATAATAAAATACTTAAAAAAACAAGCTTTTTTTAAGACAACCCCATATATACATCTATGTTTACTATTGTGAATTTATTTATATATTTAGGGTGGAAAATAAGCAACAAAAATATATATGGCAATCCATATTATATATATCTGCACTGCTGCCGTCTCAGATCTCGTATAACAATTCATCTATACATACACAGATACACACATATCATCAATCCGATTCAATTCAATCAGGTTAGTCCACTGCTCTTTTTTTTTTTCAATTATTTTTGCCCAGTTTACTTGTCTCTATAGCTAGGGTTTTCAATTTCGAAATTAATTTGAATTTTATGTTGATTTTATGAAATTGTGTGATAGATTGTATGCATCGTTGTGTATATGTATGTACAATTCAATTGAATTGAACTGATTGTGGTATTATTGATTTTTGTTGTTGTTGATTTGGTTTGGTTTGTGTGTGAATTGGGGTTTTGTTGATTTGGGTTGTGATAGTGAATTTTTGTGGTTTTTTTTAATAGGGGTGTGGTATTTTTTATTATTTGTAAGTGAGTAGGATGGTTGATGTGGAAGGGGACGGTAAAGATGATGTTTTGTCGAGTTTGGCGGAGACGGTTGTTGTGGAGAATGAAGATTTGGATTTGAGTGGGATTGTTAATGGGGTGGATAATAATGGAGGGGTAGTTGTAGGTGAAAATGTGGAGTTTAATGGGGATGATTTAGTGGCTGGTGAAGAAAACGGGGAAGATAAACAAGTGGAGGAAGGATGTGTGGAAGAAGGGAAAGATAAGGAAGTGGCGGAGGAGGAAGAACATGTCGAACAAGTTGATGAGGAAGAGAAAAAGAGTGAAGAAAATGGGGTGGTGGCAATGGAAAAGAACGGAGGTTTAGAAACAGAAGCTGATAAAGTTGGAGTGGAAACGGTGGAAACGAATGTAGAAGGTGCAGAAAAAGAAGCTGATGACGGGGCTAAAAGGACAGAAAATAGTGAAAAGAAAGTGGATGAAAACTCTACCCAGAAGGGCAGAAAGCCAAAGAAACGTATTAGAAAGAAGAAAGTTGTACAAGGGGTTTCAAAGATGGTAAGCAAAGATGAAGATAAGCCGGAGTCTTCTGCACAGAAAAAGGTTTTAGATACGGTGGTTAGCAAAAATGAAGATAAGCCAGAGTCTTCAAAAAAGAAAAGGAATTCAAAGAAGGTTGAAAGCATGGGGATGATTTTTATGTGCACGTCACAAACTAAAAAGGATTGTTACCGTTATAAGTTGCTTGGGCTACCTGCTGGAAAGAAAGAACTTGTAGAAAAGATTTATAAAGGAATGCGTCTGTTTTTGTTTGATTTGGATCTGAAGTTGCTGTATGGGATATACAAAGCTGCAGCACCTGGAGGTACTAACATTGAACCCAAGGCTTTTAAGTCTGCTTTCCCGTCTCAGGTCAGTCTTTTCTCTTTTGTTTATTTATTCTGTATTTGTCCCCCACAAAGTGCCTGCACTAACATGAAAATAATTTTGGTAAACCTACGTGTATGTTTATTGTCAATAAGAAAAAGATTAGCTATATAATCAAATGGAAGCAAAACTGTACAACCTTTGTTAGTAATGATGGAAAATGTGTGCTATAGATACTCTGTGCTTTTCATTAGATGATTACTAATTTATGTAACTAGATCCTGGGATCATGATGTAAGAGAGTGCACATATGAAGCTCTATACATTTCGATTATATCTTTTGGTTGAGACCCTCATAGTAGAATACTAATGAATAATGATGCTCTTTTCCTTCCGACTTTATTAGGTTAGGTTTTATCTTTCCGCATTTAAATTTTTGATTGACCGTCTTCTGCATTTAATCCTATATTTTAAGTAGTACAGCAAATACATATAGTGGTATACTAATCGAGCTACTGTCAAATAATTAGCATGCTCATTTTGAGAAGGCTCAGTGTGCCTATTCCTAATCATGGCTAGTATAAGATGGTATAATTAATTATCCTCTAGCTGTTACAAATGTTCATGGACATACCAAGTCTAGTTCATCTATTTTGCAAACTGCAAGTGGTTCCTCTGCTGTTTAAGATTAAAAATGAAACTAAAATATTGTGTTTGAGTCGGGTACTCAGGTCATGGTTATGCACATTGCACGGATGTGAATATGATAGATTATGTGAACATGACTTGAAGACTTGTCCAGCTTTGATTTCTTTAACTTGGATGGCAGTTATTGTTAGCTTGTCCAAGTTCCTGTTTCAGAATTCATTGAGTTGTTTAAAGATGTACAGAAACAGAGAGCATGATTGATCATAAAAATGATGCATTTCTAGCCTGTAGCTTGTGGTCTGTTTTAGAGGGCAGAAAATGTCTATCCTTTGATTTCTTGAGGATATTACACTTGTGATTTTTTATTAAAGTGTCTGCTCTGCTCTTTTTCTTAGTTCCCATTCCACTCTCACTTCAATTCTTTTTACAAGTGCCCATTCGACCTGGCAAGGTCAAATGTCAGCTGGATAAGTTTGCTTAAGCTCTTCATTTTCTTAATATTAAATAATAAATACTTGGAAAATTTTCAGACCCCTGTACAGATCTATAGGTTGTCTTCTCTTTTAGCAAGTGATTTTTTGCTGGTTATCCCTTTTCAGGTTTCTAGTCTTGTGCATGTTATTCAATTGTATAAGATTATAAAAATATCAGTCAACATAATAAACTGATGATGATGCACATGTCAAGATAAAGATTAAATAATTAACTGCTTTCTATTTGATATCCAAATTTGAATTTTATGTTTTAACATTCAGTTGTTTTCTAGGTTCGATTTACTGTTTTGGAGGACTGCTTGCCGTTGGCCGAAGAAAAATTTAAGGAGGCCATCAAAGAGAACTACTATTCTAGGAATAAATTTGATTGTCAACTGAATTCTGAACAGGTTTGTTCTTGTATTCTCCTCAATTATCTTATGTAATAGTTCACTTAAGCGTGTTAGTGCTCATTGTATTTGCGGTTTATGCCAAATAATGGTTTATGATATATTGCTCAAAATAGGTGAAAAAGTTGTGCAAGCTATTTGTCTCTGTTAGCAAAGGCTCTGTTGCTCTCCAAAAGATCAGTAAAAGTCTTGTAGTAGGACGTGCATCTGAGGGTCTAAAACAGCAAGGCCGTGATGAAAAGAGGGGGCAAGTAGGACGTGCATCTGAGGGTGTGAAACAGACCCGTGATGAAAAGAGGGGTCGCAAACGACGGGATCGGGATGAAGGAAGTAGTCGCAAACAGCGGGATCGGGATGAAGTGCGGGGTCGTAAACGTCGGGGTCGACGTGAAGAGAGAAAATCTCCACCAAGACGGGAGCAAAGACACCATGAGCCAGTTATATATGCCAATGAAATTTCCTACTCTCAAGTAGCACCTCCCAATGAAGTTTCCTACTCTCAATCAGCACCTCTACATGGAGCTTACCAGTTAACTGCCCCCGTATATACTTATGAGAGAACCTTGGAGATGAACCCTTATAGACGTGAACCAGTATTAGAGCATCGTGGTCTTCAAGTTGTAGATCGGGAACCTAGGCATCATGACGAGACTAAAAACATTGATGCTTACATATCTTACAGAGAAAGAGAAGCCCCTTCATTCCGTAGACCAATATATTCTTCACCATTAGAGCGAGAGTATTATACTCCCGCACCGGCTGCATATCTTCCTGCACACAGAGAGTCCGAGCGCCACACCACCTCTCGGGTACGAGATTATCATCAACCACGAACCTTGACCTCTGAGTACCTTCCCTCACGCAGAGAGATAGAGTACGTCCCTCCACGAAGAGAGGTTGAGTACCGTACTACTCAGCCAACAGAGTATCATTCTACTAGAGCCTTACCAGTAGAGTATCATGCTTCGAGGAGTTTACTAGCAGAGTATCGTGCTGCAGGATTAGGATTGCCAACTGAAGACCTTCCTCCAACAGGCGTGTCAAGTGGATATCATCAGGCGGGTCCTCCAACCGAGTATCGTACTTCTGGAGGTGGATTGCGTGATTACCGTTCTCTGCAAATTACGCCCCGCTATAGATAGGTGGTAAAATGAATCAGTTGAATTGTGCTCCATGAAATCTGTGGTTGATTGGACAATTCGTCCCGGGTCATGTTTAACAGCTTATTTCCTTTTTGCCACTTGTTTATTTTATTCTCAATTTCTATTTCTTCTTTAATTAAATGTTGAACTCTTTTTTCATAATTAGTGGGACACTTGTCCTTGTCTTTTGGCATGTTGGGTAATTAATTCTCTTTTTTTTTTCTCTCCACTTTTTACTCTCATGTTTTACGTGGATGGTTTGTTTTATGTTTTATAATTTGACAATAAATAATGTGGTAAAATATGTATCATAATCTTAGAGTAATTTTTATTTAAATAAGTCTTAATATAATACTGTATTATTAATCTTATAATACTGTATTATTAATCTATATAATTATTGCATAACTAGTATGTATGTAAATAATAAAAAACATTATTCAAATAATATATTAAAAATGGTATTATTAATATTTTATTGAGTTTTAAATTATAATAAAGTTAATACATGTAATATTAGTTATCTATATCAAAAAATTTACTATTGTAAAACGTGGTGTGTATCAAAAGAAATAAAACGGGTCTATAACTCTATATAAGGGATTATTATTATTATTATTTTGAAAGGGATGATTAATTGAAAATACAAAAAAAAATAAGAAACTGTGAGAACACAAATAAACGTTCCAAATTGTTTTTTATGTATAGTTTCAAATCAACAATATAGGGGTATTTATCTTTAAAAAATTTATTCTATAAATTAAACAATTAAATACATAATGCACAGTTACATACTTGCATCCCTCTCTTACGTAAACATTATTTGAATATCCTAATCACCTAGTTGACATGCAATATCTTATGTTGATATTGCTTTGTAAGTTTTTTAAAATTGCAGATAATAATAAATATTTATTCTGCAGCAAAACTAGCATATGTGCAAATAAAATATAGAACAAAAAATTGAAAAGGTCTAAACTTGTGTTGCAGTTTAATTTTTGCACAATCCGATTCTAGTTTAATTATTTTTAAGATATTTCACCACTAAACATAAACGTAGTGTTTGTTTCATTTTATTTTATAAAAATCAAATACTTATTCTCAAAAGAAATATATATTCATATTTTTTTTCAAATAAAAGATAAAACAAACGATCATATTTCATTCCGATCTTCAAAAACATAATATGAAGTCATGAACTCAAACATATTGAATAGAAACTGTGAGTAAATAAGATCAAGAACTACTGCAATTAGTAATTATTTATTTAATAATTTATAAGTTAAAAAATATATTCATTTATTAATTTATAAGTTAAGTTTTTAAATTTATAAGCTGAGTTGTAGATAAGCAAACATGCCATTTAGTCTCTCATCCAATTTCGAGTCAAGGTATCGGAACATATTTGTGGAGTGGGTTATATAGATATAATATGGATGCTACATTGCTACGTTGTTGTAGTGGCAAATCATGCAGTCTAAAATGGAATTGCGTGGTTTTAAAACAAAATCATTTGGATTTTATAATGTTGTCATACCATGGTCCCATTCACTCTTTCTAGTTCTAACACAATTTAGTTGGCCCGACAAATATTTCTGATGCTCCCGTCAGTACATACTTAATTTTGAAGCCCACAAATCGGACACAATATTTGCAATCATCTTGTGTCTTGATTATGTTTTCATGAGACTGTCTCATAAGCTAATTTTATTTGTGCTCACATTTACTAAGATAATCATCATTCATATGCTATATAATTATATAAGAATGCCTCCCTGTAAGGCTGTTAATCGCAAAAAAAATAATTGGTGGGCGATATATATGGATTCATCATTGATTTATGAGTAAAGTGCACTTCGTGTACGCGCAGTTTGTGTGTCAGACCATTTGGGATACCATACTTCAAAAACTACTACGCGCTATACTGCACTTCTTAACGTCCAAGCATTTTGCTGTTTTCCGTTCCGTTAAATTGGGCTAACGCCGTCAGTTTTTTTGTTTTGAAGAAGAAGGTGTTCTTCGTGTTCTTGAAGATCAAAACAACTTTTGAAGATAATTCTGAACTTAGTTTTCTTCATATGAGTAACCAAATTGAATCCCATGTGTTGAAATACATGACTACGTGCTCCGTCTTTGTTAGAAATTGCTTGATTTGTAATTCATGATTTTCGGGTTATACTTGAATTTCTTATTATTTTTCCGATGATTTGTTGTATAAACTAATTACATGGTTACGTAGATCGGTGAAAGGACATGCTAGTGATATTTTTTGTTTGTGTTTATGGGTTGTTTTTGGAGCTCGTCGGAAAATTATTTTTCGGGTAAAACTCGTCGGATTTCTTCGATTTAAGGCCACATGGTTGCTTATTTGTATGTATAATTGTTATATACGTACTCCTGTCAAGGCTAGGGTTATTTTGGTATAAAAATCGACAAGCTTTATTTGGGTTTTGTTTTGTTGTCGTTCAAGGTCACCGAAAACGATCACGGCGTTAACCCAATTTAACGGAAAACAGCAAAGTGCTAGGACGTTAAGAAGTGTAGTATAGCGCATGGTAGTTTTTGAAGTGTGGTATCCCAAGTGATCTCATACACAAACTGCGCGTACACGAAGTGCAAAGAGTTTATTGTATAATACGCGTACTTTATGCACTTCTCGCTCTACAAAACGATACAATGTAGATGCAAATTTTAAACAAAAAAACAGGAGTCGTTTACCTGACTAAAAAAATTGTTAAACAAGAGACTGTACCATCAAACAAATAACTGAAAAAGATGGAGAGAACGTATTGCACAGATATGAATTCTATGGGTTGGAGCATCTCCAACTGTTAGCTATAAACTCTATGTGACATTATATATATCTAACATGTAAAATATAAGTCACTCCAAGAATTATTACTGTTAACAACAATTTCAAATAATATAATAATAGCATCTACATTTATTGAATGTTTGTCATCTTCTAAATGCATTCACGTCATCTCTCCCTCAAAAGGTATATGTTTTACTCTATTTTGTTTAGTTTTCAATTTTATTTTTAATTTATAATATATGAAATAATAGTTTAAATTATTTTTTTAATATTTAAAATATATAAGGCATTTTTTAAATTTATATTATATATGTAATATACAATATATATATATATATATATATTACAATATTAAAATATATATGTATATATAATATAATATATTATATATATTATTTTAATGTATTACATGTTTATAAAGATACTAATATAATAATATATTATAATATTTTCTTAATTATATGTTTATTAATATATTATTTATTTTTATTTTAAATATGTACATACGTATAAAAATATTATAATATTATCATTAAATATCTTTATATTAAATATATTTTTTATTTTTACTTGTATTGAATAAAAAATTATTAATTTTATTTTAATTTATAAAATTTTCTTTTATGTATATATAATTAATTACTTTAAAATATAAATGTTGTAATATAATTATTAGAATTTGAAAATAATAATAAAAACTACTTTTCCAATATAGCTATTGATTATAGCTAATAACATTGAAGTGAATTTTTTTACCGTTTCAAATTTTTTTACATAATATCTATTTTGTACCATTTTAGAGTATCTTCAACCATCACCATCTCTTAGTTAAAAAGTCTAGTTGACGCTAT
Organism: Oenanthe sinensis; assembly: GCA_028671895.1. Lineage (NCBI taxonomy): Eukaryota > Viridiplantae > Streptophyta > Magnoliopsida > Apiales > Apiaceae > Oenanthe > Oenanthe sinensis. Next base: position 31,127,784 of record CM053796.1, read on the forward strand.
GATATAGATATTAGTTAAAATATGTACCCCTCCAACCATAAGACATGTTAGCAAAAATTATAGATATCCTTTATTTCATATTCTATATCTGCCAAGTCTCTAGCCATTATCTAAAATATTCACGTCAGCTTTTTATCTTATTTAAATTATATTTGTTAAGTTGTAAGTTATATAATTATATATAAAATAATATTGTTAAATATAGCTAATCATTATGTCTAATATCATTGGAGTACAGGCTCTTACGGATTCAGTAAAATTTTACATAATTATAGTTTAGCTAACCATTTTATCTATTGTCATCGGAGATACTCTTAGCTTGACCATTTTAACTACTCCCTTGGACATGCTCTTAGAGTATCTCCAATGGTGATATGTAAAATTGTTAGCTAAAGGGAAGGAAATTAACTCCAATGGTATTATCTATAATAATAATCATGTAAAATTATACATTTGTTCGACAAATATAGAAGATCAAATATGATTATCTATAATTTTTTGCTAAGGAGAAGAATGTCTGAGTGCATCGATTTTTAGATATCCTCTAAACAGTGACACATAGATGTCACTTATGCACCACGTAGATAATTTAGCTAACAGACTTTTACCATAAAAGATGCTCTTAGAGCGGTAAAATATGAGTGATGGCCAACTCATATATGAATTTTATTGGTTAGTATTGTTGTTAAGTGGGTCAGGTCAAAAGCGAATCGAATCTAAAATTAACTTGTAAAAAGAAAACAGGTTATGGGTTAATTTGTGTAATCTAAATCTGACGATTATAATTCGTATAATAATAATTTTTTAAAATATATTCCCTCTGTCCCCCTGTGATCTTTACATTCACTTTTAGCACAAAGACTAAGAATCATGAATAAAATAAATAAAGTACTATGAAAATTATTATTTAAAAAAAGTACAATACATAAGATTAACTTTATAAGAGATTAAAGTTATGGAGGAAAGTACATTACAACACCCGCCTAATTGAAAATACTTGAATATAAAAGTATTTGCCTCCATAATTACACCCACTAACTATAAAGAGTCAACTTTATACATATATACTTCTCCAAATCAACTTTACAACAATACATTAACAAAAATGGCAGCTGGGTCTATATTTTCTAATTTAAGAGGAGATGAAAACAACTTCAACACTTTTACAAATAACTCAATGTCATCATTTGTTGGGGCCCCTGCAAAAGGAAAAAGATTTACAAATTCAGAAAAAAGAGAAATTGTTCACAAACTGTCATTAAACTATTGTGATAACAAGCTCAAGCGGGGATTGATTAACATGCTTGCTACTGATTATGGAATTAGTAGGATAACCATTGGCAATATATGGAAAAATGTTAAAGAATCAATTAAAGCTGGTAAACAACCTAAAGTGGACAGAAAATACAAAGGTGGCAACCAAAAATATATTTTCGATCTAGAAAAAGTAAGATCCACTCATATGCACCTAAGAACCAATATTAGGACATTAGCTTGTCAACTAAATGTTGTTAAATCTACGGTGCATAGAATGATCCAGAAAGGCAAAATTAAATCTCATTTAAATGCCTTGAAACCGTATTTAACACATGCCAATATGGAAGAAAGAGTGAGATTTTGTTTAAAACATATTGAAAGCTCAACACTTCGTACAAATCCAACATATATATACATGTTTTTTATAATTCACATAGATGGGGAACTTCACAAAAATACTACCTATTGCCAATGAACTGGAACCACATAGAACTTCCAAGTCTAAAAGATTTATAACAGAAGTTATGTTTATTAGTGCGGTTGAAAGCCTAGGTATGACGAATATGATACTTGTATCTTTGATGGGAAAATAGAGATATTCCCTTTCACTATAGAAAAAGCAGCAGTCAGATCAAGTAAAAACAGAGCTTTGGGTGTTATGGAACTCAAACCTATAGAAAATGTCAACAAACTTGTGGTTAAACAATGCATAGTTGAAAAAAAATTATCCCTGCTATTAGAGCCAAATGGCCACCAGACAACAATAAACATATCATCATACAACAAGATAATGTTAGACCCCATATCAATGGTAACGACGTAGAGTTCATCAAAGCGGCATAATCTGATGGATTTAACATAACATTGGTTAATCAACCGCCTAATAGTCCTGATCTCAATATCAATGATTTGGGTTTCTTTAGAATCATACAAGGATTACAACACGAAAAAAACCCTAAAACAGTTTATGAGCTAGTTGATGCGGTGATTGAAGCATACAAAGAAGTGAAACCCTCTACTTTAAATTATGTTTGGTTGTCTCTTATGAATTTATGACAGATATAATCAAACAAGGTGGGAATAACAATTACAAGCTCCCTCATATAAGGAAAAAAGGGCTTGAGCGACTTGGACAATTACCAATATCAATGACGGCTCCCTTGGATGTTGTGGAAAAAATATTAAACGGGACAACCTAAATTAGTTGCAGATGATTATGCTATGTACATGACTTTTACTAGAAGATAATGTTATGTACATGACTTTTGCTAGAATATTATGATATGTACAATACTTTTGCTAGAATATTATACTTTGGTCAATCAACAAAAATAACTAAAGTCTAAATATACAGGCACAACATAAACATGAAAGCATTATAATACTCACATATATGCAATCCATTCACAGATAGCATAATAGCAAAAATAGTTCATCCAAAAAGAGAGCTTGATGAATTAATGATGGACCCAAGCCATAAATAAATCAAACACATACCATAAATAAATCAAACAAATCACACAAAGACCGTAAATAAATCACACAGACAGTAAACAAATCTTACACGAATTGGGGGAGATAAACTTGCAGCAATCTAGTTGGGTCCTCGAACTGTAGTTTTTGCAGTTTTAAAGTCATTTTCTTTGATTTCAGGAATTGCTCTTTTACTCTATCAGGCGTATCTTCAACTATTTCAAAAAAATCGAGATAATTTTCTATAATCAATTCAGTGAGATTTTTAGGAGGAAGTGGCGAAGAAAAGGGAGAAAGAGAATTTTCAGAATTAAGGTCAAAGTTTGAGGCTGAATCATTGAGAAATTGAGACTCCATTGAATTAAAAAGAGGGGTTAATGGAAGGAAGGAACGAGTGGAAAAAAAAGTGTGTTTTAGGGTTTTAAGAAACGCGTGATACAGAGGAGAGGGCAAGTGAAAAGTTGTCAAGTTGGTGGTCAGTGAATAATAAAAAAATAATTATACATATAATCAAGATTGATTGATAGTAATTATAAGTACATACAAGTAATATAATAATAATAATTTTCTTTTTATAATATACTTCCTACGTCCTATATTTCTTGTCTCATTTTGACTTTTCAAAATCAAATTAATCAATTTTGATCAATAAATTAAATAAATTATATAATATATATATATATATATATATATATTATAATAAAATTTAACTATTCAATTTTATGAATTAATTTGTAAATTCGTAAAATTATAAATAAATATTTTTAAATTATTAATCAAAATTAAAAAAAATTGACTTTGAAATATCAAAATGAGACAAGAATTATGAGACGGATGGAGTGTACTAGTTACTATTTAGGGTAATGTAGAGAATTAGTGGGACGTCCAAAAAGGAAATGGTAAAGAAATGAAAGGGACGGAGGGATAAATATTTATCAATATGTATAATATATTAACATAATAAATATTTTATGATATAATTATTCAATTTACTTTTTAATTACTTATTTATATTTTATATAAATTTATTATCAAGTTCTCTCTTTTGTTCAACTCTGTCAAGTGTCAAAGTATCAGCTGTCAAGGACTCAAGTAGAGTTTGTTGAACTCTATCATTGAATCTTAACATAACAGCCGCTGGTTGCGCCTTAACTTGCGACTCGTACACCCCCCTTTATTCTTCTGGATTCATTTTCTTGTCCTTTCTTCTCTAATTCTTTTACTTTAAATCTTACCGCTTTTATAAAAAAATAAGATAATGTTGCAATATCAACATTTCATTAATACGATCGATTATAAATTTTAGTAAATTTTTTTTTTGAGATATTAAATCAAACATAATTCTAAAATATTGAATTGAACATAAACCATATCCCTCAATTTTTTGATTTGTCATGCATTTTTTTTACATTGTTATATTTCATCTTATAAAGAATGTGACCTTACAAAGTGTCAGAAAGCACAATCTACCCCCTTAAATGAAGATGTTAACAAAAATTACATATTCTGCCCCTAGCACTCTTCCATAAGTAGTCCACTCTTCCTCCACTATTTTCCCACTCATCTTCTCTAAATTTTGTTACTAGTTTTTTTTATATTATTAGTATTAAGAAAATACATAATGGGCGTCCTCAAAATCTCCTGCATTGCCTCTCTCATTATAACACTAGTCATATCAGTAGCCGAAGCAAGAATCCCCGGAGTTTACTCTGGCGGCGCATGGCAAGGGGCTCATGCCACCTTCTATGGTGGCAGTGACGCTTCTGGCACTATGGGTACATTCACACACATTCTTCTACTACTTGCTTGTGTATGATATATTTAGTGAAATGTACTTGTTCACTTGCATTGTGACAGTTTCAGTTTTTGGGTCGGGTTTGTAAGAGCACACATTTTTCTATTACTTGTTACTAATAAATATACGAAGCAAAATATAATTGTCTGGTGACAATGTTGGGTTGCCAAAAATAACTATAAATATGTCAATTTTGTATTTTTTTTCTTAAAATTAGTTAAATTTAGTGAAGTCATATTTTATTTAAACATGTTTTTTTTGGAAACATAGTGAAAGTTAATTTTCTTACTCTGTTGTGGTACTTTGTTCTGAAGCAAAATGCAGTTACAATAATTTCTTGTATATTATTTTTTTTTGTAGGTGGAGCTTGTGGATATGGGAACCTGTATAGCCAAGGCTACGGCGTAAACACAGCAGCACTAAGCACGGCGCTGTTCAACAAAGGGCAGAGTTGCGGTGCCTGTTTCGAGATAAAGTGCAAGAGTGATCCACAATGGTGCCACCCGGGCAGCCCTTCTATTTTCATTACCGCTACAAATTTTTGCCCACCTAACTTTGCTCAGCCAAGTGACAATGGTGGATGGTGCAACCCTCCCCGAACCCATTTCGATCTCGCCATGCCCATGTTCCTCAGGATTGCCGAGTATCGTGCCGGAATTGTTCCAGTCTCTTATCGCCGGTAACACTCTTTCCCTTTCTCTGTTCTTATTTTTATTTTTAGCTGTCCAAGTATTTTATTTTTTTAAGTGCTAATTTTATGAAATACTCGTGATATTATAACGGTACTAAATGATGCCGTTGGTTTTGTTATGAAATGTTTCCTCTGTCTCATTCAATTCTTTACACTTTTCTTTTTTGATGTTCCGTACAATTCTTTATGTTTCAAAATTTTTTAAAAATGGTAAATTTTTATATTTTAAAATTTATTTTCACACACTACTTTCCTTTATTTTTTCAAATCTATCAATTAAATATCAATTGATCTCACCATTTTACTCATTTTTCGTCATCTTTCATCCATTTTTACTTCTTTTTCATAATAATTTATATAATTTTCTTAACCTCCATGCAACCCAAATATAAATAATTGAGTGAGACAGATAGAATATATTACATATGTATCACTTAGTTTGCAAAAAAAAAAATTCAGTTTTATTTTTTTACAATGTGCATTTAACATTAGAGTTCCGATACAATGTACAGTAACAAATTACAGGTTCTTGTAAAACTTAAGACGAGGAGGATAACATGAAAGAATCTTATATAATATTCCAAGATAATGTATTTGTAATTAGAGTTGGGTTCAATAAAAATTACTTTTTAATCGGAGATCCTAAAGATCATATATGTATGGCTTGTAGAACATTGCAATACATATTATTCTCCAATATATTTTATCTTAGTGTTCTACATGTAGCATGCAGTATAATCTTCCAATCTTCAATTAAAAAGTGATCTCAATTGAACTTTTTACTTTCTAATTATATCGAAAGACATATTTTATTTAAAAACTAGCTCGTGTGGTGTAAAATTGTTCTCGTACACTATAGAGTATCCATCGTACAACCTTCATCAATGGCCATGACATTATTAATTTAATTATGCAGAGTGCCTTGCCGGAAGAGGGGAGGAATAAGATTCACAATCAACGGATTCCGTTACTTTAACCTGGTCCTGATCAGCAACGTAGCCGGTGCAGGCGACATTGTAAGGGTTAGTGTTAAAGGTTCAAGAAGCGGGTGGATGAGCATGAGCCGCAACTGGGGACAAAACTGGCAATCGAATGCTGTTTTGGTTGGACAATCACTCTCTTTTAGAGTCACCGGAAGCGATCGAAGGACTTCCACCTCGTGGAATATTGTTCCGGCTCATTGGCAATTCGGACAAACCTTTGCCGGAAAGAACTTTAGAGTCTAAGAAAAAATTATATCCGAGATTCGAAGAATATGAAGAAAAAAAAAACTAAAGTTTTCAAAAAATTTACCCGCCTTAATTTGATTTTAATTATATTTTAACCATTGGCGCCACTAGCTTAGAAATTTAACTTTTGGCCCTTAAATTACTATCATGTATCAAGACATTTGTTAAGTGGGTTCATTGGGGATTGTAAAAGTTGAGTAAAAGAGGGAAGGTGGAGTAACTTTTTTGACTATTAGGTTTTATGGGGGGCTGTTTTTCTTATGTTTTCTTTGTTTTACTTTGTTGTGTGTATTTTTAAGGGCGAGAAATGGTAAGTATGTGTTTCTAGTTGAGGGAGAGATGGGTGGTTGAGGAGGCTGCAGAAAAAACATGCAGCTCGCAGCTGGTGAGTATATGGTGGTGGCCAATGTAATGTAATGTATGAGTATGTATATATATAATTTACTTTTTGTTTCAACTAGCAAGTTGTTCTCTTAATTACAAAATTTAAATATTTATGCGTATATTTTTTGAATCACTGAAATTTCTTATCAGGGAAAAATGAGATCATAAAACTACTTCAATTTTTTAATTTGGTTTAAAACTCACTTTTATAATAAAATCATGTAAAAGTATAAATTTAAAATTGGATCGGAAATGGTCCTAAAGCCATAATTATATTACATTTTGGAAATTTTGATGAAAGGACGCAAAAACTGGGACAAAAAAGATGTTTGATTTAGTGTATTCGGGAAAATAAGTAATTATATGTATTTTTTTTCATTATGTCAAGGGATTTGGAAATGGAGACAATAAATCATTTGGCTTAATGTACTCGAGAAAATAAGTATTATTTTTACATGAAAAAACATATAAAAGCAATTTTTTAAGGATGAGTATGTATTTTTTCGAATCTGTTAAACCAGATATCCTCAGCAAAATATTTTGAGGCAAGAATGAAACATCGATTTGAATTGAAGACATCCATTTTTACTCACTCTACTCTATTCTACGGATTGGGTAGGGCAGGGTAGGGTAGGAGAGAGATTTGAATCTTATTTCACATGCGGGTAGTGACTAACTACCAACAACTTGGTTTCTCCCTACAATCTAGAACCTACAAACCTTGGATCCCATATACTGTATTTCTTTATTGCAAGGAAAAATGGGGCAAATATTATAAAGTTAAGGCTTTGGATACCCTTGTGCATTTTTCATACAAAACCTTCAATTCTCTTGGAGAATTTTTTCATAGCTTTCACATCAGATGATTTTGACATACAAGGTTTTCGAATATTAATAGTGGCATCTTTTGGCTCATCACATGCATGCTATCACATAAGATATTACTTTGGTCCCTTCATTTTTTTGTTTCTAATTTGAAATTTTGTTATTTTCTGAGCTATTGTTTCTTATTTCGTTAGTAATTTGGATTAGAAATTAGAATGGTATGTTTGATGTCTAGATGGAAGGAAAAAATAGTCGAAATGTAACTTGTTATGAAAAATACTCCAGGTCTCCAGCATTTTACAATTATCTGACCTCCATTAAAAAGGGCAGGTTTTGGTCAAATAACCATAAGTCCATAATAGTACAGGTACTGACTGTACTGAGCAAGTGCACAATGGTCAGAGTGAGCACCCCTCCCGAGCATTGACTTGGGTATGCATCAGCCTTTCCCTTCTTGAAATTTGGAGAGTCCAAACAATTCTTTTCCCCGCTACAAAATATACTCCCTCCTTTCCATTTTTACATAGATCCTTATTTTTTGTTGGAACGTCTCAGAAAATATGAATCTATTATACTTATTTTTTGAATATTATTTTTCACTATTACATTCACTATTTTTTCATTTTATACTCCTTTTTTATTAAATAAATATTATTACATTCACTATTTTCTTTTACTATCTCAAATCTATTATTAAATATTGACAGGTCTCGTTACTTTATCCACTTTTCAACTAATTTTATTCCATTTTTACTCCCTATGATCCTATTTATAGGTCGTTTGACTTTTATACGTAATTTTATGTAATTTGACCGTATAGCTAGACTTAATATTTTTTTTTAATTTTCTTTTTATGAATTAAAATTTAAATATTATATTTTTATTCAAAATTTTTTTTTAAAAAATATCAATTCTAACTACGTGATCAAATCTCCTAAAATTATGTGTAAAAATCCGATGACCTGTATAAAAAAACTAAATGGAGTACTATATTTTCTTAAAGTACTCTGTGACAACTGAACTACTCTATGACAGACAGACTGACAGAGGACTTGTTACTGTCCCAACTTATTTAAAATCAATATTCTGAAATAATATAGCACCTCCCTCTGCCGGTTCTCCTTGCCGTATGATTAACGGTGATTATGGGTCTAGTTGGTCGTTGATCGGGCTAAAGGTATTTTAGCAACTCACCTCAATTAACTATTTTTGAACCCGACTCGTAAAAAAACATACAACTCATATCCAACCATGAAATTCAGTTTAAATTATTTTTAAACCAATCAAACATCATATTGTTCGGTTTGATCAATTTGACCAACCCATAAACAGTCCCCACAGACAGTACTGCGTACAATTGTAAGCATTACCATGCACAAACAAGTAACAACCACCAAAATCTCTTCCATAGTTCCATGTCTTTCGTATATTGAGGGTCATTGAAAGAAAATTATAATGGCTAGAACTCTGTTCTTATAGCAACTTTAACAGCTTTCATGTATATATAGAATTGGTAGATTATATACGTAATTCATAAATCACTCATAAATTATATACATGGTTAATTTTTAATTCCGTACTTTATGAATGTGTAATAAGTTTTTAAATACTCTTAAATTTTAATTGATTAATAATAATAGAGGTTAAATACTCTGAAATTTTAAAATATTATTTAAAATCTTGATTTAATATCTCTAGATTTTATTAAATATTTTTCAATACATGTTGAATATTCCGGTTTTTAAAATCCAAAAAATACTGCAAAATTCAGATTGAATACACTTCTAAAATTAAATAATATTTTTTTGAAAGATACAATTATGTAATTATTACACGGATACGTTATTCAGGATTATTTAAAAATCGCGTTACTCCCTCCGTTTCATATTTCTTGTCTCATTTTGACTTTTCAAAGTCAAATTAATCAATTTTGACCAAGAAATTAAACATATTATATAATAATATATATATTAAAAATATTATAATAAAATTAAACTATTCTATTTTATGAATCAATTTTTAAAGTCGTAAAATCATAAATAAATATTTTTAAATTGTTAGTCAAAGTTAGAAAAAATTGACTTTCAAAAATCAAAATAAGACAAGAATTATGGGACATGGGGAGTATTATTTTTTGCCTGATTATACATAGATATTTGTATTTATCATGTAATGACTTGTGATTTGTGACTTGTCAGTTGTCAATATCCTATACTTCATCCTTCAAAAAGAAAATCAAGAACTTCGTAGCATTCTATATTATTTAAAAGCAGAAAAATTGTACGTAGATTAAAATTAAAATGATTTCTATATATTTGTTCTGTAATTAAATATATTTTATAATATTTTTACAACGAAAACATATATAATATAATAATATTTAAAATCTCCAATTTAATCATTTATGTCTGCAACCCAAATATAGAAGAATTAATTAGTTACTTGGGTCATGAGGCATACATGTCAAATTGGGCCAGAGGTACATTTTAGATAAAGAGCCCCATTCCAAGCACTCAATCCATTGGAAAGCCCACAAATTTTCTAGGCCTCCTCCATTTTGTTCTGCATCCCATCTCAGGTAAGTCTCCGGTGATGTTAATATTGCTTAGAATCAGTAATAGCATGATTTGTGATTAATTATATAGCATATGTTACGATGGGTATTGTATTTTTATCCAAAAGATTGTTTCTTGATAGTTAGTTACAGTTACTCACTTTTTATGGAAGCACTTTATTGTATTCTGGAGTAATTTTTATATGTATGGGCAGTTGAATTATTTTGTTAATTCTTGAAAAAATGTGATCTTGTTGATTGTGGTGGTTGTAATGAGCTCAGAAATGCTGAGACCTTAAGCTGTTAGGGGGATAAAAATGGAAAAAAGAATGGTGTTGTTTTTGTTTTAAAAATGGCTTCTTTGGAAGTTGCTAAGTTGGCAAAGTTCCTATTTGTGGCCCAAACCCTCTTTGGAAATAAAGATTTTTGAGGATAGATTAAATTTCGGGCTTGGTGATTTCTTTTTGGCCTGTCTGGAAACTTGTCATCATCATTTACTATTCAATTATGCAGACATGATTTAAACAAGGCACAACAACTAAAATTGGAGAAGGGACTGATTTTTACAAATTATGAAGTTAAAAGGGCAAAATTGTCAATTTTTAGAAGCTACAAGGGCTAAACTATAAATTCCAAAGTGTAAGGACTGTTTTGTAAATTCTGATTGTATAGAGACAGGTTTGTAATTCTTTGTAATGTTGAAGGCTTGTTTGAAAAGAGCTTCAAAACCAAGGTACCCAACTGCATTTGTACAACATATGTAAACTAGTCGGGCTCAAAATTAAAAACTAAAAGATGGGATTTAATTAAAAGCAGTTGGCTGAATTTTTTTATTTTTTATTTTCAGAGATTTGGACTTATGACATATTGAGCATGTTAGGCACTCTCTCTTTCATCACTAGCTCTGCTTGCTTTAGTACACATAGTATATGCTAGCGCATAGGTACCAAAGATATTTAGTGTTGAGTCTTATGAGATAGGAAACTCTGAAGTACGGTTCTATAGGAAGGAATTGACTAGCATATTCCGACCAGCAAGAACAAGCCATTCGAAATGGAGATTTTGAAATTACGGGGGCTTGGTCCAATAATGCCGCTGCTGAGTATTGGAAACGAGCTATAATGCTTACTCAGGGGTGGAAGATCACAAGGCGTTTCAAATGATTGTTAGATTGAAAAAAATAATAATTTGGATGATAAGCATATTGAGATAATTGTTATTAATTTGGAAGATAAGCAATGATTTAATAAGATAAAACTACCATCCTCATTTCTAGGGATATTTTAAAAGTAGTTTAATGGCTCCAGCATTTGGTTTTTTTATCGTTGTCATCATGTAGATGTTTGTGGAAATGTTCTAACTTGCTAATTTTTTTTTAAGAGAAGATTAAAACACTTTGTAGCCTATATTTGTAAGTTTTTTTTCATTGTTTCACAGTTTCGTTACTCTCGGTACATTCTAGTCATTTATTAATCACTATTGCCGAATTCAGTGTTCTGAACATATTGTGGTGAGTCTTGACGTAGATAGGTTTCAACTACATTATTTTTTATTCTAGATGGTTGGATGAAAAACAAGAATGAAAATAAAAGGGGCCTTATATCTTTAGGGAATTGACAATTAAGCTTTCATTTTTACTATTTAAGCTCCAACTTTTATTTTCTAACATTTTAATTACACAACTACCCAGTACTTCTCAATAATGGAGTTAATTAATTTTGTTTTTACTCCGGATAATTATGTAGTTTATAGGTTATAGGTCAGTTGGAGTTTCAAATTAGTAAAAACAGGAGCTTATTTATTAATTCCCTATTTTTATTAGTTTATAGTTTATTTAAATTTAGTAAAGAAATTAGTGTTTTATTACATATATGTTTTATATATAGGGTTAGAAGTTATTAAGTATGTAGTTAATTTATAATAAGTCCAATTGTTTATGAGACTTAGTCCAATATTTAAATCAATATTATATATATATATTATAATATTATTATTCTTTTATATATATTAAATTTTATATAAAATTCTATTAATATTTAAAATATTACATAGTTTTAGCAAATACAAAAAAATATTTAATAATAAAAAGTATTTTTATATTTTTAATATTCAAGTCTATGCCTTGCACATGTTTTAAATGTGCTTGTATGTATAAGAAACATAATGACGATTAATGTGGTCTGTTAGAAATACCCTTTGACAACATGATATGTATGTTATACAACATATGGTATGCAAATTATTATCTTATAATTTTTTTTATAAGCATCTTCATTCCCACAAATTGGCTACTTAATAAGCTGTATAAATTATGAAGTTCTTATGTGATCTTAGGTTGTTATGTAAATCTGTTTTTTAATTCAGATAAAATTTAAAGTATCTACTATCTAGGCCCCATTTGTCTTTTCTTATAAGCTATAAGTTGAAAAATAAATACAATTTTCAACTTATAAGTTACTTATCAGTAAAGTAATGGTCAGTGTGTTTAATCTTTTATTGGAATTTTTGCCAATAAAATATAAACAATTGAAGAATGCTTTGTCATCATTTTATGCACTGATAATTTTTTTAACATGCAAGTAGTACTTGAATTTTAAAATTTTAATGAACATGATTTTAATTTTGTGTTGTGCTACATTTCAGAAGCAGAGATGTGAAAGGAGATCTACTGGCAAAAACTAGGAAGCTTGTAAAGGGTTTGGCCAAAGCTGAGCCTGTTTGGCTTAAAGCCATGGAATGGTATGCCTTTAAATTAATGAATTATTGAATTCTTAATGACATTAAAGATTCCGAATTACAAGATTTATGTCGTGTGTCTCTGGACCTGAATATGTTGCAACACTAAATGCCTAAATTTGTCCAAAGTTTTGTGCAAAAACTAACAAAATCATCATACTATTCACTACAGTATGATATACTCTATGCATTTATATCGGTACTAATCACTTTCATCAACATCAATTTACATGACATGCACTGTATGAATGTTGAGTATATGTTCATATGCTAAGAGATTCACTTTTGAATTTGCTTTGGATTAGATTTTGGAAGCATGCATATATTATGTCATTAGCATTGCTTGTACTACTATGTTGAGTTATGTCTTTTAGCCCTCCAGTTAATCATATTATGGATTCTGTTATCCAGGGCACGCCCAGTGACATTCCCTCGGGCCAATAACAAAGTACCGACAATCAGTCTTCCTGAGGATGTTTATATCAAAAAGTTATTTGCAAAACACCCAGATTCTAAACATGAAGATGCTTTCAAGTACTATTTGCTTTATCCCTCTACATTCAATATGTCATCGATTATTTTATGCCATCTCAATTTTTTACATGGGGCTGACTTTGCTAACAGTATTATGCCATTTTAAGTTCTTGAGAAGTTTTATTACTTCTATTTCTTTGTAGAAACTAGAACTGTGTGCTTATTCTATGTATTTAGAAGTCCTTCCATTTTTGGGAAGAATATTGGTATTTAAATATTTTGTGAATCCCATATAAGTTAAGAAAAGTTAGTTATGCGCTAAATTATGCACAGGGTCATATTTAAGCGTGAGTATTTACCTCGAGTCAACTCTACATCAATCTCTTTTGTGTCTTTAGTAAAAAAAATTAATTTTCTATATATATGAGGAGTATACATGAGATACGAGGGAGCACAGTAGTAGGAAATGGCATGTGTTACAATATGTATATCTACAATTTCAATCGAAATAACAACCCCCTGTGTTTCATATTGGAGGTGTGTGTATGTGTCTTCCACAGGTGTGTATGCATAGGTGTGATTGGAAACCCTTTGTGTGTAATTGTAAAAAGATTGAAAGAGAAATTAAAGGAAATGATGGAACTTTAAGTGTGTTGATATGAAAGTACGAGTATATATGTTTGTGTGTGACTGTGTTTGTATAATTGTATGTAAAATATGTATATATTTCCTTGGGGGGGCGTGTGGAATTTTCTGAAAGACCTGATTTCTGGAGAAGATTAGTAAAATAGAGATATCGGAATAGAGGACAAATAGAGAGAGCACGACAAAAAAGGAAAATGCATTGGGATTTGGGAAGCACACAAAGTGCTCTGTCGCGACCACACAGTTCCTGTGACCTCATTTATATAGTAAAAGCTTATGTCTGTTTTTTAAAAGGAAATCTTGAGCTTGCTTATTAAGATTCGCATATTTCCATTTCTCAACAGGTTTTCTGATTTTGATGCCCCACCTGCTCATATATTTGGTTGGCGGGTCCTTGAACTAAAGGAGCAGGGTGTGAATGAGGAGTAAGCTATGGCTGTAGCAGACGTAAGTAATTTTGACTTTCCCAACTTCTTCACTATGTTTGCTTTAATTTCTTATCCATGCTTTGTTATGTGGGATTATATGGTCATTTATAACCTGCTATTTCCATCCCTATAGATGGAATATCGGACAGAGAAAAAAGACAGAAAGAAAGCATACACCCGATTGAAGCAAATCGCACGGCTGCACGGAAAGAGGCCTCCTCCAAACCCATATCCTTGTCCTATTAAGGAGATACAAACTGAAGAGAAGAAATATATTAATGAAAGTTTCTATGATCCCGAGGTACGGAAAATTCTGGAGAAGATTAAAGCAGAGAAGAATGCTGATATGCAGGAAAGGATGGGTAGGGGTGGGGGTGGCTGGTAAAATTTGTTTACGAGTTTTAGATGGACATGCTTTCAGCTGTGCATGATTTGGGAAATGTTTATCCTGCAAAATGATTTCATTGTGTTATCACAAATTACGTAGGTCATTTTTTTCAGCTGTTTATTTTCTGTCCCTCGGTCCTGCTGGATTGGCTAATGGCTATTATTTACTAGATCTACTGACTAAAAAAAAGGGAAAATTTGTTTCAAGTATTGATTTTTATCCTAGCAAATGGAAATATATTTTGTCAAGCTGAAATGTATGTAGCTTGTTTTCATTTTGCATAAAGGTTGAATCTGTACTATGAATATATAAAGCATCATATGCAATACTTGGAAAAAACCGCCTATGCTTCAGTTTCCCATCAGAGTAGCAGAAAGTTGAGCTAAGCCTTTGAACTAATTTTAACCCCATTTGGTATAAACTTGCGAATGCGTTGTTCAACTTTTTGATTGGGCCTAAGTTGTATGGAGCAAATTGGCAGGTTTTGGTAAAAGGCAGATTTATTGCGAATGTTCAGTGTGCCGAAGTTTGGTGTCCGATGACAGAGGAGTTCTTCGTTGAATATCCGTGAGAATACAATTTCAAAAAGAAACAGTTGTGTTGGTTTAGAAATCTGTTTGGAAATTTTTGATACTAGTTAATTTCGCAGAGGACCTCGAATTATGTAACAGAACAAAAGATATTGACCACCAACGAATATAATCCAGAATACAGTTTCTTGAATAGCTAAAATGATTGACTAAAATATGATGAAATAATGATTATGTAAAATTTTACCCAAGGGAAAGGACGCATACTCCAACAGTGTTATGTATAATTATGATTAGGTAAAATTATAACCAAGAGATTTATTGGATCGACAAATATAGTCAACGAAATAAGGTTGCATATATTTTTCGTTAAGGGAAAAGATGGCTGGAGTGCTAGAATTTTTACATATTCTCCGATGAGGATTTTTACCGTTCGAGATGCTCTGATCCATAAAAAGGGTTTTCGTTGTCATGTACCATTCAGTTGTACAAAACCTCTAATTAGGAATTCGATGAATAAAGGAGAATAAATAAATCATTGATGAAATTTAGATCCCTATCCAGTTCTTAATTGGTTAGTCCGTTTACTTTTGTTACTTCTATTCCTTTGTGCTTGTGGGTGACAATCAGGTATGTGTAGATAAGCCAGTTGAAAATTTTACACAAAGAAATAGACTAGAATTTGAAGTTAACTTAATAAATGAGTCATCTTCTATTCTGTTATAAAATATTTTATAATTATTTCAAACCTCTTGTGAATTAATAAAGGTTTCTTACTATATGTTAGTCTAAAATAAAAAGCATCTAGGAACACAAATTACATAACTTGGCAATTGCTTTCTTTCCTGTTAACTGATTTATTCCTTGATTCGACACTATGTATGTATAGTTTGTGCAATGTAGCCATGCTGAGAGGACAAATATCCTTAAACTTTCAAAACAAGTTGGTTGATATATGAACACGATTTTTGTTTCAAAGGTACATAGTTGAGTAAGACGGTTGTAATTGTTGCATAGATTTTTTGTCAGCCTCCACAAGACCGTTCAATTTCTTTTTTGAGTTCTATCTGCTTTTGGTTTAGTGAGGTGTTTTGTTGGTGAAGCCTATGGATGTGGTTTGGAGAAACTGTAGATATCTTCTGTAGCCATAAAAAATCGAAGGATCCAATATAAGCATTTTACAAATATCATGTTCTACACTATTTTACTCTCTTTTTTTTGGTCGGGGAGACCATGTTCTACACTATTAAACATGTGTGATTATGGTTTTCCCCCTTTACGACAGTGATCTAACTTTTATTAGTCATGTGATTAGGTAGGCGATACCTCTGCCGATATTTCGGAGGCAAATGTGATCATTCAAATTTTATCACATGCTGGTTCAAGACATCAAGAAGCCCAACAACTTGGTCGTGTTCTCAGGGCGAAGGTATTAGTATGACCTTTAATTTGCTCACGGATCCCATAAATTTGATTCATGACCTTAATGTATATACACTTGAATGAAATGAGATGGAAAAAGAATTGAATGAAAAATTAGGAACAAAATTTATGGAGGCAAAAAAGAATGTTTGGGAAAGCGATGAACACAAATGAGTGAATAAAAATTTTCAATAAAGATTGTGGAAAAAATGAAGAAAGAGAATGAAGCATTTCTTTCAAAATTGGTCTATTAGATCTCTATTTTAAACGGTAATAAAATGAAGGAAGCAGTAAAAATTATAAGCATTTATCTTCAATCATTCGAATAAGAGCATACATTTTATTCTATTATATCTCTATTTCATTACAGAACATAACTACACTACTGTCATGTTTAACGTAATTGGAATATGTTGTAATTGATAAAATATTTATACAATATTCTTCTGTTTAAAGTATTTATATATATTTTAAGATCCGAATACATATGTTGTAATATAATATTCCCTTCGTCCCATAATTTTTGTCTCATTTTGACTTTTTAAAGTCAAATTAATCAATTTTGACAAACAAATTAAACATATTATATGATAATATATATTTTTTGAAAAAATATTATAATAAAATTTAACTCTTCTATTTTATGAATGAATTTTTAAAGTCGTAGAATTATACATAAATATTTTAAAAAATTTAGTCAAAGTTAAATAAATTTGACTTTGAAAAGTTAAAATAAAACAAAAATTATGGGACGGAAGGAGTATGAGGAAAATAATATCTAAAGTACACAATAGAGAAGTTATCTACTAGTGCGGCTTAAAATTAAATAAATAAATTATTATTTAAACGATAATAAGCTAATGTACAAATTTTCATGTAATATATTAATTTAGAACTATAAATTTATAACAATAAGATTGTAATAGATCTATGTCGTTAAATATATATAAAGAAATAATACTATTATAAAAGTCATACTCCACTATTTTAAATTTAATGAAAATTTTTATATATTGTTATTTTGATATAAATATTTCATCCATACGGTTGGATTATCAAAAATACGAATAAAATACATTATCTATAATGCACTAATAGAAAATTTTTCTATAACGTGCTTTAGAAACTCCATCTCATATATATAATATATTTTTTTTGCTAAATGTAATAGATAATGTTTAAATTGAATAAAGTAATAGACGACTTTCATCTAAAATAAAGCAATATATCTTATTTTTTATTCAAACAATGAGGTTACATCTTGTTAGAGGGGTACCCCTGTTATAGGGCCGGCCTAGGGACCAAACGGCAGGTGGTAAACAGGAGTATATCCAAGCATCAACAAATACACATGTAGTTCACTATTTCCTTTGCCCCATGTGCTTTCAATATCTTAAGCTTAAAATGTTGCACTGTATAGTTCTCTGATGTGTAAATATTCTTCAAAGAGTGAAAGTGAACTATATATACTGTGAATATATTTTTTTCTAGTGATGAAGCCCAGTTCCATTAGGGGTTATTGAATATTGTTACCCATTGTGTTTTGGAACATTATGGACATGTAAATGAGGTAAAGTATGCACTTGAGAAAAATAAAATTTGGGAGTTAGTCTCATTACTTGCAAGTTGCAAGTAGAAATCTATTAGTTACAAGCAGGTGTATAAGAAGAAGAAAGAAGACCCTTACAAATTGAGTGGTATGAGTAACAAATCGAGGCTAGTCATAAGAAAGGAATTTGCACAAAAAGAGGGAGCGGAGTATAATGAGATTTTTTTCACCAACACTTCCATTCGAGCATTATTGAGTATCATTGTTCATGGTGATTATATTTTTTGGTGTTGCTTATTATTTTAATTGTTGCTTTTGTTGAAATTTATTATTTGTGGAAGTAGCCGGTGTCAGTTGGACACGATAAATTTTCTCTTGATCTATTATTCTTTTGCTTTAAGGTTTATCTCTCGAGTGAGATCTAACAAATAATTACGACTTGGGTAGACTCAAATGCGGTCATAGTAATGAATTCATTGACATTTTTCACAACATTTTACAGTATATAATTCAGGAGTAAGGTGAAAAAAATATGAATATAAAAATAATTTTAAATATCCTCAAGTAGGACGTACAAGATGAAAACGATACATAAGTGTGACACTGGCATGTATAAAAAAGAGAGGCTTTAAAAGCAACCATTAAACACTCGCATACTGTCTCAGACTGTGATCGAACATCTTTGATCTTTCGTATTACTCTGTATATATATAGCACCTCAGACCCTAAACAAATACTGCTAGCTACCTACCTTCCTTTACTTGCTCTCCTAGCTACAACAAAACAATGTCCGGAGTATGGTTATTCGACCAGAAAGGTGTAGCCCGTCTCATCTCCAACCCGACCCGTGAATCATTCGAGCAAAAAGAACCACCTTACCCTGGTACAGCCACTGCACCAGGTGCCCGTCCTCGAGTCCTTGTCTACCTCCCAGCGAACCAAGTGATCCGATCCTACTCAGAGTTGGAGCTTCGACTAGGTGAAGTTGGATGGACCAGGTACAACAACCCTGCTGAGCCCAAGCTTCTCCAGTTCCACAGGTCTGACCACACTAACCATCTCATATCTCTGCCTAAAAGCTTCGCTAATTTCAAGTCTATTCATATGTATGATATTGTAGTTAAGAATCCATCCTTGTTCCAAGTTCGTGATCTCAATGCCGCAACATACTCCTCATGCATCCACTCTTAGTTAGTGTACGTAACCGATTTTTAACTCATTTGTAAACTAAGTGACACCATTAATTTATAAACTAATGCTTATGAATGTAATTTTTAAGATTAATGGCTAGCTAGCTAGCTAGCTTGCTAATCGTTGCAATCATTCATATGACTAATTAATTGTCTACATGTACTATTATGGTTCTGTTTTTAGTAAACATTCAATAATGTTAAATAAACTGATAATTAATAATAATAAAAAATATGTACTAGTTTCAAGTAAAAATAAGAAATGTGACCAAAATAAGCTAAATTGTTGATTCGATGTAAATTGATGAAAAATACTTACATTATCGTTCTTCCAAATGTACCCAATAAAGCTGACAAATAAGCTGCAAGAAGATCTGCTTTCCATATATATAAGATAATTGAATCTTAAAGAACTTGATTTGCTCGATCACGTACTCACTTGAAAGATTTGGAGAAAACACACACATGTGTGTGTTTCTAAAAGGTGTTGTGGGGTAGCTGAACTTTTTGATGGGGTGTGTGTGTGTGTCAATGTGTTTCCTGATTGAGCTGGAGCTTGATATCTTACTTAGTTACTTGTAATCAGCTGTTTGGTACTGTACTGCATGCATGTGAAGGTTCTGAGAGGAGAAACGTCAGTTTATTGGACCATATTTAAACTATCATCCTTTTGGAGTTAACTGTTTACGTATTTTATTTATTATTGTTAGAAAATGAAAAGTTTAAGACATATTTTATATATGTTCTTGATGTAATTTCCGAAAACTAATTATTGGAGGTTGTTCCTTGCTATGAGGACTTAAATTTTCATGTTTGGATCTAAGACATTTTCTTAGTATAATCCATAAAGAAATTGAGTTGAAATTGCTTGTTTGAAATGGGTTATGTGGGGTTTGTCCCACATTGAATTTGTAAAGGAAGGATAATAAGTTTATATAGCATCTTATGTTAGTGTTGTTTAAAACTACTAGTGTAAGTAGAATGTTTATGTCACATGATGCTATTGAATACTTTATATTTTTTAATTGCAAATTTATTTGATTTATTTATATTGATTATATTTAATATTATTATTAATATTAAATATATTGAGTAATGATTATTTAAATAATCAGACTATATATATATATATATTGTAATATTAATATTACTTAATCTGAATAATATAAGTAACAAATAAAACCCATCTTGCAAAACTCTATTTTTTTTGTAAAACTCTACATCCCACATTGAGTAGAATAAGAGAAGAGCAACTCAAGATGCCTATATATTGAGGCGTGCACATCTAATTGAAGGGATGATCTACCTTGTGTGCCTCTTGCTTGTACCTTGCATAATTAAAAAAATAAATTGCATAGGTTGTCGGGCTATATTGAAACCACGACCGCTATGAGATTTTTAGTGTTAAAATCTGACATAGATGGTATAGTGGCAAACACTATAGTTGAGTTTCGTGATGCAACATTCATTGAAAATGTGTTCCCTATGAAGACTGGTATACCTCAGGGTATTTCTGATGATGATCCCACTCGCACATCGAGTTCCATTCCTGATCATGTGGAAATGATGATAAATGTGGGGGTGGATCCTGCTAGTAGCTCTACTCCTAACGAAGTAAAGGAACCTAGAAGGAGTAAGCGTGCAAAGGTGGTCAAGGACTTTGGAAGTGATTTTATCACTTACAATGTCTTAACTTTTCAACAGGCCATGGATTCTACGGAGTCAAGGCACTGAAAAGGCGCTGTAAAGAGTGAGATCGACTCTATTGTTTCTAACGGAACATGGGAGTTGGTTGATCTCCCTCCTGGGTGTACTACTATAGGATGTAAATGGATTTTCAAAAGAAAGATGAACCCGGATGGCTCAATAGATAAGTATAGGGCTAGGCTGGTAGCTAAGGCATTGACTACTTTGACACATACTCTCCTGTTGCAAGAATGACAAGAATTCGAATGCTTATAGCATTGGCTTCCGTACATGGTCTTATCATCCATCAAATGGATGTAAAGACAACTTTTCTTCATGGTGATCTTGAAGAAGAGATTTATATGGATCAGCCTGAGGGATTTGTTGTTTCTGGCAATGAAAGGAAAGTTTGTAAGTTAGTCAAATCCATCTATGGCTTGAAACAAGCACCTAGAGACTGGCACAAGAAGTTTGATGAATGAAACTGTTTTGATTTTAGAATTTTTGGTTAATGAAAGTGATAAGTGTGTCTACTATAAGGTTAAAGGAAATGAAAAAGTGATTTTGTGTCTATATGTGGATGACATATTATTGTTTGGAACCAATATTGAGATTATTAACGAGACAAAAAGTTTCTTGAAAAGGCACTTTGAAATGAAGGATATGGGTGCTGCTAATGTGATTCTTGGTATCAAGCTGACTCAGTCAGCTGATGGAATAACCTTGTCACAATCTCATTATATAGAGAAATCTATACTTGAGAAGTATGGTTATTCAAATTGTAGAATCGCAAGCACGTCATATGATTCAAAAGTTGCTCTTGTCAAGAATAAGTCAGGAGTACCTGTGTCTCAGTTAAGGTATTCTCAGATTATTGGGAGTTTGCAATATCTTGCTAATGGTACTAGACCAGATATTTCATATTCTGTGTCTAAGTTAGCTAGATATACAAGCTGTCCAAACAAGACTCATTGGGATGCTCTTGATAGAGTGCTTAGATATCTAAAAGGCACCATACCTTGGTTTGCACTATAGGAGGTTTCCTGGAGTGCTAGAGGGATATAGTGATGCAAGTTGGATAACTAAGAAATCTAGTTCTAATGGTGTGACTGGATATGTGTTTACCCTTGCGGGTGGAGCTATATCCTGAAAGTCTGCTAGACAGACTATTGTAACTCGGTCTACTTTTGAGGCTGAGTTGTGTGCATTAGATGCCACGGGGACGGAGGCTGAATGGTTGCATGGACTTATGTCTGTGATTCCTGTAGTAAGCCAACCGCTTCCTGCTCTTGCTGTTCATTATGATAGTCGTATAACTATCGATAAGATAAACAGTAAGAAGTATAATGTAAAAACCAAAAGACATGTCCAAGTTAGACTAAAGTCTATAAGGGGTTTGGTGTTTGACAGGATCATTGCTATTGAGTTTAATGGAACTCAAGACAACCTGGCTGATCCTTTGACTAAGGGACTTGAGCATGCTGTTGTCCTTAAGTCGAGGTTG
The DNA here is from genome assembly GCA_028671895.1 of Oenanthe sinensis. Classification (NCBI taxonomy): domain Eukaryota; kingdom Viridiplantae; phylum Streptophyta; class Magnoliopsida; order Apiales; family Apiaceae; genus Oenanthe; species Oenanthe sinensis. The sequence continues at coordinate 31,150,544 of CM053796.1, forward strand.
GGGATGGGACTGACAACCCATTTTGAGTCATCAACAGCGGGAACCCAATACACCTGAGAGGAGATCCCTCGAAGTGTATTCAATGTGATAATAACAAGTTGTGAGGGTGATTCAGTAGTACCTCTACTACAATTATATAGATACTCACGTATCTGAGTCTTTCCCCTGTAAACCTCAAGAGGTATTGTAACTGCTAGTTAGCAAGAGTTTTAAGAACTCTGAATGGGGTCAAATCGTGAGACGAGATGTTGGCAGTACATCTTTGGAGATGCCCAGCTAAGCGAATGTTATTGTGTGGTCGCAATTAGAGGATATGGTTATTCCTCGAAGCATTCGACGAACAGGATCGAGACATGACCATTAACGTCTCAAAGCCGTAGATTAGCACCATAGCCTTTGACTTGTCATCGTCTATGGAGTGTGGTTACACAAAAACGGATAAAGATTCAAGGTGAAACATTCCATCTATATCCGGTAGCCATCGAAATAGAGGACTTAGGAGGGTTCAAACCTTGACGGGTACCAACTCTGAAAAATAAGTCATGAGTAGAACCTGATATGCATTTCTGTATGGATTTGTGAGGGATTGTTAGAAAATGGAAAGTTTAAGACATATTTTATATATGTTCTTGATATAATTTCCGGAAACTAACTATTGGAGGTTGTTCCTTGCTATGAGGACTTAAACTTTCATGCTTGGATCTAAGACATTTTCTTAGTGTAATTCATAAAGAAATTGAGTTGAAGTTGCTTGTTTGAAATGGGTTATGTGGGGTTTGTCCCACATTGAATTTGTAAAGGAAGGATAATAAGTTTATATAGCATCTTGTGTTAGTGTTGTTTAAAACTACTAGTGTAAGTAGAATGCTTATGTCACATGATGCTATTGAATACTTTATATTTTTTAATTGCAAATTTATTTGATTTATTTATATTGATTATATTTAATATATTTAATATTAAATATATTGAGTAAGTATTATTTAAATAATCAGATTTTATATATATATTGTAATATTAATATTACTTAATCTGAATAATATAAGTAACAAATAAAACCCATCCAAAACTTTGAGGCGTGCACATCTAATTGAAGGGATGATCTAGCTTGTGTCCTCTTGCTTGTACCTTGCATAATTAAAAAAATAAATTACATAGATTGTCGGACAAATTGAGGTGTGCCTCTAGTTTGTGTGCCTCTTGCTTGTACCTTGCATAGTTAAAAATAAATTGCATAGGTTGTCGGGAAAATTGAGGTGTGCCTCTTTCTCCTACCTCGCATATATAAAGTGCATAGGTTTTTTGGGCGAACTGAGGTGCTGGTCGCTGTTGAGTGCTACGTATCTGTGGACGAAGTACTCTGTGCTGTTTTATCCTGAAAGTGATATTGCTGCAACCCAACACAGCGTAGTGGGGCAATAATCTCTTCAAGAACAGTCAAGACTTCTTGCAAAGTTTGACGACTCAGCAGTTGTTTGGTTCTATCAGTATATGTGTAAAGCTTCTATTAGAGCTAAGAATTCTATCTTTTCTCTTGTCCTTACAGTTACTAATTTATATGTCTTGTTTTACCTTCGTGCTTTGTTTTGTTAATTGGTTTAATCTGCATGTTCTTGTTAAATTATTTATATAACTGACTTATTGTTGTGTGTAATTTTTAATTACGCCCCAACAATTATGTCCCCGTTATTGATTCTGACTACAACTACCAAAATCATAGAGTTTGATTTTCATCTTTTTCATTTGCTACGTAGGTTTCGTGTTCACTCGCATGGTTAAGAAATTGCCACAAATGCGTTTTCTTGTTTGCTCTAAATTTCTCATTTTCACATTATGTACCGATCATTGCACTCCATGAATTCCACTTCACAAGATTTGTGATCATATCCGCTTTTGCTGGATATATTCGGGAAGAGAGAATCAGCAATTAAAAAAGATCGATCTAGGTACTGACTTTGTTGGTAATAAAAAGTAATGAGACATGATACGAGGATAAACTCTGAAAATTATTTCAAAAGATTTTATAATATTCTCTTGGTCTTATTTATAATAACCTTATTTCCTATCATGTTTGTTCAAAATGGTTGTCCATATTATATTAATATAATAAATTTAGTGTTAATTTATGTAATTTTTTATCCTATTTAAAACATAATACATATTTTTAGTTATAATAAATTTATTAAATGTGATTATAAAATGATTGAATTTGATTAATGGATACTAAAAATGAGATGTAGGGAATATTTTATATTGAATATAAACTTAGACCCTTATAGACAAGTAACTAATTTGTTTATGAACTATCAACTACTGAAAACTTGTAATTGGTGAATAATACCTATTTTAGATGTGACTAATCTTCTTTTAAAGATCCTGCAGGTGTACAAAATTCAAAGAGATAATCATTATGATAAAAATTCAATTTGTCCTGAATTTTAATCAAACAGGTAGTTTCTGATTATTTATTTAGGCGTTAGATCTCGGCATCCTCTTTCTTTTCTCTCTAATAAATTTAATTGATTATACTGATGAAAAGTTAGAAATAGTGCAGGAGTTGGAGTTATAACATATCAGTAGCCAACTGACAATAAAGATCTAACTAATTTGGCTCTAGAACACATCTCCGACCTCAAAGTTTAAACCTTGTAGAAATTGTTCTAGATACTATAAAATTCTCTGATGCACTAAGAATTTCACCCATCACTATTAATAGTATATAAAATGTAATCCAATTGGAACAAACCGTTCAACCAAATTAAACATGTTGTTTAAATTCTTCTAGTCACGTTATGATGTTTCTCTTCTCTTAGCTACCAAATGACATCTTTCTTCTCATACTAAAAATTCAAATTTTGTATCTCATGACTCTATTAATCCACTTAAATTTTATGTTTCTCTGCCCCAAGTCACTTTTGACCCTAAAAATTTATTTTTCTTCTTATTTTTACTCTTTTAAATCCCACTCCACTATCTGTCTCCCTCTCTCTCCCCCTCTCAGAACTATGTATAATAACAATAAAATTAAATAATACACCTATTGGCTATAAAGGATAATTTAAGAATTATCTCTTTACTACTTTCATTTTATTTTTCCTAGGTAAAAGAAGAAACTTTAGCTGTTACCGTTATTTTTGTCTTGTTTGATTAATTTTTTTTAGTAGTGTACAGTTGCCCAATGTAGAGAATTCATTTGTAACTTCCACTGCAAATACTTCTCGTCAAGATAAATACACCCATGTTAACCCAAAAGTTGAATGGGGCTACTGCATGATTTTCCCGAAGTTAAATTAATTTCAACGTTTAAGTAGTTTTTCTAGATTTCAATATCTAAGAAAAAATTGTTGAAATTATTTATTTTAATATTTTTGAAATTATATTTATAATTGTTAAAGTTATAATATACATAAAATTTGAAATAAATATTATATGTATATCAACATTCTCAATATATTTGTTAATGTAACTTTTCAGATTTGTTCTAAATTTCACTTTTTAAAGAAAAAATATTAAAAATATTTTCTTTAATGTTTTTAACTAAATTTATCCTTGTTAAAATTATAGTATTTATAAAACTTTAAAAAAAAATCATACAATTTGGAGTTGGTATTATGAGCCTTAACATCCCTGATCCATGTAGCGTTGTGATAGTTTTTTTTGTCATTTTTATATCCATATTCACATGATTTTATTGCTAACTTGATTATGTACCATCAACTTATTAGATTTATTGTATTTTCGGTGATTATTATTTGTTATATAATTTTTTCGTCAAAAATGAATGATTAAACTAAAATAATGTATGTTTAAATAATTTAGTACTATGACTTTTTCTCTTGTCTACGGTCATAATAAATTGGACAATAGTGAAAAAGGCAAATAATTTAAATAAAAATGCAATTAGATGAGGTTAAAAAGATATATTATATACATATAAATGTTAATTACAAAACAATTAATATATACTAAATTGCTAATAAACATGAGATATGATATATGGAATAATTAAGGAGACAAATATTAATTATAAAATAATTAATATACATTAATAATATGTGATATTAATATGTAATTATTAGATAGTGGTTAAATGGTCAATTTATATAAGTAAATTATAATATATACTTATTAAATAGAGGTTAAATTGTCATTTTACATTATTAAATTTGTTCATATTTCCCTATATAATAGATAAATGAATGGTATAGATTAAAAATAATTTTAAAAATATGTGATTGATATTAGATATCATATCTCATTTTAATAAAAAATCTAATTTGAACAATTGACTGGTTATATATAATATATATAAAATATAATTTAGATATAATTTTTTTAAAAACAATTAATTAAGTTAACCAAACTATAAAATTAACATGGTAGGGGCCGGATACTGATCGTGTACAAGTAGAACTGTGTGCAATTACTACGATGCGTAATTGCGTACTACACACATATATATAATTTGGGTTTAGGAAGAATTAAAGATTTTGGTCATTTATACTAGTGAAAAGAAACGAGATTGACGCAACGTAAGAGAAAAAAGTGACACAGTTCGCATGCTAATAGAAATACGGCAAATTTTATCGTCCTTGCCTAGTAGAGTGTCAGCAATTAGGACGAGGAGTCTATACATATAACATGTTACATATGTATACAGACCCTGCAAATTAGGTTGCATGGTGATAGCTTCTGCTCCCTCGGTCTCGGAAATTTTTTCCTCTTTTAACTTTTTGTACTGTTCATTGTAAGTGATTGACTACTAATTTATACATAATTTATAAAACAAAATATAGTCATGAGTGCAGGGGCGGACTTACATATAGGATAATGGGGGGATAGGCTCCCAGTGAATTTTAACCCAATACCTTAATATATAAAGTCCAAAATAGGGTGCCCCCACTAATTAAATAGTGATACCCCAATAGTCAAACATTTATCTAGCCCAACCCATTTCATTTATATTTTTTGTTCTAATATTTAGCAAGCCCAATCCAATAAAAACCAAGTTAGCTTTAAGTCCAAAGTCTAAATCAGTGTAAAAAGAACAGAGTGGTGAACCGGGCGAACAAAAAAACAAAAAAAACCTAATATCTTAATTGAAAAAGACAAACCGTATATTTGAAAAAGACAAACCTAATATCCTAATATCTATAATATTACACATCTTTTATTAGTTCTATGTTTTTATTTATACGTTGTGCCCCCCTAAAATTTATTTCTGGGTTCGCCACTGCATGAGTGATTTTGTTTGATTCGTATTTGTGAGTACTTTAATACAGTAAAATTTTTATATTTAATACTAATACGAAATTAAAGATATTAACGATTAAAAAATGTGTATTGACAAACGCGCACGTGATTAACAGGAAAAGTAATAAGAGACGGAGGGAGTATCGATTAGTAAAAATTCATGCAGGGTTCTTTTTGTACTTGGCTATATTTTTTCATCTAATATGTGCAGGGAATGGTCGAATAGACTACAGAGTAGGATCATTAAGTTTTGATGTATTCAACGTGTAGGGAGGCTATTGCTGCCCAGCTAATTATAATTTTGCTGATAAAAAGTTATGCCCGGATACAATGTAGCACCTGCCCGTGCTTTATTGTGGGTTAACTGGGATCAGCTGCGTTGTTCTAAAAATCGGTGATTAATTAGTTTATCGAATTGATTAAATTTTCGATTATTTAATTAATTGTTTCGATTAATGCCCCATTCATTTGATTAATCCTTGTTCCGTGTCTTCACAGTCTAATTTCAATTTTCGCTTTTTATAACACTTGTTATAATATAATATAACATAATTTTAAAATTAATTATATAGTTTTCAATTGGTGGAGAATCCGGGTCAGTAATTTTAGGCCACATGGACCCGGATTCGTATAAAAATAATTTTGTTAACTTTATTCGCGATTTATAAAAACTCGAATAAACATTTTACAATAATCATTCATTGAGGATCCGGACACTTTTTCAGTTTATAGATGATTAATTAAAGCATGATATGACATAATTATTCTAAGTTGGTCTACAATTAAAGTTTGGAGAACCATTAATTGACTCACATACCTTCTCCTTCCTGTATTAATGGATGTCAAGATTAGAAATTGCTTAAGATGCAGCGTGTAGTTTCGAGTACTTGCATGATCAAATGGATTTTCAGGTAATACTCGTGGCTTCTAAAATCTAATTTGGAGGCCTGAGCGAATTCACATCTACATAATCTAATTATTATGTGTACGCGCCAGCTAATTGTTGTTGAAGCCGTTTTCAAATGCAGAAACAGAAGAATGTGTTTTCCCTCTTAAAAATGGTTGATCGTCGTATTAAATATAAGTAGTGAGAAAAGTAGGTAAAATGGTGAGACTCGTTAATATTTAATGGATATATGTGAAAAAGTGGATGAAAATAATATGTGGGAGTAATTATTATATTATAAAAAATTATTATTGTTAGAAAATTATGAAATATAAAAAATTGAGAAAGACATCCAAAAAGAAAAATAAAGTGTAAAGAAATGGTTGAAACGGAGTAGTTGAGATATTTCACCTCATTATCGACGAGTAGCACTTGCCTAAATCTTAGAAATTTGCTCTAATCTAAATTTGAGTCGCATATTAAGCCAAACGTGTTTAGTGTACAATCATCATAAAGCTTAATCTGTGCTGACAAATTAAAAGCTTACTTTAAAGGCCAACAAGAATCCTAGATAAAAACGAGTTCCTATCATAATACTGTATACACTTGCCAATGTTTTTTTTGAAAGTAGAGTTTGTGACAAACATTCTTGAACAGCTTATATGTTGTGGAGAATACCATCTTTAAGGTCTCTAGTTAGTTAATGGTCATGGATACAATATTTTATAATTGCATCCTAAGGAGCGAGCTAGCTTCCATTGCACCACCGAAATAGATTGACTAAATAAAATATGGAAAACAAATTTGCACAACTATTTAGGTGAACAATATAGCAAGACAACTATACAGTGAAATAAAATACATGTAAATTACGACACTCCTGTGAAAATTACCGAGTCCGATATGTATATTAAGTATGAGGGTAATTAACTAGTTGATTTGCTTGGTTTAAAGGGGAGAATCTGATGGCCTGGGATATGCGACAGCCTTTGCATCTGTAGTATCACCAGTACTTCGTCTACGATGCCTCTGCTGGCCGTTCGGATTTCTCTGGGTGGTTCCTGTTGTCTTCGAATTCTGAACATGCTCCAACTCTTTTACCACCTCATCCATGTGTGGCCTGAACTTTGGGTCTGTTGATATGCATCTTAATGCGATGTTGGCCGCTTTATGAGCTACATCTAAAGAATATTGGCCCTGAAGACGGTTGTCGACAATGCGGAAAACTTTACGTTTGTTAACAAGGTAAGGCTTAGCCCACTCCACTAGATTATGCTCTCCGGATGGCCTATTTTTGTCAATAGCCCGTCGGCCAGTTATCATCTCAAGAAGTACCACGCCAAAACTATATACATCACTTCTAGCAGTCAAATGACCTAGAACAAAATTTAAGACTTAAGAGTGAGTATCGTTATCTGGGAACATATAGTCTTAGAAGGTTGACTAAACCAATAAGAATTTTTTAATTATAATATTGTACCAGTGGCCAAATATTCAGGGGCTGCATATCCGTAAGTTCCCATCACCCTGGTAGAGACATGGCTTTCATCACCTATTGGCCCATCCTTGGCCAATCCAAAGTCGGAAAGTTTTGCATTGTAGTCCTGTTATTATATTAGTAGAATAAAACTGTTATCAGAACCGTAATGACTAAAGATTTCTAGTACAGAACATGAAAAAGAAAAAGTTCAAAAAATATATATTTTAGCCAATTCAAATGCCACATACCGAATCAAGTAATATGTTAGCAGTTTTGAAGTCCCGATATATCACTTTCGTTTTTGCACTGTGAAGAAAAGCAAGCCCCTTTGCAGCACCAAGAGCAACCTTCATACGAAGATTCCAAGATAGAGGTTGGAAATATGACCCTCCTGTCAACAAATACTCCCAGTCATTCATAAATGCTTTGGTCCCATTCAGCAAAAAAAAAAGAAGCAGCTTTGGTTCCTTCATCTAAGTAGGGAGGGGATAAACAGGGATGCCTGCACCCTCATCTAAGTAGGAAGGGGATAAACAGGGATGCCTGCACCCTCAGGCCTCAGGAACCAGGTATATAATACTTGTTAATTTTAGTATGCATAATTTAGGTTTAATTTAGATCTGTTATCTTTTTACTCTCAAAAATTTGAAGGGATGACTTTATATAGATACATTTGCATGTAAATTATGTGTTTAGAGTAAATTATTATTTAATATAGAACATTAAATCTATTATATGGTAATATATAACTTGCAATATTCAAAAAAATATATTAACAAAATCAATTTTATTTTCTTTATAGTTCATCAAAATTCACACCCCCATCCGTCCCTGGGGTCATTATAAATATGCAATTGGGAAATAAGAACTCACTCCTGAACAAATGATTTTCTAAGCTGCCTCGGGGCATGAATTCATACACCAAAAGACGATGTTCATCCTCCAAGCAATATCCAATCAGTTTCACAAGGTGAGGATTATAGAGCTGCCCCAAATAGTTCACTTCTGCCTACATGACCAGAAAAATAAAAAATATTAATTCACATTAAAGAATTAAACAAACTCAATTCAGACCAATATATAGAAAATCTAGGATGACAGAATTGAGTATTTTCAATATATATCTAGACTATCTTCGTAAAGGAGAAAGTAGCAACTGAGCGTATCTGTAGTTAACTGTAAGTCAGCAACTCACCAGCCACTCCTTGTGCCCTTGAAAACTTTCTTGATTAAGCTTCTTCACAGCAATGACTAAGCCGGTCCCGGGTTTTGTAGCCAAAAGAGATTGCTCGTCGATCCAACCCTTAAAAACTGCGCCAAAGCCTCCTTCTCCTAGCACACTATCAGGCCGAAAGTTCCTAGTTGCATTTTTGAGATCTGCGAAACTGAAGCTCTTTAAATTAGAAGATTGTAAAATTTCATCCTCGCTCCTTGGTGTTGGTGGCACTGATATAGATGAAAGCTTGATGCTTGAACTGTTCAGTCCATTTCCATCTGAGCTAACTCTTCTTGAATTCAAGCCTGAAAGTTAGTGTCATGTCTACATAAGACCTTCATTCTTAAATAGAACAAAAAAAAAACAAGTCCTGGATACTATATTCATGCAAACTAGCCGCATACTAATTTGTATTATTATTAATATAAAAGTTTTTATTTAGTATACAATTTTGTCAAAAGCTAACTCGTCCGTCTCAACAACTCTTTTCAATTTTACCAACTCTTATAGGTGATCAATAACACGTCAAAAATGTTGTGCGCTTGAATAGTTTTTACGATATTAAAAAGACCTTTTTAAGTTGTTAATATTTGAATAGTTAATTTAAAAACATAAAACATGTACATTGTTACGTGCTTATGAGTTCAATATTCATCAAATATCGTAAAAACTATTTAATGGTGTAACAGTTATGATAGATAGATAGATAGAATATATCTAGCGAGAAAGAATATATCAAGTAGATAAAATAATACATTTCAAAAAATATATCCAAAATCTACCACTTATTATATTTTATTTATAAGCGATCTATAGATATACATGTAAAGATTATAACCGGTCTAGAGATACATGTGTAAGAACTAGTATTAAATTTTTTCAGTGATTTCGAAATCCATATATTGACTTTTAACTAAATAAGGTGTCATACAATTGAACGTAAAAGTAGTGTTGGAAACAAATTTTCCAACTCCACAACCAAAATAAGATAATACCCCAACGTCCAACGCCCAACGCTCACCTGGTCACCTACTAATTTTCAAATTATTAATTAAGAAAAAAATTAAATGATAATGTATTGTGTGATCCATCTAATGAATTGAATCATCATGAGCTTGCAAGGAAGGAATACCATCGCGCGCGCACACATTTATGTGGTTCATATTAAGCCATTAAGGTTTGGTAAACCCATAAAAGATTGATGACAGCATTAATAAAGTACAACTGTAACAAAGAAGAGCTATACCCTTGGTTGGGACCAAGGAAACCATTGAGGGGAACTATACAAAATGATTGAGTAAAAGATTCAACATATTGAATTTTGTTTAGCCATAGTAATTGTGTTGAATACATAATATGATCCAATTAAGCTCTATTAACACCTTTCAGTTTTAGATGCGCAATAACTTAACATGGTATCAAAGGTTAACATCATGTTTATATTTAAGAACTTATATTTGATGAACACCCTTGATACGATTATAAAAAACATACACATGAAACTGTAAATAAGTATTGATCAAATTATACAAAAAAATGATGTTCCAACTTTTTACTACAATTAACAAAACAGAGAATGGTACAAGTAGAATAGTAGTACCTGTGTGATATGGGCTCCCATCTTTGATTCGAGAACTTAAGCAAATTCCCATTTGAAACAAAACCAAGGAAATGAAAACTCTTATCTCCTTCCTTTTAATACCTGCACATGAAAATAATGGATTACTAGTGTTCACTAGCCTGCCAAAAATAGATCTGGGTGTGAAAAGAACACACACACACACACACTAAAAAGTTCAATATCTTTCTTGCAAGAACCATGTTCTGTTCATTACCAAACACAAAAGCCAAAACTCAACAAATTATTGTGTTTACACACACAGACACTAAAAGGTCCAGTCTTTTCCCTGCAAGAACACACACACTAAAAGGTCCAGTCTTTTCCCTGCAAGAACACACACCATACATACACACACAAACACACTAAAAAGTCCAATATTTTTCCTGCAAGAACACACAACATGCATATATATATACACACACATGATAGTACAAAGAATAGGATTTAGCATATACACAGTACAGAATCTAGAGAGAAATGATTCACCTTTTTTATCTGAAATTCAACAGGACCCAAAGAGAGTAAGAGAAGTATAGAATAGTTTCATTAGTAATTTTTAGCTAGCTAGAGAGATTTTAAATATCAGAGAGAGAGAGAGAGAGATGGTAGCAGTAATTTGATCAGTGGATTGTAGATATTGGAGGTATAAAGAGAGGGGGAGGGATGGGATGTGCTGCTGAATTTTTTAACTACCACTGTAGTATTTATTATTATCACAAAGTGTATCTGCAACTAGCTTATAACATAAATAGTTATATTTATTTAGTGTATAATGTTGCCAAATAATAATGGACGGTGGAAATTGGAATTGGATTTTTAAAGGATCAGTCTACAAAGAAAAAAAAACGATTTACGAGTTTGCCTGTTGAATTTTTTTATCAAATTTATTTATAAACTATTTTAAATCGAATTGATTTTATTCGTAATTATAAAATAAATCATAAATTTATGTTTAAATTTGATTCATTTATAAATCGAATCAAACTCAGACTGAAAACCAAAATATATTAACCAAAAAAAATAACACAAACACTAGTCTACTATATAAGTAGGTAAATTAGAGTTTCTATCATGTCGAATAGAATTAAAGTATTTCCAAGAAAAATATTTATAATAAAAAGTCAAAATAATAATATATAATAATGATAAATTATTAAAAAAGAATAGTACATGAAAAATATACGATACGTGATATAATACAACATAAATTTATTTGATATCAAATTTGAGTTTAAATATCTGATACACAAAAGATACAAAATACACCCTGTATAAAATATTAAAATTACACCAAACACGGAAACGACAGTCCCCTCAAAATATACTATATTAGTTTTTGACCTTTGCCATGCATTAAGACTTACGACTACAGTTCATATTCTGACCAAACTAAAGTTCATATGTACACGAAAAGAGAGAAGATAAAAAGGGTGGAAGAAAAGTGAGCGGTGGGGGCTGTCCCGCTCAAGTAATCAAGTGGAACCTTTTCTTTTGGGGAGAGAAAAGGAAAAATGGGACAATTTGTTATTGGCCGCTGATTGAATTCCATTCACCTACCATATATATAATCTTATTAATTGTGTGTGCGCGCGCCATATATTCTGGGTTTTTATATATGGGTTTAGGTTGAATTACTAACTCAAGTAGGTGAGGAATCAATAATAAGTATAATTATAAAATAAATTACATAACACAAAAATTAGGGTCGTAAATAAACCGAGCTGATCGTTAGGCTCGACTCGACTCGTTTAGTAATCAAGCTTGAACTCGAATAAGAAAAAATACTCGTTAAGCTTAACGAGTCGATCTGAATTATGTAAGTAACCGACTCGAGTTTGACTTGGGCTCGACTCGACTCGTTAAGCAATATATATATATAAATTTGCAAAAATAATAAAATATATATGAATCCTGCATTACTAAATCGTGTGTAATTGTGTTAATGTAAGTGTAAGTGTAAGACACTTGCATTTAAGATTTTATTTATATTTGAGCCTCATTTGGTCCGTTAAAAACAAGTCCAAAACAAAAAAATAATAATTAATCAACTCGAACTCGACTCGAGTTCGATCTGACTCGAAAAGTTCGTGAACAACTCGAACTCGACTCGGTTCTTAACGAACTCGAGTTCGAACAACAAAATCTGATCGTTAAGAGAATCGAGTTCGGCTCGACTCGTTAAGAAAAAACTCAAACTTGTTAAGAAAAAACTCAACTCGACTCGACTCGATTAGTTTACAGTCCTACAAAAAACAATCATAAAACAAAAAAAAAATATATAAAATATTAAAAATATAGAACATAAAATTACATAACAATATTCAGCATTAGTGTTTTATAATTTGTGTTCTATATTTTGTATATTATTATATAATTTTTTTTGTTTGTTTTGCAATTATTTTTGGTGTTCTTTGTTTTTTTTTTGTTTTGTAATCTTCTATATTTATTTATTAATCAAATTCTTATAAAATAGAAATTGGTTCCTCGGTTATCAAATAAGTAGTTCATCGCTGAGTCTTACTCTTTATATATGATATAAAATATTAGTTTTAAGTGATTTAAAGTGTTTATTTTTAATATTCATATTTTATTTATTTTTTATTATTAAAAATAGGGGATTTCTTTTTAATAACATCGTATAACAAACGCTTTTTTGACAAATTTAAAGCAGTCTCCATTAATAACTTGAAAAGGGCTCGGCTTAGACAAACCCTTAACCGACCATGCAACCTAGTTGAAAAACAAATAAATGAGCTAAATAATTAACCGATTTGTTTCCAGATCGCTTAACAAGATGAATACAAATATTCTTGAAATTAAAAATGAAATCAATGGCATCACAAGCAATCCAAATTACACCAACATCCCTGAAAACAGTAGCATCATAATTGAATTTCACATAATAAAAATCATTTTTAGCCCAGTGTTCATAACTTTCAGTAGTTGCACCAACTGAAATTGGAGGAATATATACCACTATATGATGAACAATCTTTGATTGTGAAAGGTGAGATTTTGCAATATTCACCACTGACCGAATTTCGATATGAGTTTTCTAGACCCCCCAATACACCATGTAAATCATTCTCAATAAAATCAACATCGAAATTAAACTCGTACAAAGAGATACAACAAACATCAAGACACAAAGCGATACAAAAATTCGAAAAATCAAAGATCTCGGAATGACATCAAATTTTGATATGATGTTAAGCAGGATATTTTGAATCTAAAAATGTATTTTATTTGATATTTCGAGTTCTATATAAACGAATAGAAGAATTCAAATGAGTTTTTTGAGATTTTTGGAACAAAAACTCGAGAGAAGAGAGGATGGAGGGACGAAAATGTATTTGTGAACAGGGATAAAGGCTTAACTAATGAAAGACAGAGTAGATCTGAAGAAAGGAAGGGGCGGCTAGCTAGAGTTTTTAGAGCATGTCCAAAAGGTTCCTTAAATGATGTCCTCAGTTAAAATTTAAGGAAATTGAAAGAAAAAAAAGGTTGTTCCAATATTGTCCTAGTGATTCCTTAAATCACTAGAACACCATCTTCATTCCTTATTTTTAAGAACCATTCTCTTTGTCCTAACTAATATTTTATTATAAATTATTATAAACACTCTCTTTCTCTATAATATATTGCTCCATCTGTTTCAAAATATCTGTCTCTTCATTTTTGGCACATAGTTTAAGGTATTTTGACCACATAGTTAGAAGTGTTATTTTTAAAAATTACTTTTTGTGAATAATAATATTAAATAAATACTTTTATTCACAAAAAGAAATTTGTAAAAATAACATTTCTAGCTATACAGTCAAAACACCTTAAGATGTGTGCCAAAAAGTCAAGAAGCATATATTCAAGAACGGATGGAGTATACTTTAATAATGAATGATACTTTTAATAATAAAATATGAAATATGAAATGAGGTTAAAGAACATTGTTGGAGATGAAATTAGTTATCCATGTCCTATGTCCTAAGTTACTGTAAACTAGTTTTTTTATATTATATTTAAGAAATGAGTTAGAAAATTGTTGGACTTGCTTTTAGCGACAGAAGGGGAGGTGGACTCTTGTGAGAATCTCCTGGAGTCTTTACTTTTTAGTTAAACTTGATTTTTTTTACATACTTTTTTTCATTGATGTCATTACATTTGTGCTCTTATATATAGTAAACTTATAAAATACGTTTTTTTACCAATAATGTCATTCCATTAATAAAATGTTATGTAAAATGTTAAAATAGTATTTTATATTAGATTTTTTTTCTAGTATCATTGTAAAATTGATTTTTTTTCACTAATGTCATCACCTTTCTTATTCTTATACGCGATATCTTTCGGACATAAAATATTAGTATAATATTTTTTCTAATTGAAAAAAGGGACACAAATACAATGATGTTAAATTTTTTTTTATTGCGAATAAACCTGATAATGAGGGTTGAGTGCATATCATCGTCGTACTCGTGTTCCTTTTTTCAACTAAAAAAATATTAAAATGATATTTAATGTTTAAAGAGTACACATATAGGAGTGAACAAATGTGATGGCGTCGATAAGAAAAATCAATTATATAATGACTTTGAAGGAAAAAAAATTAGATATAAAATAATATTTTAACATTTTATTAACAGAATGACATTACGGATAAGAAACATAATTTATAAGGACACCGTATGTATGATGGTAAAAATATAAAGAAATAGAGAAATAAAGATATTTTTGTTAAGAATCATTTAGTTTGATGATAACATTAGTCTCAGAATCATAAATTTGATGCTAACTATTGTAACTAATTAAATGAATATGAGAGTTATAAATATTCATTGATTAGATAGTTATTTATCAGTTAAAGACAATTGTAATCAACTGATAAATTGATTTGTAGTAGTTGATCTAGAACACTTTGTATTATCATTTGATTGTACCAATTGATGAATATGTAATGAATTAATCAACTATATTTATTGATAGCTCGTCAACGGATATGAAGGATGGTTGACCAAGTGTAAATATTCTAAATCAGAATTATCATGTATATATATATATATTAATTTTTTGACATGCATGTTTAGGAGTAAAAAATACATATATATATTTAACAAAAAATAAAAAAATTATATCAAATAAAAATTTAGAATTTAAATTTTTATGTGATATAAAAATTAAAAGCTAATATTAATTATAGTTATGTGGCTTTTACTTCTAAGTATATGTGTCAAAAAGTCAAAAAACTAATCCCCTTATATATATATATATATTTGTTTGATTTTTCTGCACGTAATTTAAAGTACTTTACTACACACATCTAAAAGTGTTTTGACTGTATAGTTAAAATAATTATTTTTAAAAATTTCCTTTTGTATATTTTAGTATAAGCTATATATTTTATTCAGAATTTTTTTTATAAAAATAATTATTTTAACTATACAGTCAAAACACTTTTAGATGTGTGTAGTAAAGTTAAACGTGAAATATAAAACACACATTGAGTATTATTTAGGAAAAGAGGGAATATGATTATTTTTAAAAAGTGCACTCATACATGATTAGATGGTGATTACTGGTTACCAAAACACATTTAGAGTAGAAAGGTTATGGAAACTATAATTTTTAGTAGTATAGACTAACCAAACATTGGGGTTGTTTCGCTGACCATCTTTCTGAAAATAAATAATTTATTTTTTATTTTGAAAATAAGATTTAATCTTAAAATTTTAAATAAAATGCTAATATTTTAAAAAAATATAAAAATACGTTTTAACTTATTACTTATTTTAAAAAATCCCAAACCGTCCATTATTGCTTCCAACCCCGCAACCATAAGCCACTAGTTTCACTCCACCAACAAATCAAGATAGATTTGTTTTGCTAATACACCAAGCCGACCATTAATAATAGTACTAACCATTTTAGTGAACAACTCCAAATTTTCACTTTATGGTAGATAAAAAATGTCTTTGTAGCCACAACTGTTTAACACTACTATCCCTCACGACTTAGGTTTTATTCAATGCACGTAAATGCATAATTTGGAAGTCAAAGGTCGATATTTGAGTTAGTATCTAATTAAAATTTTGATGTAGAACAAATGTCACGGTAGTATACAAAATTGTTTCTAAAAAAATATATCCAAAGAATATCAGTCATTAGATAGAAAATAGAAGGTCACATAATGGACATTTTTGTCAAAATCACATATATAGCATAAGGTCAGGTATGTGTTAATTTCTGCCATTAATTTTGTTTTTGAACCAGTATGTATAATTGGGGGTTAAATGTCATATTTATAATCAAACTCGCATTCATTTTATAAGTGAGTTCAAAAAACTCGTATTTACATAACTTAAGTAATTAAAACTTGCATTTAGGTAACTGTCGTTAACCAATTTAAAATGCTTCTTAAAATGCGTGTCATACACTCACTCAAAAATGTTAATAATCAAAAGCACGGAGGGAGTACATGATTCAAATTTTAGAATAAACGGATAATCAAATCAAGGCTTCATCTGTTTTACGGAATTTTTTAACAGTTTAAGATCCGTAAAATTAAATTTAAATATTTTTATTAGGTTACTTTCTCCGTTAAACTAACTTTATACATTGTTCGTCCCAAATTTTTTATCTTAACGTTTTGTGACTAAATTAATCAATTTTTGACTATAATTAAATATAAAAATGATTCTCAAATATTACATGACATTTTTTAATTGTCGGTAATTTTGTTAAATATACTAGGTCCCATTATTCACATAAATCCCAATAATTAAAACTTTTAAATTAATATCCTATTGTCACATTATTTAAAAATAATTTATATATTTATATATGTAATATTACTCAAAATATAATATCTTGCATTATTGAAATTATAATAATAACGAGTAAGTAATAATTAATGGAGTCGTTATTTTCTACATATTGGTATGAACATGTTATACTTTCATACGAGTAAGAACCAAGAAATATTATTAGTCATTAGTCAAAACTCAAAAGGTTTGGCAAGCTGCCGGTTTATTAACGGGCATTATCATATTACGGATTGTATTTATACTTTCGCAATCTACTGGACAAATAATATTATATCATCTATACTATATTATTAAAGACGAAAGATTAAAAGTTTTGGTCGTCAGTTGGTTTGGTACTAGGTGAACCATAGAAAAGATTTTGATCGTCCAATTTTATTAAACCATATAAACAATCTTGACCGTCCAATTTTAATAAAATATAATTTTAAAAAAAATATAGTCATACATACAATTCTAACACCAGTAGTCCTCCTTTTATGCAAACAATTCATAAACATTATAATTCTAAAAAATATAAACATTACTTTTATATAAGAAATATAATTCCGTTGATATGATAATATTATATTATATTTAAATTATTTTTTTATTTTTTATTTTACGAATCTCACTTATCCTATAATTTTAATTTAATATATCATTAAAATTTATGATAACATTGAAAGTTTGGTAGTCGGTCGATATTTGGGTCGGATAATTGATTAATTATTGGGCCTAATTTTAAAATATTAATCTTCTAACTAAAATACAATCTCATATTAATCTTCTAACTAAAATATCTCACATTAATCTCCTAAGTAAAATATATCTCTATACAAAACAAATAAAAATTATCCTATTAAAATATAAATACAAATAAATTATATAAAAACATATGCATATAATATTAAATAAAATTTAAATTATTATTATACAAATACAAATAAATTCAAATCATTAAAAAATATTAAAATAAAAATATTAAAAAACTAAAAAAATTCATCCGTGCATCGCACGGGATACAAGCTAATATATATAATTGGAACGAGGAAGATAATATGTTATGGTCATCAGGAGTAATAATATAAATTCCTAAATATTATTAATTATTTAATTAATTGATTCATGTTCGATTCTCTGTGACTACAAAGATTAATTTAATAATATTTTTAAATTTATTTATTAATAAAATGATTAAGTTTCGATTATCAACCAATATCAATAATTAACTTAATATCTAAAAGAAATTATATTAAAAATAAATAAATATAAATCTTCAAAATTTAAAATTTTAATTATAAAACTATTATTAAAAATAAAACACATGCATTGATGCATGTGACTCTGTCTTTTCTATCTTTTCGCAGTTCTATCGTTTCGCAGACCAAGGGACCAAAATCATATTATAAATGGGAGCTTTAAAACCTTTTCTATTATAAAAATGTTTAGACTTCATAATCATATCCCGTTAAAAAAAATCGCAAGTGCTAGTTGCTGGGTTTACCCCTCGGTATATATTTATCTTATTAATTTATGTAATTTTATTAGTATTCGAAATACTTTAAATTATGTTTAAAATTAGATCCTTGGTATACATTTAAATATATATTAAATCATGCATGTGTCATTTTAAAATAATTTTTAGATTCATTTTAAAACTCCAAATATGGTTTAAAATGTCAGAATTTCCAATATACAGACATATAAATTTGTATATTTTAAAAAAGCTTTATAAATTTATCTTTTTCAGTGTATATAAAAAATTAAAGTGATAGTAATTGTTATGGGACAAAATGAACCGTGACAAATGATTCCTTCAATTCATGATTAGTGTATATAGAAAAAGAAAAGTCTTTTTATGCTTCACGTGTAAGTTTGTCACAAAGTTTTGTGAATTTAATGAATTTTGACTGGAGACAGCATTACACCCCTTCTTTTCATGATATCTTTCTTTTTCTTTTCAAAAATTAAAAAATTATATATTTAGGAAATTCATTAAATAAATTACAGATTTTATTATTTAAACTTCAATTTTTATTTTTAGATATATATTACATAATTATTTATAATTTTTCTTTAACCTCCTCCAATAATTTTTAAATATATTTAGAAAAATGATAAATAAATTACATAACCACGTACTATGGATATTTATATAATTTACATGCCAAAAATAATAAAAGATGAATTTTAAATAATAAAATGTGAAACTCATTTTATTAAATTCCAGTATTTAAATTGTATGTATATTTTCTTTCCACCGCATTTTGGGCTATCGTGTATGAATGCAAGCCTGCAAGCTTATGCCGCTGGAGCGGCAGGCTGTTGAATGGATTTTCTAGTAAATGACTTCCAGTTTAGGTATTTTCAAATGAGTCAAACTGTTCGTATAAATTAATCAAGGCCATATCTCGTGATTGTGTTTGGTCAGGACAAATATTTTGGAAAGTAATAAAATGAAATTTATACTACTCCTTCGGTCCCACATCTTCATTTTCTAACACATATCCCTCTTACTTCCATTATTTCTCCCAATTTTGTAAGCAATGAAATATGGGGTTGGATCTACAATAATCGTTTGCTGAATAATAGTTAATAAATTATTTCTTAATTGTTATAAGGAGAAACTAGTATAACAGTAATAATAGAGGTTTGCTGGAATCACGGAGCAAAATATGATGATTTTGCTGATGAACTTGATGAAGAACACGAAAAACACGAAGAACATGGAGGAAAATGATGGATTTTGATAGTTGATCTTGCTGTTGATTCGTTAGAAGACCAGATAAAATGCATGCTCTCTTGCTGCCAACTGTCGATTCAACTGAAACAAGAGTTCAGATTGAACTCTTTATGAGAATAAGAAAGTGAAACGATTCTAAGGCGGGTGGGCTAGTGTTGTGACCTCACGCTAGGCCAAGTCCCTTGGAATATTTCTTCTTGTTCTAACGAAGCAAACTCAACACGGGCCATGCATGCTAAGTTAACCCAATTATGATATGTGCTTGTCAGTAATGATATTGGACATGTATAGGACCCATATCCGAATATTGAGCATAATACTAACCATTGGATCATCAAGTGAATGGCTAAGATTAAAAAAAAAATTGAACAAATCTCTCTTAATAACCGAGACTTGTCCTATCCCTGCACCTAACACCCTTGAAAATTTTGAAACACCACCATATCCAACACCCTAATTTTAGCCTAAAATTCGAATTTGATACCCTAATTTTGAATTCCAAACCTTAATTTCATCAAAATTTCGAATTGCAAACATGGTATACATACATGCACGACACACACAAAACCAGTGAAGAACATATATTTATTATACATAAACGATTGATACAGTTATATATACATAAAATGATGGATACATGACGAAGTAACACACCTTACAATCAAACAACTTGTAAATCGATGCAAACTAGATGAAGAGTTGAGGAATCGCCTCAAAATCGCCCCTAAAATCGTATCAGAATCACCCCTTATCACTTCTAATTGTTGCTTCTTCAACTTGGGTGATTTGTTTGTTATGAAGCCTCGTCGAATCTCGCTTATTAACCGAGGCTCGTCTAGCGGGATTCGCTTAATAACCGAGACTCGGTTCTTTTTTTATTTAATCTGAGCCGTTCAATTGATGATCCAATAACTATAAAATGATTTGTTAAAACTCGGCTATAAAATGAGTAGTTAAGGATCCGACCCCATGAAATATTGGCCCCATCTGTTTCCCATTATAACTAATTTTGAGAAAGTCCAATGCAATGCTATTGTAGATGTTATTTCTATAATATAACATCAATTATAGAATATAGCCCTCCAATGCAATGCTATAAGAGATGCTAAAATAAAAATTTTTTATACTTGGTTATATATTTAGAAAATATAGAATCAAATATAGATGTAGCTATAATTGACACATAAACATGCAAATGGGAAATTGGAAATTGGAGAGAAATGAATATAAAACCACATATTTTAGTAAATTCAATGTTATATTTTATATTGTTGATTGAAAAGTTATTTAATTTTATATTTATTAGTTCTATTTTAAAATCATGCATTGAAAAATGAAATATATTTTAGCACTAAAGTATATTTTTTAATTTCATATTATATCAATCATTTTAACATTAACATCGGTCTTGCTCTTATAAGTCCAAAAATAATGAGAGAAGCCAAACGTACCGTTGCTTTTTTAATAACAACTGAAAAGACTTCCATTGCAAGGGAAAAAGGGGATTGAGGTTTTCCTATCAAATCAATTGATAATTTTACCATCGAATTTAGCTTTTGGTTGTGCACATTCAATGCAGAGGTGCAAATGAAGAACTCAATCCCTTATAGTGCAAAGGCTTGCCTAACTTTCCCATTCATTTTTCACCTGTAGTGCACGGAAATTACTTGTATGAATAATTGGTTGTCACCAACTGTTTGTGTCAATGCCTGAATCATACTCTCTACTTTTTTTTTATTTTTCATAATTTGTATTAACTGCTTCACTCTCCTTGCATTATTTATATTTGTCTCCTAAAACATATTATTAAGGTTAAATAGTTGGATTTTTTTGCACAACATTACTTGTGAGCGACTAATGATAAATTTATATGAAAGATGACCTAAAAGGTTTGATTACTTGCACTCTCTTTGATTCTTCAAAACTCTTTCAGAACACACACACACACACAATTATTGTTTAGGTAGATATAATTCACTTGCCGTTGTTATACAATGGCTTCCTGCGGACACCCTTAACAAAATACACACTATTATTTAGTGAAGAATAATATTTACAAACATTGTTATCCACCTGTCTGATAACGTGCCATTTTCTTCCTCGTATTTTGATTTTCAGATATTTACTTTATATTCAGTACAAAGGTGCCAACGAACCCGGATGCTATTGTGAAGAATACCCCAGATTGCAAGAGGCAAGAGCAGATATACAAACATGTGATGTCCGCCTTAAAACATGTTTTACACGGCACAACACGACATAAATATTTCCTAGATCAACTTCAACTTATGTGAATCCTGCTCTGAGTTACAAATAGTATGAATGTTTCCCATTGTTAGTCTTGATTTCTAGGGACATTACATTCTCGAATAGAACCCAAAGACAAGATGAAAGGATCTGCTTATTAGTGTATCGTTTTCGCCTTTTAGGTAAACCAGAATATTATCTAGACAGTGGGATAGATATTTTTGAAATGAACTATTGTACTGTTATTCGAATTTGTACTACCTTGGAGTGCCACCTGTGTTTGTGTAGATTGTATTTGTTCAGATGGGTGATGATTGTAGGTATGTGTATGGCTAATGGTTTTGGAAGCTGGAATTCAGGAACCACGAAGGTAACCCAATGTGCATTCATCTTCCTAACAACAAAGAAGAATTCGCGGATGAGGTGAATCTTCTTCCATAGACACTGGCTGCATAACAAAACAAGGTATCTGTTGTTTTCTTTAAAAGGTAAATCATAAATGCTTGTGAAATCTTTATCTTTTGTTATTGGATTCATTGATTTCTTTTTGGTGATGAGACTCTGGAGTTATCTTACTTTGTAAAGCATGATTTCCTTTGTCACTTTCTTGAAGAGGTTATGACGAAGGACATAATTTGGAACAATGAATATATGAAACGAAAATAATAACAAAGATAGAACTAGGGTGACTCAACCGCAGAAGAACTCTACCCCTAGGGTTTGCGGTTGGATTCCCGACCGCAGAAGTGAGAAAATCTATGGATTGCAACCCATGAAAGGGACTCCTTAAAATATTCATAGTAATCAATTTTTTTATGATATGTGGGGATCACAATAGATATAGGGGGAATAAAATCCTAATAACACAGCATATTGGACTAAGGCCCGGTAACAATTAGGCATGTAATAGATTGCCTAGCACATATCTCATGAACTACTAGCCCCATATAAAAAAAATGAATGGATACACTGATTTCCACACACGAAATAAGATTAAACTATATACTAATAAGTTTAAAATCCCCCTTTTGTAATCACTTCCAGTCCTCTTCTGGTTAGCTGGACTGCATGGCCAGCAGTGCTGCTGGAATCGATAATCCTTGATGGTGCTCGGCAGTTTTTTTAGCCTATAAAAGAGTAATGTATTTTTATTTTAGATCTTTTGGTACTACTGGATGAAAGAATGAAACTAAAGGTTGAAACAGAAATTACAAATACACCCCCCCACAGAGACAAACTTGCAACCCTGTAAACTGGTTCTGACAGCAAAATCCATGTCCTCTACTGTAGTTTGCTCTTTCCATCCACCTGCATCCCTAGTTGCTTGAATCCTCCACACACAGGCAGTACCTACGAACATAATTAAGAATTTTATCACAGTAGTTTTGTAGAGTTGTTCTTATTTGCTAGATGCTTATATTAATTCATATTGGGGGTTTTGGTTTACCATTGAATCCAAAAAATTCACATGTTGAGGAGCCTATTTCTTGCTCAACAAAGAAGTGATAGTTATGTGACATCTCTTGGAGCCGAGTCATGAGACATTCATCCCCATTTACTAAGGGAAACAATTATTAGGTTATAATCTGAGAAACAAGAAAAAGTTAAAAGCCTTGATAATTTCAGACATATTATATTTTTGTGTGGAAGCCTAGGCGAACAAATATAACCATCTAACCAATTTCTCATATCAATATATTTGTACTCTACAATCTAGTCTCCACAACACCAGTGTTTCATCGAACCAGTTAAGTAATTTAGGAGTTAAATACGAGCATATTAGAGTTTCATAGGTCTTACCAAACTTCCATCCGGCCCGAACCATACCCAGTTCCTTGTTATCAATAAGATACATAATAGTTTTTTTAAGAAAATCTTTCTCAGGCTGAATATCGGCATCAATTATCACCACGTATTCACAATCATTGACATACTGCTTCCGTAACCCTTCCCACAGAGCTCCTGCTTTATAGCCATTTTTGTTGGCTCTATTTTCATACTTAATAATCACGCCTTGATTTCGCCATTTATTGCACTCCGCCTTTACATTTTTCTGCATATGAACATTAGATTATCCAACTTTTTTTTAATTAGTATAGTTTCAGAATTAGTTTAATTTAGTTGAATTAAGTACCATTAGTGTTTTGTTATTTGAATCATCAAGGACTTGAACAATAAATTGCCCCGGTGGCCATTAAAGTGCACAAACAGCTCCAATTGAGACTTTCGGATGTTCGCCATTCCGCTTCATTTTTTTCTCCCTCGGCATCCAGCTTGTATTTCGAGTCTATCTTTTTCCCCAATGCTTTTACATATGATATTGCGGATTTCATGTAAAGGCGTCCAGTAATAAACCTGATAAACACAAGCACACATGCAAGAAGTGCAAAATATAAGAATGTCACAATTAGTGGTACTTGTAGTAGTTTGTTCCAAGCATCACTAAGGCTCACTGTTATCTCAGGCTCTTGAAAGACTAAAATTCTCATATTTGTGAGATGTGGTGGAAAATAAACTGAAGTTCAAAATAACAAAGAAGAAAGATGATGCTTTTTATAGATGTAGGCAAGGGATAACTATGAAGTGCATCAGATGGATGCTGTGCTTTTGTGTTTACGTAGTATATGCTTAACATAGGAAAGCTTTAACTTAAAGATGAGGATAGCTGGGCTTTAGTTGGAAGTATACGGCAAGAGGAGTGAACGACTGAAATTAAAGTCTTTGTTTTCAAGGACACCCAGAGACAAGTAATGAAGCTGCAATGTGGCAACCTGCTAGCTGGAATTCTGGCATTTACTACCGGCAATAAAAAGATGTCTTGAAATTGTTGATATAAAGTATTCCTATTCCTATTTATCTCCATGTTAGTATACGCGTTACTGCAGTAAAGTCTTTTTACTCTTTTTAATACCTGCAATTCACATGAAAGCTATATATGAGTTACATACTTGCATAAAACTAATGTTAATGTGTAATTAAACAAAATAAAATATAAGATATGACATATCATCCAGTCATAAATAAACATTATAATAGAATGAAATTAAATACATGTAAAACAGTTTCCAATGCATTTGCGCCCACCCTCCGATTCCCTTTTTCGCCGTTTAACAGCAAGAAATTAAGATAATAAAAAGATACAAATAAAGAATATACGAGATTATGATCTATTTATGTATAGTAATGATATATACAATATTCTACTGTGAGAATTAGACATTATAGTCTATTATAATTTATTATCTTAAAATTTATAATCATTCAGTGGTTTTACAAAGGCTTGAAACACACCTTATTAAAAGCAACTATAATTGATAAAATTCAGAGAGCAGCAATCTGTTTTTCAAGTTGATAATTTAATTTTATTCTTTTGCTAATTGTAATTAGTACATGCTAAAATTTATAACTTATGATATAGAGTTGCAATATACATAATCTGTCCACTTTAGGTGGCTTGGTTTCTGTAGGTTATAGTGATAGAAAGAAAAAAATCAAAATACTGGCGGCTTCAACTCCGGATATTCCATCAGAACCTAATACCTTACAAGCATAAACAAGATAACGTTTGATGTAAAAGATTTGCACTATTTTTTAAAATAAAATTGACAGTAATATGCAAATTGCTTTGGTGTGTTGTAAACCTAGTATAAGTCTAAAACTTCTACCATGGTTGGGCCCATAGTAATAAGATCTTATACATTTAAGCCTGCTATGCATCTGATTCACCATTGAAATGTAGAACCACTACTTTAGGTTGTGCATTTCTCACTACCCAGCTTGCAACTTGTTGATACTCACTCATGTACTGATGTTTTACCAAAGTGTAGAGAAACATTGTACAATTTCTTACTCACATCAGTGTGTTAGTTGGAAACAAAGCTTTGGAGACTCATGGTCATACATTTTTTTAGCTTCTGTGTTGTAGAAACCTCAAAAATTGTACAATTATTTCTTAATATCATTAGGACCGCCCCTTAATATCGGATGTAAGATCTAGCTAACAGCTAATAGATCCGGCATGATATGATTCAAAACAACATAGCTGAAGTTATTGTTTAGTAAAAAATGAATCAATGTAAATTACTAAATTTAATTTAGTAACTAACGAAGACAACTAAAATGCATCTAATCAAACTTCAGTTATATATGTATATATAGTATACTGGATAAGCATATCTCAATAATATAATGCATTTGTATATTTCAGGAGTATTGCCCCTCCTTATTTTAATTGATTTGTTTCCTCTTTTCTGAAATCTAAAATGAATACTAAAAGCTGGTTTACAACCATATCTATAGCTACTAACTACACTCTACATAAGTAGAAATTTGATGATGCATGAATTTTCGAGTCTAAATACAGACAAAGTATTCCTTTACATTTGAAGCTTGACTTAAGTTTCATTGTGTTATTTATTGTAATGTGTTGAGATGATGTAAGCATCATGCTTATGTCATTGTTTAGGGTTTACTGTTGGAAACTTAAGGACTAAGTATTACTCCCTATAAAGGGAGCAACCACCTTATTGTAACATAACAGAAAAAATATATAAAACACTTCTATTCTCTACATTTTCTTGTCTCTCTCTTCTATCTAAATACACAGCTGATATATATGTATATGAACTGTGAAACATACCTTTGAGATGGTATCAGAGCTGATCCTATAAGGCAGCAGCAGTTTCTTCATAACACTAACTAAGTTTATGAACCCAGTTGCGTATACTCTGAGCAATCCAACTATCAAACACTTGCCAAAGAGAAACACATACAGGCTAACAAAAAGAACACTAAAGGGCGACTTCCCAGCTAAAATTTGGTGTGAAGAAACCTCCTGACAAAGTCACACGCGCTGCTAACAAACGGCCACTCGCTTCCACGCGCTGACGCGTGTTACAATCTCCGGGCAACTACTGAATACTGACCAGGTGTCTTTAACAAAAGTTGTTCCACTCTGTGAGCCGATTCCATCCCTGAGATTTATTTCAGATCTGACATCCAGCCCATGTGGTAATACCCTCTCTACCAGCATAGTTCATTCAAACTATATATACACATGTGTATATATATATATATAGATCTATATATCTGTGGGTTTTTTGGGTTGTTTTTTGTCAAGTGTCTGACTGGGTAGTTTGTGAATACTACTGAGCTTACATATATTCTGCTTCTTTTATATATACTTGAACCTATATATAATCCAGACACTAATTGAATTGGGCTTAATATATTTTAGTTAAGACTTATTCTTATCCAAACAAAGTTTTTTGAGTCTATAAAATGGCTAATGTTGCTGAATCTTCGGTTACAAACGAAAGTACTGTTATAAGTAGTAGGAAAATTGGGTTTCATGGTACTCCATATGTGAATCCTAAATTTGACGGAAAAAATTTTCTTGAATGGTCGAAAGCTTGCACCATGGCTCTAAAATCACATAAATTAATGAAATATATTAATGGGAAGGCCACACAGCCTAAAGAGAGCGATGCAATTTTTGATGATTGGGATTCAGAAAATGCCATGGTCTGTTCATGGTTATTTAACTCTATGGAGGTAAATATTCGCAAAAGTTATATCTTTATTGATACGGCTGAAGAGGTATGGAATTCTCTATCCCAGACTTATTCCTTTTCCGGGAATGTAGCCAAGAGGTTTGAGGTAAACAGAAAGATATGGGCATTAATTCAAGGGAATCTAAATCTTGCTCAGTATTATTCAGAGCTTACATCATTATGGAGTGAATTGAGTCATTACACTATATTTGAGTGTAAACAGGCCGAAGATCAGGAGAAATATCAAAAGCTAATGACGGAAGAAAGAGTGATGAAATTTCTTGATGGACTGTCTGATGAGTATGATTCAATCAAAAATCAACTTATTGGACAAGTTCCTTTTCCTACTGTGGAGGATGCATATGGTCGTGTTCGGTTAGAGGAAAGTCGAAAGCAAACTATGATGACGACGGCTATTTCTGATCGATCTGCACTCTTAACCAAAAATGTTCAACAACCAGAGTTAGAAAAACAAGAACAGGTTCCAGTGGCACTAATGGGTGAAAAACTGATTCCTCATTGTGATTACTGTAATAAGCTATACCACTCTCGTGAAACATGCTTCATATTGCACCCTCACCTCAAAATTCGAGGACGAGGTGGACGCAGCCGGGGTGGTTTCCGAGGTGCCTCATTCAGCAGAGGTATAGGCAGAGGCACAGGTAGAGGCCTTCCCTTTAATGTTCATCATGCAATGTCAGAATATGAGCCCTCTTCTTCAACAGGGACAATGACTGTCTCAGAACTCAATACTCTTCGTCAGTTGATGTCTCAACTAAACACCTCTCCACCAACACCCCAAGCCAACTCTGCACATGGAGGTATATCTTGTCATTTTATCTCCGATAAATGTCCTACATCATGGATCATTGATTCCGGAGCATCAACACATATGACTGGAAATTCTAGTTTCCTAGAGTCATATCACGGTGAAACAGGCAATATTCGTGTTGCTAATGGAGCTCTAGTACCTGTTCATGGACAGGGCATTTCTCTTGGTCTTTCGTCATTACCATTATCAGATGTTTTGCATGTTCCTTCCTTATCAGCAAATTTATTATCTGTCCCTCGGATTACTGAAAGCCTTAATTGTTCAGTAACTTTTTTTCCTTCTCACTGTGTGTTTCAGGATCTGGTGACAGGCAAGGTCCTTGGCAGTGGTAAAGTGGTAGATGGACTCTATATCATGGAAGGGAAGTCTATTTCTCCTTCAACGAGTTATCAAGTGTCATCTAAATCTAACCCTGTTTTAGAGTCTTTATATCAGTGGCATAGAAGGTTGGGTCATCCATCTTTTGGTGTTTTAACACATCTCTTTCCTAATTTAGCAAAACAATGTAATAGAGAAGAATTTCTTTGTGAACCCTGTGAATTGGCCAAACATAAAAGGTCATCTTATCCATCCAGAAATAGAAGAAGTTCCACTCTTTTTTCGACTATTCATACTGATGTTTGGGGTCCATTTAGACATCCTACACATGATGGCTATAGGTGGTTTGTTGTCTTTGTTGATTGTCATTCTAGACTTACTTGGGTATATCTTCTTAAACACAAAAGTGAAGTATTTGGGTGTTTTAAATCATTGCACCACATGATACAGACACAGTTTAGTGCCTCCGTTAAAATTCTTATGAGCGATAATGGTACTGAGTATGACGGACAATTTACATCTTACTTGGACACATGTGGGATTATTCATCAAACTACATGTGTTAAAACTTCTCAACAAAATGGGGTTGCCGAAAGAAAAATTGGTCACTTGCAACAGGTAGCACGGTCCCTTATGTTAACCATGCATGTCCCCAAATATCTTTGGGGTGAGGCAGTCATGACTGCTGCATATCTAATCAACCGGCTTCCTTCAAGTGTTCTGCAATTCAGAACCCCACTATCCTTTGTTCCAGCACCTTCCTCTCATCCATTATCACTTCGGTTATTTGGGAGTGTATGTTTTGTTCATAATCACTCTACCTCTCGGGATAAACTTGATTCTCGTGCTCTTCGTTGTGTTTTCATTGGTTATTCGCCAACTCAAAAGGGATATAAGTTCTACCATCCTCCCTCGCGTCGCACATTTGTTAGTCATGACGTTACCTTTTGGGAGTCTATTTCTTATTTCTCTCCGGGGTCCTCCTCTTTGCTTCAGGGGGAGATTAATAGACATAGTCTTGATAGTGAAGCAAAAGAGGAGTCACTTCCATTCATTTGTGTGCCTAGTCCAAACATATCATCTACACCTCCACGTATGAGTCTCGAGTCAGATGATCTAAA
This sequence comes from Oenanthe sinensis, assembly GCA_028671895.1. Taxonomy (NCBI): domain Eukaryota; kingdom Viridiplantae; phylum Streptophyta; class Magnoliopsida; order Apiales; family Apiaceae; genus Oenanthe; species Oenanthe sinensis. The sequence continues at coordinate 31,180,610 of CM053796.1, forward strand.
TAGATTTGACAAGCCAGATTTGATTAAATATTCTAGACGGAGAAATGATTATATTACCACTTTACCGCATCCAGAGACTTCTGACCTTGTGGCAGATCCTACAGCTCCTATAATTGAGCCTGATAATGGTAACACTCTTGATCCTCTTGATCCTACTCTTAATCTTCCTATTGCTATTAGAAAGGGTGTACGCTCTTGTACTAACCATCCTATCTCAAACTTTGTCTCATATAATGCATTATCTCCGTCTTCACTTGCTTTTGTGTCATCTTTGTCTAGTATTTCTGTTCCGCATACTTGGCAGGATGCTCTCCGTGATCCCAAATGGAAAGATGCTATGATAGAAGAGATGAATGCATTAAAACATAATGATACTTGGGAGTTAACTCCTCTTCCCATTGGAAGGAAGTTAGTAGGATGCAAATGGGTGTTCACTGTGAAACAAAAACCAAATGGGTTGATTGATAGGTACAAAGCAAGGCTTGTGGCAAAAGGATATACTCAAACTTACGGGATTGATTATCAGGAAACTTTTGCTCCAGTAGCAAAAATGGCTTCCATTCGTGTCTTGATATCGTGTGCAGCAAATCTTGGGTGGGAACTTCAACAGTTGGATGTAAAAAATGCATTCTTGCACGGAGACCTAAAAGAAGAGGTATACATGGACATCCCACCTGGATTTTCTACAGCTGCAACCATTGGAAAAGTATGTAAACTGAAGAAGACTATTTATGGATTGAAACAGTCTCCAAGGGTTTGGTTCGGTAAATTTCAGAGGGCAATGGTTAAATTTGGCTACAAACAGAGCAACTCAGACCACACAATGTTTGTAAAAAGAAGAGGTGAAAAGATCACTGTGTTGATTGTTTATGTCGATGACATTGTAATCACTGGGAACGACACATGTGAAATTGCATATGTTAAACAAAGACTCTCCTCTGAATTTGAAATGAAGGACTTGGGAAAACTACGGTATTTCCTTGGTATTGAAGTCTCTAGAAGTCTTGGTGGTATCTTCCTCTCACAACGAAAGTATACACTTGACCTTTTGAATGAAACAGGTATGTTGGGATGTAGACCTGCAGATTCTCCTATTGAAGCTAATCATAAGCTTTGTAGAGATGTAGGTGACATCGTTGATAGAGCCCAATATCAAAGATTAGTTGGAAGACTAATCTACCTCTCGCACACACGGCCAGATATAGCATATGCAGTGGGAGTTGTAAGCAGATACATGCATCAACCTCGTCAACCTCATTTGGATGCAGTCTATACGATATTAAGATATCTTAAAGCTGCTCCAGGAAAAGGAGTAATGTTTACTAAAAATAACCATCTCGGAGTTGAGAGCTATACGGATGCAGATTGGGCTGGATGTCTAGATGATAGACGTTCCACTTCAGGATATTGTACATTTGTTGGAGGCAACCTAGTTACTTGGCGAAGCAAGAAACAACCGGTGGTTGCATTATCAAGTGCTGAAGCTGAATACAGGGCCATGGCTCGAGGCGTGAGAGAATTGCTATGGATCAGATTGCTTTTAACGGAATTAGGATTGGCATCAGTCACTCCGATGATATTGCATTGTGATAACAAAGCAGCTATTGCCATTGCACATGATCCAATTCAACATGACCGAACCAAACATATCGAGATTGATCGACACTTCATTAAGGAAAAGATCAATAATGATATCATTAGTATTCAGTTTGTAAGATCGGAAGATCAAATAGCTGACATATTAACCAAAGGTTTAGGTAGAAAAATGCTTCATCCTCTTATTAGCAAGTTGGGCATGAGTGATATATATGCATCAACTTGAGGGGGAGTGTTGAGATGATGTAAGCATCATGCTTATGTCATTGTTTAGGGTTTACTGTTGGAAACTTAAGGACTAAGTATTACTCCCTATAAAGGGAGCAGCCACCTTATTGTAACATAACAGAAAAAATATATAAAACACTTCTATTCTCTACATTTTCTTGTCTCTCTCTTCTATCTAAATACACAGCTGATATATATGTATATGAACTGTGAAACATACCTTTGAGATAATGTTATTTAAATATAAAGGTCCCTTCATAAATCTCATACATAGAATTTTTTTAGTATATACTTCTCCACAATAGTGCAGTTAAACATGCCATACCAGTCGAGTTTGTATATCATGCATTTGGATTGAGCAGGACTGACAATTTGAAGTTAGTAATGACAGTAGTTATGTCGCACTGGTGCTGTCATGTTTATAAATAACAGTGTTAGTTAGATTTATCTATCTTAATTTCTACAAAAAGACTCGATTACTAACTAAATTGATACACAAATCAGCATCTTCTTGTCTTCTGGATTCTGTTTATGTCTCCACTGCTCCAGGGAAGCAATTATTGAACTCTTAGAAGCTAAATGAGTCAACAAAATGGGTTGTGACAGACAAGCTGAGAAATAACAGAAAGAGTCTAGTTAGAGCACCATTCTTCAGATACCAATTTCAATGTGGAGAGAGGTATTACTTAGTTACTTCTAGTCTATTAATTTTTTCCTGAAAATTTATGCCAACATTGGGAAACATCTATACTATTCTTTTATGTAACTCATACATTGGGTTTGAGTAAGATTCACAAGTTGGAATTGATTTTGGAAATATATATCTGCGCTAAATGAGTCAACAAAATGGGTTGTGACAGACAAGCTGAGAAATAACAGAAAGAGTCTAGTTAGAGCACCATTCTTCAGATACCAATTTCAATGTGGAGAGAGGTATTACTTAGTTACTTCTAGTCTATTAATTTTTTCCTGAAAATTTATGCCAACATTGGGAAACATCTATACTATTCTTTTATGTAACTCATACATTGGGTTTGAGTAAGATTCACAAGTTGGAATTGATTTTGGAAATATATATCTGCGCCGTGTACAATATGTTCTATGGTGTTGATGACATGTTTGTATATATGTTTTTGCAATTGGGGAATTCTTCACAGTAGCATTCGAGTTTGTTGGCAGCTTTGTACCGAGTATGGAGTGAATGTATGAAAATCAAGTCGTGAGGAAGAAAACGGTATGTTATCACTACAAGTGGATTATAGTGTTTGTGAATGTTACTCATTACTGTTAAAATACTTGTATATTATGATTGGTGTGTATGAGAAGCTATGCTAGTTATCTATTAATTTGTATAAAAAGTGCAAAGGATTTCTTATTGTGCGATAGGATGTAGTTGAATAGCATCTTCCTTCAAGGAATGAGTGTAAGCAATTTGATTAACAAATGGAATCAGGGGATGAATTCCAGTACTGAGAGGCTTCACATATCTCCCAAATTGCTTAATTATCAAGTCTCTCTTCTCTTCTCCGGCCCAATATGATGCCCAGGTTTGTCAGTGGTTCAATCTCATAACTAACCACATAATATATACAGATAATCATATTTGACACTCAGAGGGCTATCAACAAGGATAATGTTGGCATTTTCATTGGAGCTCTCTATATTAAGGTATAAATATCTTTTAATTTAGCCTTCAAGACTTAGATAAAACTATTTATGCTAAATGGTCTTGTAAATTAACTTAATACATGCAGATTGTGGATCTGAAATTGGCGTCTTATGGAGTGGAACTGTATGCAGATATTCAACCTGCAAAGACAACTAGGCGTAGTGAGATTGGCAAGATAATGCTGGATAAATCTCGAGGAACAAGACACCTCGATTTGCAGATAGTGGTCCGTTTGATTTTCCTAATCTGTTTACCTCTTTTGCTGTCACATTTTCGTTCATATGCTCAGTATTATTAGTTGTGAAAAAGTATCCAGTTGTTTTTAAGCAAAAAAGAAGAAGTATTCAGTTGCTTAATTTCACAGAAAACTTTATTTCATCTCGACGTGTTGTGGTACAATTGATTTTAAAATTAAAATATACATATGATAAGGTGTAACTTGAAATATATTGTTGTAGTCTTTAATAAAGTGCCTACTCAAGTACTTATCCTCCAAATATGAAAAGTTAAGTTCTCACAATAGTACTCCTCCGTGATACACCTGAAGTACTCTCTCACTGTGTTGTGTGTGTGTCTGATATACTTTGACAAATTTTGGTTATACATCGAAGTTTAAAGCTGGCTTTCTAATGCTTCAGAAGATTAGATATTTCCATTCCCTAGTTTCTACTGGTGTATTTTTGTATTTACAACTCGTGAAGAACAAATATATCAGGAAGTTTCTTGATGGTATGTACGTTTTTATGTTACGCTCAAGCCGTTGGTAGAATGTTGGATTTTTTTTTTTCATTTTCACGTTTTCATTCCAAGGACTATGACTTTTGAGTTTTTCAGTTAAAAAACTAAAATCACTGGATCTCCTTCGGTGGTGGTACTTTCATGCTATATGTTTCATTGTTCATCCAACTGTTTGTATATTCCCCCTGGTCAAGTTTTGATGCCTAGTGTTTGTTCTTTCAATGACCTCCTTTTCTTTGGGGGACTGTATTATGGACCTTTTAACCAATTAAAGTGTTCTTATATCAATTACATTCTCCTATTGTCTTCTAGATGTCTCTTTTTCTCACTCTCAATTCTACTCTTGTCTTTGAAATAATACGCATCTTATATAGAGTAATTTAGGGGCGTAAACGTTGGGAATGAGAATAAGGGTTAATGAGATTGAGAATGATATGAAATCTAAAAAGTAGGGAGGATATGATTTTACCCACCGGGGGGTAATGAGGTCCCATTCCCTACAACTAAATTACTAATCTAAACACTAACATATGGGATTGAATTCCGATTTTCAGTAACATGACTCATTAATCATGAACCAAACGCCCTTTATTGATTGTTCTAGACCGTCAAAGCTTCTGCAAAGCATCTGCATTTAGTTTTTTGTGCTGAATTTTGTAGAGGTTAAATTTTTGAGAACGTCCCTTTCCTCAATCCTCATTATACACTATTTTCCTTATAACTTCGGTCTTTATTTTATTTTAAAAAAAAATCAGTAATAATACCTATTTTTCTTAGTTGTAAAAATATAAAGTGAATATTTTGTTATCAATAAATATGATATTTTCTAAAAAAGGCCAAAAATCTCTTTAAAATATTTGAAGGAATGAATAACTTTGTACTAAATAAAATGGGGGACTGAGGTTATAAAATTGATGGCAATTTCGAAGGGGATTTCTTTGCTTAGTTTGTATAGTATATATGTCTATCCCTGGTTTGGTTTATTTTGTTGTTTTTCATGTTCGAAGATCTGCAAGATTTTCATGGTTTTGATTCTGTAATAAAATTTTTTATGGAATCGCATCTATAGTCGATTGTTCAAAACAGTTAGGTTACAACAAGTACATATATTCATAACATTTTTAAAAAATCGTTTGGTTGTCTCTTCAAAAAAGAAGGATTCAACAACGATATGTTTAAGTGTTTATTCAATTTTGATAATATTTGTAGATGTCGTATGAATTTTCATTATTGAATTGATTATCCTTTTCAAAAAAAAAAATATCACACATAATTCTGTTATAATTAGATGGGAATGTAAGTTGCTTCTAGGGGACCCTTTTATGGTGATTATAGACCTGAAAAAATAGATCTGAGTTAAAATATATGAAATTGAAATTTGATTTGTATATAAATTTAATAATTTAAAAGTTAAACGAAGTTGAAATAATTTTTTTTTTTTTGAAAATGCAAAGCTTTCCATTACTAGCAATCTTTTAAGATTACATCAAGAAATTAAGAGGAGATATTCTCACTCCTGATAGTACGATCAACTACAAAATAGGATACTCTGGCAAGGAAGTGAGCATCACCATTCGCAGAACGTCTAATAAATAACACTGAAACATTAGGTAAAATTTTTAGAAGACTCTTGCAGTCACTAATTACACTCCCAAAGGATGATAACATAGAGAGTGAGTTTCCAATAGATTGCACAATCGTAAGATTATCCGTCTCAACTATCACCCTGTGCCATGCTTTTTCTTTCATCCAACTCAGAGCCTCCTTAACACCCATAGCTTCTGCCATTTCTGGTGCAACATGACCTGACCTGTACGAGAAATAATATAATTTGAACCGATATTGATTTAATATTAGTTAAACTTGTTAACAATTCGAAAATTGATTTGTTTTGATTCGAAAATGACTCAAAATTGAAAATTTAATAGAAAATAATTTGAAATAAAAGATTTGTTAATGACCTAACCTTAAATCGATTATGTCTGAATAAAAAATTATCCAAACTAAATATAAGTCGAATCAATTTATAGACCATAAATATTCTAACTATAATCTTATGATTTCTTACAACTCATCGTGCACTTTACCTATTTTTAATCTGTACGGGCAATATATGTATTTATAAAATAAAATATTCAAAAAATTAAGAATGATATTTATTTTGAATTTACTAAAAAGTAAAAAAATGTGAATATAAATTTATATATTTAAAAATAAATATTATATAATATATGTGAATATAAAAATTATTATATATATACATATAGGTTAAGGTTAACCCATTATTAGTCGGAGAATATATTATTAATTAATTTATTCAAACTAATTGAAACTTATAGTTATTTTTAAATTTTATTATCTTTCATATAATTTTTTTTAAAGCTGGCGAGGTCGGTCCGATATTTTAGGAGGTCGGTATGGGTATCCAAATGGAGGTACAAAGGGAGGAATTTACAAGTCACAAGTGACAAGATAAGAGATTGCCAAAACATAAAAATAAAATAAAGATAAGATAAGATAAGAGTAGCCAAAGTGCCCTATATATTAGACCAACAAGTGACTGACATCTCCAGCGTGTGCCAAATTAATTTGGAGCGAGAAAAAATAAATTCAGGCTATTTGAAAAAATGCCACAGACAGGGTTGAGTGGGTCAGTTTCGTCGCCCAAGGTGGATGTCTTCATTGACACGGGCAATCAGTTTCTTAATCACACCGTCGATGGTTTCTTAAAAATTGGTTCTGTATGTATTCATGCAAACTTAATTCCTGTATGCATATTCTCATTGTTACTATGTTAGTAGCACCCACATTGTTATTTGTTTTTCAGGTTGCTGTGGCCAGGGCAGCTGCACAGGAAACTTATAATACTGTCGCACAAGGTACGTACTTATTTTCTTTATTCGTTTTTATTTGAATGATTTTTATGTTCATGCTTATAAATTGCATGTCCATAAACCAAAATAAGTTTATCCTAGAATGCATGTCCATTCATGTTCAGAAGTCCCCTTTTGTAACTCGTATTTTCTCGATCGATCTCTGTATAGGGATGATTAAGATTTATACATAGCTGATGCAGAGTTGTGATTTCAACTTGGGTTTTCACACTGTTTGTATGAATTATAAATAGCATTCCTTGCCTTTCTACCGAGAAACTTTGCATCTTCTACCGAGAAAATTTGCATTTTCTTAAGCATATAATTGAAAATTGAAAATAGAGGAATAAATAATTTTTTGGTTAGGTGTTCCATGTTATAGTGTCTGAAAGGGTTTTGGTTTAATTGGATTTTGCAGGACACGTCAACTTGGAGGAATCGGTGAGGTTTCTTTTGATCAAATTGAGTTTCTTTTTACTTTGTTTTCAACTAATAATAAATCAATGCTCTATATACATGAATTTGTGCTGAGTAGCAATTTTTCATAGTGAAATCAACTTATTGTGAGAGCAAAACCACGAGGAAGAACTTTATTATTCATATTTTATTCCGAAAGTGAATGACATACCAAAATCTGGTAAACTTACAATCCTAAACATGCTGCTTAGATGTTGTATATCGTAAGCCTTGTATTGGTAATAACGAAAGTAAAAATCTCTGGGCTGTAAATATGGACAACCTTATATGCTTGATTTTGTAGTAGCTTCCATACCATGACCCTTTTATCTTTCTGGGGTCTATATCCTATGTGAATTACGTTCGTGTAATATTGGTTGTTTCTGTTTATATAATGAATAATTCTAAAAGAGCATCATCAGAAGATACATCTAACAGTGTTTCGTATGTTGCAGCTAACAAAAATGTGTAAAGAAGGCGTTTTTTTTGGTAAGTTTCCTTCAATATAAATAAAGATAAAAAGGAGATTCATTCTCTATGTTATTACTTGGTTCTTATAAGCAGTTTCAGTACTTTAATGCTATAAAGTAATCCTAACTCCCAAGGATTCTTCAATTTAATAGGAACGGTAGCTGGGGTATATGTTGGAATGGATTATGGAATGGAGAAGATTCGCGGCACCAGAGACTGGGTAATTCCTTGTGTGCTTTACATCAATCTTTCATTGTTGAACCACCTTGCTCATAAGCTGAAATAATCTGGCTAGAGGGTCTTATCACATGACCTTAAGGGTATTCCGCTGTTAAACTTAATTCTTGCATATAGAGTCCTAGACAGTGCAACAATTAATTAACAAGGCAAAAGTATTGCCACTTTTTCCAGGACATAATAATACAACTTTTTTAAAAAGGTATCATTTTCCCTGTTTCATGACTAAAATACAACTTTCGTTCTCGGCTCTTTCTGATTCTTTTCCTACACTTTCTAATCATGCATGCCTATTATTAAGTCAAAATGTTCTCATGTTGCAGAAGAATGCATTACTTGCTGGTGCAGCCACCGGTGCTCTGATATCTGCAGTTGGCAATAACAAGAGGGACAAAATTGTGCAGGATGCAATCACAGGAGGGGCAGTTGCTACTGCTGCACAGTTCATCACCTATCTGACATAAGCGGAAATGAATGTAGTTTTTTCTCATCGGTTGTTTCCCGGTTGTGATGAAATTTAATAAAATTGTTCCATTCATGTTCACCTAATTTTGTCAACTGTGAAGATACCAACACTTTCAGATCATGGAAATTAAATACAAATATATCATAGTGAATTTTGTATTCATCACCTTCACTTCATCTTGGCAATTATATACAAATATATCATAGTGATCCTGATCACGTAAATTAAATACAAATATATCATAGTGATCATGGAAAAGACCCTTAGGACTTGTTTAGTATCAACAGGCTGACGACTGTAGGTATCTGAAACTCCCACAACCCCCCAGCTCCATAAAATATACACATGCCTTAATTAGGGTGTTGTTCGTATTACATATATTTGGTATGATTAGCTTTCTTTAGTGTGTGGTTGGCGACCATATGGTCGATTTGCTCATGTAACCTATTTTCCATCTTAATATTCTGGTTTCCAACATCCGGTTACATTAAATCAGGCTGTGAAAAATTGTAATTCGAACAATCAAATCTTCAGTTTGATAATATAAATTGGATTGAATATTCGGTTTTGCTCACTCTAGCGAATTTGTTTCCTCTGTTGAGAATTTAAGATATGGGGAGAGACATTTACTGAATATCAATATTAAATTTCTGCAATCGAACATTACCAGAAATTAAAAACAAAGATCAATACCAACATAGCAGTTATTGGAACGACATAATTACACAACGATAGACTAGTCTAACACATCATCAACATCCAAATAAATGGAAATCTAGATGCATAGATCATATCAGTCTTATTTCACATTCATATAGTTCTACTGAACATGTATAAAACACAGAGCCACAACCAAGCTGCTAATTCTCTGTTGGCACTCTCCATGATATAATATTTGGTGAAGATGATCAACAGGTGCATGGATCACAGGTGCAGCTTGATCCACACTTGCAGGCATGCCCTCCTTCTGCTCCGAAGCCCTTCTCTCCCCCGTCAAAGTTACTGCAAATATAGTAAATTAAATTTTAATGCTTTGGAACATTTTATGTTTATTCAAAGAAGTACATATAAACGTATAAACCTCTTCACGGGTGCAACGCCTACGATAATTGTAGCAGTTGTGCTGTTTTCAAGGTCAAGGTGTGCACAGCTGCATGTATATAAACATTTCATCGGTTACAAACTTCATTATAACCAAGTACATGTGTAATTTGTAAAAAGGTTACTGAAATTCTTTGTGAATAGTAGAAAATAATAGAGTACAAACTACCTGCAGCCGCTGCCACACTTGCAGCCAGAACCACAGCTACATGATGATGATCCACAGCTAGACATCTTCAAATTGTAATAAGTGTTTATATATTAAAGGGGCTTGAGTTTTTGCTGAAGTTACATGGCTAGTGACTCCAGTACTTATAGTGCAAATGAATTACATCAGAGTATGCAATCAACCGTACACGTGTATGCATTGCAGCTTAGTTGTGTGTGTGTAAGTTTAGATGATTTATTTCCTAGTGATCATATGATAATATAATTAAATCTTCCTAATATACTCAACCTTTCATTTTCTGTAGTCAATTATATGGTAACCTTGGATTAATGGTTTCTTGTATATTATTCTAATCTTAGATTAGTGATATCTTGTTTTAAGGTGCGTCTTATTGTGGTCATTAGATAATTATAGCAATAGCAACTTTGTATGGAATATTATAGATAAATCAAGTACTCTAGATAGTTTAATTTATTTACTTCTGCTTTTTTAATCACATTCTCTTTCATTCAACTATCTTTTGATGGATAGTAATGAAGATCCTGCTGCAGAGTGAATCTGGACGATAAAAACCAAGTACATTCATTGAAGTAAATGTTGCTCAAATTATATGAAAATTGACTTGTTGAAGTTGTTAGAATAATATAAGATCCTGTTAAGTCAGTCTCCTAACACTTTGAGGTTTTAGGAGAACTGACTTACCAAGATCTTATATTATTGCACCATATAGACTTGTTGGAATAAGAAAGCAGAAGAAACGTTGAAAGAAAATATGCACTGCAATTCCTATTCAGTTTTTATGAATAACATAAATGCTAAATTTTAGGCCACAATTTATATTAATAATATTAGAAATTCAAGTCTGTAAAATACAGAGAGCACACAAGGAAAGTAAGAGTGCAGAGAAAGATACAGTGGACAGAGGAAGAGTCATACACAAGACCTGGTTTACAGATACACTGGTTTTGCATACTTGCTATTTGCTAAGATGTAATCACACTTGCTGCTTCTGCCCCTAATTAAGTACATAGTCTCTTATGGATGTATGATCATGAAGAATTTTCATTTACCGTTTAAGTCTGTGACTATGTTAATCGAACCTGAAGTGTCAAACTTAGATCCATGTTCAAGTATTTAATTCGACAATATATTAAAACTTTGTTGGATTAAGATATGGTGAATACACTTTGGCCATACTCCCGTCCTGTCCCCAGCATATATACTTTTTGGTCATATAAAAAAAATCTGAATAACATAATATTTTGGAGTTCCCGAAAAAATATTCTGAAATTAGATGCTATAATGCACTTGTCAATTCTAATTAGAAGTTCATATTACAGATTTAAAAAGTAGATCATTAATACAATATATTTGTTTCACACTTTCACTCAACATAAGAAAAACCAATTCCCATGAGACAAGCATCTCTCCCGCAGAATACAGGAAATGAAGCCTTATAAAGATGAATCAGAATTTATATCCATCTTTATCTTCTGAACTACTCACAGTCTACCAAATTTTTTTGTCCGATGGACTAAACTTTGAATTAAGGTTAAAATTATTATTTTATAGTTCATGATTATGAAAAATAGATCTTATAATAGATTAAATATTGTTTCTTGTGAATTTTTTTGAAAGGGGCTATTCTAGTTAGCATAGTGAAGTTGTAATTGTTGAGTTTTGAAAGAAAAATAATTTGTTAACGAAGAAAGGGATAAAATAGTGCAACACCTTTTGACCGAAGCAAAGATGAGCTGAGCGCAACGTTGACCTTAACAGCAGGTTGTAAACAAATTACTGAAGAGACAGGAAGCATGCTGCTTCATCCTAAAGAAAGCTATCATGATCATACTGGTTAAAATATTTAGTGCCATTTTATAAGTCTGGTACTCCCAATTATTTGGCTCTTCGATCATAGCAAAGGAAAGGTTTGAAACTGTCAATGTTCTGCATAGTAATCTTATAATTTATTATCTGTTTGTTTATTGTTAATAAATATTTGCATCCGTTCATTCTGCACTTTGTATCAAATTTTGGAACGAGGGTAGGTTTTCAGAAACAACCCTTCTCCGCATCAGCTAGTTTGCTAAAACATTATGGTGTGACGAAACTCAGCATCCAAGAAATCAAGAATACTAATAATTAGAGAATATCAAGCATTTCACAAACCTTTATATATGAAGCAATAATTCTTTGTACCAACAATATAGCAGAGATTTGAACAACACAAGCACAAGTTGCCTAAGGCATCTGAAAAATCCTAGATCTTTCTAGATGTTCTGATGGCTGTCTTATTTATCAACATTTATTTTGGAGAAAATTAAAAGCTTCTATTATGTTGTTACACTTCAGCATGATGATGATCAGAAGATGCATGGATCACAGGTGCAGCTTGATCCACACTTGCTTTCCCTCCTTCTGCTCCAAAGCTCTTCTCAGTCCCATCAAAATTGCTGTAACATACACATACAGTGATACATAGTAATTCATATTATCTTACTTTCTTAATATAGGGTGCTAATATTAACTAAATATAACGAAATGTAAAATATGCGATGAAAATATTAATCATACGCCTTGGTAGGTGCAACACTGACAATGAGTGTGGCAGCTGTGGAGTTCTCTATGTCAAGGTGCATGTATTTAAAACATTTTAGTTATAAAGATTAGTCATAATTCATGTTAAAAAAGAATTATGAAGATAATCACAGTATGTTCACAAAATCACTATATGCATTGATACCACAATCCACAAGCAAAAAGTCATGGCATATTGCTCATAGTGATTTGAAACTCTCATTGACAAGCTTCAATATAACCTAATTTTATGTTTTTGTGCTAAAAAATGTGAAAGGTTACCCTCCATTGCTGCCACATTTGCAGTCAGAACCACAGCTACAACTTGACCCACAGCTAGACATTTTCTTCTAATAATAAGAAGTTTTTATGAATATTATATGATTATATATCTTAATTCTTATACTTTAGAGCTAACTTCGAGTTCTTGGTGGAATCACTAACTCATTACCCTCCTACTTATAGTGCAAAAAAAGCGATCCTATAATGTTATCCACCCTACACGTGTACGATTCACAGGGTACTTGTGCATATATGAATATCATTGGCTCCTTCCCACCTAATAGCTAATGAATCTTCGATTCTTTAAACCTCTCATTTTCACAAGTCATTTATCTTAGTGCTGGATTAGTTGTATGTTATAGGTATGAAATTTTCATCTTTAGCTCTAGTAATTGTTATCTCATTCTCCTGTTCTTTAATCCATTTCGCTTTCAGTTAACCATCAGTAGATGAAAACTAGACAAATTTACAGAAACGAAGGGTGCTCAAGATATATTATTTTTGTTCACTAGTTGTTAACAGGAGGAACATGATATAGAACTTAACCAGCTACAAAGAATTAGCCTTTTACTACTTACTACGCTCAGGAAAAACAAACTTTTATAATACCATATTATTCAGACTAAATGAATAGTAACAGTTGGATAATTAGTAAAGTTCCGTTTTAGATGGTACATAGTAAAAAGATCAAATAATGAAAGAAAAATAAATTCCAGGGAGATGTTGGAGAGAACAAAATATTTTAGTAGTAACAAACAGGTATCTCACTATCATCCAAAACTTATATGTAAACTTACAAAGAGAACATATAAGCTAGAGGGACTAGTGAGTGATAAATTTCTCTGATCATATTATGTTGTGTAAATTACTATGAACAAGATATCTCTGGAAGGTACATGGCTTGGTTAAAATAAAAAAGTAGTACATATGGTGATCTTTTTTTCAAATTTTGCACTATTACACCTACACTTCACTAGAAAGATTGATTTTGTCAAATTTGGAAACAAAAATAAATTGCTTGATTGAAGCAAAGATGAGCTCAGTAATGATATTTCTGGATCTATAAAGAAAAGAAACAGCCGATTTCACTATCAGGAAGCTCTTCGTCCCAGCAACAACATTATGTACTGTATGAATAATTGAATACTATCAAAAGCATCGCTAGCTTGATGGATCACTAAAATCTTAGATAGTGTTTACGCAGTCTCTGTTGTATTGCATTTTATTGTCCTTATTTAGTTTAATAAGACATGTGTCTTAAGCTCCTTTTTAGATGTTCTTACCGCCCTCATTATGTAGACCTTCTCTTTTAATCCATGGATAAGTAATAAGTTATTCAAAACAAAACGAGCTGAGCTGAGCATTATAAGTAGTAAACAAAGTACCAAAAAGGCAGGAACCGTGTAGTTTTTTACTAAAGAAAGCTGTCATGATCAAACACCTGGTGGAATCTTTTTTGTGAAGTTTCTGATTAGTAGACTGATAAGCACCCTTCTAATTATTTGGTTCTTCTGTCGTATCAAATGTAAGGTTTGAAAATTGAAAATTTTAATTTTTATGCCTATGTTTCGGGGTTTATAGGTAATATGCTATTTGTTTATTGTTAATCACTTTTTAGTACATCCATATATTCATTCTGCACTTCGTTCACAATCTTTGGTACTAGGATCTAAATTCAGAAACCACCCTTCCACGTGTGATAGGTCCATAATTAATACATCTTTAATACCTATTTTATGTTTATTTTCATAATTTTATTAGTTAATTAATTATTTTTATTTTGTTTTGTAGGAAATTAATTAAAATCAGAATTGTAGCAGAAAAAGGAAAATACAAGGAAGGAGCTGGAGATTACTTGGAGGCAAAGAAAAAGGAGATAAAATCGAATGCTTGTTGGAGAAGAAAAAGGAATAGAAGGAAATATTTAGAATTCAATTTATAATCGATATAGAAAACCTATATTATTTCCCCTATATATATGGGTCTCATCTCTTGTATTTAAAAGACCTGAATCTTAGCTTCATATTTTATAATTAGGAGTAGGAGTAGAGTATTTTTATTTTCTTGCTCTTTTAATACAAACAAGTTTTTATCTCTCAAACACTTTTTATGTTATTTGTTATTGCATGTCTTATATTAGTTGTTTTGTTTTCTTCTTCAAGCATGTCTAGCTAATTCTCTTGCCCTAGGATGAAGGTGAAGTTAGTTGATTATTTTTAGTATTTGTTCGTTCCTATTATTTGATTCTCATAATTTTTCTTGGTGCTTAATTGTTTGATTAATAAAGTAATTTTGATATATTATTGTTACCGAATTTATTTTTCATAGCCTATGCTTGCTCCATGAAGTTTTGATGGGTTATTGTTAGATAATAAGTTTCATAGTATATGCTTGTCTCGTTAATTGATATTTATTTGTTGAAGAAAGAGAATTGATTTTTAGGGCAAGTTGGATATTAATTGTGATTAATTGATGGATTCGGATTCCTAGGTTTTCCATATTTATTTGTTCTTATTTGCTTATTAGATTAATTAAATTTCATCTCAACATTATTTGTCTAGTCTGCCTGATTTATTTATTAGGGTTTGGAAATTTCATAGTCTCTGAGGATCGATCTGTGATTGCTACAATTAACCACTGTGCGCTTGCAGTATTTCAACACATCAAGTTTTTGGCGCCGCTGCCGGGGACTATTGGTAATTTTTACTCCTTAATATTTAATTCTTCGGATTAGTTTCTTGTTTTTCTTTGTATTTTTTCTAGGGATTTGTGAAGTGGAGAAAAGTTTGGACAAAAAGATCGTTAGAAGACATCGTTGTCTCCTTAGAAATTTTTGGAAAGCACTTTTCGGTATTCCGTATCACCTCTCTAAATTTTGTTTTTTCTCACAAATATTAAAAAAAATCCAAAAAAAAAAAATTCAAAAAATCAAAAAAAATAGTTAGTAATTTGTCTTGTTAAAAACCAATTTATTGCATCATTCATATCTCACATAGGAGCACATCATCTAGTTTTTCTTTATTGTATTTTATTTCTTTCCATCTTAAAATTATGGTGATTGCTGGAGGAAAGAGGTACGTATAATTTAGATTAATTCACGTAGTGTAGTGCATCCATAGTTGTTTATTTTCTCGTTCTTTGTGTTGCATTCATTTAATCAATCTTAAGGGTGCCACCCAATTACATGATAAGGTAAAGGATTTCATCACCCTTTCCTTGGCCCACAAATCACTAATACGTTCATCTTGCATTCCCCTTACCTTAATAAAATTAAGTAGATGTTAGCCCCTAGGATTTCGCGTTCACTTAAGAAGAGAACCTAAGAAGAAACAAATCTTTACGTATTCTTACTTTTGGTGTCTAGGAAAGCGAGAGCTTACCTGGCCAATTTGGATTGGTGTCTAGAAAGGTGGTTAGCCTCTTGGCAATGCTTCCATCTGCCTGGCCAATCGGTTTGAATATTTTTAGATTTGTGACTCTTAGTATTATCTTAAAGTTAGGAGCAGGTCTAGAATTTCTCTAGGTTAACATAGACATAGGATTTTTGTTTTGTATTTTTATAGGTCTTTAGTTCTATCTCTTGTCTGCTACGTGCTTACTTGCTTACTTGCAAGTCATGTCTATTCCACTTAGAGACCGTTGTTACCCCATTCATTCCGTCCAACCCTCATGCATAGTCCTACCAACAGTAAATGGTAATAATTTTGAAATCAAATCTCACCACATTAGCATGTTACCTAGGTTTACTGGGGTAGAGGGAGAGGATCCATATCTTTTCATCCGAGAGTTTGAGGAAGTTTGTGCCCTACAGAAAATTCAACAATTGACTGATGACTCCATTAAATTGAGACTTATCAACTTTGCTCTTAAAAAAAATGCTAAAAAATGGTTATATAGTCTATCCATTAATTCTATTTCAACTTGGGAGGGATTTGTAGGCATATTTCTAAAAAAATATTTTCCAAACCATAAGGCTAACAAACTTAGGAATGAAATCAACCAATTTCAACAAAACCAAAATGAGTTTTTTTGGAAATATTTTGATAGATTTAAAAATATGTTGTCCCAATGTCCTCAACATGGTATAGAACAATGAAGACTTTGTAAAATTCTTTATGAAGCCTTAGATAGCCCAACCACTTCTTTGTTAGAGTCAATGTGTCAAGGTAAGTTCATGGATAAAAATGAAGAAGAAGCTTGGCAATTTTTTGAAGAGTTAGCTGAAAAAACGATGTTGTGGGAGTCAACTAGGGAACCAAGTCAGGAAACTGAAAAACCTAGCTCATTTAAGGGCATATATGTAATTGGTAATTCTATTGCAACTGAAGCTAAATTAGCTACATTCACAAGAAGATTAGAAGCCTTAGAAACTAACAATGTGTCTTCACAAGTGTCTGTCTGTGCAAACTGTAACTCATCTAATCATGTGATAGAAAATTGCCCTGAAATTCAACAAGCTAATGCCATGTTTCAAGCGAGAGTTATGAATGATCCCTTTTCACCAACGTACAATCCTGGTTGGAAAAATCACCCAAATTTCTCATGGAACCAAGGTCAGTACAATCAGTATAACCAACCATCTCAACCTGCTTTTCAAAATTCCAATATTGGTCCATTTTCAACTCAAAATCCCAACTCATTTCCTGCTCAAAACTTTGGCCCATATCCAAATTCTTTTTCAGTCCCTTTGAATCCTCCTGGTTTTAATGAAACTGATAAAAAAATGAATTTCTTGGAAAAGAGTATTGAGGAGTTATTGAAATCCCAAGCTAATATAACTCAATCTCAACAGGCTTTCATGCAAACTATGACCCAAGATAGGCAGTTACTAAATTCCAATACTCAAGCCATATCTAAACTAGAGGTTCAAATCAGTTAGTTAGCCAACACAATCAGTGAGAGAGAGAAAAATCGATTTCCTAGTCAACCTGAGGTTAATCCTAAATTTCATCAAAACCAAAAAGCTCTTGAAAATGTGAATTCCATCATCTCTCTTAGGTCCGGTAATCAATTCAACAATCATGCTGGTCTTAATACTCAAGAGGAAGAAAAACTCACTTCTGAACTAAATCCTTTACTCTTAAATCCTAGTCTTGACCAATCCTTGTTTCCTAAGAATTCTGAAGTAGTAGTGCAATCTAGTGAACCTTTCAAATATGATGAACCACCTTTAAAACCCATCTCTGAAAAAGTCTTCAAACCAAAAGCCCCATTTCCTCAAAGACTCACTTCAAACAAACAATCTCCTCAATTGGATAAGATTTTGGAAGTCTTTAAACAAGTCAAGATCAACATTCCTCTTTTAGATGCAATTCAACAAATTCCCTCTTATACGAAGTGTCTAAAAGATTTGTGTACTCATAAAAAAACCACTCATGTTCCTAAGAAAGCTTTCCTAACGTCTCTTGTTAGTTCTATCATATCGCATCAAATCCCTGTGAAGTATAAGGATCCTGGTTGTCCTACAATCTCTTGTGTCATAGGTGATACTTTCATTGACAAAGCTTTACTTGATCTAGGAGCTAGTGTGAACCTTCTTCCATTATCTGTCTATTAAACTTTGGGTTTAGGTGAGCTTAAAAATACTAGTATCACTCTTCAATTAGCTGACCGTTCTATCAAAACTCCTAAGGGCATAGTTGAGGATGTGTTAATTAAGGTTAGTGATTTTTTCTTTCCCGTGGATTTTGTTGTTCTCGAGACCGAACCTGTCAAAAATTTCAAAAATCAAATTCCTATCATTTTAGGAAGACCTTTTCTTGCTACTTCCAATGCTTTGATTAACTGTAGGAATGGTTCGATGAAACTAACTTTTGGAAACATGACTCTAGATCTTAATATTTTTAATGTGGGAAGTCAATCCAATGATCTTTATGACCAACCTGTAGGACTTAATTTCATTAATGACGTTGTTTCATGGTCGAATCTTGAGGATAGATTGATTGAGTCTTTTCTTGAACATGATGTTATGTTAGAGTATGAGAGTAATAAAGAACTTCATGAGTTGTACCAAAATTTCACTTCTGATGAGATGTTAGATGAATTGAATATCATTTGTTCTAAACATGAAACCCAGTTAAAGGATATTGCATTTGAGCCTAAGTCCATTGTTAAGACTTCTGTAGGTGAGCCACCCCCACTTGATTCAAAACCATTTCTATCCACTTTTGGTCAATCCTTTGTAGGTATCAATGAAACTCAACATGCTTTTATTTCTAATGACTTAGTCCATGATCACAAATATCAAGTAATCAATCTGCTTAAA
This sequence comes from Oenanthe sinensis, assembly GCA_028671895.1. NCBI lineage: Eukaryota > Viridiplantae > Streptophyta > Magnoliopsida > Apiales > Apiaceae > Oenanthe > Oenanthe sinensis. Next base: position 31,199,738 of record CM053796.1, read on the forward strand.
CAATTTAAAGAAGCGTCTAATTGGTTTATGGATTATGTTAGTGATATGAGTTTTATCTTGTTGCGAGATCATATATTTCTAGTGGATAATGTTGTTCTTGAGAATGTGTTTCAACAGTGTGCTTATTCTACGATGAAAGAAGTTTTTCCTCGATGTGGTGTTGGTTAGTAAGTTATTCTTGATTGTCTCTCATAGTCAAGTTTAGGTATGGGGGAGTAATTATGTGTGTGTGTTGTATAGTAGTTCTTTTTGCTTCCTCCATCATGCTTTTATCAGGTATACTCGTCCTTTTACTTTGTCATTTCTCTTCTTTGCATACATTGAGGACAATGCATGATTTAGGTATGGGGGAGGGAATTAGTAGTATTATAAAAAATCCAAAAATCCAAAAAAATTAGAAAATTAGAAAATCCAAAAATAGAGATGTTTTAGCTAAGTTTTTCACTCTTGTACTTTGATGCTAGTTGGTGTTATCAATTTTTTTAATAAAATTATATATATGTAATGCCTTGAGATAATTCGAACGTAGTTGAGTAAGGTTTTCTTCATGAAACTTGTGTCGAACAAATTTTTGCTTAAAAGTCCAAGATGACACTTATTGCACAAGGTCTTTGTTGGAAAGATTGTTTAGGGAAGTTTTCGATACCTGAGAGAGAGCCCACATGTTAAAACAATGTCGAATCAAATGTTTGTGGAAAAATATATAAAGTATCAAGTACTCCTTTGAGATCAATGGGTGGCAAATACAATGTTATATGAAAGGGACGATCCATGTACATGTGCTGGTATTAAGTGCGATTGTATGAGAAATAAATTTTTCTTGGTGACTTTTCACTGCCCTTGGTTACTGGAGAATTACTTGACGAGCTAGGATAAAAATAATAATTGACTAGTCTTATTTTGTGGCCTTTGTTACTCGAGTAATTAAGTCCGTAGGGGTATTTTGAAACCTAGTGCCCTAAGACCAACTGGTTTGGGAGTCATTGACCCAAAGCTCGCTACATGGGTAACATAGAAAGTCTAAGAAAACAGACATTATAAAGTCAATGGAAAAAAAGAGCGAAAAAAACTGTGAAATTTGGCTAGATACTTGTTTTGATAGAGATTGGGTCAGTTCAATATTGGTTGAAAAAGAGAAAATGTACTTATTCAGTTGATTCTTCAAAGACCTGTTTTCACAACACACCTTGGGAATTTTTACAAACGTTTGCGTCGATATAAGTGGATTTTAGATACCTACATCTTATTTATTATTAGAAGAGTCTTTAAGGCATGTATTTTCCTAAAAATCTTCTTTTGTTGACACAATGAACGTTATTGATAGAGTGAGATGCTTGCTAGAATATTTCACGGATTTTATGGGTATATCTTCTGTAAACCCTTAGGAGACAGCACTCCTCTGGTAGAGATCGTCTACGAGTTTAATGGGTTGGTAAACCTAAAATTATCCGTCACGCCTACGAAAAGGAGCATAGGACTTTTATAATTTTTTTTCTTTTAATTTTTCTCGAGGACGAGTAAAAGATAGGTATGGGGGCATTTGATAGGTCCATAATTAATACATCTTTAATACCTATTTTATGTTTATTTTCGTAATTTTATTAGTTAATTAATTATTTTTTTTTTGTTTTGTAGGAAATTAATTAAAATCAGAATTGTAGCAGAAAAAGGAAAATACAAGGAAGGAGCTGGAGATTACTTGGAGGCAAAGAAAAAGGAGATAAAATCGAATGCTTGTTGGAGAAGAAAAAGGAATAGAAGGAAATATTTAGAATTCAATTTGTAATCGATATAGAAAACCTATATTATTTCCCCTATATATATGGGTCTCATCTCTTGTATTTAAAAGACCTGAATCTTAGCTTCATATTTTATAATTAGGAGTAGGAGTAGAGTACTTTTATTTTCTTGCTCTTTCAATACAAACAAGTTTTTATCTCTCAAACACTTTTTATGTTATTTGTTATTGCATGTCTTATATTAGTTGTTTTGTTTTCTTCTTCAAGCATGTCTAGCTAATTCTCTTGCCCTAGGATGAAGGTGAAGTTAGTTGATTATTTTTAGTATTTGTTCGTTCCTATTATTTGATTCTCATAATTTTTCTTGGTGCTTAATTGTTTGATTAACAAAGTGATTTTGATATATTATTGTTACCGAATTTATTTTTCATAGCCTATGCTTGCTCCATGAAGTTTTGATGGGTTATTGTTAGATAATAAGTTTCATAGTATATGCTTGTCTCGTTAATTGATATTTATTTGTTGAAGAAAGAGAATTGATTTTTAGGGTAAGTTGGATATTAATTGTGATTAATTGATGGATTCGGATTCCTAGGTTTTCCATATTTATTTGTTCTTATTTGCTTATTAGGTTAATTAAATTTCATCTCAACATTATTTGTCTAGTCTGCCTGATTTATTTATTAGGGTTTGGAAATTTCATAGTCTCTGAGGATCGATCTGTGATTGTTACAATTAACTACTGTGCGCTTGCAGTATTTCAACACATCAACGTGTAATAAAACTCGACATGAACACAAGAATAACAATTAGATAATCCAAAGCAATAATTCTATATACCAACATGTAGCAGCTTTTAGAAAAACATAGGTACACAAGTTGCCTAGGACATCAGAAAATTCTAGATTTTCCTAGATGTTCTGGTGGGGTGCCTGTCTTATTTATTAATATTCATACAAAATAAATTGCACAAGCTGCTATTTATATGCTGGTAAGCTTCATCAGGCATGATGATGATCAACAGTTGCAAGGATCACAAGTGCAGGTTGATCCACACTTGCAGGCATTTCCTCCTTCTACTCCAAAGCTCTTCTCAGCTCCATCGAAATTACTGTAACATATAAAATAATAACTAGGTTCAGTTATGCTCTTAATTTAGTGTGCTAATTCAAATTAAATATAAATACATCTAATAAAGTTATTATACGAGATGGGAAATATAATCATATGTCTTCATAGGTGCAACTCCGACAACGATTGTGGCACCTGTGGAGTTCTCTATGTCAAGGTGCATGCTGCATCTGCATGTATTCGAAACACTTAGAGTTATTACCTGTTTAGATTGTAACAACATATTTAATATAATGTTTCAGCTAAAAATTTTTGGATGTATAATAGAAGATTAGTCATAATTCATGTTACTGCGAATTTCAAGGTTAGTCACTATATCACCATATGTCTGGTGATTTTTTTTTTCAAGTGAAAAATATTGTGGAAGGTTTACCCTCCATTGCTGCCACATTTGCAGTCAGAACCACAGCTACAATTTGATCCACAGCTAGACATTTTCTTTAAATAATATGAAGTAAATATGAATATTATTTGTTTAGATACTGCACACTTAAGAGCAGGGTTAGGATTTTTGGTGAAATCATTCACTCATCACCCTCCTATATATAGTGCAAGAGAAGAGATTGTATAATGCTATCCACCGTACACGTGTATGAATCGCAGCTTACTTTGGTAGATATGAAAATGATAAACTCCTTCCTATTTAACAGCTAATGAATATTTGATTCGTTAAACCTCTCATATTCACAAGTCAATTAACTTAGTGCTGGATTAGTTGAAAATTATATGTATGAAATATTTAACTCTAGTTATGATACTTGTTATCTTATATTCTTGTTCTCAAATCCATTTCTCTTTCAATCATTCATCACTTATTTAATTAAAACTAGATGATAGTTTATAGAAACAAAGTGTTGCTCCAGATAAATTATGTTGAGTCATTAGTCAATAGGAGGAAAGTGATATAGAAGTTGGCCGGCTAATAAGAAAAATCAGCCTAATAATCTTTTTCCTATCAATCCCTTGCTTTCAACTGGCTCATAACTCTCTTCTATTGGTAGTACTATAATTAAGAGGTCAAATTTTGAACCTCACATGTACATTTTTTTCGAAGGAGACACAAGGCCTCGTTATAACTTATAATCTCTCAAGTGAAGATTCCAGTGGGAGAAAAACCAATGAGAATCATGTATGTCAGGTCGAAGTTGTTCACTTTTCTCAAATTGGCCTATTAGAAAACTTTCTTCGATTTCTATTTTCTGACTGAAAACTGGGAAGTTTTACTAGAGAAAAGTACTGCTTTCAGATTACAGATATGTCCTACACCTCCTCAGAAAACTTAAACTTTCTTCTATGTACTAATTCCCAGTTGCATGAAATTTAAACTTTTATATTAGTATTTCTAATTGAATAAACAGTAATAGTTGCATAATTAGAACGTTCTTTTATTTTTGATAGTACAGAGTAAAAACAATCTAATAATGGAAGAAAAATAAGTATTTAGTTGCAGCAGATAGGTCTCTGACAAAAGCATGAAAAACGACAAGTTACAGAGAAAACATAGAATGACTATTGACTAGTGAGTGAATCTTTGGAGCAATGTGTACTCCATATGAAATAAATATTTCAGAATATTGAGGGTGAGATGGAATCACGAACTTATATTTGAGCAATATTTACCTTGGTATTCAAAATATATATTCCAGAATATTAAGGATAGAAGGGAATCGAACTTGTGACCTCTTTGAATTGAATTCTGATATCGTGTAAAGTTGCCGGCTTCAGTTTTAGGAGAAGAATTTTATTGGATAATATTATGTTTAACACTATATATAGTATATAGTGAATTCTATAAAATTTTATTAAATTACTTTTGTATTTCAAAATGGTGGCTAATCGCAAAAAAATTGTGGCTAGACTTCACTTTTATTTTTCAAGATAATGCTGTTAGCCACTTTTTTGAAAGATAAAAGAAAACTTTAGTCACCAAATCGTAAATTTGAAAATCCAGCCACCAAAATGCTATAACAGGTGAACTTTAGCTACCATTCTATAATATACTCTTATATTTATGAATCTATTCTTGAGAACCTCATTTTTCAGGTGATATTTATGCTATCCAAAGGAAAAGAGACAGACGATTTTACCACACTATGCTCTTCGTCCCAACAACACCATTACGTACCGTATGAATACGATCAAATGCAGACTTAATTCTTCCTCATGGTTTGTCAGATGATGTCATGGCATTACAGCTAGTTTGCTAGACTCAGCTTAAGTGTTTTTTTAGCTCCTGTTAATTTGTGAGCCATCTTTTAGTGTAGTCTTTCGTTGTTTTTCTTTTGCTTCTTTGCCCTTTACTATTAATCCACGTACAGGTTACCCAAAGAGAAGGAGAGTGAGCACCAAATAATCCGAATTAGTAAGTTGTAGACAAATTATGGCAGAGGCTGGAACCATGCTGTTATTTTTACCAAACATAGATGTCATGATCTTACAATTGGTTTGAATCTCTTTATAAAGTTTGTGGTAAACACGAAACACCCCTTCTAATTATTGGTTCTTTAGTCGTATCAGTCATCAAATATAAGGTTTGGATTCTGAAATTGTGTATGCTTTGCCTAATAGTCTTATTATTGCTCAGGTGTTGCTCTTTAATTATATGCCATTTTTTTAAATTGTGAATCACCTTTTGCAACCATTCATTTTGCACTTCGAACATAATGTTGGTACTAGGGTCTGGATTTAGAAACAACCCTTCCATGTGTGATGAAGCTCGACATATACATCGAGAATAAAGATAAGGGAATTTCACAACCGTTCATACACAAGGCAATAATTCTTTACACCAACATATAGCAGAGTTTGGAAAAACACAAGTACACAAGTTGCCTAGCTAGGACATCAGAAAATTCTAAATTTTCCTAGATGTTCTGGTGGCTGTCTTATTTATCAATATATATTCATACAGAATCAAAAGCATAAGTTGCTATTAATATGTTGGAAAAATTCATCATGCATGACGAATATCAACAGTTGCATGGATCACAAGTGCAGCTTGATCCACACTTGCAGGCATTTCCTCCTCCTGCTCCAAAGCTGTTCTCAGCTCCATTGAAAATACTGCAGCATATGCAGTAATTTAATTATATTCTATACTTGATTTCTTGTACTAATTCATATAGAATATAAAGGATATAAATATAAGTAATGTTATGGTATGAGATGATATATATTAATCATACGTCTTCATAAGTGCAACTCCAACAACGATTGTGGCAGCTGTTGAGTTCTCTATGTCAAGGTGCAAGCTGCAGCTGCATGTATTCGAAACATTTATAGTTACTACTTGTTTACGTTTAGTAAACATAAAAAGTATTGGTACATAAGAATAACCTAGATATATGATATAAGAATAGTCAAGATTTATGTTAATAATAATTATAAGGATGATCACTATATCACCATGTATATGCTGACTGTAGTTTTATAAATGCAAAAATTGGGAAATGTTTACCCTCCATTGCTGCCACACTTGCAGTCAGAACCACAGCTACAATTTGATCCGCAGCTAGACATTTTCTGAAAATAATATGAAGTAGATATGAATATTATATGCTTATATATCCTAAACTTCTGAGCAGGCTTTGAGTTCTTGGTGAAATCCCTCACTCATGGCCCTGCTACTTACAGTGCAAGAGAAGAGATTATAATAATGAATCGCAGTGTTCTTACGTATATGTGAAAATGATGGGCTCCTTAATTATTAACTTATAGCTAATGAATCTTTGATTCCTTAAAACTCTCATTTTTTTAAGTCAATTAACTTATGGGTGGATTAGTTGTAATATGTAGCTTGTTGGTATGAAATTTTAATTGTAGCTCTGTTGTTATATTATATTCTTGTTTCATTATCCATTTATCTTTCTATCAAGCATCACTAGATAAAAACTAGATAAGTTTATAGAAACAAATGTTACTTATAATATTCTGTCTTGACATTAACAGGAGGAGGAACATCAGGGCCTTCAAAGGATAAACAGGCATATATGCGAAGCAAGGCTACTGCCTACTGTCCCAAACTTTAAAGGGGTCCTAATTTTAAAAATTTCATGCTTATTTATTAGTTCAATTCTGCACTTTTCTCCCTCTTTAATATACATTTAAAAAATTGTGCGTTTTCAGTTTTTACCATACAACAATCATTTCTGATTCCAGTTATTTAGGCTTGGTCCCCGATAGACATGGGCTTGAACACCATAGTTAGCCCTTGTTTTAACCTTGCTGATAAATCTATGCTATTGATAATGGAAGGTGAAGATTTAATTACGTCGGGAGTTCACTTTTATTTTTGCAAAATGTGCCTTGCTATATCTTTTTACCAAAAGAAATATTTGAACTTTTCAGGGGTTTTACTAGAGAAATATACTGTTTTCAGATTGCTATTATGTCCATTTCCTCGTAATATTAAAATTTCTTCTACTACTCAGTTGCATAACTCTAAAATCGGATGATTGCATATTATTCAAATTATATGAATAATAACGGGGTACTTCTTAAAGTTCTTTTGCTTATGATATTACAATGCAAAAAAATATACTACTAGAAGAGGTCTAGAGTTTGATTATAAGACTTTCAATATCTTTTACTGACGAAAACAAATTGCACACAGTAAGCAAGTTGAGAATACCTCCAAATTGAAAATTTCTTTATATTTATTTAACAAAATGATAATAATATCGTCTGTTATCTAATTGGAGCCTTGTCTGAAATAATGCAGTCAATGGTATATTATCCTTTACTATTGGTTTCATCTTTGGTCCAAAGTCACTACTGTTTTTAGGTATTAGTTCTTTTGATGCTACAAGTTCATGTACATGATTGGCAAAATAGAATGTGATCAGATAACTGACCAGAGCAGTAGCAAGTAAACTAAAACAAATTTACTAGTGGTGAAATAACAGATACAAACTTAAGTACTTTATATTTCATGCCATTAGTTTCATCATACAGATGAATAAAACCTTGAGACAGTTACAGTACCCACAAAGCAGAGAGCAGCGTAGTTCTGGAAAAACACAAAATAGATCAGTACAGCCTAAAGACCTTAAACACATCTAATACCGGAACTGCATAACATGCATAGGCTGTGGCATTATTATAGTACAATATATGGAGAAACACTAGCTGCTTTATAGGTACTCAGTTTCATTTCATTGTTAACAGTTGCACGGATCACATGTGCAGTTTGATCCGCACTTGCAGGCATGCCCTCCTTCAGCTACAAAGCTCATCCCTGAACCCTGAGAGAACCTGCAATGGTAAATTTTGAACGATTTAAAAAATTTATAAGTTTGGTCAAATTATTACAATAATTAGGCATTTGTCAACAATGAAACACATAATTCATACGTCTTTGTTGGTGCAACTCCATCAATGATGGTTGCAGTTGTGTTCTTCTCCACATCAGGGTACATTCCGCATCTGTGATTTAAGAAAAAAACATTCGTACAAGCAATAAAGCCATAAGTAATGATATCATATTATAGAAATTTATGCCATTATTTGTAACACAAAATTATGAAACTTCTTTATAATGCCAGGTAAATGATTGTCTTGGTAAAGGAAAATTGACAAGTCAGTCCCGAGTCTTGCATCCAAATAGATGACACGATGGGGTTCGAACCACAGTGGAGGCATAGATGTGTGATTATATTAATTTCTGCAATCGACTTTATCCAAAAATAAAAGATTGATAGCTTACCCTCCACAGCCACTGCCGCACTTGCAGCCAGCACCACAACCACAGTTTCCTCCACAGCAAGACATTTTCGAATGGATAGTAAAGAGAATAACTAAGATTATAAGATTGTGCTGGCCTCTGTATTAATCAACCTCACTTAGCTGGTGACTTGTTTTGTGAAGTCATGAGCTCTATTTATAATGCAGAAAGGAGAAAGGAGGCTAATCATCGACCGTTCACGTGTACCAATCAAAGGGAAAGTTATATATTCTCTGGTACAGCTTTGTCTGTTGCCTGAAGAACTACATTATTTGTACTTCATATTGTTATCTTTAAGATAGTTTCTGGTTTGGGATATCAGTACAGTCTTCATGCAATAATATTCCATAAATTAGCAATTTTGATCAAGTGATCAAGTTTTATTAGTTTAGACTAGTGTAAAAATTTATTTCATATTGTGATTTTAATTGTAGTTATCTATGTATCTACTGCTTTTTGTGAAGTTGAGCTCATGCATCTTCAATCTGTGCCAACAAACATACAGTTTCAAGTTTCAACATTATGCAAGACCCTTTAGCTAATTTGTCGTATACTCCCTATCTCAAATTAAATATCGACTTTTTTGTGATCAAATTAACTAAATTCTAACTCCAAATTAAAAAAAATTCTTTTGTAGCTTTTAAGAAAATTACATCTTAAAACAAATTAAATATAATTTCTAAATATTTTTTTAATTATATAATATATGTAATTTTTAGTCAAAATTTCACTAATAACTCTATAAAAGTATGATATAGGTACATACTACCTCGCAAAACCCTACTCTATTAGCGGAATTGGACATGTTTGGTTTGGTCTAGTCGGGTAGGGCTCATGAAGAGACTAAAGAGCGATTCTTTTGGCCCAATGAGAAAAAGATTCCTACTGTAGAAAGTGACAATGGATTGAAATTATAGACGTCCACTAAAAAAGATAAAGTTACTTTGCATAAGGAACCAAGGGAGGATCAATCAATCAAAAGCAGAATGCAAATGTCACCATCTCAGAAAAGAGAAGCATGCTTACCTGAGTCCTGAACCATCCTATCTTTCTCAAAAAAAAAACCGTGAATTATTGTCCTTGTTAGAATAATAATTCAAAATTGTTTTTTTATTATTATATTTTTTTTTGAACTATCCAATCTGTTATTATTTGTTAGTAAGATAAAATTAGTTTTGAATAAGTTAATAGTGATATATTAAAGATAATTATATCACTATTTTCTAAGAATATGTTATTTATTGCATTTAACCTATGAAAGTGAGGTTTATGCATTGAAAAACATTGTATTTAGCCTATAAAAGTCAGGTTTATGCATTGAAAAACATAACGTAGCATTTTCAACATATCATTTTCTTCCCTTACTTCTACACAAAAATCCAACAGTTTTGAACTATACTTGTACATGTTAGACACTCAACTCTTTCAAAATGACACTCAACTCTTTCAAAATATAAAATTCATATAATTATTAACACCCTCACGAATAAGCCGATGTGAGGAACAACAAAGTTCTATGTAGATTTTGACAATATTTACGGTACCATGGTAACAACTATAAAAATTTCGATATTAATGTTAGATGACCAATACTGGCTGGCAAGGATAATTTGAACCATCCACTGCCAAAGAGGAGTTTTATTACTATCGGGCTATCAGCACATAGTTTGATTTCAATTATCATCCTAATATTATCTGAAAATGGTTGAAGAAGCTTATGGTGCTTGATTTGAGAGTGTGGAATCTTTTCTAGAAAAGAATGGTCGAGTAGTCTGCTCTTGCATACCCCACTTTTATTGCAATCTCTTTATCAAACACTTTCCTCTCAACATGCTATATCTATACCAATTAATGCAACAATATTATACCATTATTATTTATTTCACAAAATCTAAAACTATACAACATGTATGTTATATTATTCATTGTTGATCATTGTTGATAGCGGGTCCAAGATGAACTCCATCCGTCTATGGTGGACTCAGAATAATTGTACAGAAGTGAACTTTGTTTATTTTATTTTGTTAGACTGAAAATTGCAAATAAAATTCGGTGGTCGAGAAAATTTGAGATTCGAGTTTCGAGATATCTCATACTTAAAAAATAAACCAAAATGTATATTTACTCATCAAACAATCTAAAAGGTTATAACAGATAATTAGTTCAAACGACACAATTCTCAAAATGTGCATCCGATGGTGATATAGAAGGATTAAATTGATGTAGGTTAGGCCAAATTTGTTGAAATGGTAGCATCTGTCATTTTTGCATGAGGGTAAATATGCTAATTGCGTGACGTTTCTAATTTTCTGGTAGGGAAGAAGACATAAACTTCAAATTATATCAATTGTGAAAGATTATATTTAATGTTTATTCTATATTTGGACTAAGTGGTAAAAAATAAAGGTACTCCAATATGATCTTATTTGATATGGGTTATGTAATATGTAATACTCCATAGTCTTATTAAGTCAATGGGTCTAATTACACTATTATATAAAGAATGGTTTTGACCCCAAAACTATTCACAACTTCTACTCCTGAACCTCAGCTACTATACTCCCATCATCATATTACTGGTATGATTCCCTGTGAAATTAGGTCACGCCTCCGCACTGAAATTTACTAAGTAACCTTGATAATATCACATAAGTTGATCTGTGATTATGTATTTAGATCTAACATTAAATCTTTCAAATGCTTCTAAGAATACATTTTTTACCCGCCATCTAAATCAGGCAGCTAAGCCAACTACATATGCAAGAACACTTCTGCACTCTTTGTGACGGAACGAACGTCCATTTCCTATTGGAGTTCTGAGCTCTAGTTTAGGTTGTTAGGAAATTGGGGGAGGATTTTGAGCTCTAGTTTAGGCTGGTAGAAATGGAATGGAGTTCAATTTTTGAACATCTATCCATATTATAATTCAAATTACATTCTATTCCCTCCGATTGCATTCATCCGGATCCCAGCCAAATACAACATAAATGTTACAGCCACTTGAATTCAATGTCTCGATAACTACTTCAGATCTAAGGCTCCGTTTTCAGTATCAACTAATTAACCCACGTCTCCTAGACTCCATCTCAGCATATATTATGTACCAGCTCAAAGGTGCAATCGTCTAGAACATTAAAGCACATCTTAAACTTGAAAGAACTTTTGTTAGGACTTTGGAGCTCAACTTCAGTTTATAGACTCAAAATTGATCGAGCTTGTCAAAGATGTTGTGATTTTGAGTTAACAAAATATATTTTAACTTGTAATCATTGTACTTGGTCAAATCCAGGCTAAGAAACTGTAACTTTTGTACTTGTAGCATTGCCCCGATTAAGAAAAGTTGCAGCATTGTATTTTACAAACATGAGCATGTCTGAGGAGGTTGTAGCATCGTATTTCACAAACACAAGTATGATCTTAGACAAGAGTTGGATTTCGGGTTTCGGATTTTTTGAACATCTCTATTCTCAATTGAATATACAAAAATGCACCTATAGCATGCTCTTGGAACATGGAAAACATAAGTACAAACAGTTTCTGCAACAGCTACAACATTGGAGAGAATTCTAAAAGATGAAAATTTCCTAGCAAAGAAGTGGTTCAAGCTGACACATGCAAAATTTATATCGAATCTAACTTTTGAAGAATTTATTATTTGCCTTTAATCATTTAATTTGGGGGGAATTATGTAAGGAACTGTACCGTAACAATGTGTTTTTTACTACAGCCTTTTCATTAATTTTAACTTAAGCTTTTAAAATGTTACATCAGTCTGTTACTATAACCATAACTTTAATAATTCTGGAAAATAGAAACTGATCTCTGAATCAAGTTGTAGGACAAAATAATATGATAATATACATTTATTTTGGAAAACTTGTATCTTGCTTTCCAGTTCATATCTTTCATTTGATACATTATTTTACAAACACAATCACACTTCTTGTTAATTGTTTGTGTTTGAATCAAAAGAATATCTTTAAAAAAAAGTTGATGAGATTGGATTCAGCCCCCTTCTAAAACTGTGACTCACTTTTATATCTACATCTTCATTTCACTCTAACATGCTCCATATAAGTACAGGAGCAATAGCTATAGTATAAGAAAAGTACAATCAATTACAATACTATAGAGTGAAGTTAAACTATATAAAGAAGATTCAGGGACATTCTAGTGAAAAGCTCTATCTCCTTCTCTTGCGCTCCTGAGTAGGCCATGGCTCGAATCCTTAAAGGGGTAGAGGACCTTCTTTAACAACTCCACCTGTCCTTTAGAAAAACATAATTCCATGTGCAGAACTGATTCAGATCAATATCAGCATGATATTTTCCTTAATTCAGTTAGTCCCTTAAACAAACTCAAGAACATATTAGCTCTTCTAAGAGTTCATCAAAAATGAAATCCTCCAACTCCAATGCCACACACTCAGAGTCCACCTGGAGATTCATCCAACCATCAGCTTTCGCTAAATCTCGTGGCAATGGATCATCTAGTTGCGGGTCCAGTTCTGGTTCGTGAACAATGTACTTGCTAAGATGCTTCAACACCTCATCGTCATGGGATGAACTATGTAGTGGATGGACTTGGCAACTTGTTGATAATGCCCTTGGGTAGTATGTGGATGATGTCTCATATATATGAAGCATTACCTCATTTATTAAATCAAACAGAAGTTGGTGGTGATACAGGAGAATGAGATTCTCTTGTGAACATTCCGATTCATGTGGCCACCAAGATTCTTCTACCTCATCAAATATCAAAGGGCTTAATGGCTGCTCAGACAAGTACCATTCCCTGGAGAAACCATTCTTGTTGAAGCCTGCCACCTTGAGAATTTCTCTGGCGTAATTTAAGTCAGCATCATCATCTGTATGTAACTTGGTATGGATGTGATTCTTTGTTTTTGGATTTTCAAGATCATTTTCATTGTATGATTTGCTACCACATGATTGTGAAACAAAATCTGCATCCAAGCTGTTGAACGAGTGGAGCGGAGATTCTCTCTCATGAGTATAATTGTATGTGTTGTCCGAACCTGAATGCAGCATAATATAAATTAAATAAGATTTCCAGGGTATGGGGAAACAAAAATATGACACATTATACTAGATTTGGCTGCAGTCTTTAGGTGAATTATATAAAGAAATCAGAATAAAGCAAACCACTTATTCAGCTAGTACTGATTAAGTCTGAGGTATAAGTCTAATAGATGACACTTCCTTAATCTAAAACCTGGCAAGTCACACTTTCGTAATTTCATATATTGTCAAGAAAATTCCAAAATGACATAAATACCTTCTAAAACTAAATTTTCAGGGCTTGAGAATTCCTGTTGTGAACACCTTCCACGAATAAAAATAGCTTGACTTGTTTCTTCTATCTTGTCATCAATCTCTATGCAGGTGACCTGAAGATCGTTGTAGAAACTGCTTTTATCATTTGTAAGCTCATCTAATTCCTCACGATATCCTTCCATGTTAGCAGTACCACAATCATTCACGCCCATTGTTAAGCTATCCAACAGTTCCACTTTTGGACTACATTTACTCTTTTCTACATATATTTCACCAAGCAAATTTTCTTCAGTTGCAGCTGACAGTAAGCACTCTTCTAAATTTTCAGTCCCTGGGAGCCCCACTGGCTTCGATTCACTCAAATTGTTATTGTCGGTAGCTGTTGTGCCAACCATGAAACTCATACTTGACACACTTGGATATACTATCTCATGCGACTCCTCCTCATCTTGAAGGGGCCAACTTGAATTACCGTGAGGTAGAGAGTGATTTCTTTTGAAGGATATTGGAGAACTCCTTGTTGCCGAGATGTCGTATTCATTTGTCAATCTGACGCTCTTAGATAAATCCGATTTGCTCTTCATGCTGAAGCTATGATCACACAAACGAACATATCTGTGCATTGAATCATTTAGGGAAGATGTTCTTCTGTGCCCTGGATTACTGCTTCTAGGATTATAAACAGAACTATCATTTGTGAAATCACAACTGTTCATGTCCCTGGAATCATCAATCACTCTACCCGTATCATAGATTCTGGACATATGTTGCCCACCTCTTGAAGGTTCACTACCATCCAGAACCTGATTAATAAATGAATTAGAGGTGCAACCAAGCTCACTTATATGCACCTTGTTCTGATGTTCTAATCTTTGCCTCTCGTCTTCCCAATGGACAACCACTTCACTATTCACCTCAGGGTCTTGAGGACCATTGCGCAACTTCACTCCTCCTGGAAAGGACCATTGTTCAGTTTGCTTGTCTTTCAGTTTAGTTGGCTTAAAGTTTCTTCTGCGCGAGTATGAAACATTAGCTACAGGAAATGTCCCTGATTTCGTTAATCTAGCTTTTGCAGTAGAATCATTAGGCATGTGAAGTCGATTTTCTATACCAACATTTCTCTGTTGAAACTCTTGAAATAGATCTTCATTTACCTGAAATAGTTCCAACACATCTACATATTTTTTAAGATGACACCGGGAAGCATTTTTCATGAGGAGGTTAGCACGTTCTTGATCCACGGATGTTTCCCGTGCTCTAGAAAAAGTGTAATTTTGAGAAAGCTTTTGGTGCTCAATGTAGTCCATCAAATTTTCTTTAGTACACATATCAAACTTTTTCCAGTCATTGGCCGTCATTCTAGCTGGATGCTGCAATTTGGTGGCACCGAGTGCAGTCTTCCTAGGAAAGAAAATGATCGGACTTTTCCATTCATTACTTGTTTTACTGAAGCCATCCTTCGGTGATTCAACATGCTTAACTGAAAGAGTTCTCTCCAGCTGCAAAAGTGCAGGAAAGTTTAAACCTCTTTTCTTGTTGTCATCTTCCTTGCGAATTTTTTCAGCGACTAGCAATTTAATACGAGCTTTGAGGGACCTTTTCTGAGTTGAGTTAGTCTCGGTGGTCGGCCTATTTACCTGATAACAATTGCTTTTGATTAGAAAAGTAGGACTCTGTAAGATATTATATTTCAAATACAGTCTACACAGCAAAGTAGCATACAAAAAAATGACTTGCTTCAGCATCCATGAGTTTCTGTGCAGTGCCATTGACACCTGGTATTGTCTTGGAATTTTTATTGCCTGCAAAGAGACACATTCCTCAGAACATCAGAACAGGAATTTTATGCACATAACTCCCACCATACAATAGCTTCTTAACAACTACGGAAAATATGATATTTACATTAATTCAGAACAATTGACAGCTTCGATTCATTTGACTCCAAATAAGGATACAGTTGCACACACTTCTAAGGTTGGTTTTTCCTAAACTACTGCACATATAAAACTAAATTTAATTCTTAAAATGAAAATAAAAAACACTACTGCAAATATGGAGAAGTAAGATGCGAACAAGTTGAACCATTTATGTATCAAGCCCAGGACTGACAAACATCAAACTACTGAACTAGAACTTATAAGTATATCAAAGGCAAAGCAAGACCTTGGAAATCCACAATAAAGTAGCTTAATTGATTTTGTACACAATAAATTTGATGTAATGTATTGCCAGTCATTGCAGAATGTCAAATAACTTTGAATGCTCTCTTAACATTTCCCAAGATCTATTACATAAGATTAGATGAACAAAAAGAGAAAGAACAAGGGGGAAATCTTACAAGAGCACTTACATTTTCCATTTTTCCGCTTATTGTGCCTTTTGCGAGGTAGCATTTTTCTAACATTATTATGCCAATGATGGTAATCAAGGGCATAAAATATTCCCCACATGCAGCCCGGGAAAATACTTTCTGGTTGATCATTATTCCGGTAAGCTGGAAGGTGCTTTCCCATCTTCGGTGGAAGTTGTATATAAATCCTTAAATTTCTCTAAAATTGGAATTCAACTGCCACCCTTTCTGCTGTAATGACATAAAAACCACATACCATGTTAGTAATCCTCAAATTGCATGCTATTATCACAATTCATACACGCACGCACGCAAAGACAGACTCTCTTGAACTAACAGCTTCTAGCTTACACTTTCACGTGTAAGTGCAGGAATGCAAAATATGCCACTTTCGTTTATAGACCCAACCTTACGAAGTTTTTTGGATTTTACACAAAACGTTTGTCAAAATTAGAGTTAATTATTGCAAAACCAACCTCTCTAGTACACTAGTAGTGCATTGTTTGGTATGGTATGTTTATTTGTCAAAAATACACAACCAATACATAAATATTCTTTATATCCACATATGCTATGAAAATGCATATGTTAGTCAAAACATCTCAAACTAAAAGAAAGAAAAAACAAAAAACACACACAAGGAGAAATCATTTTCCAGCAAGAAGAAACACGCACAACTGATACATGTATGTGTCATGCAATCCAAAACTTGACAAAAGCAAAAGAAAAACCCAGACAGGGAATCATCTGAAAACAAGGAAAAAGTACCAAAAAGTAAAATCTAACCTCTGAGACGAAAGCTGGCTCAAGAGGAATGAATGGAAAAAAAAAGAGTGCAGACAAGTTTTGGTAGCATGCGTATTAAAATACATATATATCTGAAGCTATAACAGTTTTAGGAGTTACAAGACCAAGTATACAAGGGAATAATCAAACACAGACTCATTAAACTTTATAACTGTTATATGGTATTGCTTAAGGTAACTCTAGTAAATATCAAATAAATATACTAAAGTAACTACCATTGCTAAATGAAGTATGAGATGGGATGCTTGTTTTATTTTATTGTTTTGAATAACTAGGCTGAGTTTGTTCTACGGAGAATGAAGTACTAGAGAAATGTATGGAGATATATATGTTCTACCATTAGTAATAGAACTAGACTTATATCATTACAAATAAATACAGAGAAATAAATACATAGAGTAATTATTTTTGAAGAAATATTCTAAATATTTATTTTTGGGGTGATCATTTTATGTTTTATGAATGAAAAATTGAAAACATGGTCAGGAAGGAAGTTTAGTCAAAATCCTGAAAAATATATCATTCGGGTCGAAATATGATTGAAAGAAAAAAAATTATTTGATAGGGTTTCCTCCTTGATCTTCTTATAATTTATGAATTTCATCCAACTCATTAATAATACATTTGGAAGAATTTGTTAGATCTTCTAATATTAATAAATTAAATGTTTTCCTCGTATGAAAAGGAAACCTTTAAGAATTGACAAAAAAGTCAAATTTTTATTGGTTGAGGAATGATATAAGTTAACTCTTCCAAAATCATAATATATTAGATAAAGATTTTAATTAAATTATATATTATATTAAACACATAGTCAAACTTTAATCTAACTTAATTGTTATTGTAATCATAAAGAAAAAGAATGAAACAATTAATCTAATTATTAATTAAGCAATTCACCAAAATATTTCGTTTTGGGAATTAATTAAACCGAATGCTAATCACATTTTGTTCAAAATTAAGTAATTTGAACACCTTATACTTTAGTTTAAATAATTTAATTTTAATAAGATGCTATAAATTTAAAATAATATGAAACTCACACGTATTGAAACGGATATTTACATTACATCCCCTGAATAGTGTAGAATGGGAGACCGACCAAGACCAAGAACTGAAAGATAGTTTTGAGGAAAATGGTCAATGAGACTAAAATCAGAAGGTTTGACCACCACTTATTTCCTGAAAATAAGAGTTTATTTTTAGAAAAGTTAGGTATGTATGTATTTTTTCTGAAAATAAGTAACTTATTTTTTATTTTGAAAATAATAATTGATTTTAAAATTCTAAAATAAATATTTATCTTAAGAAAATAAAAAAATATATGAAATAAGTAACTTATTTTAAGTTTAAAGAACTCCAAACACTGACGATAAACTAGAACTCTAGTAGTAGTAAAAGCTAAGCAACCATTAAACGGGTGAACTACTACTACTCATTCTAGGAAGTAATCTTAAATATTATTAATTGCCTGCTTTTTAAAAGATTTTTCGGCTAAAAGTATTAATAATTTTTTTTATTGAATAATATCATAATTTTTTTCGTAAAATCGGATCGAGAAACGTTCTTTCAAAATTTTAGTTTTCATTTTTAAGAATTATGGCTTTTATGTTTGTAGTACAACTAATGTTATTTTGCAGAACAAATAAGTCTAATTTTAGTTTCAGTTAAATTAAAATATTAGTATTAATTCATATAACTTGAACTAAAAGTCACACTCATATTTATTCAAAATTGTTATACCATAAAAGTGATGGTAAAAAAATCACATTATTATTTAATAATATTTTTAATATTTACCTATTTTAAAATATAATATAAAAAATATAATGAAATCCACCAATAAATTTTATTAGTTATTTATTTCAATACAAAGTGGCCATAAGCAATTAAGGACATGATTACTTTAATGGGAAAAAAATGGCTAAGAATATTGTTGATCGAATAATTATATTTTATAAAAAAACACACATGTATCATATACGGAGTATATATCACTATCATATATCTACCGCACCTATGTCATAGGTCGGCCAACAAATTTTACTAGTTAGTTCAATACAAAGTGGGCATACGCACCTCATTTGTTAAAAAGAGGTATATTTAGAATCCGTTTAATTTATCATATAAATAATTTATATATTAAAAAATAAACATATTTTTTAACTTATAAATTGAATGAAACAACGTATTTTAATTATAAATCCATCAATTAATTTTATTAGTTACTCCAGTATAAAGTGGCCATAGACAAGTAGGTAGACATGAATATCTTAAGGTATAAAAAATGGAAAAAAATTGTTTTTTTAACGGAGAAATAACTTCAAAAATGAATTGTATGAAAATAAATATTCCGTATGAGATTTCATTCATACAAAAAAGTTCATCATCTAACCGAAAATGATACATAAGATGTTTCCGGACACTTAGACAATAAAATCTTAATGTCTGAAAAATTGAATACACAGTGTACCTGAAAATCAAAAAATAATAAAAGAGTAAGTCTCACAAATATGATCAAATAATTTCAAAGAAATATTATCAAAAAATAAAAATAAATTTTAAAATCTTGAATATTATATCTTTATAGAATACTATAAAACTAACAAAATAACTCGAAACTAAAAGAGGTAATTTAGGTTTTATACATAATAAAATAAAATTATAAATATTACAGTATTTTGAACAAGAGCCTGTAGAATAATAGGATAATAGAATAAAATCTAACCAAAAGGATATTCCTTTGGTTGGACACTTAAATAAAACACATAATTAATAATATAATTATTTAATGCAATTATAAATTGTAAAAATTAACATCCAATATTAATAGAAAATTATAAAATCTGAACTATAGATCAAACTAGAGAAAATTAAAGAGCCAATAAATGTCATTTATTGAGTAATCTATTTATATATATGTAACTCATGCTCATTTAAAAATCATTTAAAATTGTTACCCACTTAAATATAATTATTAAAATAATAATATTCATTATTAACATATTTAAAGTATTAAAACATAACTGAAAATTTTGAAATTCAAAATTGCACAAGTTATATATAAAAAGTAACAACTGTCACATATGATACTATAATAAAAAGAGTAAATTACGGAAATCGTCTTTAAATATATTAAAAATTATAATAATTGTTTGTAACAGTCAAACAAATAATTCCACATAACATACATATCAACCTCAATCACCAAACCCTAAAAATACTCCTTAAGAGTACTAAATCAACCATCATTGATGGTCTCAATGACTAGTTTTATTCATGGCACAATCTTCTTTATTTATCACCATGTATAGATCGCAACAGAATGAACAAGTAAATCACAATCACATTAATATCATAAATCAATTAATAATAAAAAATTATATGCAAAGGAGATTAACTAAGTCATCAAAATTAAATAATATATATTATCAAACTACCATAATATACAAATAGATTGCATGTATATCATCAACGGAAATCCTTGTTAAAATATATCAAACAATAAATCGGTAAATCAATACAATAATTGCAAATTTATAAGTATAATAAAATGAAAAAATATCAAAAACAAATTAAAATAATTCATACTCAAAACCGCAACAATCAAAATCATGTCACAAACAACATTTAAGTAAGAAACATAACTCATATTTTAACAATTAAAATATTAATGTATCCGTAAAAAAAACATGTATCTTATGTTCACTTTTACGACAGAGAAATTAGGAGTTAGGATTAAAAGCAGCTTTGGTGTCTATACACATCAACTTACATCGACTTACCTCTCATTTTGAAGGTAAATGAACAAATAGTGCATAATCTGAAGAAAAATTAACTTTGAAAATCCCTGACTCGTCTAACTCAGTCAAGTTGATCGACTCACTACCATTTTCGAGAAGAAGACCGTTCATTGTTGTTGAAAGCATATTAAACTATAGATAATCCAAACAATACAAATTTCGGCCTCTTACCTCTCTGTTAGAACCAGATTTCTGCAAGATGAGCTGGATACACATGACTATGAATTATGGCTCCTTGAAGGTATCATCCGTCGTCCTCCTGCAATGAAGAAGAATACGAGGGTGATGCCCCCCGATTCACCTCCGGTGTGAGAATAAGTTAATCTGGCCTTTAAGTGAGTAACAAGAACACACAAGAGATTGTATATGCAACGAATCTGCAACAAGTATTTAGTGTGTGTATAAATTGTGATTAACCTCAAGTATGATAGTACTTTATATATATATATATAGAGGTCCAAGAGTAGTTGAGTAGTGAAGGGTTTATCGGATGCACGTATGAGAAGTAGCCGTTGCCCACGTTCCCCTTACTTTGTTATGGCTTCAACCTTCAAAGACTGAGTCATTAAGGCCTCAAGCCTTGGGCCTCGATCAGGTCGGCCTGTTGGACTTTGGGTCAAACGAGTTTATGATGCCCAATGACATCCTGGATCGGGTTTCGTAGGATCCAGACCCAATGATTTCTTGGATCGGGTTATGTAGGATACAGGCCCAAATCTAACATGTCCCTAGTCCTTAGTCAGATTTTAACGAATTGAACTGAGTACTCTCTTCGGTGCTTCGGGGGTGGGGATGACCGAGTCCTCCGGGATCTCGTGAGAATTTGAAAACATACGAAAAGGTGTGATGTTTTTATGAAAAGATTACAGCTACGAGCCTTATGCCACGTGTCAAAATCACAGCGGTGGTGTCTCAAAGGTCCTTTTAATCGTAACCGTCCAACACCTTTATATGTATCAAGGCTCTTGGGCTAAACATTATTTCTCTTTTCTTGTTTCTACAACTGCTGTTGTCGCCCCCGTTGTGCCATTTCCGCTATCTCCATTTTCCATTCAAGCACATTGTCTCCATCCTCTAATTTCTTCCTTAACAAGTAAGTTCATCCCTATTTGCTCTCTTTCTATTTTGCTTCTTATTTTCCCGGAGTTCGTGGTATTTCTATAATGTGGGTTTGAGTTTAAAGTGTATCGTGGGCGTAATTGGGTGGACGATGGGTCCCTATGTTGCCTATAGTTGCTGTTTTACCATATATGTATGCCTAGGTTGAGTTTTCGGGTTAAGAACGAAGTTCAGGCAAAACCCTAGCCCTGGAACGGTCTTCGGGATCACGAATGTGGCCTCAGGATCATGAATCTGGCTTCGGGTTTGCGGGTGAGTCCCCAGTGGCTTGCAATTGAACGTGCTCGGATTTGCCTGAGCGAATGAGTAGGATTTGTTATGGCATCTTTGACCGATCTCCCTCTTCGTACTCGACCATGTTTGCCCACCCGACCCTGAGTTCGGTAAATGACAGATCGAACTAGTAGCATGTGCTTGGGGATGCGTCTAGTTTTCTTTTTCTTTGTAGGTCTAGATCTGTCCCCGAGTACTTGTCTAATGGGTCCTTGGTTCTTGCAGGTGATATGGACCGTCCGGCCGAAGAAGCTGGTCCGTCGGGGCCTCGGGAGTACAGTGTCTGAATGCATTTTAGATCTCTGGACTTCCCGGCCTGCAACCTCGTATCAACCCTTACTAAGGCTGATGTTAAGGAACTTCAAGATAAGTACTTTGTTCCCGCAGATTACTTCTGTTTTACTCTTCGGCCTAAAGACAGGATATACCATACGGTTACTCCTCCTGTCGGCAAATGAGATATTGTCATCGGGCTCTCCCGATCAGCTCTCTAATGCGGGTTGAGGTTCCATCTTCTGCCTTTGCTCAAGCGTTTGTTAAGGCAAATGAGGATAACACTCGGGAAACTGGACCGAATGGTTTTATCCTCATCAATGTTTTCATCTACCGAATTGTTTTGACACCATTATGACTTTAAAAAGAACCTAGGAGCTCGGGTTTCTTTAATATCTCCCGAAGGCCGAATTGAGACGACTAGTGTCATGATCGCCCGTTGTATGAGTTCTCAGGCATGGTGGATTCTTGCGCCGATCTTCTGGGACACCTCAGCTTGGTATATTCTCTTTTCCCTCCTTGTATGTGTTTGGTTTATGTGCCCAAATATCTTATGACTTCTTGTTGTTTTAGGTTGTTCCGTGGGCTGTGTCCTTAGCTCAGAAGGCCAAGGACGTGGAGGCCCGACTGAAGCCGGTGGAAGAAGATCAGGATGGGCTGAAGAGGGAGGTTAGTGAGCTTACAGCTTAGAACACTTTCGTAGAGATGACCAACGCAGGTCTGATCCAGGAGAAGGAGGACATGTCGAGTCCTGGCTCAAAAGCGAGATGACCTTCGTAAGTTGAAGAAACAATCGAAGAAAGACAAGAAGCTTCTTCTACAGACTGAGGAGCGTTGCTACACATGTGGTTATGATGACGCTGTCTTAGCAGCACACAAGGCTGAGATGAATTACCATGTCATCCTCCTCGACCCTATGGACGACCCCGTCACTCGGCCGTGGTTCCCTAAGAATCTGACTCTAGATCCTGCTAAACTCTTGTATCTGTTGAATTTATTTTGAACTTGGGTACTTTTGATCAGATATTGTTAAATGTTCAGCCGTCTTGGGGTCCCCTTCGGGGTGTATCTTCGAGCCCTTAATACTACTGAATTTACTTATTGTTTAAAAATTCCATCTTTTTATGCTATCTTTTATGCTTTTATCAAGAACTGTTTAATAGGCAAACACGTTTCGGGACTATATGTCCCGAAGTCTTTGAGTCCGGTCATGCCTTGGCCTTGTACGAACTCTGGACTTGCGTAGGTTTTTATCAATTAAGGCCTTCCTTCGGGTGCTAGGACTTCGAGTCGCTATTGCACGACTGGAATTTCATGTTCGACTTTTGTGCTTTAGGAAATATTTTTATCTTTAATTTCCTTCTTTGGCCCTTTACTATATATCCATGATGAATTTTTGGATGTCTCCAAGATGTATCTGTGATATGTATCCAGGATATATTCACGATGTATCCAGGATATGCTATTTACTATGTCCGCAGGATATATTCACGATGTATCCAGGATATGCTATTTACTATGTCCGCAGGATATGTCAACTCCATTTTGGGTCTTTATACCTTAGGGAATTGATGACTTGGAGGAGGTCAGTATTGTTCAATTGCTTCTACCACAGCTGGTTCATAACTCCTCTTCTGTTGGTCCCCGAACATGGCTTTTTTCCATCCTCTTCAAATGATCCCTTAAGTGCGATCCTTCTTCGTCATCTTCGGTGTCCGAGGAGATAGAAATCCTCGACCTAGACCTCTTTGAGTGAGACTCAGAGTCCGAGGACTCGTCTTGATCTTTAGCTCTCTTCTCACGTCGAGATTCCGACTCAGTAAGTATATCCTCCTCTTCAGCAGCCAGAAGTTATTCTCTGAGCTATTTCTCTTGCAACTCCAACTATTATCTTTGCAGACGGAGAGATTTCAACCTCAGTTCATCGTCTTCCCTCCTTAGTGCTTGATTACGAGCATCATCTGCTATCTTTTCCGGGCTTTTGCCCTTGCTTTGTTGGCTAGCGGCTTTTTTTGGAGATCTCTGACCGGTTGTGACCGCGGTCTGTTTCCTCTTGAGCTTTCTTCTTTTCATCCCTCATTCGTCGCAACACGACTTGTTCTTCAGGTGTGGGCAACAGATTAGGGCTCTCATCGTTCAAAATCCCAAAATTCAATTGTCTGGGAGTAACGTTCACTTCTTGGGAACTCCCCAATGGTTGAGAAGTTCCAATTCTGACATTTTGGGGCTCTAAAAACCCCGGTGATACGTTAGGTGTACCTGATGGTTGCGGCATGATTCAAAGCTGATTAATTTTCTTGTACGTTCCCACAGACGACACAAAATGTTGGAATCAGATTTCTGCAAGGTGAGCTGGATACGCAGGACTATGAGTTCGGGCTCCTTGAAGGTGTCCTCCGTCTCCTCCTGCAATGAAGAAGAATGCGAAGGTGGTGACCCCGATTCACCTCTGGTGTAAGAATAAGTTAATCTAGCCTTTAAATGAGTAAGAAGAACACACAAGAGATTGTATATGTAATGAATCTACAGCAAGTATTTAGTGTGTGTATAAATTGTGATTAACCTCAAATATGGTAGTCCTTGCTCTATATATAGAAGTCCAGGAGTAGTTGAGTAGTGAAGGGTTTATTGGATGCACGTAGGAGAAGTAGTCGTTGCCCACGTTCTCCTTACTTCGCTATGGCTTCAACCTTCAAAGACTGAGTCATTAAGGTCTTAAGCCTTGGGCCTCGATCAGGTCGGCTTGTTGGACTTCGGGTCAAACGAGATTAGGATGCCCAATGACATCCTAGATTGGGTTACGTAGGATCCAGACCCAATAATATCCTGGATCGGGTTACGTAGGATCCAGGTCCAACTCCAACACTCTCATCATTTAAAACTTGGGGTATTTGTAATGGAATGAAATTGAGGATCAGAGAAAAGAGAAATGAGGAGAAGAAGGTTAGGAGTGAGATCTGGATAAAAACATTGTTAATTAAGTAATTATAAAAAAACACACATGTAGTGTATACATATCAATTTATCTATATCATACGAAGTGAGTTAAACGGAATGGTGCTTAATTAACTTAATAACCTTGAGCACAATTGGATAGCTAATGAGTTTATCCTATATTTTCCCTGATCCTACTCATTTGTAAGGCCTAATTATTAAAAAAAAAAACTTAACTACCTTAAATATGGTATAATAGATCAGTTATTGGTAATTGGAATAGATTTGCAAGTCAAACCTAATTGTAACCTGTAAAAGTATCTCCAATATCAATAGGTAAAATGGTTAATTAAATTATGATTATGTAAAATTTTACTGAATCTCTAAGAGACTGTACTCCAGTGATATTAGCTATAATGATTAGTTATATTCAAAAATCTTATTTTATATATAATTATATAATTTACGGCTTGACATATATAATTTAAATAAGGTAAAAAGTTGACGTGGATATTTTAGATAATGGCTAGAGACTCAACAAATATAAAAGATGAAATAAAGAATATCTATAATTTTTACTAACCGGTCTTATGGTTGGAGGACTATATATTTTAGCTTATATATATATATATATATAGTGTCACCTAGACTTTTTAGCTAATATGTGGTGATGGTTGGAGATGCTCTAGATAGAGACCAACTTGCCCTTTTTTTATTTTTTTTCTCCGATTTATATTCGATATTAATTATGAATTAAATAATTTTAATTAGTTTCATATTTATATTTTGCGACTGTAAAACTATACTAGTACGTACCACAAATTCTATTAAACTCCTTTCTAGAGTCTATATTAAAAAACTAAAGGAGAAACAAAGAAACATGCAGAAGATGATAAACAAAGGAAAAAGTGAGGAATAAAAGAGCCCCTTTGAAGACAATCGGGGTAAAACAAATTTTCATTAGATTACAAATCCTAGGTGACAAGACTCAAGAGGCATTGGCCGGGGGTATCATTTAATTGGAAGCGCATACTATGTATACTATACTTTACATCTGGTGCATGGGTTAATTAACGTTTTTTAATATTTTAGTTATATAATTTTTATTTAATTTTCAATTATACTTCATAAGTTTAATGTGATTTATGAAATATTGTTATATAGTTTATTTTATTTTATTTATATTTGTACACGAAAGAGATAGAGTTTTTGTGTTTGAATTGTAATTAATATTTAAAAATTACTCCGTTTCAAAATACATATCTCTTTGATTTTTTGCAAGTAATTTAATGTGTATATAAAAGATAGCTCTATAATTTTTTTTTAAAATTTTCTCTTTTTATAAAATTTTAATATTCAAATATTTATTTAGAAAAAGAAAATCTTAAAAATAAGTTACAGAGTTATAACTTTTTTATATACCTTAAAATACGATATAAAAAATTAAAAGTATATGTATTTTGAAACGAAGAGAGTATGTCTAATTGATGGGTCCAAGTAGCGATTCTGAAAGTTTTAATAATACAGTAGAAATAAGATTATATATAATTATAAATGTTTTAATATTCAAATTCTACGAATATATATGATTATGGATACACAGAATGCACTAAAATGTAAGTAATATTTATTAAATATTTTGAAATTTAAAAAATCAAAAGTTTCTTATATATCTATACTATATTATTAAAGACGAAAGATTAAAAGTTTTGGTCGTTGGTTGGTTTGGTACTGGGTGAACCATAGAAAAGATCTTGACCGTCCAATTTTAAGTGAACCATAGAAATAATCTTAACCGTTAAATTTTAATAAAATATAATTTTAAAAGAATATAATCATACATACAATTCTAACACAAGTAATCATCTTTTTATGCAAACAACTCATAAACATTATAATTCTAAAGAATATAAACATTACTACTAAAATACAATCTCATATTAATCTTCTAACTAAAATATCTCACATTAATTTTCTAAGTAAAATACATCTCTATACAAAACAAACAAAAATTATCCTATTAAAATATAAATGCAAATAAATTATATAAAAACATATACATATAATATTAAATAAAATTTAAATTATAATTATACAAATACAAATAAATTCAAATCATTAAAAAATATTAAAATATAAATATTAAAAAATTTAAAAAAACCATCCGTGCATCGCACGGGATATAAGCTAGTATATATATATATAGTAATGATTGTAAATTAATTTATTACTTGAACATCGTGTCTTTATTCCTAAAAATATTAATACTATAAATAAAATATATTTTATATATTAATCTGTGGTGAATTATGTGATTCTGTCATTATTTTTTATACATTATGTATTTATAATATTAGTAAATCATCAAGATTCATAAAGTTTGTAAGATATAAGAGATTTATAATGCATGTATATAATACAAACGCGATCATATATAAATTCTTGCGCACACACAGTCGTATGAACTTTTTTACACGCACTTGCGTAGCTGAATGTATTAGTTCCTTAGCTAGCCTATTGTAGAGTTACAGTCCTAACAACGCTGAATATGGAAAATATGTAAATAATGGGATGAGACAGAGTGAGTAATAACTGGGGTTAAGAAGGTTGGAGCTCAATTGACCTCTGCATGTTAATATAATTTTTTTATTTCACAATACAAACATCCACAACCTATATATATTTATCCTATTTTATTAAAGTCGCAAGAGCAAATGTTTAGTCTGTCGTCTTTCTCACTCAACTTGTGGTCTGTCTCCTACTCAATTTCAAACACATTCTTTTAATTAATAAATAATCATGTTTTAATTTTCTCATTAATTAACCTCTTTAATTTATTTAATATCATAATTTATTAATTAAATTTTATGAATATTAAAATAATATTATTATTTTATTTATGTTAATTAAATTTTATTATTTTGCTCTATTTATATTATATTACTCTAAACGGATTTTTTATATTTAGAATATAGAGTCGTACTCGCATCTAATAGTATGTTTCAATTTTCTCATCGCTCAAACACTTTAATTTATTCAAAATTGCAATTTTATAATAAAAAATTTTGAATATTAAAATTATATTAAAATTATATATATATATATTAAAATATAATCTTTTATTTAAATTTTAATTAAAATAGTTTCTAATATATTCAAAACTCTTTTTATTAATAAAAATTTATTACTACTTTGCACGGGTTATTAATCTAGGTTAATTAATATAAATATATAATAATATATTAATGATAATTTAAACACATAATATAAATAGGATTCAAAAATAATTTATCCCATGTACAACATTACATAAAAAATATTAATAACATAAATAATCAAATCAAATATTTAATTCATTTAAAATATATAATATATTATTTATTAGCATGGTTATAGGCTAGTGTGTGTGTATATATATATATATATGTGCTATTTCACTATATATTAACTTTTAAGGTTCAAATATATAATATTGCAACTAATATAGTTTGTAAATAACCAATGTACTAAACTAGAGGTACGAAGATACAAATTCTCTCGGCCAAGAAAGATGAATTAAATATGACACACACAATTTAGGAGGATGAGACTGCACTTATCCGATTATTGTCTGTTGTATACGAAGAGAACAAAGCAACGTAGCTTCCAAAAAAGATAGCCTCCACCCACATGGGCTCGAGTAATTATTTGTCCCCCTTTTACAGTAATTATTGCGCGCATGCAGGTCCATATATAGTCCCATTGATGCTTGCTCCATGTTTTTAATTCTTCTACTTTTCCTCGCACTGTGCATGCACCAACATATATGTATAACGTAGATACCAGAAAGTGCTAAAGTTTTTGAAATCGATCTAATTATACCTACTAATCCAATAAAGTTCCTAATACTCATCTTACTCGAATAATATGTATTATTGATTACATCATTATATTTATACCTTACTGACTATAAGGATTCATTTTGCGACTAAGAAACACTACAAGGAAACGCTGAATTCTTACTCGAATCATATTTCACTTTAAAATATTTAAAGCTACAATTTTAAGTTAGCGATACTTCTAAAATTTGTAAATATTAATAAAAATTTGTATTAGATATCATACAATTATTTCGTTCCCCACTTGAATATTTCCTGCAGTAACTTTAATTTATTTTAACTTTTTTCATGTATCTCATCAATCACACAAGGACCATCTTTGAGAATAACATTGATCGAGAATGAAATTTACATATATGTACTAGCTTGTATATGCTTTCTTACCGTAAAAGTTAAACATCGTTATTATTGGGTAATCGTTATTTGTTGCGTATTGTTATTAATAAATGGAGTATAAGAGTCTGACACTGATCAGCTTTATTAAATAAATAAAAACTTTCTGACGATAACATAATTAAAATCCACTTTTTAAACTATAGAAATAACAATTATGAAAACTAAGTGTGATAAATTGACATGCATGAGAGGTTATTCGCGGGACATTTGATCTACCTTTATTGAAAATATGCACACACTAATCATTCACATATATTATTTTAATTTGAAATATATACCAAATCTCTTTTTGCATTGTTCTTCACTAAAACAGATCGACATGTGGATAGGCTTAAACGGTGCAACACATTGCATTGCATGCATGGTTACTTACACGTTAATGGTCTGATTTTGATGATATTCTCTCTATTTACCCACGCCAAAACTAGTCCATTTTAACCCCGTACCAAACTTCAAGATACAGGCCTTCAATTCCGTTCAATCTCACTACTTACATTGCGCTGTATATATGAACGTATGGCTATGGTTCGGCAACTGAGAAAGTACTCAAGGTGTGCATGCAAAGCTATCAATCAATATGTTGAAACTGTTAAAAGTGACCGCACAAAACCAATCGCCACAAAAGTGGGAGAGTTAAAACTAATCGACACATTATCGATCGATTTTATGGGGATAAAACCGACCAACAAGTAATCGGTCGGTTTTGTGGTTTGTAAAGAAAAGAAACGACGCCGTGTGGATGACGTGGCAGATACAAAAACCGACCGACGTCATTCAGTCGGTTTTGAGTCTGACATGGCAAGAATAAAACCGACCGTGGAGCCTCGGTCGGTTTTAATGTGTATGGAAAATATTATTAAAATAATTTAAATTAAAGTTTGTATACTATCATAGATAAAACGGCGCCATTTTGCTTTAAAAGATATAACTGACCGAGTTTCGGTTGATTTTAATAGTTACTTTTTTTTATTACAAGCTAGTACTAAGTTTTCATTTTTTAGAAGAGTGAAGAAGAACACGAACAAGAAGATCAAAGGAGATAGAACACAAAGAATATATAATGTAATATTTCCTCAATTTGAATATATATATATATATATGTATATGTATTTTGTTCATAATTCTATATAAATGCATGTGTATTTATATATATATTTTTGATCTTTTAATGTTTTGTTAGCATGCTAAATTATTGTTTATAATATATATTTATGTAGATGGCAAACAATGATCGAAGTTAGATATGTAAACGATTACAAAGTGATAAAAATTTTCTAAGTCCCGAATATAAATATGGTTTAAAATATTTTTTAGAGTTTACAAGTAAAAATGGAATGGAAGGAGATAAGACAAAATGTCCTTCCAAAAAATGTAAAAATTTGAATTGGTTGCCAATCGATGAAATTAGATTTCATTTAATCTCGATTATAATATTGGCATTTCAAGGACTCATAACCGACTGACAATTGGTCGGTTCTATCGATCGATTTAATGTTCTACTGCTACAAAACCGACCGAAGTGCATATCAGTCAGTTATAATATTGGCATTTCAAGGACTCATAATCGACTGACTTCCGGTCGGTTTTAGCTCGAACATAACCGATCCATGGTCGATCGGTTTTAAGTGATACGTGGATTCCATGTGACATATGTGGGCCATTTCTCACCAGGGATAAAGCCACATAACTGACTCATAGGTTGGTCGGTTATGACCCTTCTGACAAATTGTCATAATCGATTAGGTTAAAACCGACCACACCCATTTTTTAGTTTTAATGCTTAAACTGACCGAAATCAGTCATAACTAACTGATTTTGACAGTCACTTTTGACCGTTTTTCTTGTAATGATATCTTACTTAGTTAAAAAATTACAAAGTCAATAATATTAATATAAATTAATAATTGGCCTATAAAACTAAAAATAAATATTAATTACATATATATAATATATGTATATATTCTAAAAAAACTAGATAATTCATTATTAAAAAAGAAAAATAGAGTCGCACTGATATTCAGTTATATATACATTTTATATCAAAACAATACTAATCTAGCTCATATATATATATATATATATATATATATAGTCTTTATTTTGATGTAAAAATTCAATTTTTTCAAACTTTCAGTGAGAATTTTGAATTTGAAATATCTATTTGAGGTGTTATTATGATGTTACTTTTAGTGAGAATTTTACTGAAATTTATATGATATTACCTAAAAAGTAATTATCTGAATGTGAAAAGAGCAAAAAAATGAGTTGATAAGTGAGAAGAGTTGTAAAGGAATTATGACTAAATTTGTTATCGAAAAAGTAGACTTTCAAGTAAACTTCATAAATTTTTGGTGGAAATTTGAAAAAATTTACCGTAAACTTTTATTAAATCATATGATTTTTTTATAGCTAAGGTGGGAATTTTTTTTTAGGGTGTCCCTTTAAAATTTTCTAACGAACCTGTGTGTGCGCATCACTAGCTTCCTACATATATACATCCATATGGAATGCACGTAACATTATATAGGTGGTGTTTAACTTCAATTGTAAGAGACTTGTAAACTGAAAATTAGAAGCATTTACCATATCGAATTGGATCCTAACTCGTCGGAGAGTTAGATTTGCCTTAATTGTTTTATCCTTTTTTTTCCAGTTTTCCATTAGCTTATATTATTTCAAGTGTTTGATGGGTTTTTTTGTAAATTGATGTCAATACCTTTTTCTGTATCATTTACTAAAAGTCTACAACAATGATCTCATTATTACCTTTCATATATTTTTTGGCTAATAAATTAATTATAAGATAAATTAAAGCGGCACGTAGTTTTTGATCATTCTTAATAAGTAATAACAAATTGTGACAAATTCATTTCTCAGCGGTGACATGAATGCAGAATCAGCACCACCCGCTAAAACTATGTATAACATCAGAATAAGGAGAGGTAATTAACATATATATGTTGTAATTTCGACTAACATGTAAAGTAGTGACAATTTCGTTATTATATTTTAATTTCGAGCGTTATCGAATTCTTGTACATTCGACCACAGCATAGCATTTACATTTGTTTGATTCAGCAATTTATCACACGACACAAAAATTTAGTATTTGTATTTGTATTTTGAGTACATGACACGAATATACACGTGTCAGAATTAGTGTTAGGTTTTGTTTTTACCATTTGAGTACACGACAACATGACACGAAGTGCACGAAAAAATAAATATTTTATATATAGATTTATTATTTTTCTTATAGATATATGTATATTTATTTATATAATTATACTTAATTTTATAATCTTATATATAAATATGATACAAATACATATATTTGATATATATTTATAGAAATATATTTAATAATATATATTAATTTTTATTGGATATTACATGAAAACACGATACTAAAAGTACACGAGTACACGACACGAATGTACGCAAACACGAAAGTACACGAACTTTAAATGAGTTGATTTTGAATTTGACATTTTAATACATGACACATAAAAATAAAAATACACGAAACGAACAAATTGTCGTGTTTAATATTTACCCTGCATGCACTAAGTTAACAAAAGAAGAATATCAGGATGCTTCTACTAGTAAAACCAACCAAATTTAAATAACTAGTACGCCGAATTTGACTTTAGCTACGTACACACAGGAAGCAGACGATTTTTTATTCCTTAGCGTACAAGATGATCGGAGCCACAAAATTCTGCCAAGGAGATTAGTAGGTTAACAACGTGTTGTCTAATTACTTCACTAAAACAAATTAATTCATGTTTAATAGTTAACATCAACTCACCGTTCAGACGCCTATGTGGAATAAAAAAGTTAATTATCAATTTATCATCATGAAATAATATATAAACATTAATATTATTGGTTAGTACATCGTCGTCTATATGTAATTTCTATATTGTCTGCGAATATGAGTAGTATATATACAAAATGTTGTTATATGTTTTTTGAGCGTGTAAATTGTGATAGTGTCAATCGAATCCAAGGTTCTTGAATGTGTGAAATGTGGAAGGTGCATCATTTTTGTTATATGCATGGTTGGTTGTAGATCGACGCCGTTTAAAAAACATATGTAGTCCGTTTAATTTCATTGTTGTTACAATTATATCTCTCGCAAATTAAATCTCATATTCACACTTACTTTAAATTGTTACTAATTAATTTCATAGCTAAACCTAAAGGATAAAATCTAGAAAAATTACTTGAAAATTTGAAAATCAATGGGAAATCTAATTATATATGTCCAATTCACACTATAATAAAAACAGCTAAATTCCATCGATTGGTTGAAGTACTTATTCAATCGATTAGTCATGTATTTTTGTAATTTTTTTATTATATTCTATATTTAATATTCTCTCTTGTATTTAATTGCGGGTGGAGTTGGGAACTCAAACTTGAGACAATGGTTAATACCTAAATGATAATATAAATAATCAATTTTTTTAAATTAGGAGTATGTTTTGATTAAATCATATATTATATTCAACATATATAATTTGTAAAATATAGATGTCGTTTATACATTATTTTATAACATGCTAGGAAAACAAAATTTTTGTAACAACAAACTGAATACTAGTTAAAAGTAAATAATAAATAAATGAAAAAAGAGAGAAAAGATCTTCAACATACATCTACACTAACAGAAAAAATAAAAAATGAATAAAATCAAATATCTATAATAATATACAATATTTAAGAATTGAGGATTGTAGTTAACATAGAAGTCGGCTATGGATCGTGATATTACATGTCGAAAACAATGCAATGTATATGGTAAAGAGCTTCACTATGCCCCGTGATAGGCATGTGCAACAGCAGTGGCTCTAAAAAATTGAAGGGTCTCAATATTTAAGTTATAATATTATGAGCTTTCAAAAAAAAGTTATAATATTATGAAGATGTGTTTATCTGTAATTTAATTACCATGAGATTTTTTAGTGGGTAATTTTTTATATAAATTTTATTTCTTCTGAGTTTCAAAAGAAGAATGAAGGATGTTTAGTAATTAATGCCAAAAATTAAGGTTTGAAAATTAAGGTTTTTAAAAGATACAATTAAATATTTTATATAATTATATCCATTATGTAATTATATATAATATAATATCTACAAAAATATTATTATTAATATTTATATTCTACATAGTTTAATATATTAAAAATAAATTGATAAAAATAAATTATTTAATTCGGGTCTCCAAAATTATTGAGACAATCCTGCTCATTATTGTTACTTTTAGAAATTAAAAATAAATAAATGGATTTTTGTATTACTGTCAATAAATGAAGTCTATATAGGGTTCTTCTAGATGGTTTTACGGATTCACAGTTCTCTTTGGAGTTATGTTTTCAGAATAACACATTACATAAAACATTAGACAACGACACCGGGTAAGAAAATTATTTATCGAATTATATAATATATATAGTAGTAGGAAACAGAAATATTATATAAAAGTAGTAGGAAATTTGCTAATATCAAGTTAGTGAATTACGAATTTGTACCCATCTTTTACTTGTTTGAAATAGTACTATTTTTACATGCAGGTTAATTATTTTTTTTTGAAACCTCGTGCAGACCGGTTATTAAATATTAATGTCTACCTGGATTTTCAAATGATAATTAAAATTTTGTTAAAAGAATTAAGACCACCAAAAATAAACCAGAAACTGAGAATTTCGTAGTTTTTTTTAATAGTTGTATTATAAAAATCTAATCAAGAGAAAATTTACATTGGTGGGCTTTTGAAATGAATAAAGAACTGGTGGTAACGAATATGGCCCATATTAAGCTAGCGTAATATGAAATGACTCGTCGGGCCTGTGGCTCGTGTCCACCTAAAATAAAATAAATCACTCCTTAATCATCAAGGTTTAAACGAAAGTATACACTGATTGCTAACATATTTTTTCCTGATTCAATCATCCTAATCCTGATTGTACATCCCGGCCATAAACTAAAATACCAACCAAGTTGAACATTCATAACAAAAATATCATCATAGCATAACAAAATATCATGACTGTTTATTAGATAAACATTCTGAAATTTCTGAAATTTTGAGCAGTAAGCATGAATCGACTACTCAGAAGCTTAAAAAGACTGGGTCTTCCAGCAGATATGAGGTGACTAGTTTTAGAGCTGAGACCGCACCATTTAGGAATGTTCTGTCAAGATCAAGAAAACATAAATCATAAAGCACACTGTCAAGATAAAAAATGCATTTAAATGTACGTTATCGCCACAAAAGTACAACTACTTAACTATGTTTTTCAATAAATTAGCCAGCATTTGCAATTCAAGGGTAATAACAGATTGATTATCCATCAAGTTGATTTGAAAAAAATCAATAAAAAGAACTAAGGCTTGCTTGTATAATAGCAAAGCCCTTTCAAAGTCTATTTCTATAAGTTGATGCCACAGGAAATGCCTCTGAATCGACTTCAGCCGAATGTAATAAAATAGCTGTGACAGAAATAGAATCAACAGGAGGTGACTTCATGGTTAAGTTTTTTGTGTGCGCTAGAAAACAGGTAACTGACAGACTATCTGAATACTCATGCATGTAGGCTATGTAGCTAGCTCCGCCACTGCTTATGCTTAGAGCTGGAATCACAATTTTGATAATGTAGATAATTCATTGAAGATTGACTGCTTTGGGTTTAGACTGCATGTTTAAACAGAACAAGCATTCAACACTGTGCGCTATGAAAATTTAAATTCAACCCATAATTCAACTAAACCGAACCAAATTGGTTGTAAAGCCCGTTTGGGTTACATAAAAAAAATCATCAATATCAATCAATATATATAAATGAGAAGACGGTTGGGTGACGCTCCCAAATCGTTCCAATGTATTTTTCTAGTTTTCTCGAATTTTTGAATTAGTAAATATTAAAAATTATAAAAAAATTAAGTTATTTATATTCTCCTAAACTTTCTCCAAATTATGAAAAATCTAAGTTACGTTATATTCTCCTAAACTTTCTTCTCAAGTAAATTATTACTATTCATAAGATAAGTTTCGAAATTTTAGAAAAGATACTATTATACGTAATTAGAAATTTTAGAAAAGACTTTAAATTATTAAAAATCAAAACTATTTTAATTTTTCAAAAAGACACTATCTATAATAAAAAAAGTTAATTTATTCTTTTACATAAATTGAATATGTTTCCATCTAAAAAATAATAGACAATCACTTATATAAATTAAAGATCAAATATCAAAAAATAATTCACAGCAAATTTATCACAAAGCTATTTACATTCAACGTCTAATACATCATGGATTACACTCTCTTGAATGATTTGAATAACAATAGAGACGATTGGATGATAAGAGAGACTATGCATGATGTGCGATGCAATCAATACACAAACAAACGATCAATTTAGTCTTGATATGATTTTAATTGATGAGATGGTTAATAAATTTTTGTTATTTATTAATTTATTACAATTATGCATTCGTACTAACTTTTTTATTCTTTAATTTCTGATAGAAAAATATTATCCATGTAACGATTCAAAAGCATCTACTTTTTCGATTCAAACATATTTTGGAAGAATGGTCTTTATATAGAATTAAAAACTTAAAAGTAGTTACAAGTACCGGCCGATATGGACAACTGTAATGTGAGTTTAAAATGATGTTTCTACGTACAATGACCCAAAAAAAGTTGGAAGAATGAATCATCAACATACCACTACATGGATTTGAGTTCATATGTCCCGATATAATTGAAACACGTGTTAATGACACAAATATATTGTCAGGTATTTTGATAAAATAAGATATTATAAGTCAAAAACACACATAAATAATTTTAAATTATATTATTTAATATTTACATAATTTTACTAATACTTATCTAAATATCGTGGGTTGCTTGACCTACATTGGTGACATTGATATTGTTAGCTGTGGATGAGGAAAAAAGAGATTTTAGAATCATAACAAATTAGTAAATTGTGAATTATAATACACATATATTTTTTGAAATTATTATTTGATTTTATAATATTTATAAATTTAATACTACTATTTTGGTTTAATATAATTTTGTTATATCAAATTTTATCATATGCAGTTCAGTCATCAGATAATGTGTTAGGTACAAAATCATCATAGAATGGGGGGGGGGGGGTTGAATATGATGTGGTAGAATTTTCGTTTAATTGCGGATTAAGTGTTTGTGTTCTTGAGATATAAAAATGGCAGTTAATGAAACACAAAGATTCGGGGAAATAACAATGTATTATTAAATCCCTGAGGTGCTAACTTATAATCAAATGATTAGCTTCAATGGGTTCAATCAAGGTTACAATAGAAATACAGTTGAGTGATATAAATGATTGTCTTTAATGGAGCTCCCGTCTGTATCTCTTTTGTTGAAGATGAATGAATACATCTGTCCATTTTGATTTTTACCCATATATAAATTGTAGACTTGTTGGAAATTGATTTCCAACAATGTATAAGTCCCATGTTGCGCCTGTAAGAGTGTTGGTGGTGTGTAGGCGTCACTAAAATGTATGTTGCGCCTTGGATGTGTTTGTTGTGCCAAATTACCTTTGTTGCGCCACTAGATCAATTTAGTTGCGCCTATAGAGTTGTATCCTTGTATAGGCGCCACTAATGCCTTAAAAATATTCCACAAGATCTATGTTGCGCTTAGTTAAGCTTTTGTTGCACCTGCACAGTAGATGCAGTGTGTAGACGCCACAAAATCTTCAAGTTATCTTTTGTTGCACCTTGACTTGGCTATGTTGCGCCACAACATGTTTTGTTGCGCCTGCACTCCCATTCCCTTGTGCAGGCGCCACAAACCTTGACTTAAGCTTATCTTGAGCTTCTAACTTTGTTTGTTGCGCCTAAGTAAAGTTTGTTGCGCTTCACACTATGTTTCACCTTTGTAGACACCACCAAATGCAGTTTTACTTGACTTAATAAATATCTATCAATTCTTGAAGTAATAATTACTTGGTTTTCACTCTTCTGGCTTGATCAACTGATTTTCTTTTGATGAACCAAGACAATTCTTTTCTTGTTGTGTTGACGCTTAGTGCACTGGTCTGGTTCACAAACGACTAACACTGAATTGAATTCCCTTGATTTCTGTTCTGTTTCAGCTGATTAACTTTGGATTGTTCCATTGCTTCTGATCACTGAAACCCTTTGACAACTGTACTTGAATCATTGCGTTGTCTT
Organism: Oenanthe sinensis; assembly: GCA_028671895.1. Lineage (NCBI taxonomy): Eukaryota > Viridiplantae > Streptophyta > Magnoliopsida > Apiales > Apiaceae > Oenanthe > Oenanthe sinensis. The sequence continues at coordinate 31,238,706 of CM053796.1, forward strand.
TATTCTAAAATCTACTGAACACTTATTTGTTGTTGATGCCTGAAAATATTAATGAACTTCTCTCACTGTCGTTCAGTAAACTTTACATCTTGAGTGTTCTGCAATGATGTATGTATGATTCCTGTTTGTATGTCCTTCTGGTTTCCTGTGCTGCACATTAGTATTATTTATATGTCTTTGTTTCTTAGTTGAGTTATCGTTATCACTATTACATACTACGTTATATTATGCTTTACAATCCCCCTCTATTTGTTTGTTAGAGTTCGACAAGCAAATCCTGTGAGAGGATAACTCAACTGATACTTACAAGAAAAAGTAAAGTGCAGAAAGAAAGTAAATAATATTAATTACATTCTGGATTAGATTTTACATTTCTAGATTTTTTGTGTACAATAGAAGTTAGTTCCTCCAGCCTGAACATATAATTCTACGATCTTCTGCTTCTTTGTACTGAGTATTGCTTGTGCTTAGATCTTGTCTCGGAATAATGCTTTCTTAGCTCTTCTTCCTTCTGCTCTAACCTTGCCTTCACTGTATCTCTAGTTTCCACTTCAAGAGTATTTACTAGAGGTGGTTCTTCTAACTTCTTCAAAACTTCAGTGAGAAAAACGGTTGAGTTTGTCTTAGAGATTGACTCGAAGGCCAGAGATTGTCTCTTTGAAAACACGAACACTGTTATCCTTTTTGGAAAGCCTTTAACTCTATCAGTGTTATGCATCGACTCTTCTGTCAGCTTCTCCACTAGAACATCTTCAATCATCCTCAAAGCCTTTTTATCTGACTTGACAGTGGATCTCTTTACCCTTGAAAGGACTTTTCATATAATTTCAGAATTGTTTCTCCTCAGTTTTGATAGCTCTTTCTTTTTATCCACTCTGTTCTTCTTGAAAAGGAAGTATTTTATTCCATTCGGCTCCGTCTGAATGCAAGGTTCTGAATCTCTTATAACTTCAAGTACTTCAGTGCCATCCTCTCTTCTTACATACACTGGATCTTGTTAATATCTGATTGTCTCCATTAGATATCTTCCAGAAGTTTTAATTGCTCTGTTCAGCCTGAATGCGTAGATCAATTCAGCAACTCTTAGATCTTCGTCTGTTCTATTCTTCTTGCTTCTGAGTCTCCCTTCTACATACTGCATGAACATTGCATGACTTGAGTCCAGACATTCATCAAACAAAGTTAAGTTATGAAGTGTTGTTGCTTTATAGTACTTGACCACCAGAGGCTTCTCAAATGCTTCGACGCCGATCTTTATAATTTTCTTCTCAATCATATCTCTCAGTATCTCATTTGTTTTATGCCCACCAAAGATGACTTTCCTCTTCAGTACATACAACTCCACAATGTTCATCTTTTCAAAACTCTTTGTCGACAAAACCTTTGACCCCAGTGTTGTAGAATTTATGAACATTTTCCACCCGTACTTGGATGCACTTACTGACACGCTTGTAATCTCTTCTGATAGCATTGCATAGAATTCATGAACATCTTCAAATCTTTCCATCATGGTTCTGAAGAGATCAAGGACTTCTCTGTCTTTCTTCTGAGTAAGAGTTAACTCTTTCTTCTTCAGTAGACTCCTTGCTTCATCCCAATCAGGACCAACCTTTGCTTCAATGTCCTTGATTCTATTTCTTCTTTCTATTGTGTACTGTAGTCTCTTCCATTTTCTCTTCATCAGTTCTTGAGCTTGATCTATACCTTGAGTAACAACTTCATCTACACCAACTAGAAGACAGTCATTATCTAAAGCATATTCTTCAGCAAACTCCTCCTCAACATCTATTCCAACAGCTTTTGTAATTTCCTCTATTTCAATCTCTGTTGGAATCTCCAGTGGCACATAGGGCTCAAATATTTCTCCTTCTTCAAGTTGCCTAGCTCCAGGTCTATAGAAAATATCTGACTCCCCCTGAGCTGTATACTCCAATATCATTTCAGCTCCAACTATTTCTTTTTCTTGTACTGTCATCTCCTCTCAGTTGGGTTATCCTCCCTTCTAACCGGAGTAATCTGAGATTTTGAAGTTGATTGAGTAGAAATAGGAACTTTCTGAGTCAGCAGTTGTTTAACCAAATCTTTGATTTCTTTCATTTCCGCTCGCTACTACTCCTGCACCTCTAAGATCTTTCTTATTGAGTAGTGAATTTCAGTTACTTGGGCCTCCAAATTTAGAATCCTTTGGTTATGTGCAGTGTGTGCAGTGTGTGCAATGTGTGTGGTGTTTATTTGGGTATTGGGTGTCTCACTCCTCACTATTTCTTTTTGTGCACGACCCTCAACACTCACACTCGGGAAATCAGGGTCAGGGAACACAAGATCATCAAGGTTAAGTGTTTCACTCATTTCCATAATTGCACTGAGATCTTCTGTACCTGCAATAAAATCCCTATCCCCTCTATGGGTAGGTCGCCTCTCCGCCGGACCACTTTGGGTGGGGAGAACTCCTTTTTCAGGAACTGGGGGGGGGGGGGGTTGAGACATAGTGTGGTCACCACTATAGATTCTATAATGATTGGCAAAGTTGAAGAATCCGTGATGCCAGCTGAAGCCAATAAAGGCATTACCTGCTCAGAGACACCCTGAACAGGTCCTACTACCGAAGTAGCAGATACTCTATGAATAAAGTCCACATCCCTTTTATGGGTGTGTTGTCCCTCCGTCTGACCTGATAAGGTGGGGAAGACCTCCATTGTAGGAGCCATAATTTGAATATCCAGGGGGGTCACCACCTCAGGCAATGTAGTGATTGACAAATGAGAGCCTGTGGTGCCCCGTGACGCCTATGAAGGCACTTCCACTTGAAGTGGTGATGCTGTTGACACAGCTACTCCTTGAATAGAGACCTCTTCCCTTCTTTGGGAGAGTTGCCTTTCCATGTCACACATTTGGGGAGGGAAAACATCCTGAATAGGATCTGGAGATGTTAAGTCCAGGGGGGTCACCACATTTGACAATGTAATGAACGACTCGTTAGAGTCAGTGATGCCCTCAACTGTCTGTGAAGACAAATTCTGAATTAGATCAACCAAAACAGTAAAAGCTACTGAAGTAGCGAATTTTGTTACAACCTCTGATTCTGTCCCCGTACCTTTCAGGATTTTGTCAATTTCAGAATTGAGGTTACGAAGAAAGAGAATGTCGTCAGAGATTGGAGAATCAGGTTCCTGGCTCACAGTTGCCCTAGATTTAAAATTCATTTTACGTCGTTTTAGAGAGGGCAGAGCTTTAGGGGATATTTCAATAATTTCTTGATTCGGTAGGGACTCCCCATCATCTAAATCAATGGTTCATTTTCTTGTTTTGGGAGATGAAGGGAGTGTTTGTTATTCTATGGCAGTGGTTAGAACTGGTTGGATTTGACCAAGTTAATTGCTAGTTTCGAAGGCCATTGAGGGCTCTTGTGTGCACATTGCCGTTTGAGGCACATTAGGAGATATTTTGACAAATTCATCAGTTATAAAAACAGAGAAGTCAAAGTCAAGAAGTGTACCTTCATCCATTTGTTCATCAGAAATATTAGGGATGTACACTTCTGTAGTCTGTGGCTCTTCCACTTCTGCCTCAACAACTATTTCCTCTGTTTGAATTTCAGGGCTATTCCTTTGTTCTTTTTCTTCAGGAATTTGTTCTTGCTCATGTTCAGAACCAGCTTCTTCCATAATTTCATCTTCTTTTTCAGAGCTTTGTTCTTCCTCTTCTGATGCTGCTGAGTTTCCAGATTCACTTGAGGGTTCAGCTTCATTTTCCTCTTCAGAGATTGCTGCTTCTTCTTCTGTTGTAGCTTCTTCTTCTTCTTCATCATTAGCCTGTCTAAGAAGATCAAAGAAATCTCTGATAGGGTCAGTCATCGGAGCAGGAGTATACTTGTTGGGATAGTCAGCCTCATTCTGTAGCAATATAATTGTCTTGAACTGGAGTGAGGGTGACTCTTCCAATGGACTGTTCTGAAACCCTTGTAGTTGATTAGCAGTCAGTACTTGGTTCAACACCAGCTGCAGAAATCTTGGATACAAACAGAAATTCTCCATTTTTGCCTGATTATATAGGATCTCCTTCATGATCATCTTTCCAAAATTGATTCTTGACCCAGAAGCCACTTCATATCCAATCACCTTATTGAAGTTTGTAATTTCATGGAAGCCACCTGTCTTTGGTGCAAAGCCATGAGACGAGATGTTGAAAAACAGGCTCCACTCATTAGGTATGTGATTCTTGTAAATCTTTTTCGGAATATTATTGTTCATTCTGGTGCAGTGCAGGAACATGAAGAAATTGTCCAGATCTGGCTGTGATGGTTCATCTTCAAAATCTTCAGTTTGGAATTGAAGTGCTCTATTGATGTCATTCTCAGTTATTCGCACCCTCTTTTTCTGAATCTTGCAAGTAAAGGCTGAGATTCCATTGGCAAATGTGTCCTGAGCAGGCCTATAAACCTGTCTTAATAAATTTCTATTCAAAGGAACAGAAGTAGTTAATGCGTACCGGACTATAGACTGTTCATTTAAAAATCGAGCCCAGTTACCTAACTCACCTTCTTCAGTCCAATCATTTACCAAAATAGATAAATAATTAGTCTTTTTAATCTCAAAATTACCTGCCATTTTATTAAAATGAAAGATAATTTTTATGAACTAAAATTACTAATTAAAATTGAATTAATCAAGAATAATGGACTAAAACCCTAATAAATTAAAATTACCTGGAGTGACTTGAAATTAATAAATGATAAACTCCTAGTAATTCTTAGCACACTTTTAATATTATTATAATTTTTAATCGATTTTAAAGTAACAAACCCAAGCCAAATTGTTCGAGTTTTTAAAAAAATGAGATTTTTATAAATGAAACCACAGTCAATGGGACCACTTGCAAATGATAGTCTTGAATGTGGGGATCACAAATCTAGTCTCAGATTAACAAATGGACAAAAATTGACTTAGTTTTGATCGATTAAAAATTGGTGGATCTGAGGTTTTTGTTGCGCCTTAAGAGTGTATATACTGTGTAAGTAACTAATGGACGCAACAAAAAGACCTTTCATGTATTTATAGGCGCCACTAAACAACAAAAATATTGCTAAGTAAGTATGTTGCGCCTGCACAGTGCTTGCACTGTGTAGACGCCACAAAATGATTTAGGCGCAACTAAAATGCTTGTTAATTTTTGTTGCGCCTTCACAATGTATTCACTATGTAGGCGCCACAAAATGTATAAACACAACATGCTAAACCAAAATCTTTCCAAGTGTTTTGTTGTGCTTTTACAGTGCATGCACTGTGTAGGCGGAACAAAATCATAGGCGCCACTTGACTTATATAAATATACTAAGTACTGAGATTACTTTATGTTGCGCCTATACAGTTAACACACTGTATAGGCGCCATTAAACACTTTTAGTGCCACAAAGTACTTATACAATTCAAGTGTTCCTAGATTTTGCTACATTTAAAAGAAATAATATTTATGAATAATTTGTATAATTAATCAATAATAATTAATTACTCATAAATATTATTTCACAAAATATTTATTAATAACAATAATAACATTAATTGTTAAAATTATTATCATAAATAAATTATGCTTCTTATTATTTTACTTTTATTTTAAATATAAGAATAAATATAAGTATTCATCCTTTTTATTTCAAATAATTTAAAATAATATTTAAATATATAAGTGCCAAGAATTTATCATTTAAATACAAGCACTTAAATATTTTTCAAGATCAAAATTAAATAAATACCAGATTAATAAAATTAACAGGCATGCACAAGGTATTTATCTAATATTTAATCTTAATTACTGGAAAATAGTTTGGTAAATAAATTCACAAGTCCTAAAAATATGAACATTAATTAACGAGTGAATTTATCATCTTCAAATTGCAGTTTTTGATTACTAACTTATTAGTTAGTAGAATTTAACATCCCAAGTTCACAAACCAGTCTAGTGAAAGTGATTTCATCTAGTGGTTTAGTGAAGATGTCTGCAATTTGCTACTCTGTAGGTACAAAGTGTAACTCTACAGTACCATTCATGACATGCTCTCTAATGAAATGATACCTGATATCAATGTGCTTGGTCCTTGAATGTTGAACATGATTGTTTGTGATGACCATGGCACTTGTGTTGTCACAGAATATTAGAATTTTGTTCAGCAACAGTCCATAGTCTTGAAGTTGGTTCCTTATCCACAGAATTTGTGCACAGCAACTTCCAACATCAACATATTCAGCTTCAGTTGTTGACATTGCAACTGAATGCTGCTTCTTGCTATACCAGGACACCAATCTTCTACAAAGGAATTGACAACTCCCTGATGTACTTTTTCTATCAATCCTACAACCTGCATAATCAGAATCTGTATAGCCAACAAGGTTAAAACTTGTATCTTTAGGGTACCAAATTCCAAGATTCAGACTTCCCTTAAGATACCTAAAAATCCGTTTAACAACTATAAGATGTGATTCTTTAGGGTTAGACTAGAACCTACCTAGCACACAAGCATGTAGAAAATATAATATATGGCCTACTTGCAGTTAGGTAAATTAATGAGCCGATCATACCTCTGTAGCTTGTGATATCTACCTTCTTACCAGGTTCATCTTGATCAAGCTTAGTGGCAGTTGCCATTGGAGTTTTAGCAGTTGATGCATCTTCAAGACCATACTTCTTCAAAAGGTCTTTGATGTACTTGGTTTGGTAAATGAAGATTTCATCTTTCCTTTGGCTTACTTGGAGTCCAAGGAAGTAATTCAGCTCATTTCATACCTATTCTGCATTAGCTTAGCAAATCTACTACATAACTGATCGTTAGTAGAACCAAATATAATGTCATCCACATATACTTGTACTAATATCTGGTCATTTTTATGCATTTTATGAAACAGAGTCTTATCTATAACACCTCTAGTGAAACCATTTTCAAGTAGGAATATAGATAGAGTGTCATATCATGTTTGAGGTGCTTGTTTTAAGCCATAGAGTGCCTTGAAGAGGAAGTATACAAAATCTGCAAATTCTGGATCTTCAAACCCTGGGGGTTGTTCCACATACACTTTTTCTTCAAGCTTTCCATTCAGGAATGCACTCTTCACATCCATTTGATAAATTTTAAAGTTGAAATGTGCTGCGAAAGCCAGAAACATCCTGATAGCTTTAAGCCTTGCCACTGGTGTATATGTTTCATTATAATCTATTCCTTCTTCTTGAGAATAACCTTTAGCAATCAGTCTGGCTTTGTTCCTCGTAACAATGCCATCTTCATCTAGTTTATTTCTGAATACCCACTTTGTGCCAATTATAGACTTGTTCTTTGGTCTAGGTACCAGCTTCCAAACTCTTTGTCTCTGAAACTGATTGAGTTCTTCTTGCATAGCTATTACCCAATCTGGATCTTCCAATGCTTCTTCCACTTTCTTTGGCTCTATTTCAGAGATAAAACCAGAGAATAAACATTAATTCTGAGAAGCACGTCTAGTTTGAACTCCAGTATCTGGATTTCCTAGAATCAACTCAAAGGGGTGATCTCTACTCCACACCCTATGTCCAGGCAGAAGTGTCCTAGATGATTCAACTTGATTATCATTGAAGTGCTGAGTCCTACTAGTAGATCCTTCAGTTGCTCCCCCGGAGCTGCTACTTAGTTGAAAATGAGATTCCCTGCCACTACTAGTAGTTTCTGTGAATCTTTCCACTATTTCCACTACTAGGGTTAGAATCATCATTGTTGATATTCTCATTTGGTACTTGTATTTCAATTGCAGCTTCAGGTTCCATTTCCCCTTCATCTGAGTTCAAGTTTTCAAACTGCAGAGTTTCAGTGTCGTCTATTCTTTGTAGACTTGGAAGCTTGAGATCATCTAAAGTTACATTCATTTTTTTAATAACCTTCTTGTGGTCAATCACATAAACCCTATACGCCTTAGATTCTAAAGAGTAGCCAAGAAATATGCCTTCATGAGCTTTGGATTCAAACTTTTCTAGATGCTCATCATCTTTCAATACAAAGCACTTTGCTCCAAACACATGAAAGTATTTCAGTGTTGGTTTCTTGTTTGTCATTATCTCGTATGGAGTCTTATCATGATCTTTATTAATCAGGGTATGATTCTGAGTGTAGCAAGCTGTGTTGACTGCTTCAGCCCAAAAGTATAAAGGTAACTTAGCTTCATTCAACATTGTTCTTGCTGCTACAACCAAAGTTATGTTCTTCCTTTCTACTACTCCATTTTGTTGTGGAGTTCTAGGCGCTGAGTATTGTCTTGAAATTCCTTTTCCAACACAGAATTCATTCAGGGTTACATTTCTAAATTCTGTTCCATTGTTAGACCTTATTTTTCTGACAGGCAAACCAGCTTCTACTTCTATCTTTTTTATGTGATCAATGATTATTTTAGGGGCTTCATCATTCGAGGCTAGAAACAACACCCATGTGTACTTGGAGTAGTCATCTATAATTACTAGTGCATATCTCTTCCTTGACGTAGATATGACATTTACTGGGCCAAATAAATCCATATGCAAAAGTTATAGTGGTTCAATAATGTCTGAAGAATCTTTGCTTCAGTGAGATGCTTTCTTTGACTTCCCTTTTTTCACATGCTTCACACAAACCTTCTTGACAGAATTCCATCTCAGGTATGCCTCTAACCAATTCCCTCTTGATTAAAGAGTTCATTGATTTAAAGTTTAGGTGTGAAAGTTTCTTGTGCCATAACCAACTATCCTCTGTTGAAGCTTTGCTGTAGAGAATAAGTCAGCCACAAAAAGATTCCCCTTTCTCACTCCTTGAAGAGCAAGCTTCACATCTTTCCTGTTTTGGATTGCACATCTTTCTTTTTCAAAAGTTACTTTGAAACCCTTGTCAGTGAACTGACTGATACTTAAAAGGTTGTGCTTTAATCCATCCACAATAGAGATATTTTATATGATAACATTTCCAATTTCCAGATTGCCATATCCCGTTGTGAATCCATTGCTATTATCTCCAAAGGTCACTATCAGGCCAGCTTTCTCAATTACATTTGATAGCAGGGCCCTATCACCAGTCATATGCCTTGAACAGCCGCTGTCGAGAATCCACATGACACGCTTATTCTTTGCTATGCCTTGCAACCATAGATTGATTAATTCTTCTTTGGCACCCAAATTTGATTGGGTCCAAGAGGCTTAGATAAGTAAATAGATTTAGCTGCAGAAATTTTCTGGTCCTTGTCTTTCTCATCGACTGTGCCCTTGCCCTTTGGTTAAGCCTTGACAGGAATGTCTTTAGGCTTAGGGACATGAGGGCTTCCTTCCTAGACCTAGGAGGACTAACAGTCTTTGCCCTAACATGCTTTCTATTCATGTTCACATCTGTATTCACGCAAGTACTGGATGATGAATTCATTAAGTTTATGTATGCAGACATGATGTTGAAAGCACATGGCATGCATCCTACTTTATCACATGATTGATGAGGGATAGACATGGTAGGCATGGCAGACACATTAGGAGTTTCTTCTTTTACTACTTTAATCTTTTTGCATGCATGCGTAAGATGATCAGTAGAATTACAATTATTACAAACTTTCCTAATTGCTTTGAGAGAACAGGCATAATCATTTTTCTTGTTAACACCTATCTTGCCATTTCTGTTAGCTTTCTTCTTTTCATCCTTGTTGCCTAAATTACTTTTAATATGATCCTTAGGTTCTACAATTTTTACAGATTTCTTAGGCAACCCCTCCTTACTTACTTCCTCTTTCTTTTGATCCTCAACAAGAATTTCTTCTTTTACTAAAATATGTTATTCATCTAGGGATTCGAAGATAAACTTCTTGTATAGGGGTTTAACAACATTTTTTAACACATGTGGAATGTCTTGCTTCACAGGACTTTCCTTAGCAATTGATTCCACATGTCTCTTTCCTTCCTTTTTATCATAGTCAAATCATATTCCTGTTTTCTGACCTATGACTTGTTTATCTATTGCCTCCTTAACAAGATTAGCAGATTTCTTATAAGCCTGAAGTTTTAACTCTAACTCAGAAATTTTATTCATAAGCGCAGTTTCTACTTCCTAGTTGCATTTGTCTCTATTCTGTAGATATTCTATCTTCTATTTCAGATCTTCCAGGTTAACACATGCAATCTCTAGTTCTTCATTTCTAGCTTCTAGCATTTTATTCTTTAGAACTAGTTTAACATTTTCTTCTTCAGATGCTAGCATGCTTGTGTGAATGTTAAACATTTCTACACTAAGATCTTCTACAGTTTTCTTATAATCAGAATTATAAATATCAACTGTGGAAAGAAATGATACCTTGGATGACTGAGGTGATGCCTCTAAAGAGTCTGTCATTAGTGCAACATTTCCATATGTCTCATCTGTTGGGTTTCGAGGCATAAAACGCAGCGGATAAACGTAAATATAACAAAAAAATTTGGAACCCAAACTCAGGATCCATGTATAAGATTGAACATATTATGGTGAAACAGAATTATACCTATTACGATCTTGACTTTCACGAACTCAATAGAGATCCTAGCTTTCACGACTTGTGTCTTCCTCTCGAAAAATACATCTATGGTATCCACACGAGCACCTTCAAAAACGTCTCACGATCTTGACTGCGGAATGGACGTACTAGCCTCCCTCTTGATAATTCGAGTTAATGTTTCTACCTCCTTATTGTTGCCCCCTCTAGAGTTTTATTTATCAAAAACGTAATGGCCTCTTAACCCTTCATTATCTATTTATAATGGCTGATTATTAGGTCCATAACAGCAAAACCTAACCCATGTAGATATAGGATTAAATAATAAAACATATTTCTATTATTTAATTAATAACTAAGTCATACTTAATTATTATGGGCAGAAATACTCCTCTAATTTGAATTTATATTATCTCAATTAATTAAGTATCACTTAATTAATATAATAAAATTCAAATAATCATCAATTAATTTAAATCTATAATTTAAATTAACTATTCCTCTAAGTGCTCCATGCGTGTGACCCTACAGGCTATTATTTAATTGGCAATAATTTTATTCTCCAATAAAATTATAAACAATGAGCGGTATCTAGTAATACATCATTGCTACCCAATTAAACAATAATTAAATCGTGATTCGATAAAACCTTTCGTGATTAATGTTTCCGTGTAATATAATCCCTTTAACCATATATATTATAGATTAAACTCGAGGCATGTATTTATTCATCCTCTTCAACATTTAATCCGGGTTTACTTGATCCATGAGTAGACTATAAAAAACAAATCATTATTTGAGCACGGCCATGCATTTTATAGTCTCACTCAATTAAGAGGCCAATAATATCTCTCCTAATTATAGGAGGGTTAAATCCTTTATCTATCATTCATATTTCTCATACGACTCATGATATACACGATGTCCACTTTTATCATCACCCGGTCAAATATAATTTTTAATGTAGTCAAAGTATATTAATCCTCGTATAGAAATATAATGATCTCAAGTCAAAGGATCATTACACCATTATCACTGTGAGTCTTTCTTATGACTTTATTAAACATGAAGAATCTCACTGTGGGTCTGTCCAGTACCATGTACTCCTACATGTACCTATGTATTGACTTTAGTATCCCCATACTTATAAACAATGAGATGCGGTTATCTGTCAAACAACATACAAGTCTATTTATGTATTATTATTGTCCTATAATAGTAATACTCGACTAGGGATCTTTAAGAATATGATATATTATATAATCTCAAGTTCAAGTCATGTACTTAAACTATACAATGTGTATCATGATTCTAAGGACATTTATTATGCTAACAAATATATCGCAGTAATTAAAGTCATAATAAATACGTTTATTGAATAATCAAATGACATAAAGGTCTATTAAAAGAAACAATGTATTGCCTCTAGGGTACCTACACCAACATCATCTTCATCATTGTCTGAGTCATCCCAGCTCTTTCCCTCGACTATATAAGCTCTACCCTGATGCTTCTTTACCAGTGCATCATAATTTTGCTCAAGTTCGTCATACGACTCCTTTCTTTCTTTTCCTTGCTTAGGCTTCCGACATTCTGTAGCAAAATGCTCGGGTTCATCACAGTTATAGCACTTGAACTTACTGCGGTCTACCATCCCCATCTTATAACCTCCTTTGTTGTAAGACCCTGAAGACGAACCACTTCGGTTGCTGTTTCTGAAACTGGAACCACTGTTACTTGAGTTGCTCTTGAATTTGTACTTAGGGTTCCTCCTAAACCTGAGGTTCTTGAACTTTCCTTCCATATAGGTCATTGTCTTGTTTTCTAAGTGTTCAAGTTATTCCACTGAGTAGAAGTCATCTTCATCACCTGCTTGAGCATTTTCTGAAATTTCAACTTCTAGAATGTCTTATATCTCAATAACAGGCTTTACTGAGCTAGTCTCTGTCATAGCAAAATCCTTGGCTACAAGTGTTGTAGTCTTTAACAGTGTTGTATTCTTACTTTCCACTGTACCTGACCCATAAATGATTTGTCTCTGCTTTTGCTCCATTTCATAAGTCTTGAGCTTCCCATATAGAATTTCAATGGACATGTCATTTATGTCACTTCTCTCTTTGATGGCAGAGATTTTGTGTTCCAGGTGTGCTGGTAGTGTCAACATGAATTTCCTGTTGATCTCCATATGTGAATAGGCCTTCCCATGCAGTGATAAGTCATTCAATAATTTGTTGTATCTCTCAAAGACTTGAGTGATACTTTCTCCTGGTAGTGACTTGAACGCTTCATACTGGGATGTAAGAATATCCAGCATGTTCTCATTCACTTCTGTTGTACCTTCCATTAGCAGATCAATCATATCCCACATTTATTTGGCACTGGTGCAATTAATCACTTGATTCAGCATTGTAGTGTCCAGTGAATCCATTACGATACATTGAAGATGATTATCCCATGTAACTCGATCTTTGTCAGTGTTAGTGTACTCTGAAGGCTCCTTTGGGGTAAATCCTTGAGAAATACGTTCGCCGTCATCTGAGACTATTTCTGGTGTTAGTTTTTGAGGTACATAGGGTCCATTTTCCAAAATTCCCATGTATTGAGAATTAGCTGATTTAATGAAAGTGAACATCTTCTTCTTCCATAAAATGTATTCATTTTTATTAAAGGTTGGAATTTTGATACTACTAAGTTTTTGGGTACTCATGGTTGCGAAGAATTTTAAATCTCAAAAAATAATTAATTTCTTAAAAATTAAAATTAATTCAAAAAAAAATAAAATTTCGAGAAATAAAATTTTTGTTCGAATTCTTGATGATTGATAGCTTTTAAAAATTAGTGTATTTAAAATCTTTAAAAAATTCGAATATTGAATTTTCTTTAAAAATTAAAGAAATTTCAATATAAATTTTTCTATATCTAAAAATGCACTTTTTCATAAAACTGTTTTTGGATCTTGATTTGTAACTTCAATCAACAAGCTCTGATACCAATTGTTAAGTCCAAGATCATCATAGAAGGGGGGGTTGAATATGACATGGTAGATTTTTCGTTCAATTACTGATTAAGTGTTTGTGTTTTTGAGATATGAAAATGGCAGTTAATTAAACACAATGATTCAGGGAAATAAATATATATTATTAAATCCCTGAGTGCTACACTTCTAATCAGAATGATTAGCTTCAATGGGTTCAATCAATATTACAACATAGATACGGTTGGGTGAGTTTAATGAAGGTCTTTAATGGAGCTCCCGTCTGTATGTCTTTTGTGTTGAAGATGAATGAATCCTTACATACTAAATTGATTTCACCCATATAACAATGTATTATTAAATCCCTGAGGTGCTACACTTCGAATAAAATGATTAGCTTTAATGGGTTTAATCAAGGTTACAATAGAAATACAGTTGAGTGATATAAATGATTGTATTTAATGGAGCTCATGTCTGTATCTCTTTTGTTGAAGATGAATGAATACCTCTGTCCATTTTGATTTTTACCCATATATAAACTGTAGACTTATTGGAAATTGATTTCCAACAATGTATAAGTCCCCTGTTGTGCCTGTAAGAGTGTTGGTGGAGTGTAGGCGCCACTAAAATGTATGTTGCCCTTGGATGTGTTTATTGCGTCAAATTACCTTTGTTGCGCCACTAGATCAATTTAGTTACGCTTATACAGTTGTATCCTTGTATAGGCGCCACTAATGCCTTAGAAACATTCCACAAGATCTATGTTACGCCTAGTTAAGCTTTTGTTGCGCCTGTACACTAGATGCAGTGTGTACACGGCACAAAATCTTCAAGTTATCTTTTGTTGCGCCTTGACTTGGCTATGTTGCGCCACAACATGTTTTGTTGCGCCTGCACTCCCATTCCCTTGTGCAGGCGCCACAAACCTTGACTTAGGCTTATCTTGAGCTTCTAACTTTGTTTGTTGCGCCTAAGTAAAGTTTGTTGCACTTCACACTATGTTTCACCTTTGTAGGCACCACCAAATGTAGTTTTACTTGACTTAATAAATATCTTCAATTCTTAAAGTAATAACTACTTGGTTTTCACTCTTCTGGCTTGATCAACTGATTTTCTTCTTATTAACCAAGACGATTCTTTTCTTGTTATGTTGACGCTTAGTGCACTGTTCTGGTTCACAAACGACTAATACTGAATTGAATTCCCTTGATTTCTGTTCTGTTTCAGCTGATTAACTTTGGACTGTTCCATTGCTTCTGATCACTGAAACCCTTTAACAACTGTACTTGAATCATTGCATTGTCTTTATTCTAAAATCTATTGAACACTTATTTGTTGTTGAGGCCTGAACATATTAATGAACTTCTCTCGTTGTCATTCAATAAACTTTATATCTTTAGTGTTCTACAATGATGTATGTATGATTCCTGTTTGTATGTCCTTCTGGATTCCTGTGCTGCACATTAGTATTATTTATCTGTCTTTGTTTCTTAGTTGAGTTATCGTTATCACTATTACATACTACGTTACATTATGCTTTACATAATGTAACTTCGTGGGAAAATTTTTAATAAATTTAAAATTTATTATGAGGCCGTAGCGAAGCGCGATTTTTTCACTAGTTATTTATAATTTAAAGTATAATTTATTCGCTTTAAGCATTGTTCTAAAAATTAGTGATTAATCACGATTAATCACCGATTAATCCATGTTCGATAGGACATCGAACTGATTAAATTCCCGATTATCCAATTAATCATTCCGATTAATTCCCGATTTATCCAATTAATCCATGTTCCGTTCCTTCACCGACTAAGTCCGATTCACATTTTTTAGAATATTGGCTTTAAGTTGAAAATGATATATTTTACTTTAATTTAGATGTGTTTATTTAAGTAATTTTACTTAAAATAAATTTTTAAAACAAATTTTGACTAATAAAATAAAATATTTATTATTAAAACACAACATAAAAAATAAATTAAGGAATACTTCAAATGTATATGTTTATTTAGAGTTTGATGCAAGGAAATAAAAGGTTTAAAAAAGTACTTGAAAAGAACTTACATTTTTTAAATTAAAACTAGCTTTAAACTACCTCAAACCTGTTATAGCCTGTTTGGCTAAGTTTAGGCCTCATTCATAGAGGCAAGGTCTTTATGTTCCATTGGCTTAAGTCGATTCATTCGGGCTAGGCCTATACTTTTGGGCGTGGTTAACCAAGCGGACGAAACCGCACAAGCGAATGTGCGGACAAGGGCGTCCGAGCGGACGAGGTTGGACGAGCGGATATGCGAACGGGGTTGGACGAGCGGATATGCGGACGAGGTTGGATGAGATCGCACGAGCGGTTATGCGGACTAATGTCAATACATCCGGGAGAGGTTCATTCTTTCAAGCAAGGTTGATCCATTCATTACTTTTCTCCCCTTTGGGTGAGTCTATGTTGAAATGGTGAACTCTTCCAATATTAATGGGGTTAGGTCAATATCAACACGCGAGACTCTTTGTTAGGCGAGGTTGTCAAAGATTGGGCTTAGGTCTAAATGGGCAAGGTCTCCAAATGGGATGATTACTACTTCGATGGGCTTAGACCTATTCAACTAGGCGAGGCTCTTCGAGAGTGAGAGGCTGTTGAGAGAGAGAGCCTCCTCAATTAGTGGGAGATAGATTTTGGCTATTACAGTATGCATTAAATTGTGTAATTGAATTGTTACAAACACACGGTAATAGAAAAGAATATATATATATATATATATATATATATGGTAGGGATTTAGGGAAAACTTCTTAGATAGAAAATTTAGGAAACTCCATCTAGACCGTTAATTTAATAAAGAAAATATTAATTTGTATATATAATTTATAATGGCAAAGGTGTAATATCTTAAAAAAATATGTATTAATGTTAAGGGCAATGAAATGCAAATAAAGAAAGTATATCACACAAATATGACAGCTAAAATTACGTTTATAATTGATTGAGCTTTGATATCTGCACTAATTGTTATTACAGCTAAATTAAAATACAACCAGTAATCTGTATATGGCTAAACACATCTGAAACAATTCTATATTCTCAGTTTTCAATGGTTCGAACAAGAGGTAATATGTGTGAGTTTTGATTTCTATTCTTGATTCATTGGATATTTATGTTATGATGTTTAAAGTTTGATGTTTTGTTTCAGGAGGTCATACAGGTTCCTCGTCAAGAACTAAACCCAAAACTGAAGATGTTAATTGGATATACATAGATTCTGAAGACAGCAATGAGGAATTTGTAAGGAATTGTGATAAAATTTTACCTGATGAAGTAGAAAACAAAGGAACTGGAAATCGTGAGACAAATGTTTTGAAGGATGTAACAAACACCTTAGAGAATACTACACCTATAACTATACACGGTTCCAGTATTGCAGGTAATAATTTTTGGAAAATGTTTTTGCATGATTTATTTTTTACTAGAAATAATCTTCTATTCTATTAACCTAGGTGGGATTTTACGACACTCGAGACCTTTATCTGGGAAAGAAAATGAAGTACTAGGTGATTCTACAAAGTTTGAGAAAGAATACACTCTTGTGAAAAAAGGGTAAAAATAATTATGCCTATAGAGGAAGATGTAGAACAACCAAAAGAGAAAGTACATGGGGTACATGAAAATCAGGATGATAGTCCAGCAAGAAAGAGAAAACCACCGTTTGAGGTAAAAAAATGTTTAATTTAAAGTATTTAAATTTCGTATAATTTACTACTTTCTAATTATTTTATATTTTGCAGAGAGGACAAGGACTAGAATCTGAGATGAATGATGATGCACTAATAAATGCAATAGGTGCTGCAAAAAGGACTCCCACTGCAAGAAGATCAAGAAAGGCATTTGATCATTTGTTATTCGCCCTTAAGTACACTAAGTTTGGAGAAGGGGGGGTTGAATACAAACTTAAGAATTAATTCAACTTCTTGCGGAAATAAGTTTGTACAAAGAGAGTGTTTAATTAAGATTGATGTAACTAAGAACTGGATAACTAAAGTGTTGAAAACAGAAACAACAAGATTAAAAATTACTAGTGGATTGTTTTTCCACTAGTGAGTTTTTGCTTTCAATTGATCTTAGTAAAAATACTAAGCTGCGTACAAAGTTGAATGTAGAACTTAGAAAAGCATTACAAGTTCTGCCTGATTTTCTACTTTGCTTTTCTTGAGTTCTTCTTTTTAAAACTTCTTTCTTTGCTATTGTGTTTTTACTTTTTATATAAACAAAAACTACTACTCTAGTTCTCTATCGACTGATAACAATATAATATTACAATTTATACTGTTTACATAAAAATAGAAACTAGCTCCTTTTCACAGCTTTCCTTGTAGAACTAACTAGCTCTGGAAGTGTCTTTTGTCTTAAGATATTCCTTGGATGCTGTGTTGCCTAGAAAGTCTTCACAGTCCTGACAGGACTGTCTTCCAATGATTCAGTTTCTGCACTGTTCCCGTAATATCTGGCTTTTAGCTAAATAGGGAAACTTTAATCAACTGATAAATGCTGTTAAGCTTATCAGTTGATTCACCTTTGCTTATCCATCGATGGATAGGATATCTGTTGATCAGTTGATGTGTCGATGGATAATTGAGTTATCCATCGACTCCTTATCCATTGATGGTTCTTTATCCGTTGACTGTAATTATCCATTGATGACTTGTATCAGTTGATAGCTTTCATCCGTTGAGTAGTGTCTTCATCCATCGACTTCAACATCAGTTGATCACTTCACTTGTGAGAATTCTGACTTAGAATATTTACAATTGATCAGCCATTCTTCACATCTGTTGAGAAGCTAGAAATTGAAGTCAATAACATCAGTTGACTACATCATTGCATCCATCGAGGTAATACAATCAATTGATAGTGAAACATAAATCAATGCTACAATCTAGTTTATCAGTTGATAAACAAGTTTCAGCTGATAACTGGTTTCCTAGTCAATGGATATTTATAAGTCATATCCATTGATCAGTTACAAAATAATTTTGAGTCCCTATTGAAATTCTAAGTAATTTGTTATCATCAAAACTCATAATTCCTAACAATCTCCCCCTATTTATGAATATTTAAAATATGCATAAATTTTCTGTTGATGATAACAAAACTCCTGAACATTTTCATTCTTAGCAAGAATTACAATATTGATAAGTAAAGTTTGAGACAGAGTAATCAGATACCAGACAAGGATGAATTCTGATAATTTTGATGATTGAGGTTGAATCTCCTATCTTCTCCTTCTTCCCCTTGACTCATTCATCTTGTCTTCATTCTCCTTCATCTTCCTGTAGAGGGTTCCCTTCAATATCTTCTCATCTTCAATCCTGTAGTCCAATTGACTTGCCAGATGATTTAATTCCAGATTTGGCAGTTTGTCTATTTCTTGACAAATATCAATGCATTTTTCTCTGCCTTCCCCGTCCTTATATATCATCAAGTAGAAGGGCTCATGAAGCACTTTTCTTCCTTCAGGATTCCAGATCTTTATTCTATCATCCCTTTCTTCTTGAACAGGTGCCTCCCTTATCTTCTTCATTCTTTCAAGGATGGCCTTTCCTAGCTCTTCAGTTAGATAATACTTCCTGTTGAGCATAGTGTAGATTTTCCTCAAGATGCCATATCCTTGATCCAATACTTGGTTGAATGTGAAGGTTGAGTGTGATCCATCTTCATACTCAATGTGAAGAAGATCAACATCTTTCTTCCTTTGCCCTTTTGCTGCAATCACTCCCTCAGCTTTGATTGGCACAAAGTTTTCAGATTTGTGTTTGAACACCTCTATTTCTTTGGCTTGATTACTCCCAGAAGCTTGACCTTCAGTCTTGACTTGTTTTGGCTTCTTCTCCTTGTCTTCTTTGTCTTCATCAGCTAATGGTCTTTTAACTCCAGATGATTTTGGTGCATCTTTGGGCTTGTTTGCTCTTTGCTTCATCCTTGGCCTCCTTTCACCTTCTTTTCTTCTGGCTTCTCTTATTAGCCTATCCTCTTCATCATATTCCCTTTGCAATTGAATGGCTAATTCTTCTTGTCTTCTTTCTTGTTGCTTCTTTTCTCTTATGCCAACTACTATGGCTTTGCTCAACAATTTTTCACTTTCCCCTCCACCTGTGACAGCTTTCTTTTTATCATCTTCAATTAGCTTTCCCTTTCCTTTCCTGTCACCAGGTTGTGAGCTACTGGAACTTGTTTCCTTGAATTTGCTAGCAATTGCAGCAATTGCATCAAATTTCCTTACTATGTCTTGAGCCAACTCCTTCTTGGGATCTGTAGACTTTACCACAGCTTCAGTACCACTTGTTTTCTCTAATGCATCAGCTTCTTGCTTCTCCCCCTTTTTGTTATCAGCAACTGGCACTTGTGCTACTGACTGAGAGAGTATGGGAGTCTCTAAGAGTTTACCCAGAAGATTGATTTGAGTGACTTGATTCTTCAAAATTTGCTGCATGTTAAGTTCCATGGAGGTTACTCTTTTCTCCAATTCCATTACCTTGTCCTTTGTTGAAAACTCAGTGTCCAACCTTTACTTGATTCTAGTCAGCATTGTGAGGCTGAGTCTGGAGTCAATGGTGGTGTCAAAATGCATCCTTGAGATGTCAACGTCTTCTCTTATTTTCTTCAATTCATACTTGGAGCTTGTGACATGCATTTTCTGGATCTTCAAATTATCCCTGTAAAAGTTCAGAATTCTCCTGTGCAGGGGATCCACTACATCTACTTCAGCCATGGACCTTCTGTAAAGAGAAATGATGGCCCTTTCTGTTTCAGCCAAATTAGTTTCATCACTAGCCACTTGTGGATCTAGAAGTTCATCATCAGAATTATCATCAAAATCTTCAGGATTCATGTGGGATATATCATCAGGTTGACTGGCCAAAAACTCTTTCCCACTCCTGAATTGCTCTTCTGTTTGCACTAAACCCAACATTTGCTCAGCTATTTGATTAGACGCTGCTGCTAGTTCTTGATAATGAGGATCTTCATGTTGAAAGGTTGAAGCATCAAGATTTACATCAATTTCATCCTCCACCTCCATGTTGACTTCTGCACCTCCTGCAGGGACTTCATAGTCTACAGCTCCCCCTGACTCCAGCCCCAACTCCTGGGTGAGTCCTGCTTCAAACTGCTCAGTTTTAGAAGTTGATGCTTCATGAGATGGTGAAATTGGTTTCTCTCTATTCTTTTCTCTCTCACTCTCTTCTCTCTTTTCTTGCATCAGGATCTCATCCTGGATTCTCACCTCTCCCTTACTTTCCTCTCCTTTTTCATCACCTGCTAAGGTGGGACTCTCTTTTCTCACACCCTCTCCTTTTGCCACCTCAGAAGAATTTGAGGGCCCCTCATTCATACACTCTCCTTTTGCCAAGGTATGCAAACCTTGCCTCTCACACACCTCACCCACTCCACTCAATCCTAATAGAGTATTGGCCACCTGAAGTGTTTCAATGGATGATTCATGAATTGACATTAAGGGATCAATCGATGGATAAGAAGTATCCATCGATGGATGAATATCCGTTGATGGGAGCTCGTCGATGGATGTAAGGATATCCATCGATGAAAGTGAACTAGTCAATGGATGTTGGAAGTTATCAGTTGATTGCATAATATCCATTGACTGGAGAGAAATAACAGTATTTGCCTGATCAACCAAGGTGTTAACCTTATTTGGTGATGCCGGTGAGAGTGTTGGCTCCACCCTGAGTTGCAAAGAGGGTGAATTTGAAACAATGAAGTTGTCAATCAACACTGTTTCTGAAGAAATAGTTTTTGAGGGAGATTGAGGAGAAGATTCAGATAAAGAATGGGGCTGTGCCTCAGGAAGATTCTGAGACACATCAAAAGAAGAAACTGAAGGCTCCACCAAATTTTCATTTGGCTTTGCAAGTGTGTGTGTGCCATGTGCAGTATTTGTAACCTTCTTTCTTCTTTTGTATGGCTGTATTATTTGGTGACCCTTATCCCCATCTGATGGTCCTGGTTGAGACCTCTTTTCAATAGTTACATCTTTTTGAGAAGATGCAACTAGGGATGTGTTCAAGTCCTTTACTACAGCCTCAATCTGTTGGGAGATTGGACTGGTGGCTGGCTGGTTCCTCTCAATCTCACTCTCCTTATCCTTCTGGCTTTCTTGATGTTGGCCAGTTCCCTCACCCTTATCAACCACCTTCACTCTCCCCTCAGTGGTTTTTCTTTTCTTGGATCTTACAACAGTAGTCTTTTGAGAAACTACTGAGGTGGTTTGATTAGACTTGTGTTTTGAAGGTTGTGCAACTTGGGTAAGAGGAATGGGGGCATTTCCATCTCCCTCCATTGTTGCAGAAGGCAAAGAAATTTGAGATTTTGAAGAAGAATGTAAAAGATTGAGATTTTGAAGATATACCTGCACAAGAGGAGGATAAATGAGGCACAACTTAGGGTGTAAGTTGATTCTCACAAGATCCTTGAAGACCCTCTTGTTTTGCATCCATGGCTCCAAGGACTCCATATCTGCACTTATTTCGTACTCTCCAACAGAGGCATTAATAATCATCATGAAAAATCTTGCAAAGTAGATATTATGTTTCCTAGATGACTTGGGTCCTAACTTGGCAGTTAATTCATTTAGGAGTAATGTGCCAAAATCAAAATATTTATCAAATAGGACAGAATAAGCAATTTCTTGCATACTGATTGTAATTGCATCAAAATTACTTATTTTTCCAGAAAATACTTTAATTATGGCATCAAAGAAATAACTCCATTCTTTCCTAAGATTCTTCCTAACAACTTCTCCTAATCCAGTTTCAGCATTTGCATAATTAACGGATTCTAACATGTCCCTAATTTCTTCTTCAGTTGGGGGCTTATCACAATTATTTGCAGGCAACCCTAAACATTCAGATAATGAAGTACTAGTAATTGTATAGGTATTACCTTTGCAAGAATAAGAAACTACCTTCCCATCTGGTGAAATCTCTGCAGAGGTCCACAGTTCTTCAACAAAGGAACACACGATTGTTGGTGCTTCGTTGAGAGCTTTGGAAACTTTGCAATCTCCTAGGAATTGCATCAATGGATGAAAGTCCACAGGAGCATCATTCACCGTTAGACATGCTGTGAAGTTGTTCTGTTCATAGGTGAACCCAGTGGAAGAGACGATCTTCTTTTGTGGTGCCATTCTCTCAGTTGATATTCAAGAAATTAAAGTGAACTTGAAAGAATTTGTGAGAGCTCGTGAGAATTAGATAAAATTAGCTTGAGAGAGAGAGACAGAGATGAATAGTTTAGAAAAAAAATAGCAGGTAAGAATGAATTTTTTAATTGTAACTGCTATTTATATTTTCTAGTATTAAAAAGACTTGAAAGGACTTTTTAATTAGGCAGATAACCGTTGATGTATAAAGACTGTAGTTTATTACCCTTGATGGTAATTCTCCAACGGCTATAATCTGATCAACGGATGAATAAAACTGTAGAAATTCTATTACTATCGACGGATAAAAATAGAGAATTAATCATTTATCGATCGATCACTAACTACCAAGATAATTAACTGTCGATAGATAAATATCCATCGATAGGAATAACATTTATCTGTTGATCAAATAAGAAGGGATTTATCCGTCCATAACTAATTACTTAGGTAATTATCTGTCAATAGATAAATATCCAT
This sequence comes from Oenanthe sinensis, assembly GCA_028671895.1. Lineage (NCBI taxonomy): Eukaryota > Viridiplantae > Streptophyta > Magnoliopsida > Apiales > Apiaceae > Oenanthe > Oenanthe sinensis. The sequence goes on from CM053796.1 coordinate 31,261,859, forward strand.
TGATAGTTGTGAATAATGGCTACAAAACTTGACAGACATTTTAAGCATGAGCATAATTAAGCATACCTAACTCACAGACTAATCTATTAAAAGTAGATTCATCTAGAGGTTTAGTAAATATGTCTGCAAGTTGTTGTTCACTAGGGACAAAATGTAATTCAACTGTACCATTCATTACATGTTCCCTAATGAAATGATACCTTATGTCAATGTGTTTGGTTCTGGAATGTTGCACAGGATTTTCTGTTATTGCAATGGTACTTGTATTGTCACAGAAGATGGGAATTTTGTTCAAGTTGAACCCATAGTCAAATAGTTGATTCCTCATCCATAAAATTTGTGCACAGCAACTTCCAGCAGCAATGTACTCAGCTTCTGCAGTTGAAGTTGATACTGAGTGTTGCTTTTTGCTAAACCATGACACAAGTTTGTTTCCCAGAAATTGACAGGTGCCTGTAGTACTTTTCCTGTCTATTTTGTAACCTGCATAATCTGCATCTGAGTAGCCTATTAGATTAAAACCAGAATCTCTAGGATACCAAATACCTAAATTTGATGTACCCTTAAGATATCTGAAAATTCTTTTAATAGCTACTAAATGAGATCCTCTAGGATCAGCCTGAAATCTAGCACATAAGCATGTAGAGAACATTATATCTGGCCTACTAGCAGTTAAATATAAAAGTGAGCCTACCATGCCTCTATAACTTGAAATATCCACCTTAGCTTCTTTGGTATTTAATTCAAGTTTAGTGGCAGTGGCCATGGGAGTTTTTGCAGAAGAACATTCACTTAACTCAAATTTCTTTAACAAATCATGAATGTACTTTGTTTGATTTATAAAAATACCATCCTTAACCTGTTTGACTTGTAACCCAAGAAAGTAGGTAAGCTCTCCCATCATGCTCATTTCATATTTACTCTGCATTAGTTTGGCAAACTTCTTGCAAAGTTCCTCATTTGTTGATCCAAAAATAATGTCATCCACATAAATTTGTACAAGAATGATAGAGCCATTAACATTTCTACTGAATAGAGTTTTATCAACAGTACCTCTTGTGAAATGATTTTCAATGAGAAACTGAGATAAAGTGTCATACCAGGCCCTTGGTGCTTGCTTCAAGCCATAAAGTGCTTTGAGTAAAAAGTAGACAAAGTTAGGAAATTTTGGATCTTCAAAGCCAGGAGGTTGTTCCGCATAGACTTCCTCTTCTAGTACTCCATTCAAAAATGCACTTTTCACATCCATCTGGTAGACTTTGAAATTAGCATGTGCAGCATAGGCCAGAAAGATTCTAATTGCTTCTAACCTTGCAACTGGTGCAAAAGTTTCATCAAAATCAATTCCTTCTTCTTGTGAATAACCCTTTGCTACAAGCCTTGCTTTGTTCCTAGTCACAATACCAGTTTCATCCATTTTGTTTCTGAATACCCATTTTGTACCAATTACTGATCTATCTTTTGGTCTGGGCACCAGCTTCCATACCTTATTTCTTTCAAACTGATTCAGTTCTTCTTGCATAGCCAAAACCCAATCAGGATCCATGAGAGCCTCTTCAATTCTTTTGGGTTCTTCTTGAGATAGAAAACTGCTATACAGACACTCATTTTGAGTAACACTTCTTGTCTTGACACCATCTTCTGCATTTCCAATAATTAGTTCAAATGGATGGCTTCTTGTCCATTTTCTTTGAGGATACAAATTTTGCCTTGATGATGAAGCTTCATTATCATTTGTATTGAACTCAAAGTGATCTGAATTTGTAGATTGATTCTGAAACCCTCCCCCTGAAGTGGATACCCTAGATGTAGATTGTTGATTATCCGTTGAGGAGTTATCAGTTGATGCATTATCAGTTGATGGATTTCTGTCAACTGATAAATTATCCATTGATGCAATAACATCAACTGATATTGGGTTTCTGAACACTTGAGGTTTTATAATTTCTGCCTCTTCATCATCATTTACATCATTTGATTCATTCTCAAAATGCAGTGTGTCATGATTTCCTTCATCAAACAAGCCTTGAATCTTTTTATCATCAAATACTACATGTACAGATTCCATAATAATGTGTAGTATGAGATTGTAGATTCTATAGGCTACGCCTGATAGTGCATACCCAACAAATATAGCTTCATCAGCCTTGGCTTCAAATTTTCCTAGATTTTCACCTTGATTTCTTAGTACATAGCACTTGCAGCCAAAGACATGAAGAAATCCCACCTTTGGCTTTTTGTCTTTCTTGATCAATTGATAAGGAGTCTTCCCTTGAGCTTTATTTACTAGGGAGATGTTTTGAGTAAAACATGTTGTGTTTATGGCCTCAGCCCAGAAGTATGTTGGAAGTTTGGCATCTTCCAACATGGTTCTAGCAGCTTCAATCAATGTCCTATTTTTCCTTTCAACTACCCCATTTTGTTGAGGTGTTCTGGGTGCAGAGAATGTGTGTATGATTCCTTTTGATTCACAGAACTCTTTTATTGTGGAATTTTTGAATTCTGTTCCATTGTCACTCCTTATCTTCTTTACATCCAATTCAAGATTTTTCTCATTTTCTCTTATGTGCTTGATGATGAGATGACTAGCTTCATCCTTTGAATGTAGAAAATAAGTCCATGAGAATCTTGAAAAATCATCCACAATGACTAGAGCATACTTCTTCTTTGCAATAGACATGATATTTACAGGACCAAACAAATCTATATGTAATAACTCAAGTGGCTTTTCAATTGAAGATTCCAATTTCGACTTAAATGATGCCTTCCTCTGTTTTCCTTTCTGACAAGCATCACAAAGTCCATCCTTGACAAATTCCATTTGTGGTAAGCCTCTCACTTGATTTTTCTTAACCAAGAGATTCATGGCTTTGAAATTCAAGTGAGCTAATTTCTTATGCCACAGCCAACTTTCATTTGTACTTGCCTTAGAGAGAAGACAAGTCATTGATTCTGCATTTGTTGAGTTGAAGTCAGCTATGTACACATTCCCTTTTCTATTCCCAGTCATGACCAGGCTTCCATCTACCTTGTTGGAAATTATGCATGCTTCTGTTGTGAAACAGACTTTATTTCCATTGTCACATAGTTGACTTATGCTTAACAAGTTATGTCTTAAGCCATCAACTAATGCAACAGGTTCAATGATGACATTCTCTTTCGAAATCAAGCCATATCCCATGGTGTGCCCTTTGCTGTCATCTCCAAAAGTTACTCCAGGGCCAGCTTTCTCCTCAAACTTTGTGAGCAGGGATTTATCTCCAGTCATGTGTCTTGAACACCCACTGTCCAAGTACCAAAGATTTCTTCTTTTTCCCTGCACACAGTCAAAACAAATCAAGTTGATTTTGGTACCCAAGTTGCCTTGGGTCCTTTCTTATTAGTTGTTATCTTTGGCTTGGTTTCCAATTTTTATACCTTTGGTTTGGGTGGTTTTACTTCCACTTCAACCTTAGGTGTTGATCTCCCTACCTCAGAATTCTCAGTGCTAATATTTGGAATGCTCATGCTTGCAGAGTTGAAAAAATTTGGTGCATGAAGATTGTTAAGCATATTCCATGGCATATCAGGCATATTCATATTGGCAAATGCAAGATATGGATTAAACATATAAGGCATTGATGCATACTGAGCATGAATAGCATGAGAATCAACTAAATGAGGAAAAACAGAACTGGTATGCATGTTGGGTATAGCAGGTACATTTGTTGCTGTAGGCATGGTGAGTTTACATTGCACAGATAAATGATTTTTACTACCACACTTAGCACATACTTTCCTAGGAGCATATTTGTCAGGTGTGTAGTTGTTGTGCTTGTTTATGCCTACTTTACCGTTTCTATTTTTCTTCTTCTTTTCATTTGGCTGAATATTAGGTTCTATCTTTTCCAATTTCTCTTTCAACTGATTTTTAGATAAGAATCCTATATTAGCCTTTTCAACTTTGATTTGAGCTTCAGAGGAGCTACTTTCTTTGACAAATTTAATAGGTCTGTTAAACTTAGTTTTAATATCACATTTCTTAGCAGTTGATGACTTCTCAATCGATGGATAATTATCCGTTGAAATAGCATTATCAATCGATGGATAATTCTTATCAGTTGATTCAGAGTTATCAATCGATTGCTTCTTTTCTAAAGATTGATCTTCATCAATGGCTATTTTCTCAAGAGTTTCAGACAACATGGTGAAAGAATTTGTTCCATGAATGTCATTCATCTTCTTACTGGCTTTACTTGACCTGTTCCACTTGTCAATGGTTCTTAGTTCATCCTCTAATTTTTCTTTTAACTTCTCTATTTCCTTTTTACTGTCAACTAGTTCATTTCTAGCATCTTTGTTTTCCATCTTGAGTCTGTCCAATTGCACTAGCTCACTCTCTAAGAAATTGTTTCTTTCAGTGAGAGTTTCTAATGTTAATTTGAGCCTAGTGTTCTCTTTGTTCAAAGACTTAAGAGTGACATGCAAATTATACAATTCATTAGACATTTCATTAATAGTAATATTGCATTCATCTTTGGACAACTCAGATAGATTTGTAGAAATTACCTGATTGCTAGATGAACTAGCTTCCTGGTCATCTTGATTGGCCATTAGTGCAAGATTGATGTGTTCTTCTTCTTCTTCAGAATCCCCCTCAACAGCCCAGTCCTTTTCTTCTGTCACAAAAGCCTTCTCTCTTTGTTTGAGCAAGTCAAAGTACTTCTTCTTATAGTCAATACCATCACTAGACTTTGACCTCTTTTCAACTTTGGGCTTTCTGCATTCACTTGAAAAGTGACCAGCCAATCCACAGTTAAAGCATCTGAATTGAGTTCTGTCAACAAGATTTTGGCCTTTGCATTGGATTCCTTTTGAACTTGAGTTTAGAAAATTTTCTTGATAGAAAAGCTAAATGCTCATCTATTTCATCCATTTCATCTTTGATGAGTGACTCATCACTGTCACAAAGTTCTTTTCCTTTACCAGTAGAAGATTCATCATATCTAACATAATTTGTACCATTGCCATGACCTTCTTTCTTCCCTTCTTTGAAATCAGGATCTTCATCTGTTTCTGCAACTTGCTTTTCCTTGACCACCAAAGCAATGGACTTTTCTCTCTTCTGACTTTTCTCAATTTCCTCATCTTGCTGTAGCTCCAACTCATAGGTTTTCAAGATGCCATACAGCTTGTCCAAGGTATAATCTTTAAAGTCAGGAGATTGCCTTATAGAGACAGTCATTGGTTTCCATTCTTTGGGTAGGGACCTCAAGAATTTGAGGTTGGTGTCCTCAACAGCATAAACTCTTCCATATAGTTTAAGCTCATTCAACAGCTTTTGAAACCTACTATATGTATCATTTATTGTTTCACCACCCTTGAAGTGAAAGGCCTCATACTTTTGAATCAAGAGTTGCATCTTGTTCTTTCTTACTTGCTCAATACCTTCACAGAGGGTTTGAAGAGTGTCCCAGACTTCTTTGGAGGTTGTACAACTGATGACATTGTCAAACATGTCCTTGTCAAGACCATTAAACAAGATATTCATGGCCTTTTTGTCCTTGTGTACTTCCTTTTCATCTTCATCTGTATACTCACTCACAGATTTAGGAATGAGTTTGTCTGGTGCTTGAGTACCATCTGCATTTACACTTGTAACTATTTCCATAGGCACATGTGGACCTTTCTCTATGCAATGAACATAGGAAGGATCAATAGATAGCAGATGCAAGTGCATTTTTACTTTCCAGGGAAAATATTCATCTTTCTCTAGAACTGGAATCTTAACTCCTGTTTCTCTTTGACCCATTCTTGATGTACTTTTAGATCTTGACTTTTTGTTTGTTGAAAGCCTGCTCTGATACCAATTGTTATTCGCCCTTAAGTACACTAAGTTTGGAGAAAGGGGGGGTTGAATACAAACTTAAGAATTAATTCAACTTCTTGCGGAAATAAGTTTGTACAAAGAGAGTGTTTAATTAAGATTGATGTAACTAAGAACTGGATAACTAAAGTGTTGAAAACAGAAACAACAAGATTAAAAATTACTAGTGGATTGTTTTTCCACTAGTGAGTTTTTGCTTTCAATTGATCTTAGTAAAAATACTAAGCTGCGTACAAAGTTGAATGTAGAACTTAGAAAAGCATTACAAGTTCTGCCTGATTTTCTACTTTGCTTTTCTTGAGTTCTTCTTTTTAAAACTTCTTTCTTTGCTATTGTGTTTTTGCTTTTTATATAAACAAAAACTACTACTCTAGTTCTCTATCGACTGATAACAATATAATATTACAATTTATACTGTTTACATAAAAATAGAAACTAGCTCCTTTTCACAGCTTTCCTTGTAGAACTAACTAGCTCTGGAAGTGTCTTTTGTCTTAAGATATTCCTTGGATGCTGTGTTGCCTAGAAAGTCTTCACAGTCCTGACAGGACTGTCTTCCAATGATTCAGTTTCTGCACTGTTCCCGTAATATCTGGCTTTTAGCTAAATAGGGAAACTTTAATCAACTGATAAATGCTGTTAAGCTTATCAGTTGATTCACCTTTGCTTATCCATCGATGGATAGGATATCTGTTGATCAGTTGATGTGTCGATGGATAATTGAGTTATCCATCGACTCCTTATCCATTGATAGTTCTTTATCCGTTGACTGTAATTATCCATTGATGACTTGTATCAGTTGATAGCTTTCATCCGTTGAGTAGTGTCTTCATCCATCGACTTCAACATCAGTTGATCACTTCACTTGTGAGAATTCTGACTTAGAATATTTACAATTGATCAGCCATTCTTCACATCTGTTGAGAAGCTAGAAATTGAAGTCAATAACATCAGTTGACTACATCATTGCATCCATCGAGGTAATACAATCAATTGATAGTGAAACATAAATCAATGCTACAATCCAGTTTATCAGTTGATAAACAAGTTTCAGCTGATAACTGGTTTCCTAGTCAATGGATATTTATAAGTCATATCCATTGATCAGTTACAAAATAATTTTGAGTCCCTATTGAAATTCTAAGTAATTTGTTATCATCAAAACTCATAATTCCTAACATCATTGGTTGTTGATCAGATTCCAGCCGAGGGTATTTTCTGATGCTTTGAGTTAATTGTCCGAAAATCAAAGAAAGTGGGTGCGGAAAACAGCTTTTGAATCCTTATTGTCTTTTTGCATGAATGAGTATCCACATGCGTTGGGTTATTACTTAGTACTCTCATTCCAAAAGGATATTTGTTCATTAGCACATGAAAATATTACGTTATCAATCACCGAAGAAGACGTGAATGAAGTGCTTGGGCTTCCAAATGGACCCAAACTACTACAATTTATAAGGAGCAAGCACATAGAAGATAAATGGAGGTCTCAGTATAAATCTGTTGCAATAAAAGATTGAAAGTAACTGCCAACATGGTTTGTGAGGCTATTAAAGCCACAAAAGAGGTTGACAGAACATTTAAGCTTAATTTTCTAATACTTATGTGCAACATTCTGATTGAAGGACCGTGTGGTTCATATGTCAGACAAGATTTTCTTGGATTTAGTGGTGATATAGATAACTGTAATGAATACAATTGGTGTGAATACTTAATCCGATGTTTGAAAGTTGCATCACTTAGATGGCTTGACAATCCTGACGCCACAAAATTTTATACTGGATCGTTGCCTTTTCTCGTTGTAAGTTCACTATTATTTTAGTTAATTAGTTATACAATATAGATTTGTATAGAGTAACTTACTTCTTTAAATTTATCCAGTACTTAAATTTTATACAATATAAAGGAAAGTATTCAAATTTTTAAATTTTATGATCAAATGCAAAATACTTTATGAAACAAAGAATATTAAGTTTACTATTTTACCCTCACACTTAAAATCAAGTTATCTTAGTAGAAAATTAACAACCATTAGATGGAAAGTAAATCAATGGACGAAAAGAGTGCCTCAGTTTTCTGCAAAATAAAAGTTTTCTATTGAGCATCCGCTTATATATATATATATATATATATATATATATATATATATATATATATATATATATATATATATATATATATATATATATATATATATATATATATATATTCTATTGTCTAGGTATGTTTATAATTTGAAGGTTAGAAATATTTTATAGATCCGTGATAATTTTACGTAAAGTGTATTTTTGTGATAAATTTTGTTTAGAAAAGTAAATTTTATATTATTTGAGCATAACATAAGAGTATAAAATATAATAGATGCAATAAATGAAAAAGATGTTTTAAATGTGTGTACTAGACTAGAGCATCATGTGACAAAAAAATGGCTTAAAAAAAGTACCTCAAACTTATTTAAATTTTAGGAACTAAAACTAATTTTAAGTTAAAAAATTTAAGTGCACATAAACACCCATTTACAAACTATAGATGTTCAGTGCAAGTAACGCAGTTTGCACATTAACCGTTAAAAGAGGGGAGAAACTAGTGCTTACTAGATAACATTTTCATGACATCACTATCTCTGCGAGCAGCCACAAGCTCCTCCTTAAAAGACTCTAGTTCAGAGGCCGTGTTTCTGGCTGATTTACTTGTACCCTGTAAATTTCACTCAAACACCATCAGGCCAAAGCACCCTAAACAAAAATCAAATCACATGAGAATTGTAAGCTGAAAGATATTTATTAATAACTCATGTACTCTTCTAGGTTACATTTTTCAAAGACAAAACTATAACAAGGCAGTAGACTAGTAAACTATAAAAGATGCACTATTATCAAATAATTATCAACTCTACAAGTTTTTCAACACAAAGTATTTTATATACATGAGAAAAACATTTCAACATATTTTATATGTTATTGAACATGGGCCTGACAACATATATAATCGGAAACATCTATCATTGTAACGTTTATCCTATTTTTTGGTTCAAAAATTTAAACTTCCGCTTAAAATTGTAAAAATAATTTTTTTAAAAATGAATATGGGGAAATAATGGCTCTTATTAAGTTTTTTCGTACTCAAATTTATACTACCCCGTTATTGTTTTCCCTACGACGACATTGTAGAGGGACACCATCAATGAAATGTTATAACATGCATGCAAAAATCACTTTTAAAAGGTTTGAGAAAACTGACACATATGCAACTCAAGTATATGACAACGGAATTACAACAAGAAGTAGTTCTTGAAGGTCTTAATAGAAAATGATCTAGCAGTTCTTAAAATCATTTTCGGAAAACTTTAAAATACACCTACCATTTCAGAAATGTCTCTAAAGAGCTTATTGGGCAGATGGTACAACCTTTTTTCCCTGTATAATCCAACTTCTAAACTTTATTAACTATTAAGAAAATAAGCAATAAAAGTAACGTAATGTTAAAAGTAACACCATAATCTTCAAACAATTTACATATAGAACTAAATAAGATGGTATATAGCTCAAGTTCAAAATAACAACTAGGATAAAAACGTTTCTTTAAATAAAAGTATCATCATGGTGCAAGTGGTATAAGCATAATTAACATCTCATATCAACAACATGAACAAAACTAAGTACACCCAAAATATCTAACTCATGCAGCAAGTATATAGGCCGTTTAAGAAGCTGACAAGTACAAAATTATGCATACTCATACAAGTATAAACAATTAAACAAAATATACCTCATCAATTAAAAACAATTAGGTATATTCAATTAAAAAGATGCATCATATATACATGACTATATGCATACGCATGCATCATATATACACAAAACTAAAGAGAGAGGTACCTTAAATCGAATAAGCGCAATTCAAGCCAAATATCAACAAGTCCAAAAAAAAAATTAAAATCCCGATTAAATCGACCCTAAAACAGAGAGATAAAATAAAATAATGATAGAATTGATTGAAGAAGCACAAAATACCAAATAAACAAAACACCCCTGTTTCAAATACAAAAAACCCTAATTTCGATTAACCCAAATCAATGAAGAAGCCCCAATTGAGGGAGTCCCAATCGACTCATACTGAATAAGCCTCAATCGACTGAAATTTGCCCAAACGAATGGAGAGGAGTGAACAGAGAGAGGAAAAAAGATGGCAAGCAAATAGGGCACGGGGAGAGAGGGCGTGAGTACAATGAATGAATTTTCGAATGGAGTGTGTCCGCTTATGTTTTGCCAAAAATTTCAAAACCCGCTTAACTTTTGCCCTAAAATTTTCAAACCCCGCCCTTTATTTTATATATGTATTGTATTTTGTGTATTTTTATTTTGAGGTTTTTTAATAAATTGTTCCTTACATATTTTATATTTTTTTATTTATAAAAATAAAATCATCAATTATTTGGTATAGTTAATATTTTGTAAATATGCTCTTTCTTTTTATCAAAATTAATTAAGTTCAAGTTCATATATCATATGATTATTTATATTTAATATTTTTGTATTAAAACTAAAATTTGTATATTCAAAATTTATAATTACTTTAATATTTTAGAAAAATATTAGTCAAATAAATTTTATCATATATTTTACATAATTCATTAATATTTTTATCAAAATTAATTAGATTTAAAGTCAAATAATTATATATATTTAATTTTGTTTTAAAAAACAAAATTCTATTCAGTAACACTCTATTGCAACATAAGTTCATACATGTTGCAGTGTGTAACACTTTCCAGCTATAGCAACACAATGGTATGCCTATTGTAACACAGGAATGAGAATGTGGCAGTAGGTAAAGATCAACATACTTAATGCAACATAATTTTGCAACACTTATGCAAATACTATTGCGATAGGCCATCTATGGTGTAGTATCTGTTTCTGGGCTGTTCCAGTTGGCTTTTGCTTGTTGGATCTTCTCTAAATTAAAGAAATTTCATAAGCTTCGCATGAGCTGTAAAATATTTCAATTCTGACTTCTAGAACTCAAAATATGGCCCAAATAATGTATGTAGTGCGTCCAACTCAATAATACGAATTTTCTTCTATTTTGATTCCAAAATAGCTCTTTAAACCCAAATTTTTCCAAGTATAGGAATTTCCTCTTTTCTGCTATAAAACATTAAAATCTATTAAATAAATATCCAATTAATGCAAAATACAATAAATATGAGAGTAAAAATCATATAGAATATATATATATATATATATATATATATATATATATATATATTTATATTCTATCATACACCACCACCATTCCCCGTCATAACCTCGGGCCACCATGACATTGGAGCTTTATATCTACTCTTTTACTTCTCCACTTCTCTCCAACCACATCTCCCAATAATCTCACTATGCTACTACGCCATTACATTGTCACATCATCTTGGTAGCACACCAATACAACAATGTACACATTTCTCCACCATAACCTCCGTTCAACTTCAGACTATGACACGAGTATGTTCATTTCTTCTCCTTTTCTCTACGATTACATTTATTCCTCTTCTTCTGCCATTAGAAACCAAAACCATCTTATGTCGTCTAGATTTATATGATATTGTCGGAGAAAGGAGGTTAAAAGACAGTTTTCTCCAAGGTGTTTGGATCTAATTTTATTTTACTAATTTTAAGTTCAAAACTTTTAGTGATTTGAATTTAAATTTGGTGATTTGCATTTACATTTTAGAGTTTTGAGTTTCCAATTAATGATTTTGTATGTGATGTAATGGTGAAGTTGTGATAATTTAAATTTTGGAGATATAGATTTAAATGGGAGATTTATAGTTGGTAATGGTAATGATGATGTAGTGGTTATTTGAATTCAAATTTGGTTATTATGTCCGATGATATGTGTTGGTGATGATGAGTTATGATTGTTTAAATATTTGATGATTCTGTTTTAATTGTTATTAATTTTGGCGGTGTAGGTAATAACGATGCGTGATAATGGTGGTGTGTGGTAGTGATGGTAGTCAGGATGATGGTAGTGATATGTCGTTGTGATGTTGGGGGTGATGGTAACTTTGCAGTAGTAACGGTGGTGGATGTGCAGTTGTAGTTACACATACATTATCATTGTGTTAATGGTGATATATACAATTTTAATATATATATATATATATATATATATATATATATATATATATATATATATATATATATATATATATATATATATATATAATTTTGGTGATTCTGTTTTATATTTAGTGATTATATGTGAGTTCTTAGTTTTTATCATTATAAGAGATTTTCATTGGAGTAACTCTCTACGTATATATATATATATATATATATTAAAACAGGCAAAACCCTAACATGTTTAAAATTGAATCTTAAATATCACCAAAAGAAAATTATTATTCAAATAAGTTGGAATTCCTAAATTCATACAAATTTAACTTGTAAAGATTGGCCATAATACGACATTTGAAAACTAATATTGATATCTAATCATAGATTTTGTACTTGTTTTTATATTACTGTATATCCTATGATGCCAAAATTTCGTCAAAATTATATTTGGAAATTTGATGTCAAAATGTTTTTATTCCTCCGGTATAATTTTGAAGACATTTTAATATAAAAATATTACGTATAGAACATAATTAAAAAAATCACAAATCAATAATTTTAACGATTATTAATTTATGCCGCGTCGGCTTAAATCGATAATTACCAAGGTCGGAGGACGTGAGTTTTGTACAAATACGCCTAGAAAACAAAGAAAAAGACAGCTCGGAAAAAGGTTTACAAACTTTAATAAATGAGCATTCCTAGTCTCATAATTCATGTCGATCGCAACGGTGAAAACCAAGCAATATAAGTTAGGCCCACATAACAAAACAATGTAAGTATAGTAATATACCTTGCTCATGCATGGTCCCTCCTGCCATATATTGAATGAACGCGGGAATCCAATGCCATCTGAATTGTGATTCTTAGAATGTCTCCACTACAGTCCCGGATGATGCATCGATCCTTTCAAAAGGGAGTTGGCCAGTTGATAATGCATTGGACACACTAACTACCAACTGTCCAGTCCCTCTGTGGTGGGACTGCCCCAGTTCCTTTATATATATTATTTTAGTTGATTGATGATTGACTTACAGCAGCAAGCAACACTTTATAAATTTATAATGTTAATATATTAAATGGTAATATATATTAACGTACCAATTTGTAACGTTATTATTTCAACGGTAATCTTTTTTCCTATAAATACTTATTTCTCATAATTTATTCATAATCTTTACATTCTCAAACAAATATAATTTTCTTAGCAAAAGATGAATCCAAACAATTCCAACAATCCTCCACCTTCAAATTCTCAAAATTCAAACTCTCAATTTTCATACCATATCCAAATTCTTATTTTCCAATTTCAAAAAATTATAATTTAAATTCTCAGTATCAATTTCCACATTCTCAAAATTTTCAATTTCCATTTTTATGTCCTCAAAATTCTCAATACCAATTTCCATTTCCTATATTTTCAAATCCACAATTTGAAACCCAGCAAATACCCATCAATAGTCAAAATTCTCCACGTTTGCAAGTTCCGACCTTTGATAACCCAAATTTTATTGATTTAAATGATGATTGTGAGGAAACTGAAGATATTCGAGAAACTACTAGTCAGTGGAAGTGGGTTGAAGATAAACTCTTAGTAAGTGCATGATTGAATGTGTCAATTGATCCATTGGTCGGTACTGGTCAAAAAGCTGAAGCATTTTAAGAAAGAATTCATCAATATTGTGAAGAAGATAATCCTGGTGTTATTAAGAGAGGAGTTGTGACGATGAAAAAGGTGGAGTCGGATAAACGATGGTGCTCAAAAATTTGGAGCTTGTTATGAGAAGGCAATCAAGACAGTGGGGAACAGCTCAAACTTGGATACTATAGCTAAGAAAGCTCATGAACTTCATTTCACTATATACAAAAAGAAGTCTAATTTTGACAAGCACTGGTTTGAACTTCATAGACGGCCGAAATCGAGAACTCCTTCAACTACTGAAAGTTCAAAAAGGACTAAACTAAGTAATTCAGGAACTTACTCATCATCGAGAAATAATGATACACCTACAAATGATAATGCTGTTGAATCTCCGGTACGTCCTCAAGGTACAAAAGCGGCTAAAAGGAAGGAAAAAAGGAAGGTAAAGACGGTGGAAGCATCTGATGAGTATGAAGAATTACGAGCTAGTGCTTGTAGAAAATTGAACTTAATGGAAGCATTAAATGAAACTCGTCAAAAAGAAGTTGAGACTCGACAAAGAGAGATTGAGACGAAGCAACAAGAACTGGATTTGCAAGTCATTTTGGTGGATACTACTAAAATGAATGATACTCAGCAGAAGGCTCATTAAAAAATGGTTGAGAAAATCATGGCAAGAAACTAAACGTTGCAAGCTAGTGTGTGCCAGCGAAAAGATGTTGAACGAGCGTTTGGTGTACTACAGTCCCGTTTCGCAATTGTACGTGGTCCCACACGCTTTTGGGACAAAGCGGATCTTGGGAGAATTATGAGAGCATGCATCATAATACATAATATGATTGTTGAAGACGAGAGGGACACATACGCCACTCAATTTTCTCATGTATTGTTTTTCAATAATATAATGCATTTTTATTATGATATTTATCTTTTATTGTAATAATATTTCAAAAAAATTTAATCACTTTAATTTGATTATTATTAGAATATTAACAATATTTTAAAAGAAGTAAAATTGAATTATAAAATATCATTTTATCATAAATATAAGGCTTAAATGTAATTTAAACCCTGTGTTATTAACAATATACAATTTAAACCCTCTTTTAATATATTTAGTAAATTTAACCCTATGTTTTTGAATTATGTACAATTGAAACCTTTTTTAAAATAAATAGTAAATTTAACCCTAAGTTTTAAAACGTTTAGTAAATTTAACCTTGACTTTTTAATTTCGGAATAAAATTAATCTTACGACAAAATTTTGAATAAATATTAGTCAAATGCACTATTATCAATTTTTTTTGTATAGATATTATATAAGCATAATAGATATTTACAATTATTAGGGTTTTTTTTATTATAAAATGGATATTTAGATGCTCTTTTCTATATTAATATATCTATATGTATAATATATTATATATGTTCAATAAAATTTTAATACGTGTTTATATTATTCCATCTTGTCATCACACTTCCCGCTCAATATATTCATGAATGTTCATCACCGAATTTAATTTATTTTCAAAAATACTCTTCGGTGAATATATTCTCGAAAATACTTTTTCGATATAAACTTTATTTTATTCTAAAATTAAAAAGTCAAGGTTAAATTTATTAAATATTTTAAAACGTATGGTTAAATTTACAATTTATTTTATAAGGTTTCAATTGTACATAGTTAAAAAACATAAGGTTAAATTTACTAAATATATTAAAAGAGGGTTTAGATTGTATATCGTTAATAACACAGGGTTTAAATTGTAAATAAGCCTAAATATAATATGATAAGAATAAAATGAGTCCTACTTGTAAGTGGAAAATGAGACCAGCATTGAATGGAGTTGACCACTTTTCTTTCAAGTCCACTTGATACTTACGTGGCAAAAAAATGGTCTCATTTGTAAGTGGAAATGAGACTCCCCATTGGAGATGCCGACTACTGCTCCGTTTGGAAGTGTTGTTGAAAATTGATGTGATGTGAAGAAAAGTGCTGGTGGAAAAAGTGTTGTAAGGAAAATAAGATAACTATTTAGTAATTTTTTAATTTATGCACATTTTGATATATAATATATATAAATAATGTTTTTGAAAAAGTTTGATCATGAAACTGATAACTACTACTTCCTGCTTTTTTCAAAAACATGAGTGACATGTTTTTGAACAACAGCTTTTTAAACCAAAAGCGTTTTTCAGCTTTTAAAATTTACCAAACACCTTCCTCAAAGTTTTTCAGCAAAAAATTGCGGTAGCTGTATGCAACTGTAATAACAAAAGGGGCCTACATGTGCTACGTTGTGGGTCTTGATCTGTCTTTTTTTTTTCTTTCAACAATACACTTTAATGAATAACGGTGTTTGAAAAGAAAGAAGCAATTTTAGTTTCATTAACCTGTTTTTGGATGATTTTTTTAAAATGAAAGGAGAATATTTCTAAAGAATTAAGAAGAAATTAATTCCTTCTAATTTTTAAAAAGAATAAAAATTATATTTTTTCTTTTTTCTTCGGAACTCGAAAACCTACCATAAACAATAGAGGACTACTTTTATTTGAATTTTTTTTGTAGAGAATGGTCTTATACCGTTTTGAGGAGTAATTACATGAATGACGATTCTTTAGCTGTGGCAAATATTGTGTTTTTTTTAATTAAAAGAAATGCACATTGAAAGGGATATTTTAGGTGTGTGATACGTATTTAACAAATATATAGTTTAAAATTAATGTTTTGTTTGTACGTAGTATGCTTTTACAAAAGGATTATCCCACATATTCATTTTATAAATACATATTCGGCTAAAATTAACGGTATTTTAAAAATTATTACTTTTATCAATTTTAATTAAAAAATTATTTTTTCAATATTTTTTATATTCATGAAATTATTTCTTTTAAAATTATATTTTTAGAAAATTATATATTCATATATAACAAATATAACTAGAATTTATTTAGTCATTCCATTAATGTCTTGTTTATTTCGATTAATTACCGAAAATACAAAAAGAATCGTATGGGATTGTTTAGCAATTTTTATAACCTTAAAATAGACAAATGCGCATATGCATGCATCATCAAGAACGTGGTTTGATGCATCAAAGCTGGTAGAAATTAAAGATACACCTCATAATAAAATTATGCAAATTACTATATATATACACTACATTCTAGTTACTCGAAAAAATTAATCTGACCGACTCATAATAAGATACGTATCCATTCTTTTTTTACATATATATTTAAAAAATAATTTTTTTAAAATATATATCTATATTTATATAAACTAAAGGTTGTTTTTTTTTAAATTGTTTCTCATTTTCAAATACAATTAAAAATAATTATAATAAGAAAAGTTTCAGTTTATTTTCTTTTTAATATATTAAATTTTAAAATGTGTACAATTTAGAAAGGGAATATGAGATTAAAATAAATGTTTATTTTCATAAAAATATCGTGTATATATATATATATATATATATATATATATATATATATATATATATATTTTATTTTTTTTAAAAGAAAACTTGTTTCTTAAATTAAGAACCCAATTGGGTACTATATATAAAAGAATAAAGAAAAGTACGCTAATCAAGCTAGGTTCCTGACTCAACAGAGAGATGTGTGTTTTATTCGCCTCGGAAACTTCGCCCAAGTTATAATCAAATATCAACATCTCCACCTTCTCTCACTCTCAACTTAAAACTTTAAAATTGCAACAGCAAAAATTAATAAACAAACATGTAAACATACATCTATATCTCTCTCTTCTATATTGTGTACATATGTCATTGCTCTTTCTGTCGCCTGCAACACTTCACTCTCTGGCGTTTCGATTACTCTTCCTATGATCATTCTTTACAACTCCGAAAACCTAATCTATACATATATACACATACATTTTTCAGCTGGTTGCTATGCATAAACCTAGTTCAAGCTTATTCTTGGTTAATTATTATCGGAAGCTGGTCTACAAACGATTGTTGATAAACAAATATCCACTATAATTTTTCATGAATAGGAAATTTTTTAAAATAAGAGCGGATAAACGACGTGGCCCGGGATTCACAAAAATTACTTTCCAAGTTAAGTTGATCGAATTTCATGCATGGGCATCTTAAATATTACTTCTGAATTATTAGTTTCAGAAGAATGCAGTTTGTTCTCAAGACCCTTGTCAGATTTTCAGCAAGAATCACACCATGATCATCGAAATATTATTGTCCCAGAAAACGATTTCGATAAATTTGAAGAAAATTTATTATCGTTGGAGATCAAATTGCCGCTGCCATTTTTAGGAGGAGAAATTAAGGTAGAGGAAGACAATGATGGCTGCAAAACTCCAACATCTTTGGAACAAAAAATCCCATTGATGATCTGTCCTCCAGCTCCAAGAAAGGCCAAGTCGATTCCATTGAAGAAGCGAAAAGCGACATCGCCTTGTCGGAGAAGTTTACTTGATTTTTCTAGAGAGGTTGAAGCAATGTTTCCGCAAGCTCTTCTTGCAGATCTTGGTAAAAAGATCAAGAAAGTAAGAACGTCAAATTGATTGATTGATTTGTATAAGTTAAGATATTGTTGTCAAGAAAATTATATGTGCATTATTGTTATCGGCATTTTAATACAAAATGTAACCTATTCTAGATTATATATATATATACACACACACACACACAAAATCCGCATCTGTGAATTAATCCAAGTGTTCAACGGTAACTTGACTATCTAATTTTTGCAAGGATCTGATTAACTGAACTGTCGTTGCGGAATTTGATGAAACAAAAATAAATAACCAAGTATAGAGGTTCAATTTGGTTTGATAATTTAATATTCGAGTTTAATTTGAGTTCAACGAGACAAAATTTAATTCATTTCAGTTTGTTTACTAAGTATATATGTTCGATTCAGTTTGATAAATTAATATCTGAGTTTGTGACTAGACAAAATTCAGTTCGATTCATTCTGATTTATTTACCGCATAAATGTATTCTTTTTTTTTTTTGCTAATTTAATTATATTTATAGAAAAATCAGAACAATGGTGGCATCTAGTGAGACCATCATACTCCCATTGGGAGTGAAAGTCAAAGGGAGAATCTCCCAAACAAGTTAGACTATTGCAAAGCAACAGTCAACAACATCATCCAACATTACACAACATCAAAATGTACTATGTCAAAAGCAATTTAAAGCATCAATTCTTAGGCTTGGCAAGGTTGCCAACAACAGTAGCTTCCTTGGCTTTGCCTCTGGCCTGGTTGTTGAGATTGGTTGTCCCACTCTGCACAGAAACATGCCTTCCAAGATGCAACTTCTTTCCCTTTATCTAATCCATAAGGAACTAATTAAAAAGCCAAATGAGAGTCGACTTAATTTTCTCTCTCCTCCCCTTTTTTCCCTTTTCTTTCCTATTTTACTTTCCTCTCCGCCGCTTCCTCTCCTTGAACCTTTCATTTCTACCCAATGGTGCTTTTGGTTTTCCATCCTAGTAATTTAATTGCCTATACTCTAGGCTTTGATTTCATTTCTAGCGACACTCTTGTCTCCTCCTCACATCCTTGCACCTGAGTTTTCAACTCTTGATTCATGTGGTTCCTACCCACAATCAAGCCTCTACGCTCCGTCTTTTCATGACTCGATCTTGGATTCATATGACTATCTCTCATAACAAGACTTTCCTTCATCCTCCCGTGCAAATGGTTATCGAGGCCTCCTCTTTGGAGACAAGGCGAATTAACCATGAAGCTCACACTCAAGGCATCCTAAGTCAGGACCCAATCGATTCACTCTTCGACGCTAAGATCTCATCTTTTCTATTCAGTTCACAAAAGCTAGCAACTACTATTCGGAACCCTAATATGCTAGTAAGAGCTAATGGATCTATTTGTATTTCTCCACCTATCAAGTTTTTGAATCATGCTTATTTACTTTGGAATTATTGTTGTTGTGGGTTTGCTCATAACTTAGACTTCGAGTTTGATGCTGTCAAGAAAATTGTTCTTCGTGTCTATGAATTTGTTGATCTTAAGAATGTGTATAGACATCGTGCAAGTTATTTAGTTTTTAAGTTCAAGAATGAGAGTGCTTTGTCTAGAGCTCTTAAGTTCAGTTCCCTTGATATTAATGGCTGCTTGTTTGATCTAAAGTCGTGGTCAGTAGATACTATGAACGCTTCCCCTGCTTTGATTCCCATGCGAGTTACCTTTTATAATGTTTCATTCTTATATTGGTCAACCCAGAGACCTTGTTATATAAGTAAGGCTTTGGGCTCCCCTATAGCCATGTCTGCAGGCACTTTCAATGCTGCTAGTAACCATAAACCTCAAATACAAGCCCGTATTTTGATTGATATAGCCTCTGACAGTCCTAGGCCTACTTATGTTTGGGTTAAGCTGTTAGAATCTGTTGTTTGGGTTAAAGTTCAGTATCAAGACACTAAACTATGTCCCAGATGTTTGTCTCATACGCTCGCTGCTAATCAATGCTCTTATCATCCTCTAAGGCCGATTCTTCATACTCTAGCAACTATAGAGATGATTCTTCCTTGTCATCCTCTGGTGATTCTTCCCCGATGCAAATTGATAATGAAGAGGAATGTCAGAGTGTCTCATTCCCCTGTCCTACTTTTGATTCCTCTTGTGTGGCCTAAATCTTAAGACAGGTACTTCTTGGCTCCAAGACTCAAATGTATTCTTCATTACTTACAAATTAATTTATATACTCCTTTCGGTCTCCTTTTAGTTGTCTTTTTTGAAAAAGAATTTGTCTCTGATTATTTATCCTACTTTTTCCCCAAAACAATCTCATAAAGGTTTTTTCAAATAATATCCTTTTATTACCATTTCCAATATTTGACTAATTTAAATATACAAACAATTACTCCCACCATTTTTATAGGTTGATTTGACTTTTGACACACATAAAACACCGGATAATAAAATCAATATTAGAAAATTTTAAAAATAATAATTTTTATTACCCGGTCAAAACACCTTAATATGTGTGCCAAAAACTAAAACGACCTAAAAACGGAGGGAGTAAACTTAATTTAATGCATATTTTCCAACTAATTTTTTTAAGATGTATATTTTTTGAAAAATAAATTTTCTAACTAACATTTTTCAATGAAAAATAAATTTTCTAACTAACATTTTTTAAGATGTATATTTTTTGAAAAGGAACCAGTAAAAAGTAACGGGGAGTATATATATATTGTTCATCTACTTGTAATTTTATTATTCAACTAGTGCAGTGATTTAAGTTTAGTCTAACATTTTCATGTTACTTTACATTTTCTGATCACACAAGACATCAACTTTGGTTGAACCTAATCAAGCCATAGTCTTGTACTGTCATACAAAAATTAGTAAAGATTGTGTTTTGGTTTCTAGCGTTTAATTTTAACTTCTTGTAGTTTTTGTGGTCGCTGCTGCTCATTTTTTGATTCTGATTTGATTGATGGTTACGTGTTTAGATGCTAAATATTATAATATGTCAACAAGAGGTAAAACTATATTATATGTTGGCAGATCATTTGGTTTATTCAGCTAAAGTCCGTCCAGATAAAATACAACATGACTTTGAACAATGTTCATATATAACTAACATGCTTCAGATTTTTAAGTACGCTCAAAATGTTTTAGAATTCGAACAAATCTATTTATCATGCAGAAGAAAATAGTCTTTTCATGAGGATTTCACCAACAAAAATAAATTTTCCATTTTTTTTAATTATAACCAAGCTTATGTTATGTCATTTTTTAGTAGGAGTAAACTAGTGTTTATCCTCGGTCGTCCCAGATGTTGGGTTCGACTCTGGTTTATCACATGATTTGTTAGAATAAATATCATTTGTAAAGTTATAAGCCAATCTAGTAAAAAAAAAATTAGATACAATTGAACCTCTACAAATTAATATACCTCCAGACTAGGGATTAATACTTGAGACTTTGAAAAATATTGTAATAAATTTTCAAAATTCTTATGTATATTTATTTTTTACTCGAAATTTACATATTTTAATATTCTAAGTTGGAGTAAGAAATAAATATACATCACAAATTGGTAATCTCATTCACAAATCATTATTGTCACCGTTAGAATATGACTTGAATCTGTTTTAGGCTTATTTACTGGGCTTTTTCGCATGCATCTGTCTAGAGAGTACTATGTAAACTCTCTAGGTTAAAAACAACCCAGTTGTCTCTATAATCTGGACTCCTCAAGATCAATAAAACTTTTCTCCTCGGATGTAGCTAACACGTTGTTAGTGAACCACGCTAAATCTTTGTGTTCATTATTTACGTTATTTATAATATTTCTTGCTTCCGTTATAACAATCACATTGGCAATGGATGAATTTAATAGAAAGCCAACAAAAGTGTTGTGCCATGGGTGAATTAGCACACCTAGCTTGTTGGTCCGTTTCCTTCCTGAAGTAACTTTGGAGCCGGCCTAGATGTGGTCCAGGACACAACATGAGTGACCTGTGACCCCCATGAAAAGGATAAGCCGGCAGTTAAGCAGAAAGAAATGTTATTGCATAGCAATGTCCACAAAGGCCATCATGATTCTAAATATATATGATTAACTGCAAATTTGTGACTACATGAATTGAACTTGTTTATTTTGCTACAAGTTAAAGCTATAAATCTTCCCAGGAGTGGAGACTAAGACTCGTCTTACAATTACGACACTAGAAGCAACAGTCAATGCAAATCTGCGCGCTAAAATTTTAGGTAACATACCGTCAAATGTCTAACAACTTGCGAAAAGCCTTGAAAAAGAGAATAAAGTGGTAATATATTGACTGCAGCAACGAAATATTCAATTTGCAAAACGTTAATATGTGTAGCATGATCATGAGATCGATATTGGCTCCACTGATGTCACAATTCCTCAGAACTGCATATTTGTGTCGTTACAACTGCATTTTTAAGTCTTATAAAATTTTGTAGCGCAAAAAGGTTGATTGCCAACCATCTCCGGTGGAAATTTTGAGTGTTCAACTAAGTGGAGACGTGTTCATGAGCATGACTAAGATTATCTATGTACTTGTAATCCTTGAAGCATGCATCTCTTTTTTTTTTTTTTAATTAATCTTATATATTTAGATAAATAAAAGAGACGAATTCAGAATCCACCTCAACTCCATGACTGAGTAAGTTCAAGGTTTTAGCTCCACGAGCTACCAGTTTAAAGATCATAATTAACTTACATAGGAATCAAACTAAAACAAACTAGAAATTAAACTAGCAAACTAGCAAAGATCATGACCAATTTCTGAGAGCATCTCGCCTTGCCCTTGTCCTGCTTGGAGCCACCAGCTTATCATTGGGGTCTGCAGTGAGCTTAATGACCACTACTATATTTTCTCGAGGACACTGGTCACTCTGAGCTTTCCTCCTTTTCATAGTGTCTGTCTGAGAGCTTGTTTCATATGCTGTGCTGCTGGGAGCTTGTCATTCTCCCCAATAACCTGACCACAGTCACCAGCTACAAGTCCTGAAACTTCCATCGTCACTGATTTTCCACGCTGCATCTTCCTCTTCTTGCTTGTTGTGGGAGCTTTGTTAGAGTTATCAGGTTTGAAGATTTCATCATTAACCTACACATTGTCCTGCATACAAATAGAATTCGAAGAATCCTCAACTGCAATAAAAACAACTTTGCCTGCAGCACAGACCTCGTCCTGAGAACTAGACCCTGTCTTTTCACTATAGAGCCCCTGTTTTGTCCCTTTTGTTCTTCCTACACTTGGTGCAAGGATAGTTCCCGTGTGATTTTAATGGGTATGAGTGTCATAGAAGAGCATATCTTTAGTCTCATGACAATTCTTACTAAGGTGTCCAGAAGAGAGACACATTCGACAGTTAGAATATTCAGTAAGATAAACAACAGAAATCCTGGCTAGAAAAGAATCAGATTGCCAAGGCATAAGTAGAAGAATAGTGGAGGACTTAGCACAGAGCCCAATCTCGACCAAAACAACATCAACATTCATGGGATCCTTAATATACGCATTAATCCATGTTTCTCTATCAAAAGCCAAGGGCTTACCAACAGCACTGCTAGTAAGACACAATCCTTGAACAGACCAATCACAAGTATCAAACATCAGTACATAGTAAGCTAGAAAATGTTCACTCTTGAATTTACATCTCTTTTCTGAATTTTCCGATGTCATTCAACACGGAATCTATGCAATGGAATTCACTTGGACTCCAACTGGGGGTGAAGGGAATCATTTTTTGGATGTCTCTAGTGTCGTGCTGCTACGCTAGATTAATATTTCGTCTAGATAATTATTGTAGGTACCTCTGTGTTTGGATTGGGTGTTGATTTATCCGTCAAGGGCGTTAGGGGTGGTTTGCATATGCTGACATGCATTATGGAAATAATATGTATGTTATATTGAAAATTTTAATTCAGCTTCATTAGAGCTTTTATGGTCTCGATTCCGCCCAAATAATAGGCAACTTCTAAACTCAAGAAAAAATGAAACTATAATTCTACACCAACTTGGTAGTAGTATCAATTTACTTGATTTACTATTGGCCCAAGACAATAGTATTCGAGGCCCAGGTACTGTCACAAGCAGCAATCGAGATTTTGTAGAAAAAATCAATGTGATTTTAATGCTACGAAGTAGTTTGTTACCAAACAAAATGTTGTTTTTTAAGACACCTGTGGGGTCTGTTGATCCAGATTAAGACTGGATGGTCCTATGTAGAGAGAGAAGTTAGGTCACAATCAAATTACTCAATTAGAAGAACACTTTATAAATTCTATGTTCGGGTGGTAGACAACAAAGCAATTGCGCATCCCATTTCATTCTTTACTGGATGCCGCTCTCTTCTAATCTCACGAGTCTGGATAAAACCAGTTACAATAATATAAAATCCTGATAAATCAGTCTTTTAACACTTTAAAATTTTAGGAGAATTGATAATTTAACAAAACCAAGCAAATAAAATGGTATGTACCACAAATCACAAAAAGAATTCCGAAAGAAAAGAGTGAGATGTACGCAAATTAAAAAAAATATCAGAAGACGGTGCATAGTGTTCTTATTTACGGATTCGAATACAAATATTAAAAGACTTTTGACAGTAATCTTATGTACAAAATTCGGATTTCAGCTTCTGAATGGAGTAGAGAATATGTGGTACTATTAGGCATTGTCTCTACGATCGATTTCTTTATAATAATTATGAGTACTTTTTGGTAGTATTAATCTTGACTAATAGTGCATATATAATAGCTTTATTTGTCACCAGGTAAAGATGAATACTATATGGTAGCGGCGGGAAATCCTATCTACTTAATTGTTGCAGTCCACAAAGTCTTTCGGTTAACAAGTCAGATCTTACGTGGTTACCAGTTAACAAGTGAGTAAAACTATTTTGTGACATCTTGCATTTTTCTCATGTTTATTGACACCAATTCTCTAAAAGCCAATTGAACTACAGTCAAACCTCTATAAATTAATATAGCTAGATCGGATAATTCTATTAATTTAGAAAGATATTAATTAATTGATAAATTAATAATTATTAATTTATAGGGAATTTTCGACATCAAACAAAATTAGCTTTCAATTATATAAATTTAAATAAAATGAATTGAACAAATTATGTTTTTATACATAATTCAGTTAATTCAATGTGCGACAGTTTGCAAATTTAATGGGTATTATTAGCAAATAGGGAATTTTCGACATCAAACAAAATTAGCTTTCAATTATATAAATTTAAATAAAATGAATTGAACAAATTATGTTTTTATACTTAATTCCGTTAATTCAATGTATGATAGTTTACAAATTCAATGGGTATTAGCAAGATTCAAAATAAAAATTCACGTATATTTATATGATATTAAAGATCGTACAATATTTTTGCAGTACGTGCAGTATTCTAGACATCAAAAATATTGATTAATTACTCTGTGATGCTATATGAAAACGCTACACTCCTTTTGGATGCAACAAAGAAGATTAGGGATGAGTTTAATATAGATTTAAATTTAAAAAACCCTAGAATCATATTTTACAAAAATGTAAGACATATATTTTTATGATTA
This sequence comes from Oenanthe sinensis, assembly GCA_028671895.1. Taxonomy (NCBI): domain Eukaryota; kingdom Viridiplantae; phylum Streptophyta; class Magnoliopsida; order Apiales; family Apiaceae; genus Oenanthe; species Oenanthe sinensis. The sequence goes on from CM053796.1 coordinate 31,287,569, forward strand.
TAAAGAGATTATTAATTTATAATATTATTGAGACCATATATTTTATATAAGGGTTTTCAAAGAAATTATTATCTTATTATTTTATCGAAATTGGTCATTTTTTAAACTGACCCAAGTTGGGATCAGACAAAATTATTAACTTGGAAAGGTTATTAATTTATCAAATAGTAATTTAGTGAGGTTTTACTTGTATAATGAATTGGATAACTATCATTGACAAATTTATTCCATGGCAACCACTTATTCTTAACTGGACAATAAATTTCTATCTTTAGCAGCTGTGCTACACTCTTTCATTGGTAAATTAGTTGTCAGATACAAGTTGGGACAGAGGTGTAAATTTGGGTCATAAAAATACATATCTAATGGTTTAATTAAAAAAATTAGATATTTAATGCTCTTATTAAAGTGTTTTACATTATTGTTAAGGAATCGTTTGCAGAAACACTATTTTCTCGGATCTTGTTCCAGATACACATGTTATATTTGGTTTCGATTAACATATATTTGTGTGTTTGTGTTATGCTAAGTGGCTGTTATCTGCCTAGTTATATTCAAAATAACTTATAAAAATGATATTAAGCAGCAAAACTCCAAGCATTAAGGCAGTAAATATAATGTTAGATTACTTAGAGCATCTCAAGGTAAAGACCATTAACTAAAAGGGATGAAGTTTCTAAAGTAGAGAAGTTGTTTACTAGCGCGTTATAAATCATGTATTTTATTCATTTTTTTAATAATTCAACCATACGGATTAATTATTTATACCAAAATAATAATATATACAAATTTTCATTAAATTTAAAATAGTACAGTATCACTTTTATAATAATATTATTTCTTTATATATATTTAACGACATAGATTTATTATAATTTTATTGTTATAAATTTATAGTTTCAAGTTAATATATTACATGCAAATTTGTACATTAGCTTATTTTGATATAAAATTAACATCCGTACTGTTGTATCGTTTAAATAATAATTTATTTATTTAATTTTAAACCGCACTAGTAGAGAACTTCTTTATTGTGTAATTTAGATACTTTTTTCCCTAAACTAAATTATCTATGTATCATATTGTTGGCATCTAGGTGACACCTTTTAGAGAATATCTAAAAATGGAGGTACTCCAACCATGTTTTTCATTAGCAAAAAATATAGATAATCATATTTGATTTTCTATATTTATCAAACCTATAAACCTTTTATATATAATTTATATAATTTTACATAACTGATAGATAAGTGTACATACACTTTCTCTTAACTAAAATTTTACATAATTATTATAACTAACCATTTTAACTAACAACTTTACGTATTAGCCTTGGAGATGCTCTTAACATTAATATAATTTCATAACAGCCAAAATAAAAAAATTATAGTAAAGTATAGGATATGAGTCATTTTATGAAAAGGCGTACCACTCCTGGACTAAATCTTTGTCTGCTTTATTATTTTATAGACACATAATTATTCTGTTCCCTCTGTCCTACTAACAAAAATAAACTAAAAGCATATATCCAGGAAGAGTGCAATACACTGATAAGGCTTCTTCTTATCACTGAGCACTCTTTTTGACCATCCCTTTCTTTCAACTTATAAATGATAGCATTACATATATAATACTAGTACATCCTCAGTGTATAAGAGAGAACAGATGAAATGTCACTTCTCACTCTTCTTTTATCTTGTGCTTGAAGTTCTGAAATGACTTTACTTGGACATCTCTTTACTAAGTTTAATCAAGTCAGAACTATTTGTTATCTATGGCTCAGCAGGTGATTTACATGTCTGTAGTATCTTCTTGAATACATCTATTTGTTGTTATTATGAATGTCTCTGCATGTTTCTTGATGTGTTTTCATAATGGGCCAACTTTTAATTAACTATGTTTGATGATTTTATTTGATTGTAGGAAGAAGGGTGGCCATTGGGTTTGCAACCTTTGAATGTTAGAGTTGGATTGGTTCATATGCCTGAATTCTCTGGATCATTATCATTCAATACTTCACCCAGTGCTTCCCCTAGCTCCTCAGATTTAGACACAGAGGTCAGTTTAAAACTTTATCATGGTAGTCAGTACTATTCCACTAAATTTGTGTTCTAGTGGATAAAATGAGTATGTTCGGATTGGTTTATAATAATCACAAAAGTTGTCAAGAAAAGCGATATATCTTAGAATAATGTCTAAAATTTCGACTACGTTTTGTTATTATCACAGAAAGTGTGATATCGAATGACAATGAGCTACAATTTTAGGGATAGCACAAAAATTATTACTCAACTTCTAAATTTTTATTAAATATGACAAATTATGCACTATGATATTCTTTGATATTAGTAGGACAAGATATTGTGAATAGATAGATGACTGTTTAAAATAGTCCATCAAATACAGTACTGTACTTGACATGTCTTGTGATCTTTTCAATGAACTCAAGGGTTTGTCAGTTGCAGATTTTCACTGCATCGTATTCCCAGTTCCTTAATGGTAAAAGTTGTTGATTTACCATAAAAACCTTAGTCAGTAATAATGCTTATGTATCTTACTAAAATTTATTGGGAGGTCCAAATTAGGTTGATATTTTATGATAACTCTGCGTGATCTAGGGCACCTACTGCTCCACAGAACAAAGTCATGTGCTCATAATGCAACTTAACACTATTACATAACTTGCATCACCTTTTAGAATTTTTAATAATCTTTATATTTTCTAAAAATTGTAACTTTAACTTTTTTAGTTGAACACTCAGGTCATTCTCACCCGAAAACCACCTATTTTTATGGGATGAAATTTCCATGAATTTGGATCACTAGGAAAACCATTTTTTGCGGTTGTATTCTACTTGTTGAAATTAATTATTTAGAGATTCTCGAGGAGAAGGGTTGGAACTTCATACTTTTCAAAAGCTTAAGCCTTCTCCCAGAACAAGAGTTTGTAGACTGGTTTAATTAGATCATACATGTTTAGTGCATCTAATTCATTTTTTTCCCCGAAAACTCAACAGTCTACAGGATCATTCTTTCATGACAAGAGCACTACACTTGGAAGCCTAATAGGCGTCTCAAACATTCTAGAGTTCTCTAGGCGATCGTTAAGGAAAAGAAGGCCTCAGACAATACAGATCAAGACCAACAGGCCGAAAACTTGGTGTTTCTCCCTCTGCCCAAGGGACCAGACCGATGCTGAGTTAGACTGCCATAATGCTGCATCACTGGGTCATTTTCTGGCAGTGGAGAGAAGGGCAGAACACAGAAGAAGTCATAGCCCAATGATTTATGGACCGGAAGACATAGCCCTGGCTCAAGAGAATCGAGAACAGAACTCACTTTTTGTTGATGGTCATGTTGCTCCACCTCAGTTAAGTCCATGGACTTGTTCAGATGATAAAAGGAGGAGGAAGGGAGTATTGGATCATGGAAATGGATGTGGAGTCCCTTTGGTGTTTCATTGTATGTGTTGTCAACACATTCACTAGCTGAGAATTGTTTGATGCATGTTACGTTTGATCTTAAAATAATTATTGATATTTGTTATTAAATTTAAATTGAGGGATTTTGGACATTGTCACCAGTCTCACTTGATGTCCTTTTTAATAAAAGGTTGCATGTTCCATAAATTTTGTTCCTTAGGCGGATGCATTTAGCTTAAAATCAATGGCTGAACTAGATCAGGGCCAACCCTGTTCCAAACCCAGCTAGGTTCCAAAAAACAGATAAAAAGTACTAGTTTAACTCCGGATCATATGGAATAATGGCTTCGCTACTGCTTACAAATGTCATGTTTAATTCAGGTAATCTAAATTAATAAGTTGGACTGCGATTTAAGAACCTTATAAGCCATTACGAAATAAAGAATTTTCCGTCTAACGGCCGACCAAACAATCCCTACTATTGCATAATCCCATTTTCTGCTTCATATGTGCAATCTGTTTTACCAACTCCCCTAGGATTTAATTAAATTTCTGCCACAATTGGTTCATCTTTTTTCGGACAATCAAAACCATTACATTTAGTTGTATAGATAGTATATTATAGAGATGGGGCAGGGATGAACATGGACCTTTTGTTGCTGTTCAGTTTGGAGACATTAACAGTGCATGAATTACGATTTCTAGTGGTTAGAGAACCGGGTCTCGTTTATCACACTACTGATTATAATTGTCATTCTCCTCTTCATATTGCTGCTGCTAATGGCCAGATGGAGAGAGCTTTCTTTTGATTCTCGTTGCATTTCGGGGTGTGTGTGCGCGCGCGCGTGAGCCCGCTTTCTTTTGAATTTAAACTAATTTAGACTATAATATCTGGGACCGATGATCTATAGCTTTTATATACGTTTGTTGGCTAAAATATTTTGGTAGAAAAAAATGATTATGTATGTGTGAGGTTTAATTTTTGGCGGGCATTTGATAACTGAAAATGGGATATTTAAGATTCTTCATTGCTTTAGGATTGGTCAATTAATCCTTTTTTCAGGGACAGCAAGAAGCAGGTCAGATATCTAGTTTCATTTCTTGTTTTGTATATAACATGGAAGTTGAATTCTTTTTTTGGTGTAATTGCAAACATAAAAATAGAAACGTAATGGGGGGTTCTTTGGATTGTATAAACAAACTTTTAGCATGGGATGCATACCAGCATTGGTTCCATCCGGTACATCCTTTTGGTTGCCCTCATCTCACATGTTCTGGTGTTGTTTTTGTCTCAATTATCTATCTTTATATTACTTTTCATCTGCAATATGTTGCAACTTTTTCTTGAATTGAAATTATTTTGTAGGAGATTTGCCAGGTTAGTAATATCAGAGATGGTAAAGGAGCAACCCCTCTGCATTCAGCAGCCCGACAAAGACGGACTGATTGTGTGCATATGTTAGAAAATGGAGCCCTGGTTTGTGCCTCCACATATGAAAATGTGTAATTACGTAGCAAATTTCTTGATTGGAGTTCATTTGTTCGGTACATACTTGTTTGAATTTGATATCTCTGTTTGACAGGTTCACTGGTAGCACTCCTCTCAATATTTAGCAGCAATAGGGGTTCTTTGGATTGTATAAACAAAATTTTAGCTTAGGGTGAAGAACGGCTTTAAAGAGTTTGCTTTACTGTCTCTCGACTTTTTATTTGTTCAAATTTCTTAATGTTTAAATTATTTGCAGGCTTATGTAAATGACTAAAGTTAATGTTTCTGCATGATACAGGGAATACAATTATAAACAATGATGAGAAGGAGAAGGCATTCAAAGCAAATGACATAAAGATTCTCAACATTTGTCTAACAAGCTATCGCTTACTATTAGAATCAATATAGGGAATCAAAGCACTTGCACATATATAACACTATCAGTCTAAGAATAATCCCCTATATGGAGGTGACAATCATCGGGATGACGATATCTACTGGAGTCAAAGGATGGATTGACATGGACTAACCTAACACGTTGAGCCAATCCAATACTGCTAGTCAATCTTTTTTCATATGGAAGAAGGAAATAATTTCTGCAACAACACCATCAAAAAGGAGACCCTCCCAGTCAATAGGCCTCAACCCAAGTCATTGGATGTCCACAAAGTCAGTATTAGTGGCCTAGATCTCATCAAAGTCCCTGCTTCGATTTCACTCATAGTAGATGGACACATTTTCAGGAGGTGGTTAAGGAAGGTCTGCAGGTTGAGGTGGTGGGGGGTCAAGGTTAGTGACACTAATAATATATGGGAATGTCGGATGAATTTTTTGTTTTGGTCAATTTATCCCGAATTACACGATCAACAATATATAGATTCACTAATTAAGGAGACTAGATCCTTTAGAATTTTATGGATCTATTCTGAGAGAGCAGAGTCAAGCAACTCGTATTGTTCATGAATGCAAGTTCACAGTTCAGCAAATAAGTGAGGCGCTTGAACGGATTTCGGCATTTTTACAATCGAAACCGGTAGTCCTTGTTATTAATCTCTTTGAAATCTAAGCTGTCAATGTTGCCTCATGTGCTTCCTCGATAAATCGAACAAAGTGTCGACCAGTGGAACTCCTCATTTTACTCCTTTTTAATTTCTATAACCATACCTTTGAGGTAAACCCGACAATTTTTCATACGACACGAAAATTTAGTGTTTGTTTTTCGATTTTGAGTACATGACACAAAAATATACGAACACGAAAATACACGGCACGAGGTACACGAAATAAATAAATAAATACAATAAATATTATATATATAATATTACATAATAAATATTATATGTATAATATTATATATATATATATATATATATATATTCCGTATTCAATTTTTATGTACTTTGGTTTATGTTTTAACCAGAATTTGGACAAGAAACGTAAATTTTGATATTTCGTGTACTAGTTCATATTTAATTCGTGTATATTTCATGTTTTTTCATTTTCGTGTACTAATTCGTGTACCAGTTCATATTTATTCAGTGTACATTTCATGTTTTTTCATTTTTGTGTACGAATTCGTGTACCAGTTCATAATTATTTCGTGTACATTTCATGTTTTTTCATTTTTGTATACCAGGTCGTTGAAAAAATTCATGTAATTTGTATCGTGTCAGGTCGTTTTTAAACCATGTCGTGTTCGTGTCAGTAGATCAGGTACACGACTTCTATTTGTGTCGTTTCCCGTTCTCCCCATCAAGTACACGAAACACGAAAGTACACGACACCAACGATTTGTCAGGTCTACTTTGAGGTTATACACGGACATAGTTAGGTCTGAGAGTCAAAAGAAAATAAAAATGTTAGAATTTGGTTGTCCTCCAAATTGCATCCTTTTGGGACACTAATGATATATTGTCAAGATGAAGTGAACACAAGTGCAGGCAATGTTGGTTCCAAGATTTAGTTATAGGGAGAGCGAATTTCAAAGATGAAGTACACTTTACACCTCGATATGATTTCATATTTTAAAATCGTCGAATGGTACGATATCTTCATTTTTTACATTCATAAAAATATTTCACTCAATACACATGACTAAAAAATCATTCAACCACTCATCTCCTCTTCGATTACGTAACTTAGTTTTAACAGTATTCATAACAGAAAATGATCTTTCCACCCCAACTATTGTTACAGGCAAAAGTAAAGTCAATTTGAGAAGTTGAGACACTATAGGATGAACTAAATTCTTTTCGGTTTCCACCAATTTCATAGCAAGACTCACAATACCTTCAAGTTCTGTAAATCTCTCATCATGACTGACATTTTTGAAATAACTATACAAAGATCATTTGAACTCCATAAGATTAACCTCTGAAAATTCATTTGAATAAAATTTTGCAAACTTTATATCTGATATGTATATCTGTGTATAATAGAATATTTTAATACTTTAAACTAATTACAAATAAATTTCTTAAAATAAATAGGATGCTCCATATAAAATTCATAGTTATATTTGCTCCTCAATTTCTAGACTGTTCCAGGTAGATTTTGATAATTGGACTACTCAGAATTAAAAATAATTCTATTAGTTTCAAGTAGGTTGTAAAATTGTTCAATTCCGACTTCCAAAACTCAATATATGGCTCAAATAGCGTAGATAGTATGTGTAATCCAATAAATATAATTTTTCTTCTAATTTGACTCTAAATTTCAAAATTTACTCTTTTCTGTAATTAGGGCCGTAAATGATCCGATACGCTCATGAACAGTTCGGTGTTCCGCTCGGAAAAAGTTTGGTTCGTTTTCAGTTCGATTTGTAAATGAGTCGAACATGAACATAATTTTTAGGTTCGGTTCATAAATAAGCTGAACTTAAGCACAATATAGTTCGGCTCGAAAGTTCGTGAACAAGTTCGATTGTAATGTTCGTGAACAAGTTCGTGAATATAGTTTGAAATAAATTCGTGAACACATGTTTATGGATATTTATGAATTATGATAAATAGTATATATATATATATATATATATATATATATATATATATATATATATATATATATATTTATATATGCTAAGTATTTGTGTGTGTATTAGTTTACAAATTAATTTACTATTTTTTATACTCATTTATTTCTTAGATTTAAATTTCTTAATTTTTGTTAAATTATTAATTGTCAAGTTCATATTTTTTTTGAGCTTGAACTTTGGACTGAAAATGTGAGAATTTTTGTTTGTTAACTCATTATCTTGTTATTAAATTTTAAATTTATTTATATTGCTTGACATGTATATGTTCATGAACACAAGTTCGTGAGTCATATTCGAATATGAGTTATTCGTGAATAGTGTTCACGAGATGTGTTCGTGAGTTGTTCGTGAACATGTGTTCGTGAGTTGTTAGCGAACATGCTGTTCGTGAATACTAAGAGCAAAATTCAAACAAAATATTAGGCTCGATAAGAGTTTGAGTTTGAGTTCGAAATTTTTTAAATGAACTGAAAATGAACAGCCTAAAATTCAGTTCGGCTCGACTCATTTACACCCCTACCTGTAATAAAATATTAAAATTTATTAAATAAATATCCAAGTCAATGTAAAATACAATTAATATAAGAATAAAAGTATCTTATATATCAACATACATGATCTCAAAACCAATCATTAAAGGTTAATAGAAGAATCAATCAACGAGATACCAAGTTGAGTAACAAGCAAATTAAAAGTTTTTAGTTCTTTCAAGTACCTTATATAATCACTGAATATATATCTATATCAAATAAATAGTTTATCAAACAGTGACAGTCTTAATCTTATTCCATGAATTGAAAATCATTCAACAACTTAACATTGTCTATATATTTCTATCAGTTACTCAAGATTATAAATAAAAGAGTTTTGAATTATGATATTATAAATAAAAGATTTTTGAATCATGATAATTAAAATTTTTTCTATATCATGTAATGATGACTCCGAACCCCATATTAGGATAAATAGGTTTTAGGATGATAACATATGAGAATAATTATTCTATACATGTTTACATTTTTTTATTATATCGTTGTACACTTTTCTAATTGTTCCCACGATTGAAATATTCGTCAAGATTCATAACCCCAGTTAATATATGCATGGATCCATTGATGTCAATCGATCTCTATGAATTCAAATTCTTTATATTAGAAATAAAACTATAGTTAACTATCATGTCGATCATTCTTCATATCCATATTATAGAAAATGTTACATTCATATATCCACGACTCAATCAAAACAATATTAGCACTAAATATTAAGATCTAATATTGTTTCAAATAATATTAATATTCGATGATAAATATATATATATATATATATATATATATATATATATATATATATATATATATATAACTAATATGTTTTAAGAATATTATCTTGATAAGTATATAGTTTTAAAGAAAATTAAATTAATTATAAAATTTTAATATTTATTCTTAATTAATAATATTAAATCATGCACCCTAAATCGGGGTGATTGGCAGGTGATATGATCTTTCAAGTGAAAATTTTCTTTAATTGGATTTGGATTTTGTTAAGGTGTTATTACAAACAAACAGTAGAAAATATCATATGTGATGCACAACAACGAGGAAAATATATTTGTTGCTCAATATATGAGAACATGGTTTTTCATCTTTGAAAAAATAATTTTTATAATAATTTCAAATATTTTGTTGAACCTTGCATATTATCAAATGAATTATATAATTACACAAAGTGTGTTGTACTAAATATTTTATTTCTAGTATTGTTTTATTTGAATTTTCTTTAACTCTTAGATTTTGATACTTTAGATATGTGAAATTACTTTTATAACTTCATTGGATATTTGAAATACTTAGATAAACTTATAATTGAGTAAGATTATAACATAAGAATATAAGAGATTTTTTAAACATAAGGATATATGATTTATCAACTTAGCAAATAAGAGATTTTTTTAAACATAAGGATATATGATTTAAATATGGATCGAGATAAGGCTTAATCAAATTTGAAAAAATATTATGAACAAAAAATAGTTAGCCCTTTGGTTGAGTGAATTTAAATAGGCTGAAGCTAAATACAGATTTCTTTAACCGATTCTTTTTATTCAATTTATTTGTCATAGTTGGCCCTTTGGTTGAGTGAATTTTTTAGGTATTGATTCGTCCATGCTTAAAATCCTACCTAAACATATTCAACTTTATATATATTACATGCATAAACCTAAACTACAATTATGTATTTTCTCGGCAACATCGAATGTCGTAGGAAAAGTAAGTCAACACTAACAAAGATAAATTATGTATACCATATATACATACAAATTCGATTTTTAGGATTTCTATCATGTGTTTAATTGTTTGGATTAGTTCTAGGAAAAAATTCATACATGTATCCATCATATTATTTGTAAATATTTAGAATTATAGAATAATGATTTTTGTCGATTACTTAGGTTTTATTTTTGGGATGCATTGTAATACTTCAAAATTAGAGTTTACCTATTTATTTTACATGTTAAAATTAAGGTTGGAAATCATTATGATTCCATAACGAACACATATTCATTGAGGAAAAATGGAAGTAATACAATTAGGTTTCTTTCTTAAATAATAATTTAATTTAATAAAATAGGTCATACTTTGAACATTCTAAATTGAATGTACGTAATGCATAGACCAATAAATATGAGTCACTTTAAGAATTACATCATTGATATTTTCAGATCTTTGCATAATTTTTTTCCATAAAACGGTTGAAACTGATGTTAGTGGATGTTGACCGAGCTCTAAAAAGAACAGGAATATCATCAAGTGACGACTTAGAGATTTTTCATATCGAAGATATTCTAAGTCAACCACATATGAAATCACCATTTTTTAGCATAGACTCAAATTGTTCCCCTAATTCAACAATATTTTTAAATATCACATATTAAATATTTCAAATTTGTATGATAAAGGAAAATTGAAGAGAAAAAAATTTAAAATTTTACAATTGAGAAATAAAATGGCCAATGCACTAGATCTTAGGTTGAAAATTATAGTGTACCGTCTTTTTGAGATCGAGTGTAAAACAAAAAATGAACAAACTTGAATGTGGATCAAATAATCACTTACATCAAAAGACCGTTAGTATCTTTTATGAAAGTGCAACATATAAGACACAATAAATGCTTCCTAAATATGATGAAATTGCTAATTGAATTAAGGTAGTTAATTCTTTTACGGTTCACAATTTATGTGAATGTAAAAATTATAAGATAGAATTGTTTGATCAATATGATCGTAATTGCTTGACTGATTGAATAAGAAGAAAAATTACAAAATGTTAGAAAATGTTAGAAAAATTACAAAAGAAAGCAAAGCAAAGCATGTTATGAATAATTTGTATGATCAAATTGCTTAAAAATTTTGTACGTCATTGAAATAAAATTTGATGATAGTTAGAAAAATAGATTTTAATTTTTTTTCATATTTTTGTTGGTACAATATATTTTAAAGATATTATGTCCAATTGTTCTTTTCAATTTCACAGATTCCCTCTCCTCTCTCCTCGTTCTTTTCTTTAAACCATAAATTCATATACACACTTTTTTCTAGTATTTTGGTTTAAATCATAATTCTTTATATAAATAATATATCCTCTTTTCAAATCTAAAATTTTTAACCTTTCTAAATCTTCATATCTTTTTTCATATCTTTCAGATTTGATTCATATCATCTGCATCTGTTTTCACATATTTCAGATCTGAATTTTTGAACGATTTTAGTGTCATTTGTGATGACCTTTTTGTACCAATATGGGGTATGACCATTTTTATGGCGTTTTAACCATATTTATCGTGGTTATATGTCGTTTAAGACGATTTCGTGTCATATTAGATGACTTTTATTATGAAATGAAAGTTTTATACTATAATTTTATACTATATATTTTTGTTATCCGTTGATCGACTTATTTGTCTTTGTTGGTTTATTCTTATTTTTCAAATTTAATTGGATGGGTTATTGCGTGTAGATGGAAGATGAATGCGTGTAGATGGAAGATGAATGTAAGCATGGTTTTGATATTCACTTGGATGAGAAGAATGGTAAAAATAAGGTGGATGAAGATAGAAACTTGAATTTAATGGCGGAAACAGATGGTTTAAAACTTGAATTTAGCACTGGGAACTCACAAAACTTCAAGAATTTTCAGTTTTTGTGTTAGGAGCCACTATGTAACATCTCGTAATTTTTAAAATATTTTAGCTATTTTATTTAATATTCTGAATAATATTAGAAGATTATTATTGATTTATTAGTTGCATATATTTATATTTAATTTATTATTAAAATATTTTAGAAGGTATTTTAGTCAACAAGAGAAATAGAAATAAAGAAAAAAAAGGAAAAGGAATAGAAAAGGAAAAAAAATAGATTTAGGGTTTTGTAAGTTACATAGGTATTCTTGGAGCAGCCATAGAGAAGACAGAAAGAGGGAGGGGAAGATGGAGAAAGAGAATAAGAAAAAGCCTTAGAAGATGGGTTATGGTATGAATTAGGGTTCGTATGATTGGTACATCTATATTTTTCTTGAGGATCATTCATGTATTTGGAGGTTTAAGGCACGGATATCTTCGTTACACTCTCTTTGTATTCTTAACACTCTCTTTGTTCTCGATTTGTGATTCAATATCGTATGTATATTATGTATAGATTGTATCTATTCCGATTCTTGTTAAATTCGTATCTCCTTTGTTATTTATCGGATTGTTATGATCTTACTGTGCCTAGAAAGGTATTTCAATTATCTAAAATTTTCATTCTTTGTGTTTTCTGAAATTCTGCCTACAACCATGTCGAAATCTGTCTTTTGTGTAATCTGGTTGGTTATTTTGAATTGTTCTGCTGTACCTTTAGAAATTCCTAGTAAATTGAAATTGTATTCGATTTTTATGAGTAATATCATTCTGTAAAGGCCTTTTCGAGCTCTTCGTTCTTTGTTGACATTCCGCTATCAAATTCTATGATCTTAAATTCTTAAATATCAAAATAATATTGTGATCATAGCCTGATTCTATTATGGCAGTCCGCATTTTAATTGTTTCTGAATTCGTTATTTCTCCGTTTTTGACGAGTCTTATCATTATGGAAAAGCCTCGGAATCCTCTACGAATTATGTGTTTTATACTTTTTCATTTGAGTTCATCCTGATAGAGTAAACTACTTTTTTCTGAACTGGGCAGATCTAATTTTATTATTAATAGTCTATTTTTTAAAGATATTTGGGTATGTGATCTTTAACTGATGTATTTTCAGTATATTTGAGATATATGATTGATTTGGGAGATTTTGTAAGACTCCGTCATGAGTGGATAATCTCATGCTTTGACACCTCCTATACGGTGTATTTAAATAGTATGAGCGTGTCGCTGGAGTTAAGGGACACGTATAGTCATGACTACTTTGTATGTGTGTTTTGGCCATTTCGGTAGTATTGTGTTTTATATACCATGCAAGCCCTTGTAAGATTTTGGGTAGCATTTGATTTGTTCTATGCAAGTCCCTGTAAGTTTTGATGACTACATATTCTGGAGAACCGAAATGCAGGACATCTTGTAAGTGTAAGATTATCTCCCATATCCGTAAGTAAGTTCACTTTTGATCTATTTGATATTATTTTCAGTAAGTGGTAAGAGTATGAGTGAATAAGGTTTCTTTGATTTTTAGTACGTATGTTTGTATTTTGAGTTAAGTATTTATAATACTCTGTCTTATTCAATTTTCTTTATCATCGATCATCATTTTGATATTCAGTTTGAATTATATATTGTCATCATCTAATCTTTGTTCACCTTGTGCATTGTTTTATATATCAGTATATGAGTCTTTCGCTCACTGTCAGTCTATGTTTGTTTGATTTCCCTGGCAGGTTAAGTGGGCTATCTTTTGGGAAGAGTGCGAGTTGCGAAATTTGGTGACTTTAGTTGTATTTTTAATTTATATATTGTAAGATGTTGGATATTGAGCTGTTGCAACTTTTTATTGGATTTTTAGAGCATTTTATTTAAGTGAATAAGTTCAGGATTTTAAACACTATGTATTGATATTTTTATGATCATTTTACGGGTACTCTTTTTCCCTTTTAAGGTTTTTCCCATAGGGTTTTACTCTTATGAGGTTTTAATGAGGCCCGTTTTTGTGGAATATAAATGTTTTTTATTATCTAGGCTTCTGCGAGAATTTCTTTCTTATGGGTCGTTCGACCCATGAATTGGTTAAACATACATTTCGGCTAGATGATAAGTTTTTATTATATTTGTCTTGTATTATCGGATATTATATATCAATAAAATGATTCTTCGTCTTTTCAAAAAAAAAAGATATTATGTCCATAAAATTGGTCAAACAAACTTGTTTAATCGGATATTTAAAATTTTAAAAAAGTATCATGTAGAAATTATAATATTTTATATACCAAAAAATATTATTTATTCAAAATTTATATTTTAATTCATTTAAATTATTTTAAAATAATAATTATTAAAATATAAAATATTTAAATATTTATCAAATGACCACATTATTTTATATGTTTTACTTTTTTAAAATCATACTTCTAAGTTCATCCTACCTTACATGTAATTAAATAATTAATGATTGATACACAAAGAAATATATACACACAACTAAAATCCTATCATAAAACGTTAAATCGCCGATATAAATAATACGAAGGATATCCATATTCCATCAACTCCTCTAAGTAGGGATGAGCATGGTGCGGTTTGGTTCGGTTTTGACCTAAAACCGCAACCGCAACCATATATGTGCGGTTTTAAAATTTAAGAACCAAAACCAAACCAAACACCATTGGTGCGGTTCAGTTTTAATATATGCGGTTCGGTTATTAAACGGTACGGTTTCGGTTTTGAAACCAAAAATTAAAAAAATACAAATGATAAAAAGCTTACATTTTTCAGGCAAAAGAATATTAACTTATAAAATAGCTAAATATGAACTTTCAGTATATCTACTCGACAAATGACAAGTTAAGTATAAACAATACATAAAATCTCTCCTTCTATACAAGGAGCTTATAATTTTGACATCCTGAACCATACTTAAGTCATCTGTATTTTTCCAGTATGTCAGTAAAGATAAAAGTACTTGTAATATTTCTTAGAGTGATAAAGTTCAACCTAAATTTAAGAAGTGAAACTTCCAAGATCTAACTCGGAGTAATTCACATATTTGCAGATAAGAAGATATTGATAAGAACAATTATCTGCCTAAATAAGACGTATAGTCCTGGACCTACTGGTAACATTCACCAGTACATACTTTACAATAAAATGAAAAATAGGACAACGTAGAATCTTGTGTTAGGCAAACACATCAGTACTAGATCAACTAGGACTTCTGGAATGGCTTGGGACCTAACCTTGCGGGATTATTAACAATCTCCATAAAAGTTGATTCCAAACAAAACCAGGCCACAAAATTCTCATGGCAACTAGATACTCTTGTGTTCTAAGTAACACTTTTTAGGTTGTCCTAGCAACAAATTAGATTCCCTTAATTCAATTGCATTATTTCCGATTCACGAAACCCTCTCATTGCAAATTGAAATGAAACTATTTATTCACAGAAAATAAGTCTACAATAACCGCAACTCAACAAGTTTTTTTTAAAGCTGTGTTAAAGAATAATGTACAGTATATATATATATAATAGAATCATCGCAATCAACAAAAAGGAATGTAGACAGACAGCAACTAAAGAATCGGAACCTAGATATGAACAACTGATCATCCACAATCAAGTGATTCTGATTCGAACCCAAGCCAATACAAGGAATCCAACCAAAAACAGAATAAAGTTCAAACAAGAATATACCAAGCAATGTAAACAAGAAATAGATAAAAATGAAACACTACTCACGCCATGGAGGTGGGCTAGTAATGCAGTAAGACACATTGGGAAGCTGATCTTTAGGTGGATGTGGCGCAGGCTCATCGGCTTTTGCTGGACCTCCTCCTTCTGCCATTACCATTTCTCTCTTTTTTCACAAGAAATACACAGATATATCTCTAACCCCAAATTCAAATACAATGAAGACTACCACTTCACTCAAAACCCAAACCTGCAAGCAAAAAAGCAGATCCCAAATCTCTCACAAACCAAAGGCGAACGTTTTGAGCCCTAGGAACCTGAAAAGCAGGGCAACCTTTTAAGTTGGTGCTGAAAACACAATAATATCACAGCTTGTAACCCAACAATTGAACAAAGGACAGTAAAACAAAAAAAAATTAGAAACCAGTTCAGGATTAATTGATCTCAGGCTCACAGAAGGATTAAAATACTAATAGAACTGGTCATTTTTCCTGGTCATTTTTCAACAGAACATATATGGCATAAAATACTAATAGAGCTGGAAAGCCTATTAATAACAGAACATTAGTAGAATAAAGAACTAATGCAATAGACATAACAGACTGCTGTGACAGCAGTGCTGTCATTGTACTGCAGATCACAAATTGTAATAAGAGAACTAGTTCACAAACTCAACATCAACAGAGTACTAACAAATGTCTTTAAATTAAAATTACAAAGCAAACTAGCATAACAGAGTTTAAATGAAAGGCAGGAACAAAAGCTTTTCTATTTGTCAATCACACATTCATCAAATAGTTTCTAACTTTCTGCACATGCATCCTTGAATTCATCTGCAAAATAATATAAATTATAATTAGAATAATATTTACAATATTACAAATCAAATGTGAAATAAATATGCAAGAAAAGATTTACCCTTTTCAATCGTTTCATATTTTTTATAGTCACCCAGTTCTTGACGAAGGTCAATAAAAGTTTCCACATTCCGTAACCAATCTTAGGTGCATATTAAAGCTTCGGCCGTTCGTGGGAGTAGTCTACTCCTATATGCATCTAGAGTTCTACCACCGGTGCTAAATGTTGATTCGGAGGCCACGGTTGAAATTGGCATACCCAACACATGCCTTGCAATTTTTGAAAGAACCGGAAATTTTGTTGAATGAATCTTCCACCAAGTTAGTATATCAAAATTTTCATCATCCATTTCAATTCCATCCGTCAAATATACATCAATTTCCGATTTTCCCCTTCCTCCTTGAACTTGTTCCTCCATATACCTTCTAAAATCAATATTTTTACTAGTCCCAACATTTGCACTTGTGGTATCGGCATTTACAACCCCATATTGAATTTTGTAGTGATCAAACAATTCCTTAAGTGTCTTCATAATTTTCTCACACATTAGTAGGCACTTAGGAGTCTCATTTCCATATAGATTACCAAAACAAAAGTTCACATAATGCATCTTATATCTTGGATCCAAAACTACCGAAACATATAACAAGAAATTAGTATTATCGGTGTTATCCCAATACTTGTCATATTTCTCTTTCATTCTTGTAGCCATCTCTCTTGTCAAAACATCACCACTTAAAGACAACTCAACAATTGCTTCTTGAATTTTCACAAGCTCAATGAAAAATAAATTTGAAGTACAATACTTAGATCCCGAAATCTTTATTGTAAACTCATAAAATATTTTCAAGAATTGAATTAAACACTTCACATTAGCAAAATCTTGGAATTTAGGATGACCTTCAACCATCTTTTTCTTTTTCTTCTTTTTGTTATTATCACACCCGGTCTCATCTTTATTATTTTTAAAGAAAGCTTCGTAATTGTAGTCCTCGACATAAATTCCTTCAAAAGCACTTTCATAAATGGTAGCAACCTCTAACATCATATAAGTAGAATTCCACCTAGTCTCTACATCAAGACACACCATCTTTTCACACTTGATTTTCTCCTTTTCAACACAAACAATAAATTTTGCTAGTCTTGCCGGTGAGGATCTAACATATCGTACCGCATTTCTAATTCTAGTTATTGAATCATCTTGTTCTTTTAGTCCATCTTTGACAATTAAATTTAAGATATGGGCACAACATCGCATATGCATGTATTTATTCTCTAAGATAGCATCACGCCCGCGAAGAAACTTTTTCAAGTGAGAGAGAGCTAGGTCATTAGAAGTGGCATTATCAACGGTAATTGTAAACACACATCTTATTTCCCACTTTCTCAACAACGCTTCCACTAATTTTCCTATTGCCACACCTTTATGACTTCCGATCGGACAAAAGTTTATTATTCTTTTATAAAGTTTCCAATCATCATCAACCCAATGTGTAGTGAGACAAATAAAATTAATATTTTGAACGGATGTCCAAGTGTCCGTGGTGAAAGATAATCTTTGTGAACTCATACATTCTTTTAATTTCAAAGCCTCTTCTTTATATATACTTATGCAATCTCTAGCAACCGTCCATCTAGATGGCATTTTAAATAATGGTTGTGCTTCATTCATTAGTTCAACAAAGCCTTCATGTTGCACAATACTAAATGACATGTTATCTTTAATACACATCATTGCAACTTTCTTTCTCAATCTTTCTTGATTAAAAGTATGGACTTGAATGTTGTGACTTTTCCCAATCTTCTCTCTCTCCTCGTTGGACAATTTTGAGAAATTTAATATTTTTTGCTTCTTATCTAAGCATACTCGTAAAGGAGATCGAGGACAACTATTTTTTAAATGGCCAAGCATAGAAGACGTACCATTTGCACGTGTGTTACAAGAGACTTTAACCTTACAATAATTACATGTTGCCTTCTCCATACTCTCTGCACAATTTGGTACTATTGTGAAGTGCGCCCATTCCGGTGAAGTAAATTTTTTACGTTTTTTTCTTCTTTATTCGCATCTTTGTCAGTCTCTATGTTCACTGGACACTGAAAAATTACCATAATTCAATAAGTAAACTGCTAATATCACACTAGAGCTAGATATAAATATCCAATAAACACATATATGATATACAATTAATAATTTTAGATACCTCTTTTGTAGTTTCAACATTTTCCCCATTATTAGGTTGAAGATCCTCGAATGGAACTCCTGTATTTTCCATAAATCACCTAGGTTGAAGTGTTGAACGGTCTGACTAAAGTTTTGAATTGTTAGGTTTTAGTCTCGAGGGAAGTAGTGAGTATCACAGATTGCAAGAGGAATACAACTAGAAAAAGAAGATAGAGTTTAGAAGTGACTAATTCGACCTACTGACCTAGTAAATCAGTGTAATACGTTGAGGGCCTTGAGGCGTTGAGCAGTTGAGGAGTTGATATAATAACTTGGGTCTTGAGGCATTGGGCTACTACCCGGTAAGCTTTTAATATGTATAGTTGGACTATTAATCTGACTTGGGCCGACCAAATAACAATCTTTTCAACTTATCTCTTATATTTATAATTTATATAGAAATAATTATACATATATAAGTTTTATAATTTATATATTTATATAATATTATTGCGGTCCGGTTCGGTTTGTATTCGATTCGGATTTTTTTAGAAACCAAACCGCAACCAAATTATTGGTACGGTTTTTATTCGGTTCAGTTTTTAATTGGTACGATTTTATTCGGTGTCGTTTTTTGCGGTTTCGGTTTCGGTTTCGGTTTTCGGTTCGGTTTTGCTCATCCCTACCTCTAAGATTAGATTTAAGTATAAAAAGTGCTCAACATCGCCGTTATACGACTAATGACTGCAGTGATTTGTGATTAACTTTTAGATTTTAATATTACATATTTTACCAATTTGATGTATTTTTATTTACGTACATTTATCTCCCAGCTCAGTCACAGTCACAGCTGCTAAACCCACGGTTAAAATATTAACCTAACCCTAGTTAACTCGAACTAGATATATAAAAATAAAAAACATGCACATTTCTCGTGACATTTTCTCTATATCCTCGCCGGATGATCACTCCGACTAATCTCTCCGGTCGCCGGTAAGTCCAAACACACAAACACACAAACACACACGTATTAGTATCATTTCACGCTTCAATTAATTCATTTTGTTTGTTAATTACTTTTAGATCTTGAGGTGAAAAAGTAAGTGATTATGGGAGATCAACAGAGAGGAATGGATGTAGTGAAGGAGTTAATTGAGGTTTCGAATAAGATATCCGAGATTTCGGATTTTAGGTTTACGGTGAAGAAGCAGTTCGGTAATTTAGCGAGTAGATTGAAGTTGTTAACGCCAATGTTCGAAGAGATTAGAGATAGTAGAGAGGGTATTAGTCATGATTGTGTTGAGAAGTTAGGTAAGTTGAAGGAAGCCATGGTGGTTGCGCTGGAGTTGTTGCGATTCGGAAGCCAAGGGAGTAAGATCTATCTGGTATGGATA
Organism: Oenanthe sinensis; assembly: GCA_028671895.1. NCBI lineage: Eukaryota > Viridiplantae > Streptophyta > Magnoliopsida > Apiales > Apiaceae > Oenanthe > Oenanthe sinensis. Next base: position 31,307,810 of record CM053796.1, read on the forward strand.
TCTGTTTTGTTGATTGTGGTTTTGTTGTTATTTATTTGGATTAATTAATTAGTTGCCTAAAACTTAGTAGTTACGTATTTTGTGGCTGTTTATCGGGATGTTGTACTATAAAGCAAATGAATTTATCTGAATTGCACTTGAGGTATATATACATATGTGTGTTTTGTATGTAATGTTAATTTTGATTGTGGTTTTCGTTGTTATGGATTCAGATTAATTTAAGTGATAAATATTTTTTATTGGTAATTTTGTATTCTGTGGTTTTTTACGTTTATGCTTTGTTCTATGAAGCAAAGGATTTTCTCGGAATTTCACTTGATAGTTAATATGTGTGTGTGTTTTGTAAATGCTCGATTGTTTTGTTTTTTAGTTGCGAAATGAGTTTATTTGAACTGCACTTAATATCGATATGTATACATGGAATTGCGAAATGAGTTTATCTGAACTGCACTTATTGCTTGTTTGTGTGTGTGCGTGTTTGTGCATATTGTAAATGTTCAATTGTTTTGTTTTGTTGGTTTTTAGTTGCGAAATGAGTTTATCTGAAATGCACTTAATACTGATATGTATATATAGCATAAATGCTAGTTTATTTTGTTTGTTAAATTTTTTGTTTTGGATTTAAACTATATCTCCGCTTCTAAAACTCTCCCTTACTTGGTTATGTTATTTATATAGTAAATACATCAGATAGTAAGATAATTCTCGATTGTTTAGTGCAAGTGATGGTAGTTCAATAAATAACAAAACCTTCATGTTGGTTTATGTTGTACTTCTATTAATCAAAGTGAAGTATCTATCTGAAAAATTGTTATAGTTCCTAAGAGTTTCTGTGCATTTATTTTTCACTTGGGGCATTTACCAGAATTACCACTATACATCTTAAGGGTCTTATGCTAGCTGCTGCAGCTGTAGTCTGTAATAAGTTTTTTATTGTTTTTTTTCTTTGGTTTAATTCTCATTGGTGTCCATATATTATAATATTAATTATACCTAAACTCTAGTCCAGATTCAACTTGTTTACTTTTGTTTGCAAACACTGGTTTTACTACCTGTGAATATCCATAGCATGGTGCATTTGTATTATCATATAATAACAACTATATTCTCTAGCTTCGTGTGCAAAAGTTTGCTGGACTAGAAGCTCACTTTTGCATGAACTGCTAGATCATGTTTCAGATATTTATGTAACATGTACATGGTAGCTACTAGCTAGTATTCAAATGATATAGTGTGGAGGGTCTCTGTTGGGATGTACATGGAGCTTGGGATTTTCATATTTTTAGCTAAAAATCTTATCTCAGAAACAATAGCTGTTGCGGTATGTCTGCTTTTATATAAAGTCCTGTATTATATTTTGTTCACCCTTTCTAGCACTATGAGGACACTGAGTGACATGGCTTCTTAATTTTTTTTAGAAAGTAACAGGCTAAGTTTGGTCTTGAAAATCTAGAAGGTGCCCTTATTCTGATTATTATTCAGAATACAGCATCATTGCCGCACTTCAAGGATGTATTTGGAAATAGAGAGTGCATCGATAGAAAAAGATAAACAAAACCTAAGAAGTGAGTAGGGTTATTCTTTAGGTTAGGTTTTGCCAGTACAAATCATTAAGGACGAAATTTATTACTGTTCCGATAATTTATAATTCACTAATATCATATTTTTATGGAGATGTAACTAGCACAATCCTTGATCGGAATATATCCTGTACAGTTGTAATATGTGCATGTTTGTTTTCACTTTTCCGTGAATGTGTTAAAGGGTGCTGGTTGTATGCATAGATTGGTAAATATACGCACTTATATTTATAGTTGTACAAAAACCCCAATATCCTGCCAGATAAAGAAGTTACAAACATTTAGCTTGTGATATTTGCTAAATCACATAATACTATGTGACAAAATTGAATTGAACTCAACGTAAGGTTCCTTAAAATAAGGCTTCCTTGTAAGACCTTTACATTTTGTCTCGTTTCCTTGGCCTCACTTTTTCCAATATTTGACTATAAGTTAATAATGTGACCAAGCATTTATTAATTTCCAGTGATTGAATATATTTTTCCCCTTCTGAGAAAGTCCTTGATCCTGTAGGCTGCCTTAGCAACATTTTTTCATCCATCTGTCCTTGTAATGTTCACTTGGTTACTGTTCTTGGGCTAGTGTGAATTAGTCCTCTCCTCTTTTGATCATATTTTTTACTAGGCACACTTTCGCCTACCAACATAATCCTACATACATTTTTCGAAATAGTGTCCAATGGTTGATGAGTATTGGGGATGCAAATTAGGCTGATTGAGTTTCTTATTTTATTAATATATATCTTTATATATTTCTTTGCTCTTTACTTCTATTTGTTATAAAGACGATTATCTATTTAGTTATCATTCAGAAAGTGTTTTTAAGCAGTTTCCATCTATGGACTGGAGCATTAAGCCAAGTTTGTAGGTAGAAATATTTCCTCAGAGGAAAAGTAATTTCAGCGGAAGCAGTGACAGTAATCATATTTACTCACCGCAATTGACTGTCATAAATCAATGCTTCCTCTTAAAGCGTTATTCTTCAATATGGAGATAATAAAGCAAGACAGAGAAGGTAACAGTTTTCTGTTGTTGCTGCTTACAGGTTCTAGAAAGGGAACAAATCATATCTAGATTACAGGAGGTGACAGCTCAGTTGGAACATGCTTTAAGTGGACTGTTTTCTCAACAACTTGACATTTCTGAAGAAATTCAGGAACAGGTAGTGTGTATTATCTGATTTGTGTTAGATTACTATGTCCTTCTGATAGTTCTGAATACTGAAAAAGCCTGCATGTGCTTTTCTTCCTTTATTTGACATGTCTATTTTTTTTAGATCTGTTTTTTTCTTCCCAAGTGTTTTTTTAGGATTATTACTTGTGATGCCTTAAATCTTGCCTGGTGTCTTGCTGAATTTGAAGTTATTGAGTTCAAATACTTATAATGTGTTAATTACAAAAATGGGTTCATTTACCAAAAAAAATGGATTTGAAGTGGTACTATATAAACTGAGTGTGGCCTCCATATGCAGGATTAACCAAAAGTTTAATTTTCCTATTTTGCATAACACTTCCTTTTCTATTTTGCACCTAGGTTGAGCTGGTTCTTTCTCAATTTAGAAGAGCCAAAGGAAGGATTGATGCACCCAATGTAAAACTGTATGAGGACATGTCATCTGTATACAACATGAAACCCAACGCTGCTGCAGATCCAGCTGTCCTAAGGAGATTAGTGGATAATTTACAGCTAAGTGGGATAACTGATCTAACTCAAGAATCAATAGCTTTGCATGAGATGGTTGCTGCCAGTCGTGGAGATCCAGGGGAGAGGTTAGAGAAGATGTCAATGCTACTGAAAAAAATTAAGGACTTCATTCAGACAGAAAACCCAAAGATAGATTCTCCTGTGGTGGAAAGTTGCAGCGTACAAACAGGCACTGATGTGTACCAGAAGATACCAGAAGATTTCCGTTGTCCTATATCCCTGGAGTTGATGGTTGATCCCGTTATTGTTTCGACAGGACAGGTAAACCACTTCCAACATTATATATTCCACTTTGACTGACTTATAATGCACAGTAATCATGTTTGCTACACTGCCTTGAAACTTCATAATATGTCTTCACTTGTAAGAAGTGTACAAGTGATCACTTGTAAGAAGTATATATGTATGTATGGGCCAAGGTTCAAGAGAGAACCACTTTAAAAAATTAATTTTAAAATCGAAAAAGTTTATAAATATTTTTGTATTCATACTACAATTCTAAAATCACAATTACTATATGTTTGTAAAAAAAAAATTGAATCCCTTTTAGTAGAATCTCACAAATTTTTAAGAATCTGTTTCTCTATAAACTTTTTTGTTTATAAACATATTGTTGTTGGCAATTGAATTTTTAGAAATGTATTAAGGATATAAAAATATTTATAATTTTTTTGAAATATAAAATTAATTTTTTAAGTGGCTCTCTCTCTGTATGTGTGTGTGTGTGGAATTGCTCTCCCCAGACCGAGAAATACAGATTTCTAAAGCTGTGCTAGGTGACACCACAACTGCGTTCCTCGTACCCAAAAACAGTTTTTGGTAACCTGGCGGCTACGTAAGCTGCTTTAAGAATATGTGTTGTCATGGCTTTCACGGAAAGCAGCTTTCACAAGTTATGATAAAAGTTGATATAATTTTTTTTTTTGGATTGAAATAATGTGAAACTTCAACTAAAGTAAAAAAATTAAATAATTTAGTGTTAACCTTTTTTGGCCATCAATTGAAACTTTTGTCATTTATATGCCAAACGATTGTCATCTTCTCCCCCACAGTAGTCCCGGAAACAATTTTATGTATAGCACTTCTTACCACAACAGGTTGGGTGACAACAATGCCAAACTGACCCTTTATATTACTACCTCTATCTGTGAGCCACTTCCTTATTCACACACTTCTAGCGCTTGGGAATATACCTACAGATAGTAACTACTTTTTATTTTTGTTATTATTGTGGGAAAAAAGCTCGGCTTACACCATTTAGGGACATAGGCAGTATTGATTTAAAAGATTTCAAGTTTTATGGTAAAATTCACTAAAGAAATGTGATTTCAGTTACAAGTTACTAATAGTAAAAATTTGTGCTAAAACAGAAATCACACTATTTATTCTGCTTTAGTAAACTATATTCGACTGAGTCATGAATATATAAGTTCTTGACCTTTGCTTAGTCTTGTAATATGCACACTCTACATAATTCATTCCGACTTCATTTAAACAAAGCTATTTTCAGTAAAATGCAAAATGTCAGGCAAAGATAAGCTCATTATCTACATGGCCTAATTGAAGCAACATCAGCTACTAAGAATTACACATAGACTTGGTGCTTTTATATTATTATGTATAAAAATTTTGTGATTAACATCATATTGAAGCTTTATTACTCTTTTTGTTATGAATGCATTACATTAAAACTTTGAATTAAATGAGTTCCTTAATATTATCTTGGACAACCAATTGTGATCAATCTCAACTATCATAAGATTATTAAAAAGCATATACTTTTCCTTGTTTGATTCCTCCTAATATCTGTGGCTATATATATGTTGCTATACTGTAAACAATTAATGCTGTTATTTGATGTAGACTTATGAAAGGACTTGCATTGAAAAGTGGATAGAAGCAGGGCATGGCACTTGTCCCAAGACGCAACAAACTCTTACCAGCTTCTCTCTTACACCCAACTATGTCCTGCGTAGCCTGATAGCACAGTGGTGTGTGGCAAACAAGATCGAACCACCTAAACAATGTTCTCAACCTCGGAAGACGACATCTGCATGCGCACCTGTTGAACGCTCCAAGATAGATGCCGTCCTTAACAAGCTTACATCTGGAAACCCTGTAGAGCAGCGAATTGCTGCAGGAGAAATTCGCCTTCTTGCCAAGAGAAACGCTTATAATCGTGTGGCAATTGCTGAAGCTGGTGCCATCCCATTACTTGTAGGTGTCCTATCAACTCCAGATTCCCGCACCCAAGAACATGCGGTAACTGCACTCCTTAACTTGTCCATTTGTCAGAACAACAAAGGGAGCATTGTATCCTGTGGGGCAGTTCCTGGTATAATTTATGTGCTAAAGAAAGGAAGCATGGAGGCAAGGGAAAATGCAGCTGCCACCTTGTTCAGCCTTTCGGTTGTGGATGCAAATAAAGTAACAATTGGTGCCTATGGAGCAATTCCACCACTTGTGAAACTACTTAGTGAAGGTAACCAGAGGGGGAAGAAAGATGCTGCTTCAGCACTATATAATTTGTGCATATACCAAGGTAACAAGGGAAAAGCTGCGAGGGCTGGAATTGTGCCCACATTGATGAAGTTACTTAAACAACCCCATAATGGAATGGTGGATGAATCACTAGCCATTCTAACTATACTGGCTAGTCACTCTGAGGGGAGGGCAGCCATTGTAGCTGCAGGTGCTTTGCGAGTCTTTGTTGCAGTCATTGGCAGTGGTTCTCCAAAAAATAAAGAGAATGCAGCTGCTGTTTTAGTACAACTCTGTTCTGCCGAACAACAACTTTCGGTAGAAGCTCAAAAACTTGGGGTGATGTCCTCGTTAGTTGATTTAGTACAAAATGGCACTAATAGGGGTAAGCGTAAGGCTAGACAGTTGCTTGAGTGTATGGAGCAGCAGAACCAGGCTTTGGCGGTCAACGAGTCTCAATCTCAATCGGCTCAGGCTTAGAACTAGCAATTGCGAGCGTCCCTATCTGCACATTGTCAATAAGCTGAAAGCGTTATTTTTTTCCCAATTAGTTTTCTTGTTTCTGCGTTCGATTAAGATACCCCAGGGCAATATGTTTTGATAAAGAGGTGGAAGATCACTGGCCTATGTGTATTATGTTTTATTTCTTTTCGATGGGTTTAAGCTTTAAAAATATATAGAGGTAGACCATCGAAAAGAAAAGATACAGAAAGAAAGGAGGGCTGACACATGAGTCTTCCAGACGGAATGTTAACCTTTTTTTCCTTTTTCTTTTTTAATTTGTTTGGAAGAAAGGAAAGTCTCAAGTCTCTTTGCTCTTAGTAGAGTTAGTAATGGTAAGATTTGTAAATAATATGGGCGTAGTTTAGAAATCACGTGGAGTCCCAAAGATTTAATGAGAATACAAAACACAACTGCGTCTCCTAATTGCGGAATACTTGAGCAAATGAATAAAAATTTGTACAATATAAATTATGTGACCTTTAATCCAGTCCCCACCATGGTACAAGTAAGTCCAATCACTACGAATTTACCAACTATATACTATATATAGATCTAGAGTTCAAGGCGTTGCTATATAATCCAACTGATGCAACCTGCCCAGTATGGGCCAGCTGGAGAGGAAATGTGACCTTATGTGGTTACTTGAACACAGTCAGGCTTGCAAAGCTAACCATATGTTTTCATTTGAACAGGGGTCCATACAAGCTAAGCAAAAGTAAATCTTTCTAGCACCTAAACATAAAACAATATAGGATCATATAGTCTATGCGGTTAAACAAAAGTTGAGGTGAAATCATTTTGAACATCAAGGCAAAAACAATCTCCCCAAATAACTGAGATATTTTTAGGATAGCGTTGTGCATGTAAATGTTTCAAGTTTTGATGGGGCCGGTGGCCTTGAGCAAAATTTGATTTCAACACTTTTTTTTATCACCATTTAGAAACCTTTTTTTATATAATTAATGAATGGTAAATTTTTTATTATTAATAATATACATATTTCTTTTTAATATATCAAACATGTCATAATATATAATTTGATAAAATTTGGGGGGCCTTCAATAGAAATAATGACACCTTTTTTATCATTCAAATCCTAAATTTCTTATAATTATTAATAATTATTTGTGAATTTAACTAAAAGATAATAACTAATACTATACTTCTAAACTAACTATAGTTAAATTAAAATACAATGTACACATCATATATTAGAGAAAATTGGATCTAAGGTAGATTAATTTGAATTTTTTAAAGTAAATTTTATTTTTGTAACTTCACACCACATTTAGCATTTACAAAAGTGTTGTCATATTTTAAACAAAAAATGCAATTTAATCCAAAATATAAAATTAAGGGTTGTAAGTTGCAACTACATCAATGATCAAACATATTATATATACCAGAATTTAACCCGCGCAATACACATACATTTATTGTTTTTTTATTAATTTAATTATTTATTTTAAAATTATTAAAATCTTTGAAATTTTAAGAAGTTTTAATAAATTAGTTTATTTTTAAGTTATATATTCATAAATTAACTAGATTAAATATAGATAAAATATTTAAAATAAACTAATGTGATAATTAAAACATCTATTAAAAGATAATTATAAAAGTATATGAAAAATATTAAACAAAAATAAGAAAATTAAAAAATATTTAAAATAAATTCGTGAATCATACATATTATTAGTTTATATCATTAATGAATGAATTCTAATAAAACCAACCACTTATGCAACTCTTATTTAATTTTTTTGGTGCCGTGCGTGAACATATGAGTAAACACTAGAAACTATAGTCGGATTCTGTTAATCCGTCAATCATGTCCTGCTTATCAAATACTTTGATTGATAATATGATTTATTACTATATTTTTGAAACTATAAATATTAAATATTAATATATTATTAATTATATTTGTTTTCTTATTTTATATTAATTTTTATATTTAATATTATAAATATTAAATATAAATATTAGATATTAATATATTATTAATTATATATTTTTTATTTTTAATATTATAAATATTAAATTTAAATAAATTATTAACGAGTGTCGAACTCTTAACATTTAAATTTTATACCTAGGATATAATGTCCAAGTAAAAGAAAATTAGTTAATACAATATGCAAAATTAAGTCTTTACTTACTGTCCACGATCCAGACATCGAGGTGGCACCGTGGCATTACAATTTGAAACATTCAGCACTTGACTAGCTTAGGGTCAGTTTGTTATTGAGAGAATCAGATAAAATTCAAAGACTGCTATATGGAAAAGTAATTTTAGTTTAAAAGTTGTAATTAATAAAAGTATGTCCCTCGTACTTTTGAAAAAAACTGTTTTTCAGTTTTTACAAAAAATAACGGTAAGTTTTAATATTAAACCTTCTTAAAAATATTAATTTTTATATTATATTTAAAATAATAAATATAAATTAAAAAAATTACTAAACAGTCATCAAATTTTTCTAACAGCACTTTTTCCTCGTATTTTTTTTTCCAGCATAGCAGGGCAATCCCAAAAATAGCCTTAAACGGGAGAGAGCATGAAAACAAAAGAAAAGAAAAGATAAAGCAAAAGCTGGCCACGGAAAACAACAGCAAATTAAGGAGATCTGTTGAGCGTTAATTTAGATGGAGAGACCGAACAAGAGTACATTTCACGCTTATCGATGCACATGTAAAAACCCCTTATATTTCCGAGCAGCCACCACCACCACCAACACATTTATGAGTCGAGAGCGACGAGTTCTTTGATAATAATTTTGATTTGTCTATAATAAATTATGAAAATAGTGAAATTGGTATAGAATCGAATTTGAGATCTCTGATACCGATTCTCCTAATATCTTAATACCTACCCGAAGACGTTAAGATATAGGTACTGCTTGGCTCCCTTTGTAGGGAGTTTATAAGTCAAAAATTATATATATTTTTTAATTTATAAATTATTTATAAGATAAGTCAAACGGTCTCATAATTTCTTTTTTTTCCACACATCGATGATATAAATTATGACATGTATCTATCTATACAACTATACATATATATGGAAGTAATTGTTAGGTTTGACTGCACTGTATTTATATATGCAGCAGGGGTGAGCAAAAAACTGAATTGAAATCGAAACCGGCAAAAATCGAAACCGAACCGGAGGTTGCGGTTTTTGATTTTTAAAAACCGAGACTTCCGGTTCCGGTTTCGGTTATAGGTTAAAACCGAACCGGTTAAACCGAACCGAACCGATTATTAAAATAAATAAATATATATATATATATATATATATATAATTTATATAAATTTTTTAATATAATATAATATAATATTTTTAAGTCACTCACAATCATCTATAATATAATATAGAATATAAACTATATTATAGTCAAGATTGGTAATGTTGGAGGTGTAACAAAGTAGTATATGTATTCATTCTCAATCACTGACATTGTTAAATTGGGTTAGAAAAATTGAATTATATGTATTTAATTATTGTAATATGTGTATGATTTGTAACTATTAAAAATGGAGCTAAGCAGAGCTCTTATAAATAATGCTCCTATTTGAATTAGACTATTACGAAACTAAATTGTATTTTTTTCTTATTTTTATTTTATCCGGTTTTATAACCGAAACCGAACCGATAAAAACCGAACCGGTCTTTTTAAAACCGAAACCGAAACCGATGGTTCGGTTGCGGTTGCGGTTTTCAATTTTTAAAACCGAAGATATGCGGTTCCGGTTTTAACTAAAAACCGAACCGAACCGACCCATGCTCTCCCCTAATATGCAAGTATCTTACATACTCCCTCCGTCTCATAATAAATGTCACTTTCCTAAAAAAAATTGTTCCAAAATACTTGTCACTTTCTTTTTTCAAAGCAATTTTTAAAGACTTTTTTTCACAAATTATCTTTATATTATTATTTCTAATGTTTGACTAATTTAAAAATACAAGCAACTCATCTATATTTAATGTAATTATTAGGGGTAGAGAAAGAAATAAATTATCTACCTAACTTTTTCTTAAAATACGTAATTTTTTTAAAAATAACATGTAAAATGGAACGAGAGAGTATACAAAAGGAAGAGAGAAGGGGCCGGGACCTATTTTGCCATTCATTCATACATACATACTATAGTTGTAGGATCTATTTGCTTTATCGGGTTTAGTTTAAATAGCCTTCTTGGTCCTTGCAAAAGCGAAATTTCATCATTTCATATTCATCTCTCCATGCTCTTTAACCAGTCCCATTTCTATTACTATATTGCTTTTATTATATACACATACCTAGCTCATTATTACTCTCCACGATTTTCTCTGTAAACCTTGTTCATTCTAACAACTGAGCTTCTTTAAATTATTTAATTTAAGAAATTAAACTTCAACAAGTGCTATCGAATCTGCAGGCAGTCAAAAGTTCATTTACGTTGTATGGCCTATATATATGGTCATACCCCACAACAACACCATGCAAATTAAGCCCAAAGCAGTTTAAAATATCCAATTTACCTGACTAAAATGTAATTTCAATTCGATTCAGTTTTATTTTTTAAATTTGGTTGGTTCATTTCAAACCGAAATATATATTGATTGGATTCAGTTTTCATGGTTTGATGGATTAAATTAAGTTTAAACATTTAGATTAATGATTTGTTTAATTGTTATCAATTTTAATAAATTTATTAATGAAAATGAACGTAGAAATTAGAATAATAATAATATAATATATGCTTTTTTTAAAATTTTTTGAATAGAAATCAAAAAATTTTGATTCGATTTCAACTCGATTTATAAACAGAATTCGGTTTGGTTTGATTGTAAATACTAAAAATTCAATTTTCAATTTCTTCTATTGAATTCAATTTTTAAAACTGATCACTCCTCCTCCTCCCCTCCAATATATTTATACTTAGGAATATCTAATAATTTCTTTTTATTATGCAGAAATTAAAAGGACTTGGCCGAGGACTTACTATTCTCCTCTTTCTTGTAGGAAAAAATTGGGGTTATCGAGAGAACGTTCAAGTGACGGGAACACAAGCAAGTTATGCTATCAAATGAGAGTTCGATTTTTGGATAAATTTTAAGGGTCATAATTTTTTTTATATAAAAAAGAAAAGAATATTAAAAAATTTTAGAGATATAAAAAAATATGTGTATAATATTTTTTTTAAAGAGCACCCAGAAAAATTTTAAAATACAAGGAGCACTAAAAAAATCAATTTACGAATCCATTTTTTTATTTTATAAAAGAGCTACACAAAAAGGAAAGATGTGTAAACATTAAATATCAATATCATGATCCTAAAATACTAGTAAATTATATATAGAGGGAGCTAACTAATTTTTAAAATTCAATTTTTTATTATTAATTTAGGATGAAAAAATATCACCAATCAGTTATGAAGGAGCATATTCATATTAATCTTGAAAATTTTTACAAGACGCATGATGATGCCTCTAATATTAAAGAGATTTTTTTTCTTGAGTTAAAAATCATGAGAAATTATTTACCCATTAAAGTTTGGGATACATTGCATTTTTCAAAACTATTATATAATATGTTAAGTTATTTGAAATTGATAGAAGAATGCTATCTAAATACCACTATTACTTATAATAAAATTCTCTTAACTAGAGCACAACTGATAGCCAAGTGGTAAATGTTTATCTTTTATCATCTCAGATACTCACATTTTAAGGTTATAAGTCTAATTATTCACACAAAAAAATCTCTTAACTATCCATTCTAACTCTCACGGTGATACTCTAGTTTTTTTTTAAAAAAAGAAATCCAATTATAAAGCTAGGGAGGTACGTGATTTGTAAATTTTAATTTTTTATCATTAATTTAGGATGAAGAAACATCAATAGCGCATCCGATTAATTTTAAAAAAATTCTGAAGCATGATAATGTCTCTAATATTAATGGAGAGTTTTTGTTTCTTTGAGTTAAGAATTCAAGAAATTAATTACCCATTGAAATTAAAAAGGCTGTTGAGATAATAAGTTATTTGAAAGTGATGAAAGAATACTATTTGAATATCATTATTAGAGCATCTCTTAGCAATAATATATCCTAGGTGGCACAATTTTTAGCAATTGATGCACTCTAATGACATTATATAAAAGAAAATCCTTAGTAAAAAATTTAGATAACCTAATAGCTATATATAACCAATGTCTAAAACATGTTAGTAAAAAATATATAGACAATGTCATAGCTAATACCATTGGAGTTCTAAAACTTTTTAGTTATTTATCTTTTAAACAATCATTATAACCAATCAATATAGCCAACCCCTTGGAAATACTCTTACTTATAAAATTCTCTTAACTATAATAGTTATATATAGTGATTTATGTGCCAAAGGTTTTTTGGAGTTAAAGTTAATCAAATTTTATCTCGTTTGATTATGTTATAATTAAAGAGATTATATGGATTGCTCATTATATCCCTAGATAAGAATATGTTTTCAAATCTTGATTATAAAACTTTTAAGAATGGTTGTATTAGCTAAGAAAATTAATCTCCTAGAGGAATAATTTTCAAAAATAATAAATTATATATATTTTTTTGTATTATTATCAAGTACAAAATTGTAATTCCCTTTATGACTTCAAATTTTTAAGGGCCTTGTATTAAAAATTAACCTCGTATTGTATTATACTACTAGCTAGCATAGCGAGGCACCTCTACCCCTCTTATCTCCAACACACACACATAGTAGAGAGTAATATCGATCTGGAATAAACACCAAATTATGCAGGAAACCATATTTATAAGATAGCAAGATAAAAGCATACACAATTCATAAACAAAATCTATCATAAAATAAATTACAAGGGTGAATTAATTAAGGACTCGGCCTTTAATTCCCCTTGAACAATAATAGCAGCGTTCACATCCATCATATATATATATATAGCTAACTTGCACACATGCATCTAATTTCTACCAACTCAAAGTAAACAAATTAACTTACTAGCTAGCTACAAGCTTACTTGAAAAGATTTTTCAAGAAAAAAGAAAACATAAACAAAATATATAATAGGTATCGCATACCCTAATGTGCGATTAATGAGTCATGTATCATCAATCAAACTTTAAAGTACTCTAGGTTGATGAAACTTTCATCTTAATTTACCTGCCTTTGCTTCAAGGAGATCTCCATTCCAACAAAAATGGAATTAATCAGATCTCAAGTTATCGAAAAGGAGTAGTTGTAGTACAAGTGTTGTTAATGTTTGGGGTAAAATCTGGAGTAGTCCACGAGATTCCGGTACCCCAGAACTGATCATTACTCCCATTATCATAATTACTATTGTTGTGATCTGAAACATCCAAAACCAGCTGCCCTGACAAATTTAATCCTCCTCGAGTACTCTCTTCAACCTTCACTGGACCTGATGCAGATGCTACTTCAGTACTCCCTTGTCCTTGATACGAAAAAAGATTCGAACCAGTAATCGGTTGTTCAAAGCCAGTTAATATAGGTAATCTCCACCCTTGAGCTCCTCCACTAGTTCCAATCCTGTTGTTTACACTTGGAGTAGTATGGTGACCTAATTGAAAACTCGTATCGGATAGACTCGAATCTCCATTACCCATCTTAAATCCACCATATGCAGCTCCATAGTGACCGTTGAGATTATGTAAAGAATTTATATTGAGAGGTACTTGTGATAAAAAAGGGTTGAAATGATTAGCCACCATCTGGTCAGCTGAGCTTGATGGGCTGCTTTCAGTAGTAATATTGTTATTATTAGTCTCCTTTTGGGTGATGTTTGGTGACTTTGTGGTACTTCTACTTTTGCTTCTTTTGTTTCTCCTGCAGCCGCCACCAACAGGAACGCTCCTTAGGGCACCTCCACGAGTCCAGTAACGTCGACAAGTCTTACAGAAGTGTCGTGGCTGAGTAAGGCTGTAGTTGTTGAAGTAACAAAACTTTGTTTGTGTTGAGTCGCAACGCGGACAGTTTAGTCCTGCTTCTGGGAGTGGTAGCTTGGCTAGCCGAGCTCGGTCAACTGTTGAACCAGGTCTGATTAAGCCTGGCTCAAGTACTGGAGGCGGGGGAGGTGTCAGAAGCTGGGGATTTTGATGTAGTAGCTGATGATGATGGTTATTAGCTGACTGTTGTTGTTGCAACTGTAAAACAAAAAAACTTAATAATTACATAGAACAAATTAAGATATATAGCTAATCAATATGCATGGTCATGTGTGTTTATGGTATATTCATGAAGATCATGAATTATAAAAAGGAATTTGAATATATCAACTTTTTTATTTTGGAGATCTACAAAAAAAAAAAAATTATTACCTGATGATGCCAATTGTTGTGTTGGTGATGATGATGATCTAAGTTATAAACCGGAAGAGAAGATGAGAAGGCCATGCCTTAAATCTGTAGTAGCTTTAATTTATATCTTTTGTAAAAGTTTGATGAGTTATTGTTTTGGAAATATATGGGAGAGAATCAAGCTTTTGGGAAGAAAATACTAGCAGAGAGAGCCAACAAGAGGGATACACAGGAAAAAGCAAAAGATTTAAAGAGGAAATTATAAGGGAAAGAACACTATAGATGAGATGTAAGGCTTTAATTTTTCAATTTTTTTAATTAATTATTCTTTTTCCATCTCTTTTTGTTTTACTAAATAATTTTTGTTTTAGGGTTTTTGAGCTTAGTGCGGCCGAAGTTTCTTAGCCTTCAAGGTTCGCGCGTCTTAGTGGTCGATAAAAAGTAGTGAATTGTGACAGTAAGACATCTCATGCATGGAAGAGGGAGAAAGTACATACGTATAGAGACTAGAGAGAGAAGAATATACAGGATATCCTAGGGCCGTTCATCCGGGTGAAAATTTTAAATTAATTCCTAAGTCCAAAATTCTCACTCAAAGTTTATAAAAAAATGAATTTTTACATCAAAATAAAATAAAGACAAAATATATATATTATTGAGTCATAAAGTAAAAGTTTAAAGACAAAGTTTTAGGTAAAACTTTTCAATCTTTGCACGATTTTCCCACTAACCCTAAAATAGTAGATTAATATTGTTTTGATATAATATATATAACCCGTTCATATCTATTTTTTTAATAATAAATTATCTAATTTTTTCGAATACATATATATATATATATATATATATATATATTATATACATATATATAGTATTTATTTTTAGTTTTATAGGCACTATATTAGAATATATATTTTTTAAATTATTAATTTATATGTATATTAGGAATCCTATTTACGAAGTAACTTTTATGTAATGTAATTGTATCAAATACAAACTATTTATAGAATTCAACTTCTTCACCACTCAAATTCTTTAATTCATTTAAAATAACAAAAATTAAATTAAATTTTAATTACTAAATACAATTTAAATACAATCTAAGTATCTCAATTTAATCACCCTTAAACTATCAAATTCTTTTAAAATTGTCACTCATGCATAATCGAATCTCACAAATATTATAATAATATTATTAATTATCTATTTTAAATTTTAAAATAACAACTAATTAATTAAATCTCATTAATGATATAATATTATTATTTTTCTATCTATATTAAATTTTATACCAAATGCAATTTAAATATTTTAATTTAAACACTGCTCAAGTTATTCAATTCATTAAAATATATTAAAAATTTAAAGAAATCTGTGCATCGCATTGATGAATCAAATTTGTGTGCGGTTATTTATAATAAATAAAATTAATAAAAGAATTTTTTTATGTAAATATAGAATATCACATCAATATAGAAATCATTTAGGGTTATATTCCTGAATTTTGTTCCATTGTCAGACCTAATTTTCCTGACAGACAAATTAGCTTCTAACTCTATCTTCTTTATGTGATCGATAATTGTTTGAGGGGCTTCATCCTTTGAGGCTAGAAACAACACCCACCTGTACTTGGAGTAGTCGTCTACAATTACTAGTGCATATCTCTTCCTTGACATAGACATGACATTGACTGGACTAAATAAATCCATATGCAGAAGTTGTAGTGGTTCAGTAATGTCTGATGAATCTTTGCTTTGGTGAGATGCTTTCTTTGACTTCCCTTTTTCACATGTTTTACATAACCCTTCTTGACAGAATTTCATCTCAGGTAAACCTCTAACCAATTCCCTCTTAACTAAAGAGTTCATTGCTTTGAAGTTCAGGTGTGAAAGTTTCTTATGCCATAACCAACTGTCCTATGTTGAAGCTTTGCTGTAAAAACATTGAATTTCGAATTTTCTTGTAGAGAATAACTCAGCTACAAAGAGATTCCCCTTTCTCACTCTTTGAAGAGCAAGCTTCGCATCTTTCCTATTTTGGATTGCACATCTTTCTTTCTCAAAAGTTACTTTGTAGCCCTTGTCAGTGAACTGACTGATACTTAGAAGGTTGTGCTTTAATCCGTCTACAAGAGAGATATTTTCAATGATAACATTGCCAATTTCCAGATTGCCATATCCCATTGTGAATCCCTTGTTGTTATCTCCAAATTAGGTCACTATCGGGCCTGCTTTCTCAATCACATATGATAGTAGGGCCTTATCACCAGTCATATGCCTTGAACAGCCGTTGTCGAGAATCCACATGACACGCTTGTTCTTTGTTATACCCTGCAACCACAGATTGATTACTTATTCTTTGGCACCCAAATTTGATTGGGTACAAGAGGCTTAGATAAGTAAACAGATTTAGCTGCAGAAATTTTTTAGTCCTTGTCTTTCTCATCGACTATGCCCTTGCCCTTTGGTTTAGCCTTGACATGTGTGTCTTTAGGCTTAGGGACAAGGGCTTCCTTCCTAGACTTAGGAGGACTAACAGTCTTTGCCCTAACATGCTTTCTATTCATGTTCACATCTGTATTAATGCAAGTACTAGATGATGCATTCATCAAATTTATGTATGCAGACATGATGTTGAAAGCACATGGCATGCATCCTACTTTACCACGCGGTTGATGAGGGATAGACATGACAGGCATGACAGGCATATTAGATGTTTCTTCTTTTATTACTTTTATCTTTTTTCATGTAGAATTGCAATTATTATAAACTTTTCTAATAATTTTGGGAGAGTAGTGTTCGCACTTTATTCACGCAAGAGAACGTGGTCACAAGTAATACAGAAATAAGTAGAATTCGTTCCCACAGAGACTCGACTTGCTTACGTTTAGTTCACTTATACACCAGAGTATGATTAACTACCACTGCTAAGAAAATAACAATTGGAGTTTGATTAAACTAATAATTAAAACTTAAAGAATTACTTATATTAAATAAACATGGGATTTTAACTTCATTAACTATCTCATCTAGAATCTTATGCCTTTTCAACCTAGCATGTGAAAGTGATGATAACTGATCAGACCCTCTAAACTGATAAACGCCAACTTTCGTTGCACGCATACCATCCTAATGAACATCCACAAAAGATAGAAGTCAAATAGTCAACCACTATACTTAGTCCCTATATGTCTATAGAGATTGAAAACATAATGGCTTAAGCACAAGAATCCTTAAAATCACATAGTCAGTGCAAGACGGTTAGAATTACACCACAAATTAATACATGCTCTTAACATGCAAAAACCTATGCTAGCATGGCATGTTCTAAACCCTAGATCCACTTTCGCATTCACGAGGATTTAACAAACAATCATAAATGTTCGCGACGCATTTACAACGAATAAGCTTAACCATACTAGGATATCCATAACAATCACACACTTAGGCATAAAAACAATCAATATCTAGAATCGATAGAAAAATCCATTAAAACCCCATGACACGATTAGCCCATAATTGGCCTAGCCGACATCATGGGTTCATATGAAAACATAGTAAATAAACAATTAAACATAAAAGACTGATATTAATTGCAAGAGTAAAAGAAACAACCGATAATCCACGTGTAGAAAATTACAAAAGAAAAATAGCTTGACGGCTCACAAAGTACTTTGCCTCTTTACTGATAATAAAACCCTACGTGCTTACTTAATTTCCTAGATAGATCATATAAATAATAATCATCCTTATGTTTTTATACTAGGTTACATAAAATAATGATCCATGGGCTTGCTGCTTCCTGGGCTTCAAAACGGACCAGACTGCAAAAATCAGCTGGAGCTCGGATTGTGGCGCGGGGGCGCCTGACAGGGCGCGGGCGCGCCTGCTTAAAGGAGCGCGGGCGCGCTTGCTGAAGGGAGGGCGCGCCTGCTGCTTCTGCCCCGCAGTTGAATTCCTTGAAACTTTGCTCCTTTAGCGACTTGTCTTGCCTTCTTTCGACCTCAACTCAAGCCTTGATCTTCCTCCTTTTAATTCCTAGCTCATGTACCACCAATTTATGCAAATATTCATCAATTCTCCTTCGCTTGGGAATCTGCACACCAAAAACATAAAACACATCAAAAGACACTAAATACTTGGGCACTAGCGATCAATTTAAGCCAAATTGGAACGTATATAGTGGACAAAAAAGTCCACTAACACACCCCCAAACTTAAACCGATGCTTGTCCCCAAGCATAAACAGACTCTAAACAATCTAAGGCAATGCAATGCATGAATGCATCTACTATGAAAATGTAAGGACCCCCTCGAACTCACCAAAACCAATCGACAATCCAAAGTCTCAAAGCGATGTGATACATCCGAACAGAGCTCGACCAAGTCCCCTTATACCGATACTACATGAACAGAAACGTGTGTGTGTGCGATGCTCATCAAATATACTCTGACACTAGATCAAAATCATACCTATTTTTAGCCAAGACAATCACCTGCTTATAAACAGAATGAGTGGTAAACACTCCATAACATACAAACACCGCCGTCATTCAATTGAGTTAGACAGAGAATCACACTTTATTGCTAAACCACCCCTACGACACATAACACAATACATAGGCTTATTTAACCGTGCAATGGATGAGACCCCTAAAGGCTTATACAATAATACCCATGTAGCGAGCGTTAGGTTAGTGGATCCCAGACTATAAAAAGCCTTAGGTCACTAGGCACAAAGTCCCCTCGAACTTAATTGCCCGAGTATTAAAGAGCTCATCCTGGTTAATTTTGCTTCGAATTATTCACATGACTCTTTTTTTTTTTTTTTTTTTTTTTTTTTTTTTTAAACATAATCTGGAATGAGAATTCTCAATTCCAACCCTAGACTACTCATAAAAATATGAGCCGGCTACTAGCCATTTGACGCCTAGCCATACTTGACAAACATTAACAATCAGCATGAATCTTTGTTTTCCCCCAAACTTATACTTTGGTATTCGTACATTATCAAGGGAATAACAAACATTCTAGATATAAACATGCGATTAAATCTACAACAACTAAATAGGCATGACTCAACCTAGCCCAAAAGCAACCGATGAGACTGTGTAAATCATGTGCTTCTGAAACATGCAAATCAATTTCATAAGGACTGTAAATCATCCCTCTGCTCATCAATACCACACTCCAATTGACATCGACTTATCAAACAGAATTAGTTCGTCCGAAGAGATCATGAAATATGCATGCTATGAAATGCAACTAACATGGATTCATATGAACAAAAATTTTCAAACAAAATGCTCTATATGGACAATTAAAACAAAAACAAAATGCATGACAAACACTACAACTACATGTCCTATATGCATCTAACTACAATCTCCATTTCCTACCCCCAAACTATAAAATATTCAATGTCCCCATTGAAGGCAAGAAACGAAGAAAGTGTGCAGAAATACCTCAATCCTCAGCAGAGTCACCCTCCTCGGGTGAATCCGGTGGTGGATACACGGTGCCAGCTCCATAAATAGGCCAATCGACCTGTACACCTGTAGCCAGAAAAGCTGCACCAAGAGCCTGAGTCAGGTCAGCCGCAAACCGGCTCTGCCGATCATCAACTGCGTCCATCCGCCGTGCTAACCTCCTAAAATGAGCCTCACCCATACCAGCACTAGCCACAGCTGGCGGTGCCCTAGAAGATCCAGCCCTAGCCTCCCTCTGCTGTCTTGGTGGCACTTCACCACCCACAATATACCCCAAGCCACGGGGATGCGGTACACCACCGTCCCATTCAGGGAGTCGAGCTATCGCCGCCGTGTCAATGGCACTCGCAGGAAGTTGCAACTGCTCCTCCGCCGGCCAGTGAATACCCACATCAACACACAGACGAACAACCACTGAGCCATACGGAATCGCGCCAGTGGTACTGCCCTGCAAGAATCGGATCATGTGCCTGTGGATAAGGGAGCCTAGGTCGATGTATCGCCCGCTGAGAATACCCCACAACAAAATAGCCCGATCCACTGTCACCTCATGAGTGTGTGACGATGGCACGATGTTAGCACACAGAAACAGGTTCCAGGCCTTAGCATACGGGTTCAAGGCCATGGCGGAGAAGGTAACCGGCTCAGTAGAGCCTGCCCTGCGCTTCCAAGTAGTGCCGGGAACTGTCATATCCCGCAGGATGGCCTCAAGGTCAACCTCCCCACGGGTCTTCAACCCGAAATCTTCCACTCCCTCCTGCGGTGCTGGCAAATTCAAAACCCTAGTGATGGCGGCAGGAGTATAATCCACAACATACCCTCGAACTGCAGAATACCCATTCTTCTCCTGCTTGGCATTGGCATAGAACTCCCTCACGATACTCAATGGTATCGCCTCCGCAGCCTCACACACGGTCTCCCAACCGCGTTCACTAACCATCGCGATTAGAGACCCATCAAGAACACCCGGAATAAATCCCCTTTCCTTGACCACAGACTTGGTCATCAATCGTGCAAACTCAACTTGGGCCTCCGGTGAATTGAATTGGGGCACAACTCCCCCACTCGAAGAAGAACTTGATGTCCCTGAGCGCCTAGATCTCTTGGGTGCCATTGATTGAGTTGTAGAAGTGTGAAGAGATGAGATGCAGTGCGTGTATATTTGTATGTATATGTGTGAATGAGAGATGAAAAGTAAAAATTAGGTTAGGGTTAGGGTGTGTGAAGGCTTATAACAAGTTAGAGTGACTGGGCTTGGGCTAAAAACTGATTTAAAACATAAAAGTGCTGATTTCTTTTGTTTTTATAATTTTTATTTTTTTTCGGTTTTTTAACAGCCGCACTCAGGGCGCCCGCGCCTCCCGGAGCGCGCCCGCGCCTGAGGCTACTGCAATTTTTCAATTTTTTTGTGTTTTATATATATATATATATATATATATATATTTATAAGAATAAAAATTACCATTCTAGCCGTAGGTTGCCTCCCACGAGCGCTGTCGTTAACGTCATTTAGCCGGACGTTACTTCAGGTCCTCAATCCGAGGTTGACAGAATCGCGACTTCAGCTTCGCGATTTACTTGTTCTCCCAAATACGGCTTCAATCTCTGCCCATTGACTTTAAACGCTTGATCTGGGGTCTTTTCATAAATCTCCACAGCTCCGTGTGGATACACAGTTTTCACAACAAAGGGTCCTGACCACCTTGACTTAAGTTTTCCTGGAAACAATCGCAGACGAGAGTTAAATAATAAAACTAATTGACCAGGAACCAATACCTTTGTTGTCAACCGACGATCATGCCATCTTTTCACTTTTTCCTTGTAGAGCTTGTTATTCTCATAAGCTTGTAGACGAAACTCATCCATTTCATTGATTTGTACCATCCGCTTTTCCCCTGCGGCTTGATAATCAAAATTCAGTTTCTGCAATGCCCAATAAGCCTTGTGTTCCAGTTCTACCGGTAGATGACAAGCTTTTCCATAGACTAGTTGATATGGTGACATCCCCAAAGGTGTTTTGAACGCAGTTCGGTAGGCCCACACAGCTTCATCCAGTTTTAAAGACCAATCCTTCCGCGAAGGACTTACCACTTTTTCCAGAATGCGTTTGATCTCACGGTTTGATACTTCAGCTTGGCCATTTGTTTGAGGGTGGTATGCTGTCGCCACCCGATGGTTGATGTGGAATCTTGCCATCAGGTTAGTGAACTTTCGATTGCAAAAGTGAGAACCCTCATCGCTGATAATGACCCTTGGAGTCCCAAATCTGGTGAAAATGTTCTTGTGAAGGAAGTTGAGCACTACATTGGCATCATTAGTTGGAAGTGCTTTGACCTCCACCCATTTGGAGACGTAATCCACAGCTAGCAAGATGTATTGGTTATTGCAAGATGAAATGAATGGGCCCATGAAGTCGATTCCCCATACATCAAAAATCTCCACTTCTAGCATTACATGAAGGGGCATCTCATCCCTTTTTGAAATGTTGCCTACTCGCTGGCAACGATCACATCTGGTTACAAACTGATGAGCATCCTTGAATAGTGATGGCCAATAAAATCCTGCCTGCAGAATACGAGTAGCTGTCTTTTCACCTCCATAATGGCCCCCATAAGCCGTGGCATGATAATCCCTCAGAATAGCTTCAGTCTCACTATATGGTACACACCTTCTGATAATCTGATCAGCCCCTTGTTTAAACAGATATGGCTCATCCCAACGAAACCACTTTACATCATGCATGAATTTCTTCTTTTGGGCTGACGACAATTCGGGTGGAACAATATGACTCACAAGATAATTCACAATATCCGCATACCATGGTTCCTCTTCTTGTACTCCAAACAGTTGTTCATCCGGAAATGAGTCATTGATGAGAGTACTGTCTCGTGATTTACCAGGATCTTCCAATCGTGAGAGGTGAACAGCTACCTGATTTTCGGTCCCTTTTCTATCTTTGATCTCCACGTCGAATTCTTGAAGTAGGAGAATCCATCGAATCAGGCGGGGTTTAGAATCCTTCTTGGAGAGCAGATACCTAATAGCTGCGTGGTCAGTATACACCGTCACTTTCGTACCAAGCAAGTATGATCTGAATTTTTCAAAGCCATATACAATGGCTAGCAGCTCCTTCTCTGTGGTTGTGTAATTCAATTGCGCATCATTGAGTGTCTTGCTTGCATAGTAGATAACATGAAAAATCTTGTCTTTCTTTTGACCAAGAACAGCCCCTACTGCAAAATCGCTAGCATCACACATCATAGCAAAAGGTTCATTCCAATCTGGGGCGATGATCACAGGTGCTGAAATCAACTTCTTCTTCAATGTCTCAAAGGCTGTCATACAATCATCATCGAATTTGAAGGGAACATCCTTCTCCAACAGCTTACACAAAGGTTTGGAAATTTTGGAGAAGTCCTTGATGAATCTTCTGTTAGTAATTGTGCTCTAGAGACAATACTTTTTATATTTTAAGGAAAATATTTATTATTAAGGATTATGTTTTATTGATTATTATTTATTTATTATGTTTTATTTACTGCGTAATAAATTGAAAGCATAATAAATGTCCTTGGAATTTTGATACGTATTATATATCTTTAAGTATGTGACTTAAAAATGAGATTATATGAATAGTATCTTATTCCTAAAATTCCCTAGTCGAGTATTATTATTTAAGGACAATAATAATGCACAAAGACTAGTATGTTTCTTGACAGATGACCACATCTCATTGGTCATAGGTATGGGGATACTAAAATCAAGAACATAAGTGTATGTATCAATGCATGGCACTGGAATGACCCGCCGTGAGATTCTACATGTTAAGTAAGTGTCATAAGTAATTCTCACTGTGATAATGGTGTAATGATCCTTAGACCTGAAATCATTATATTTCTATACGAGAATTAATATACTTTGATTACATTAAAAGTTACCTTTGACCGGGTGATGATAAAAGTGGACATTGGGTATATTATGAATCGTATGAGAAATATGAATGATCTAGATGGGATTTAATCCTCCTAATTTTAGGAGTGATATTATTGGCCTCTTGTTTGAGTGAGACTATGAAATGCACGGCCGTGCTCAAATGTTGATTTGATTTTAATAGTCTACTCATCGATCAAGAAAATAAAGATTAAATTATGAAGAGGATGACACGAGACATGCCTTGAGTTTAATCTATAATATCAAGATTAAAGGGATTATATTACATGGAACATTATTCACGAAAGGCTTAATCGAATCACCGATTTATTATTATTACTTGGGTAGCAATGATGTATTACTAGATGCCGCTCATTGTTTACAATTTTAATTAGATATTAAAATTGTTGCCAACGTAATAATAACCTACAGGGTCACACACAAAGAACGCTTGAAGGAAAAATAATTTAAATTATGAATTTAAATTAAATAAGTAATTTATTTTATTTATGATATTAATTAAGTATGACTTAATTAATTATATAAATAGAATAAATGAATTACTTAAACTAATTCCAAAATTAATAATTAATTAATTAAGTGAGACTTAATTAAATAATTTAGAATTTTGGATTAGTATTAATTATAATTGGATTATAATTAGAAAACTTATTCCTCTCTCTATATAATCTCTTTATGGGCTGATTTAATAAGATAGAGATTTTACAAAACCCTAGCCGCTATGAGAGAGGAGGAAGATAGAGAGAGAAGAAGTTTTCGGGTGCTAGTACACATCAATCCTTCATGAAAAGTGTTCGTGTGGATACCGTAGAGCGTAGATCGCGAGAGCGGGATACGTGGTGATTAAACAAGCTTTGCACCTCCATTAATCTTCCATTAATGAACTGTTAAAGCTTCTAAAGGTATTTATTCTTTATCTCCGAATTAAATCTTTTGTTTTCGCATGGATCCTGCGGAGGGTTTCGCTATTTTGATTTATTTTTCGCGTTTATTCCGCTGCGTTTATGTCACGAAACCCTTCAATGGCATCAGAGCTACTTGCGAAACGTTTTAATTCGGTTATGTGCTTAACAGTTTTTGATATATAAGCATGTATGCGATCTATCATGATTTTATATTGATATAATATGTATATATTTATATATATTATGAATATATGATATTTTATGATATATAATCATGTGATGATTATGTGTGTTGATGTATGTATATGATACATGTTTGTTCTTATTATGGGAATCGTATTCGATACGAATTCTGAAACGGCTGCCGTTGATTTTCTGAAATCTGTGTCCGTTGTCCGATTTTCGCAAACGATATGTGTTTTCTGACTGTAATCGGGTCACTAAGAAATACTGACAATGTCAGCTCTGCGTCTGTAAGCCATTAGATGTCGTTACAGCCTCCAAAACGGTGATTTATGATTTTCTGAAAATTATTTGATTTTCTAAAATTTTGAGTATATGTATGTATATATTATGAATATATGATATTCATGTAATGTATAATCATATGATGATTGTATGTATCTCTGTATATGTATATATGATATATGCTTGTTTTTGTTATGAGAATTGTATATGATACGATTTCTGAAACACCGTCAGATTTGGAGAAATCTGACTGCTGTATCCGATTTTCGTAAACGATATGTGTTTTCTGACTGGAATCGGGCCAATGAACAAAACTGATAGCTACACTATCACCGACGGGTCTGTAAGGCGTTTGACGTCGTTAAGGGCCTCGAAATAGCGATTTATTGTCTTCAGAAATCTGTTTTTAATTTTCTGAAATTTCGAAATTTGTTATATATGATTATATGATATGATTTTATAATATGAGATATATTATATGTGTTATATGATAGCATGGTGGATGGTTATGGCCTAAAGACCCATAGGATAGTGGTTTTGATTTATGGTTTTGGTTTCTAAATACGACTTGCATGTCGTTTATTCATTGTAATTTAATTATCTCGAATGTAACTCGAGTTCTTCTTGTAATTTCATTAGAATAGTTTTATTTTTATTATTCAATATAATTATCAATGAAGACTTGCAAGCAAGGAGGCGATCCAAAAGGGGATGATGGAGCAATGAAGAAAGAAGACATGTAATAGATAGTATTTTTAAAACCACCATAGACTGACCTTGATATTTCCATTAGCTTGGAAATATCATATAGGATGGGGCCATAACCAAACACGTTTAATTTACGCACATTACATATATGTATATGATTGCATGTATTGGTATGTATGCGTAGATATAATTGAGATGCATGCTTAATATTGATTAATCATGTATGTATTAGATACGACACCTATGCCATGTTTGCTTAAACAAGATAAAATCTGTAACGATTCAAGATTTTAAAATTAACAAACGATCATGAGATTCTTGTGTTTATGAAATATGGATTTTTAAAACACGGAATTAAATATGGATTTTTGATATCTATAATTGGGATTTTCTGACAAAAGCGGATATGCGTATTCGTAAGGCTGATGGGTTTTAAGTGTGACCATTGGTATCCTCCATCTACCTGGGAAATGAACAATTTAAGATGTCGATTTGAAATATTTGGTTCAAGGAAAAATTGAGGATCTCTTTATGATGTGATCATGATCGTTATAAATTTTCTAAAACCCCTTAACAAAATATTAAGTTTTACTCGGATGCTTTCCAATGAATGAACACTCATCGAATCCTAGATCGATAAGGGGAAGGACTGTCAGTGGCAGGGGACTCCTATCTATCGTGGTGAGATGCGACGAATATAAACGGTTATATTCGGCCGTTGTATCATTGGGTCTAACTTAACTGAGTCGTCATAATAAGTGAAAATAAACGGTTATATTCAACTATTATGAACTTAGAAGCATAGAGTTTGGTTAAAAGTCTATTAGTTAGATAAGATCAATCGTTGTTCACCAAACTATCCAAGAATTATATATGATATAATTGACAACTGTTGTCTGCCTAAATAATCATTTTCTAAGGACTTCCAGTGGTTGACTTAGGACATGACGAAATATGGATCTTGGCTCACTAGAAAGAATTATGGGATATACTTTCCAAATTAATAGTAAGGGCTATTAGTTTGATAAAAATAGTGGGAGGTATATGATGATATACCATAATCACTTAAACATAATTAATATTAAATTTGCAACCTAGTTTATTTTATGTACTTTAATATTGTAGATATCAAATGATAAACACAAACAACTTCTCTATGCGATCAGTTCTTGAGAAGGACAACTTGACGAGAATATATTTCCTTGATTGACATAGGAGCTTGAGGATCGTCCTCGGGCACCACGATATTAGTCAAATCTCTTCCCCTTCTCTTAAAGTTGAGAATGTAACATGTGCAAATCATAGTGCTTATTGGAAGCAAATTGATGTTGCGACTGATGTTTCATGTCTCATGCTCGCAAATATATGTGCTGAGCTTAAGAAGCAATACAAGCATATAGATGCTTATGAAACGATTGAGCACAAGATATATTTGAAAGGGCACTATACATTTACAAGTAGGGAGAGTGAGACCCGGTTACACCACATGTTCTAAAGATTATAGGGTATAATGAATACCATTGATATTTTGGGTTTCCAGATTGGTCTGGAGACAGTTAGATTTGATCTTACAATCTTTGGACAAATATTATTCTTATTTTGTTATGAACAATAAAGTGAATAAGATTGGTAAAACACCCATTGAGTTGCTAAGCATGTTGAGAACTGCTGAAAGTAATATGATAAATGCATGAACTACTACTATATTGATGGTAAACATAGGGAATGCAAAAGGGAAAGGAAAATGGAAAGGCAAGGAGAAGATTTGATCTAGTTCCGTTGTCAAACCAAAGTCCAATCCCTAAAGCAGACTCTAAAGTCTGAATGAGGTGTTGATAAAGAAGACGATTGTCACTTCTGTGGAAAGTTGGGAGACTGGAAATTAAACTGTCATGCTTAATTGGAAGATCGGAAGATGATGATCAATAAGGGTCAAGCTTAAGGTATCGGGTTGGAATTGGAGTAAAGATAGTTGCTCTGGTTCGAGGAACTCGTTACTTAATTTTTGGCCTATAAGGAAAATTTAGAACTTGATAATTGTTATAACGTGCTTGCAATTGGCAGGGACATTATTTCAGTTTCTTGTTTGGACAAGAAAGGCTTTTTCATTTTAATTAAATAACAATAGTTGTTTATTCTATTTTGATGATGAGCCTTATAATGTTGCACAACTAATTAACAATTTATATGTTCTAAAGTGACTCAAATAAAATATTACCTTTGGCACTGTTGTTGAGACCATATTAATGAGAAACGCATTTTCAGAATACATAAGGATGCATTCATGGAAAAGTTTGATTATGAATTATACAAAAGGATGCGAATCTTGGCTTATTTGGCAAAATGACTAAAGCTCCTTTTACCGGACATGGTGAAGGGATCATTGAATGGGTATGACTTATACATAGTGATGTATGTGGTCGTATGTGTACGATGACAAAAGGTAGATTTTATTAACTTCATAAAATTTACTAATTATTTTAGTAGATACGGATATATGTATCTTTTGAAGAACTAATCCAAATCATTTGAAAAGTTCAAAGACTATAAAGATGAAGTAGAAAATATCAAAGAAAGGTCTTTGATAGGAGGGATCACACCTTGTTGGACATGGTGCGATAAATGTTGAGTCAATAAATCTTCCAATTAGTTTCTGGGGTTGCACTCTGGAAACGGCTCCACATACACTTAACATTGTTCCTACTAAAATGGTTCAAAAGAATCCTTATGAGATATGGACTGAGAAACGTCACAGCATGTCATTTATGAAAATTTGGGGATGTGAAGCGTTTGTGAAACGTCTAATCTATGACAAGCTAGGACCAAAATCAGATAAATGTAATTTTGTGGAATACCCAACTGAAACAAGGGGTTATTCTTTCTATAATCCTTCCGAGAATAAAGTGTTTGTTGCTCGAACTGCTGAGAGACAGTGGGAGGATAATAGATCTCAATGAAGTTTGAGACCCACATGATAATGTTGAACCAATGGAGGAACCTGAGCAGAATATACAAGAAAAATAATACTGCTCAAGAAACACAGGTATTCGTAGGTCTAGTAGGATTCGCCATGAGCTCGAGAGATAATATGGATTTTTCTTGACTCAAGATGGTGATGTGATGCTTATGGATGAAGATGAGCCTCTCACCTACCAAGACGCTATGAACACTCCAGATTCTAAGAGATGGCTGGATGCTATTAAATCTGAGATGGAATTCATGTATATTAATCAAGTATGGACTTTGGTTGATCCACCTGAAGGGGTAAAACCTATAGGGTGCAAGTGGGTTTTCAAGAAGAAGACCGACATGGATGCTAATGTACAGACCTATAAGGCACGATTGGTGGCAAAAGGTTTCAAGAAAATTCATGGTATTGACTATGATGAGACCTTTTCACCAGTTGTTATGGTCATGTCCATCAGGATTCTGCTTGATATAGCTGCTTACTATGACTATGAAATCTGGCAAATGGATGTCAAAACCGCTTTCTTAAATGAGAGCCTTGAAGAAGATATGGATGTGTACATGACACACCCTAAGGGTTTTATTGATCTAAAGGATGCTGGAAATGTATGTAAGTTGCGTCGATCCATTTATGGATTAAAGCAGGCCTCGAGGAGATGGAACATTTGTTTTCATGAAACAGTCAAAAAGAGTTTGACTTTATTCAGAATGAAGATGAAACTTGTGTTTACAAGAAGTTTAGTGGGAGCCATGTGGCATTCCTAGTATTATATGTTGATGATATATTACGAATAGGGAATGACATTCCTTCTCTACAGACTGTGAAGACTTGGTAGAGAAATAATTTCTCAATGAAAGACTTAGGCGATGTGACATATATATTAGGGATCGAGATCTATAGAGATAGATCAAGGTGATTGATCGGCCTAATTTAGAGTACATACATTGACAAAGTTTTGCATCAATTTCAAATGCAAAGAGACTAAAATGGATATGTCCCAATGTCTCATGGGATAGTGATCTCAAAATAAAATTTGTCCTAAATCATTGGATGATAGGGACTGCATGAGTAAAATTCTATATGCGTCAGCAATTGGTTTTATAATGTATGCAATGATATGTACTTGTCCTGATGTCTCGTATGCTTTAACCATGATGAGTAGATACTGATCTAATCCAGGTGAAGGTCACTGGACGACAGTCAAGAATATTCTTAAGTACTTAAAAAGGACTAAAGATTCATTCTTGTTATATGGAGGAGATGTGAAGCTAGTTGTAAGAGGTTTCAGTGATACTGGTTTCTAGATAGATAACGATAATTTAATGTTTCTGTCTGTCTTTGTGTTTTATCTAATTTTATTGAGATGTTGTATGCTGGAATGGTTCACAGCAGAGACAATAGTTGATTCTACAATAGAGCCTGAGTATATTGATGCTTGTGAAGCAGCCAAGGAGGCTGTTTGGGCATGTACTTAGGAGATATCACCTAATTAATGAGATTAATGATCAAGGAGATATACATATATGTAAAGTGTATACTAATAATAATATTGCAGACACACTGACTAAGGCTTTGTCACAGCAGAAGCACGAAAGTCACACTAGTTCCATGAGTATTGGATACTTGGGTAATTGGCTCTAGTGCAAGTGGGAGATTGTTAGTAATTGTGCTCTAGAGACAATACTTTTTATATTTTAAGGAAAATATTTATTATTAAGGATTATGTTTTATTGATTATTATTTATTTATTATGTTTTATTTACTGCGTAATAAATTGAAAGCATAATAAATGTCCTTGGAATTTTGATACGTATTATATATCTTTAAGTATGTGACTTAAAAATGAGATTATATGAATAGTATCTTATTCCTAAAATTCCCTAGTCGAGTATTATTATTTAAGGACAATAATAATGCACAAAGACTAGTATGTTTCTTGACAGATGACCACATCTCATTGGTCATAGGTATGGGGATACTAAAATCAAGAACATAAGTGTATGTATCAATGCATGGCACTGGAATGACCCGCCGTGAGATTCTACATGTTAAGTAAGTGTCATAAGTAATTCTCACTGTGATAATGGTGTAATGATCCTTAGACCTGAAATCATTATATTTATATACGAGAATTAATATACTTTGATTACATTAAAAGTTACCTTTGACCGGGTGATGATAAAAGTGGACATTGGGTATATTATGAATCGTATGAGAAATATGAATGATCTAGATGTGATTTAATCCTCCTAATTTTAGGAGTGATATTATTGGCCTCTTGTTTGAGTGAGACTATGAAATGCACGGCCGTGCTCAAATGTTGATTTGATTTTAATAGTCTACTCATCGATCAAGAAAATAAAGATTAAATTATGAAGAGGATGACACGAGACATGCCTTGAGTTTAATCTATAATATCAAGATTAAAGGGATTATATTACATGGAACATTATTCACGAAAGGCTTAATCGAATCACCGATTTATTATTATTACTTGGGTAGCAATGATGTATTACTAGATGCCGCTCATTGTTTACAATTTTAATTAGATATTAAAATTGTTGCCAACGTAATAATAACCTACAGGGTCACACACAAAGAACGCTTGAAGGAGAAATAATTTAAATTATGAATTTAAATTAAATAAGTAATTTATTTTATTTATGATATTAATTAAGTATGACTTAATTAATTATATAAATAGAATAAATGAATTACTTAAACTAATTCCAAAATTAATAATTAATTAATTAAGTGAGACTTAATTAAATAATTTAGAATTTTGGATTAGTATTAATTATAATTGGATTATAATTAGAAAACTTATTCCTCTCTCTATATAATCTCTTTATGGGCTGATTTAATAAGATAGAGATTTTACAAAACCCTAGCCGCTATGAGAGAGGAGGAAGATAGAGAGAGAAGAAGTTTTCGGGTGCTAGTACACATCAATCCTTCATGAAAAGTGTTCGTGTGGATACCGTAGAGCGTAGATCGCGAGAGCGGGATACGTGGTGATTAAACAAGCTTTGCACCTCCATTAATCTTCCATTAATGAACTGTTAAAGCTTCTAAAGATATTTATTCTTTATCTCCGAATTAAATCTTTTGTTTTCGCATGGATCCTGCGGAGGGTTTCGCTATTTTGATTTATTTTTCGCGTTTATTCCGCTGCGTTTATGTCACGAAACCCTTCATCTTCTGTAGAAACCTGCATGACCGAGGAAACTACGAATTCCTCTCACTGAAGTAGGCGGTGGAAGATTTTCAATTGTCTCTATTTTTGCTTTATCCACTTCCAGTCCTCGACGTGACACCTTGTGTCCAAGAATAGTTCCTTCTTGTACCATGAAATGGCATTTCTCCCAGTTGAGAACCAGATTAGTCTCCACGCATCTTTTCAGAACCATGCTAAGATTGTGTAGACATTCGTCAAAAGAAACCCCAAATACTGAAAAATCATCCATGAAGACTTCCACTGTCTTACCAATCATGTCTGAAAAAATTGCCATCATGCACCTCTGAAAAGTGCCAGGTGCACCACATAACCCGAATGAAACCCTTCGAAAAGCGAAGGTACCAAACGGACATGTAAATGTTGTCTTCTCCTGATCCTCTGGAGCAATGCAGATCTGATTGTAACCCGAATATCCATCCAGAAGGCAAAAGTATTCATGGCCGGCCAGTCGGTCTAGCATTTGATCAATGAAAGGAAGAGGGAAGTGATCCTTCCTAGTAGCTTTGTTCAGCTTCCTGTAATCCATGCAGATTCTCCAGCCAGTTACTGTCCGCGTAGGAATGAGCTCGTTCTTTTCGTTAGTTACCACCGTCATGCCTCCTTTCTTTGGCACACATTGAACTGGACTCACCCAAGCACTGTCAGAAATAGGATAGATAATCCCTGCATCCAACCACTTAATAATTTCCTTCTTCACTACTTCCTTCATGAGTGGATTGAGCCTTCTCTGATGTTCCACTGTTGGCTTACTACCTTCTTCCAGCGGGATCTTATGCTGGCAATAGGCAGGGCTGATTCCTTTAATGTCTGCAATAGTCCACCCAATGGCTGATTTGAATTCCCTGAGAACCCTTAACAGCTTTTCTTCTTCAGGACCTGTAAGGTTAGCAGCAATAATCACAGGTAAAGTAGATGATTCCCCAAGAGAAGCATACCTTAAGTGATTAGGCAATGGTTTGAGCTCTAGCTTTGGTGCTTCCTCGATAGATGGTTTTAACCGCTGATGTGATTCTCTCAATTCAGATAAACCCAACGATTCTGGTTTTTCAATTTTTTGTTGCCAAGGAGAAGCATTCAGATACTGTACCTGTTCTTCAACCTCTTCCTCTTCAATTGTAAAATCCCCACGTAGAGCCTTTTCCAGTGTATCATCCATAAGCATGTGTTCAATTTTTACTTGCACAGCAGATTCCACTACATCTACTTTAAAGCATTGCTCTTCTTCTGTTGGAAATTGCATTGCTTTGAACACATTGAATGTGACATTCTGATCGTGCACTCTCATGGTGAGTTCTCCCTTCTGTACGTCAATCAATGTCTTTCCCGTTGCCAAGAATGGTCTCCCAAGAATGATAGGGATTTTCTTGTCTTCTTCAAAATCAAGGATGACAAAATCTGCTGGAAAGATTAGTTTGTCGACTTTTACCAACACATCTTCGACAATTCCTCGCGGATAAGTGATTGAACGATCCGCCAACTGCAGTGACATGTTAGTTGGCTTCGGCTCAGGAAGACCAAGTTGTAAGAATATAGAGTATGGCATGAGGTTGATGCTTGCTCCCAAATCGCACAAACATTTGTCGAACGCCAAATTCCCAATTATGCATGGTATAGTGAAACTACCAGGATCCTTCAACTTTGGTGGTAACTTCTGCTGCAATACTGCACTACATTCTTCCGTCAAGGCAACAGTGTTTAACTCTTCTAGCTTCAGTTTCCTAGATAGAATGCCTTTCATGAATTTGGCGTAGCTAGGCATTTGCTCCAGCGCTTCAGCAAAAGGTAAGTTGATGTGTAGTTTCTTAAAAACTTCCAAGAATTTAGCAAACTGTTTATCTGATTTTTGCTTCTGAAGCCTTTTAGGGAATGGTGGAGGAGGAAATACTTCCTTGTGAACACTGTCTGTCTCTGAACTGCTTTTCTCTTCTGAATCAGTTCTTTTTTCCTTAATTGGTTCCTCCTGCGCAACTTTTTCTGCAGAAATTTTCCTCCCGGCAGTAAGATGAGGCGCGCCCGCGCCTGAGGAAGCGCGCCCGCCCTGCACCTCCTGCCCATTTTGCTGACGTTCTTCGTTTTGTGGAATTTCGACCTCCTGATTGTTCGTAACCCTTCCAGAACGCAATGTAATAGCGTGTATTTGTTCCTTGCTTTCTTTCTTTCCTGGGTTAGCCTCTGTGTCACTTGGTAATTGTCCTTGAGGTCTGTGTAGAAGAGCACTTGCTAGTTGACCAATTTGATTTTCCAATGTCTTCAGCGTTACAGCTTGACTCTTATACATCATTCTCAGTTCCTCCATCTCTGACTTTTCATTTGAGTGCCCTTGTCCTCCCTGAGATTGTTGATGAAAACCAGGAGGGTTGTATGATTGTCTTGGTGCATAAGATTGTTGAGGAACAGAATTGTTGAAAGGCCTTGTTCCAAATTGCTGACCCTGCGATGGTTGTGGACTGGCATTCTGATTGTTGCTCCAACTGAAGTTAGGATGATTCCTGTTGTTGGGGTGATATGTATTAGGTGCCGGTTGTGTAGGTTTCTGAAAGTTGCCGACAAAATACGCTGAATCGCTAGAAATAGCACACTGAGTTGTATCATGAGCACCTGCACATAAATCACAAACCATAGCGACTTGCTGAATTCCTGCCTTGGATAGTGTGTCCACCTTTATAGATAAAGCCTGTAGTTGAGCTGTTATAGCAGTGGCAGCGTCCACTTCAAAAACACCTGCAGTTTTACTCTGCGGCAATCGCTGAGTAGGATTCTGATACTCGTTGGCAGCCATCATTTCAATCAAGTCATAAGCTTCTTCATAGCTCTTGGCCCAAAGAGCTCCTCCAGATGCTGCATCAAGCATAGGTCGTGAATGATTCAATCCATTATAGAAACCATTAATGACCATCCAATCTGGCATCCCATGATGGGGACACTTTCGAAGCATCTCTTTATACCTTTCCCAAGCCTCACACAACGTTTCTCCAGAATGTTGATTGAACTGTGTAAGAGCATTCCTCATGGCTGCCGTCTTAGCCATAGGAAAGAATTTAGTCAGAAACTTTTGTGCGAGATCCTCCCAAGTAGTTATAGAACCTGCTGGCAGCGAATGCAACCAGCTCTTTGCCTTGTCTCGTAGAGAGAATGGAAACAGCCTCAGTTTTATAGCGTCTTCAGAAACCCCGTTGGTTTTAAAGGTATCACAGATCTCGATGAAGTCTCTGATATGCATATTAGGGTCCTCAGCAGGTGAACCCCCAAACTGCACAGAATTCTGAACCATTTGAATTGTGCCCGGCTTGATTTCGAAATTATTAGCTGCAATAGCCGGCCTAACAATGCTTGACTGAATGTCATTGATCTTCGGTTGAGAGTAATCCTTAAGAGCTTTCACTGGATCCCCCATTACTATTTCTGGTTCAATTTCTGGAACTGCAATTCCTTCTTCTTCGTCTAAGTGTTCTTCCAGTTTTTCCTTACTCGATTGAGAACGAGTACGCATACACGATCAATTACCTGAATTCACGTAGCAAACAAGAACGATTAATAATAAATCTCAGTCAGTGATATCTAACGACCACTGATGATAAGCACATTAACTAAATAAAACAATGAACCGAGTCCCCGGCAGCGGCGCCAAAAACTTGTTCGCACTTTATTCACGCAAGAGAACGTGGTCACAAGTAATACAGAAATAAGTAGAATTCGTTCCCACAGAGACTCGACTTGCTTACGTTTAGTTCACTTATACACCAGAGTATGATTAACTACCACTGCTAAGAAAATAACAATTGGAGTTTGATTAAACTAATAATTAAAACTTAAAGAATTACTTATATTAAATAAACATGGGATTTTAACTTCATTAACTATCTCATCTAGAATTTTATGCCTTTTCAACCTAGCATGTGAAAGTGATGATAACTGATCAGACCCTCTAAACTGATAAACGCCAACTTTCGTTGCACGCATACCATCCTAATGAACATCCACAAAAGATAGAAGTCAAATAGTCAACCACTATACTTAGTCCCTATATGTCTATAGAGATTGAAAACATAATGGCTTAAGCACAAGAATCCTTAAAATCACATAGTCAGTGCAAGACGGTTAGAATTACACCACAAATTAATACATGCTCTTAACATGCAAAAACCTATGCTAGCATGGCATGTTCTAAACCCTAGATCCACTTTCGCATTCACGAGGATTTAACAAACAATCATAAATGTTCGCGACGCATTTACAACGAATAAGCTTAACCATACTAGGATATCCATAACAATCACACACTTAGGCATAAAAACAATCAATATCTAGAATCGATAGAAAAATCCATTAAAACCCCATGACACGATTAGCCCATAATTGGCCTAGCCGACATCATGGGTTCATATGAAAACATAGTAAATAAACAATTAAACATAAAAGACTGATATTAATTGCAAGAGTAAAAGAAACAACCGATAATCCACGTGTAGAAAATTACAAAAGAAAAATAGCTTGACGGCTCACAAAGTACTTTGCCTCTTTACTGATAATAAAACCCTACGTGCTTACTTAATTTCCTAGATAGATCATATAAATAATAATCATCCTTATGTTTTTATACTAGGTTACATAAAATAATGATCCATGGGCTTGCTGCTTCCTCGGCTTCAAAACGGACCAGACTGCAAAAATCAGCTGGAGCTCGGATTGTGGCGCGGGGGCGCCTGACAGGGCGCGGGCGCGCCTGCTTAAAGGAGCGCGAGCGCGCTTGCTGAAGGGAGGGCGCGCCTGCTGCTTCTGCCCCGCAGTTGAATTCCTTGAAACTTTGCTCCTTTAGCGACTTGTCTTGCCTTCTTTCGACCTCAACTCAAGCCTTGATCTTCCTCCTTTTAATTCCTAGCTCATGTACCACCAATTTATGCAAATATTCATCAATTCTCCTTCGCTTGGGAATCTGCACACCAAAAACATAAAACACATCAAAAGACACTAAATACTTGGGCACTAGCGATCAATTTAAGCCAAATTGGAACGTATATAGTGGACAAAAAAGTCCACTAACAAGTAGGCATAATCATTTTTCTTATTAACACCTATCTTGCCATTTTTGTTAGCTTTCTTCTTTTCATTCTTGTTGCCTAAATCACTTTTAATTTGTTCCTTAGGTTCTACAATTTTTACAGATTTCTTAGGCAACTCCTTTTTAC
The DNA here is from genome assembly GCA_028671895.1 of Oenanthe sinensis. Taxonomy (NCBI): domain Eukaryota; kingdom Viridiplantae; phylum Streptophyta; class Magnoliopsida; order Apiales; family Apiaceae; genus Oenanthe; species Oenanthe sinensis. The sequence goes on from CM053796.1 coordinate 31,345,304, forward strand.
TTTCTTCCTCTTTCTTTTTATCCTCAGCAAGAATTTTTTCTTTCATTAAGATTTTTTCTTCATCTAGGGGTTCGATGACAAACTTCTTGTATAGGGGCTTAGGGACATTTTTTAACACATGTGAAATGTCTTGCTTCACAGGACTTTCCTCATCAATTGATTCCCCATGTCTCTTTCCTGCCTTTTTATCATAGTCAAATCCTATTCCAGTTTTCTGACCTATGACATGTTTATCTATTGCCTCCTTAACAAGATTAGCAGATTTCTTAGAAGCCTGAAGTTTTAACTCTAATAAGAAATTTTATTCCTAAGAGCAGTTTCTACTTCCTGGTTGCATTTGTCTCTATGCTGTAGATATTCTATCTTCTGTTTCAGATCTTCTAAGTTAACACATGCAAGCTCTAGTTCTTCATTTCTAGCTTCTAGCATTTTATTCTTTAAAACTAGTTTAACATTTTCTTCTTCAGATGCTAGCATGCTTGTGTGAATGTTAAACATTTCTACGCTTAGATCTTCTACAGTTTTCTTATAATCAGAATTAGACATGTCAACTGTGGAAAGAAATGATACATTTGATGACTGAGGTGATGCCTCTAAAGAGTCTGCCATAAGTGTAACATTTCTATATGTCTCTTCTTCATCATTGTCTGAGTCATCCCAGCTCTTTCCCTCGGCTATATAAGCTCTGCGCTGATGCTTCTTTACCAGTGCATCATACTTTTGCTTGATTTCGTCATACGACTCCTTTCTTTCCTTTCCTTACTTAGGCTTCCGGCATTCTGTAGCAAAATACCCAGGTTCATCATAGTTTTAGCACTTGAACTTACTGTGGTCTACCATCCCCGTCTTATAACCTCCTTTGTTGTAAGACCCTGAAGACGAACTACTTCGGTTGTTGTTTCTGAATCTGGAACCACTGTAACTAGAGTTACTCTTGAATTTGTACTTAAGGTTCCTCCTAAACCTGATGTTCTTAAACTTCCCTGCCATAGAGGCCATTGTCTTATTTTCCAACTGTTCAAGTTTTTCCATTGAATAGAAGTAATATTCATCACCTGCTTGAGCATTCTCTGAAATTTCAGCTTCTAGAATCTCTTCTTTCTCAACAGCAGGTTTCACTGTACTAGTCTCTGTGACAGCAAAATCCTTGGCTACAAGAGCTGTAGTCTTCAATAGTGATGTATTCTTACTGTCCACTATACCTGAACCATAATCCATTTCATGAGTCTTGAGCTTCCCATATAGAATTTCAATGGACATGTCATTTATGTCACTCTTCTCTCTGATGGCAGAGATTTTGTGTTCCAGGTGTGCTGGCAGTGTCAACATGAATTTCATGTTGATCTCCCTACATGAGTAGGCCTTCCCATGCAGTGACAAGTCATTCAACAATTTGTTGTATCTCTCAAAGACTTGAGTGATACTTTCTCATAGTAGTGACTTGAATGCTTCATACTGGGATGTAAGAATATCCAGCCTGTTCTCCTTCACTTCTGATATACCTTCTATTAGCAAATCAATCGTATCCCACATTTGTTTGGCACTGGTGCAATTAATCACTTGATTCAGCATTGTAGTGTCCAGTGAATCCATTAGGATACATTGAAGATGATTATCCCATGCAACTCGATCTTTGTCAATGTCAGTGTACTCTGAAGGCTCCTTTAGGGTAAATCCTTGAGGAATCCGTTTGCCGTCATCTGAGACTGTTTCTGGTGTTAGCTTTTGAGGTACATAGGGTTCATTTTCCAAAATTCCCATGTATTGAGAATTAGCCAATTTAATGAAAGTGGACATCTTCTTCTTCCATAAAATGTATTCATTTTTATCAAAAGTTGGAATTTTGATACTACTAAGTTTTTGGGTACTCATGGTTGCGAAGAATTTTAAATCTCAAAAAATAATTAATTTCTTAAAAATTAAAATTAATTCGAATAAAAATTAAATTTCGAGAAATAAAATTTATGTTCGATTCTTAATGATTGATAGCTTTTTAAAATTAGTGTATTTAAAATCTTTAAAAAATTCGAATATTGAATTTTCTTTAAAAAATTAAAGAAATTTCAATATAATTTTTTCTATATCTAAAAATGCACTTTTTCGTAAAACTATTTTTGGATCTTGATTTGTAACTTCAATCAACAAGCTCTGATACCAATTGTTAAGTCCAAAATCATCATAGAAGGGGGGTTGAATATGATATGGTAGATTTTTCGTTCAATTGCGGATTAAGTGTTTTTGGAAATTGATTTCCAATAATGTTTAAGTCCTATGTTGTGCCTGTAGAGGATGAGTGGTGTGTAGGCGCCACATAAATGTTTGTTACGCCTTGAGTCCTTTGTTGCACCCCTTGTTACTTTGTTGCGCCTGGATCAAAGTTAGTTGCGCCTATACAGTGGTTTCCTTGTATAGGCGCCACTAATTGACTTAGAAACATTCCCACGAGTTTGTTACGCTTAGATGTCACTTTGTTGCGCCTAGATGTCACTTTATTGCGCCTTGCACTGTAGTTACCCTGTAGAGGCGCCACCAACACTTTCCTTGCGCCCAAGTACTTAGAAAATTCTTGTTGTCATCTTTTGTTGCGCCTACACTAGGGGTTACCTTGTGTAGGCGTCACAAATGACTTAGATTCTTTGATTAGCTATTTCTTTTTACCTTGAAAGATATGTTGTGCCTCATACATGGTTTCAAGTGTATAGGAACACCAAAAGTAGTAATGTTTGCCTTAACCAATTTCTTAAAGTGCGTGAAGTATTTACCACTTGGTTTTCACTCTTCTGGCTTGATCAACTGATTTTCTTCTGATTAACCAAGACAATTATTTTCTTGTTGTGCTAACGCTTAGTGCACTGGTCTGGTTCACAAACGACTAACATTGAATTGAATTCCATTGATTTCTGTTCTGTTTCAGCTGATTAACTTTGGACTGTTGCATTGCTTCTGTTCACTGAAACCCTTTGACATCTATACTTAAATCATTACACTGTCTTTAGTCTGAAATCTTCTGAACTCTTATTTTTTGCTGAGGCCTGAACATATTAATGAACTTCTCTCGCTGTCATTCAGTAAGCCTTTAATCTTGAATGCTCTGCAATGATGTATGTATGATTCTTGTTTACATGTCCTTCTAGATTCCTGTGCTGCATATTAGTATTATTTATATGTCTTTGTTTCTTAGTTGAGTTATCGTTATCACTATTACATACTACGTTACATTATGCTTTACAATATTCTATATGTTATTATAGATATATATCGGTGTATACATAGAGGCTCTAAGAGTAGAGCAGCTTTCGTATTTTCAAACATAGACCGGGAGTCGGAAAATTATTTTAAATACTATTGTAATCCGAGAGATGCCGGAGACAGATTATTTTAAAATAACGATTATAAATATTCCAATAAATATAGTTTTGATATTCTTTTGATAAGGGAATTAAATAAAGTTAATGGATATTATTTAAATATTTATTTAATTAATGAATATTATTCTGAATATTCATTTTAAAATGGTTTTATTAATTAATAAATATTAGTTAAAAATTTATTAAATATTCTAAATTGATCTAAAAATTATTTAAGGTCTTTAATAATTATTTAAAATATTTTCTGACCTTCAGAAAATTTATTTAAATATAGTGAGGGTTCCATAATATCTATTTATATTTTATTTTATTCTTTTAATAAGAATAAATATTCTCGGACTTATTAAAAATAGGGAACTCGGTCTAGGGAGTAAAAAGTGATTTATTTTCTCAAAGTGGTTATGTTTTGGCATCACTGGCCTACTGTAGTAGGGCTTTCAACGTATCAAATCATAAGTTGTTTTCCGACTAACTCCCGGATCGTGGTTTTAATTGGTTTTCATTCCTAGATAAAAGACATCAGTTGACGGAGGTCAACACACCTTGTGGTGAGAGGACTACCCCGATTATTCTGGTAGTACCATTCAGGGTTTTGTGGATCTATTAACAAGTATTATATACTTGGAGAACTAGGATTAAATTCCGGTTCCAGAGTTATAGATTGTTCCAGTGGACTAGGAGATATAGCGTAAGTGGTCGAGTGATGCACGACCCAGCACTTTGGCCCATATGCGGTCTAGGGTGATTCCCAATAACGGTAGAGAATGTCGTGGTTTCCCCTTCTACATGTAGAGAAATGACGAGAGCTACCGTATGTTACGATTGATCATCGTGTACGTACGGTAGAAGCGTGATATAATGCTCTAGTTACAGTCTCATCTTCCAATTAGAATTGTGTTGTAACATCGTAACAAAGGTCTAGGTGCTAAGTTACCGATTATTTTGTCAGTGGTTGATATCTCGAGATCTTCGTTACTCATTCAAACTAATTTGACAAAAGTTTATTTTGCAAACTCGTAGAGTACGTAAAGTGTGCACAATAGTGCAGTTTTTAAACGATGTTTAAAAAGAGTATATTTACAGAGTTATCTCATTGCTGAGCTATGTTGCTCACTCTTGCTTTCTTTATATATCACAACACAACATGTCAGAAGAATGCCGCGTACGAGAAGCAGAGTGAGAAAGCGCGTGAGAAATGCACGCACATTCCGTAGATACTTCTCCACTACTCTACCTCAAGTAGGGAATATGAGTAGGATATGAGTGCAGTTGCTTTTGGTATGCCTTATTTATAAGTATGACTTATGTAAGCTTATTAATAAGAACAAACGTTAAGCGAACAATATTGTTTCAGGTAGAAACTGTATTGATTTCATAAGTTTAGTACTTTCTCTTTTGGCGTTGTAATAACTTATACTCTGATGGATCATATGACTTCTAATTATTAATATCGTTTTGAGACTATAATTAGTGTGGGTGCATATTTGAACTGTGGGGTCACTGCAGGCGAAGAATTATTAATTGGGATTTAAGTATTAAATGATAATGACTGGAAAAAGAGAGCGTGATGGCCCAGATCTCCGACCCCGGATTTAGGGGCATCACATGAATTATGTACTTATATACTTATAGGGTATTCAATGGAGTACTCTTAAATATAATATAAATTGGAGACATATCTGTAATATATAATAAATAGAATATAATGCAGAACATATGTGTTCTCCAATCAGTACTCCAAGGTTATGCATATACCTTTTACCTATGCTTATATATCAAGAAAAATATGCCATGAATTACTCTCAAAGGCATTACACTTGATATAATATTTGTGAATTTGCATGCATATAAATTTCCTTTTATGGCTTGTTTGGAAACATTGATTTCATTTGATATTCTGAATTTGATCAAATTAATGACATGTTTGGATAATCATAACAATGTAAATTTATATTTCAAGATATTCAAATATTAATACAACTATGATAATTTGAAATGATAACCCAAATCATGTTATTTGAAATTCAGTGAGTGAGGAATGAATGGTAGTGTTAAATTAGTAGGACCGGAAATTTGAAATCCTACTAATAACACTACCATTTGTCTTAAATTCAATATGATAATTTTAGTAATGTAATATGACGTTTGATGATCAAATTGATTAAATTTTAAGTGAAAATGACATATATTATATAATTATAAAAATTTATGAAAAAATACTATAAAAAATATATTTAATCTATTTTAAAATATAATTTTTAATTCTATGAAATCATAAAAAAATTCCTAATATTCAATCAAAATTTAGTTAATTTGACCCTCAAAAATTAAAAAGACACTATAATCATATACGTACGTAAAACACCATTCACTAAATTTTTATAGCCAATTATGTGTCCTCGAATATACTTGCTATCTAGCTTGTTTGAAAGCTGTGTGATGTCTGATCTTGAAAGATTCTGTCTCCTCCAGCTGCTCCTGATCTTAAATTTAAACATGGGTTTTAATTAATTAAATCTAAATATTCGAGTACTATAATAATTTATTAGAATAAGTTGGTAGGTAATATGGGATCTGCGATATATGAAGGTTCGCATTTCGCAAGTACTGCTCGTGCTGGATAGAATCTAATTCCCTTTGCTTTGCATGCAGACACCAGCTTTTCTTTTTCGTTGTAAACGTTTACGCTAAAAGCAACTCTCACTCCCTCACTTTCCAGCACTCCTTTATATATATACATTACCTACATATATAAATATGACTAATGAGTCCTATGATTTTTGCAGCCTTTCATAACTGCTTGCAATATTTTTATATAACACATGCACGTGATCGGTCACTTCTAGAATTCGCAAATTCTTTCCCATGGACGAAATCAGGAATGCATATGAAACTAAATTAGAATAAACATCAAATTCTAAAGCTATATAATTGTTTTTCGAATTTTTTTGAAAGTTGATTAATAATATTATTTTTTTGCTAACTTAAATAATATTTTAACTACTATTGTTTAAAGATTACAATTAAATCTTTTTAAAATAATAGTTTTGGGTTCAAGAAAAAAAAATACTTTATCGACTTTATTATTTTATTAAGAGTGAAAGCAATCTTCATTATGTTGTGAACTTGGGATCGGTAAAAAAAAATATTATTTTAATGAAATTATTATTTTAACGATTATTAGTTAATCGAAGGTTCAAATGTATTGTTAAAAATTTAGTCGAAACCAGAATAAGACCGGTCGTCCAACCTAATTACTGATTCTGATTGGTGATTAGTACTTGTACCGATAAAGTTGATTTCTTTTAAATCGTGGACTGGAGGTGTCGCATTCATTCCTATGTATCATATTTAACTGATCAAAACAAACATAATTTGTACATGCACGTGTATACAAAATGCAAACTCTGAATCTCTGATATTGCATACATTGTATATGCATGCAAACCTACAATAATTTGTCCTCCTACAAAGTACAAACCAATCACTGTAAATGACGTCGTTCTCAATTTTCTTCGACTTTTTCTATTTTCTTCCCTATAATGGCGGTGGCTTCGATGCGCAAATAACTTGTTAAATTAGACCACCAGCTTCGTTACAAAGTACCCCCTCCGTCCTTTTGAATTGTTATCATTTTAAAATGGGGTGTCTGGCACGCATTTTAAGGTGGATTTTAAGGATAGTTTCATAATTTATTTTTAAAATTTTCCTTTTTTGTATAAATATAGAACAATCCTATTTTTATATAAAAAAAGAAAATTTTAAAAATAAGTTATGGAACTATTCTTAAAATTCACCTTAAAATGCGTGTCAAAAAATGAAAAAAAGTGATAAGAATTGGTTGGGACGGAGGGAGTATAATGTATTGTTGATTGACAAAAAAGACACACTAGTTAATTCTTCTGATGGTCCAGACGGTCGGTTTTAACTAAACCTGACTTAAAAAAGTGGTCGGGTTAAATCTCGTCAATTTTGATAAAAAAAATTATCGGGTTTAACCTTAATCAGGGTTGACTCTTGTTCACTCCACAATGCTGACGTGGCAGCGCGAGCAACACACGTGTCATCGGTAAATAAGAAAAAACTTGAAAGTCGACCGTCAAACTTGACAGCATGTAATAGTGGTCGATTTTGTGGCGATTGGAATTAACTATTTATTGTACTGACAACATGTGTCAAATCTAGAGAGAGAAAAAAAAAGTTATTTTGATCCTTAAAATTTTACTCTGTTCGTCTTCTTTAAATTGTCTCTTTAAAAAAATTATTCTTAATTACTTGTCTTATTTTTTTAAACAATTTTATAAAAGAAATTAAAAAAAAAATCCAAACACTATAACATGAGAAATATTTATATCTTTTTCTTTAATTTAAAAAACATTAAATTTATATTATAAGTCACTTATATATATAATACAATTTTATAACCCGTGAGAAACACGTGATAACTAATATTTAAGTAAATTTATTTTTTATTTATATGTTTATTGATATTTAATATAATATTATATAATATTAAGAATTTATGTTAATACATATGATATATTTTCTTATTTTATATAAATTTATTAAAGATGTGAGTGATACTAAATTAATTAGAAGAGTTATTTTGATACTAATTTATAATTATGTATAATAAATAGATTTTTATTTAGCATAAATAATTTTGTTATTTAGGCTTATAAAAGTAAGTACAATAAATATTATTCTATTTAATATAAATATATCATAATTTGTACCTATAATTTTTTAGGTTCGTGTTCTGGTACCGACTAACCAAATTTTTTGATTTTTAGCTTTAATAATATAGTAAAGTCATATAATTTCTTGGATTTGAAAAAATAAACTAATATTATTATGTTAACATTTTCATTCTGATAAGTGACTTATAAATTTGATAATATGCATAAAATTTATGAACAATTTACATAAAAGTAACATGTTAGTGAAAATAACAACTGTTTAATGCTGTAAAAAAAACTGCTTAGGAGTTAAATGGCAAAAAGATCATTTAACTCATACCTAACTTGCAAGTAGGTCATCTAACTAAAAAAATTTACAGTCAAATCATTGAACTATTTAAAACTTACAATTAGGTTTCTACCATTAAAAATCAAACGGAAAAGTAACGTGGAATGTTTTAAGTAAAATTTATATTATTTCCAAGTTAGAATACGTACATAAATTCTCAGTGAATTGTATTCAACCCCTTTAATTAGCATATCTAGTAGGCAACAAAAATAATTATATTATTTTGTAGTTAGAATCATGACTCTTTTGTAAATTTTATAATTTTGATAAAATTTGATTTATTTATATTAAAATAAAAATTCAAGATAATGTCTTTTATATCTAAGCAGTTATGCATTTGCAAGATTTTTGTGTTTGATGGCCCACTTGCAAGTTTGGTATAAGTTGAATGATCTTTTTTTTCATTTATCCTTAAATTTATATATCGTTTTATTACGTGGCAAATGAGGTGGAGCTGACCAAAAAATATTTAACAGATTTCCGTTAAAGTCAAACTCAATTTAACGAACGTGAAGGTTTTTAAATGTTTAGTTACTAAATTTCAAGATTTTAGTGATTGAGTTATGTATTTGAAAGTTTTTAAAGTTTGATGATCTATTTGCAAGTTGAATGTTAGTTGAATGATGATAATGGATGAGTTAAAAGTATATAAAAATATATAATTAATTGAAAATATCAGTTTATACAGAAATCCTAATCGAAATTTATTACTACAATCTTCTTATAAAATACTCCTACTAAATATTAGTTGTCATGATTAATAGTCCGGAGTTGGGGACTAATCTTTATAGGTTATAATAACTTTATAGTAGATCAATTCTAAGGATAAAAATGACCTTCTAGTAGTCCTTAATGGTATAAAGTTCAAATTCTTCATTGTCAAACTACACAAAATCCATCAAACAATTGCTCGTGAGCATAGAGCAATTAACCAACCGAGGTCTAAATTAACACTTTTCCTGATATTTTAAGTTTGAACACTCCCGGTAAAGAATTTTAGGAAGTACTAGCAGTCGATTGATTTTCTAATGCTTCAGACCTTAAGTAGATTTAGATGTCCGTTTAGAAGTCTCTGCATGAAAGGATACATTCCACAGCGCGCTCTCTCTCTCTCTCTCTCTATCTATCTATATATATATATCATGTTAAACTGAAGGATAATAACAATTATACAATTGTTCATTTAAATATTTTTAATACAAATATTTTGATCCAGACATATAAGGGTTTTCTAGTGGGCACACATACTTTTATCGACTTCATTCTCATCAATAATATATATACACAAAAATCTCCACCAATTAAAATCAAACTCGTGAAAATGGAGACACTACTGTGTATTGTAGTGTGTGTGTGTTACTAATAATGGATTTGAGACCCATCGGCAAATTGCAATTATATACATCGGGATAGAATACAAGTTGCGAGTAATAAACATACACTCGCAGCTTTAAAGTAGGTGATAATGCTTTTGCCAACAGACTCTGGGCCAGGCCCAAGAATAATCAGTCCCAAACAATAATTTGTTGCAACCCCACTTTGAGCAACTCATTATAATTTAAATTTTAAATGTTAGAGATATACAATAATAGCGTCCCTTTATCAGAACGGCTATTATCCACCCATTCGTTATATGTAATTTTTTAATTAAATATTATTTGTTTCACCCAATTATCCATTTAATTCGATTAAATGCCCATTAATCAGTGAAGATATAGTTCAAAACTCGCGAGAGCTGATCATAATTAATTATCATCCCTACTAAAAGATAAACATAAAGCAAAAACACACACGTAATAGCAAAATAATATATAAATTTTGTTTGCATTGGAATGAATTACGTCCGTGAAGAAGATCGAGGCAAGAGGAGTGTTCTAAAAATGGGGGTAGGCGGCGCCTAAGCGCTAAACGCTACCGAAATGCCTCGAGATGGGTTAGGCGGAAATTTAGTCGGTTTTTGTATAAATCGGTCAAAAAATAGCAAAAATTGGTAAAAATTGGTAAAAATCGACAAAAAATTGGCAAAAATCGTTGCAAAATTCAAAAATCGGTAAAATTATTTGACAAAAATATTTAATAAATAAAAATATTAAAAATAATATTTAAATACAGTCAATTAATGCTATGATTAATCTGTCCGATTAATCCCGTCTACCCGGTTAGGCGCTAGGCAGTACCGTAACCGCCCTGTCCGGCTAGCGATTTCTATAACACTTGGCAAGAGAGCTAAGTAACAAAAAAGCATAGGCAATCGAATAGCATATTGTAGTATTTAAAGTAGTGAAAAAGATGGGACGAAATAATGGGAAAATTAGGCGGTGGGGATAGTTGGAGCTAAACATGTGAAAACAGCGACACTTATTTGTATTTGTAATTTAGGTAAGTGCTCGAGGAACCACCTTCACAACTCCCTCCTCTTCTTTGTCAATTTCTTCTTTCCAACGACACATCATTTCATATTAAACTCCGAGTACGTATAAATAGTACTCCTATCTAACATATATATAATAAACTTATAAATCATATTAAAGTGACAATTACAAACTAATTTCAACCCTTCGTTATGTATCATATTATGTTATTTAAATGATTCGTACTTCTGTCGAGATAATTGATGTTTTGTATATAATACGGAGTACAGTTTACTGTAATTTGTGTGTGAGTGTGTGTGTATATATATATATATATATTTATATATATATATATATATATTTATATGTAGGGTAATATATATTGGCTTATCATAATTGTAATTGATGATTTATAAAATTAGTATAATTTATTGAATAAAAATGCTTTATAATCAAACTTGAAAATTGGTATAATTTATTGAATAAAATGATTTATAATCAAACTTGAAAATGCTTACTACATAACAGATGATTTTTAGTATCTAAAGGGATGCTAGGTAAAATAGTACTCGGTTGTTCGTATATAGTTTTTATAAATTTAATATAAATTAGTTTCTACAAAATATAACCGTATTTGTGTGTGTGTTGAATTCTTGCTGTATTAAATTTAAAAAGGAAAAATTATATAACAAATAAATTTTCTCCATTCGTAAAATTCACTGTGAATACGAAAAACAATTGAACACAAAACCAAGTTTACAATGCATAGAATACGATTAAATAAAGATACATACAATAAATTTTTTATAAATTAATAATGTCGGGATCGATAAATTTTATTAATTTATTGAGATTATTAATTAATTAATCGAGATAAAAGATGTACTGTTACTATTATGTTGGAATCAAAGATCTGTACTAAAATATTAATTTATCGTGAATTATTAATTAATCGATGTTTTACTGTATACTATTCGGGCCACGTACAAACATATCCAACGATTAACTCAGGATAATAATAATTATAAACACTACCATTCTTGGTACAAATTTCACAAACTTGTGCAGTTTCACGTGTAATCCTACAGAACTCACTAAAAGTGCGAATAAAATTTTTAAGAAAAATTAAATTAATAAGATGAATACGTTAATAAAGAATACACCTCGTCGCTGCACGTTGATTAATAAACAAGCAATTCTCGAAGCTTTGATTGAATGTTTGTTCAGCAATAGCTAGACCATGGTAACGTGAAGAACTTAGAAGCTTATATAAATAACCAAGTAGTTTATTACAGTATTATGAGCTGGATCGGATTCAAGTGATAAGAAACTAGATTGCTTAAACACACACAGTGTCAAGCATCTGAGAATCGGGAAAAGAAATGTAACATTTAAGCTGTAGATTACTTTAAACCAAATATTAACACTGTTTTTACTTCCTTGTAAGTTTTTTTTTTAATAGGTAGACAATTATTATATTTAAATATAAATAGCCTTGAGAAATTATTAAAGTAGCGCAGTAATGTAATTTTTTTACTAGTATATAAAAGCTTGAATTGAAGCTGGCAATAAATATATTTTAACATAAAAAAGAGGCCCACAAAACTTTACTCCCTGAATTGAGCAATTAGAAACATCGGGACGGCACAATGATCACATTGCAGACAATGTTGCAGAGCACCACTACGAATCATTTTTAAAACACCAAAAAAATAAATATATCATGTTTAAAATTGATAGTCAACATTTGGTTACTAGGTGCCTTGAAAATTTTACTCATTTATTTCATAATTCTTTACATACATACAATTATTAAAACTTATGAAGTATTTACAACATTTATCTCATGTCAAACTACAAATCAAGAAATATTTTGAAATTTATCTCATGTCTAATTTATACAACATTCCATTTACAAAGTTATACTCCTTCTGTTTCAAATTAATTATTCTGTTTGATTTTTTTATAGTTAAATTGATTAAAATTTGACCAAAAATTATACTCCCTCTCTCTCATCCAATTATTTACACTTTCCTTTTTAGGATGTAACACTCAATTCATTACATTTCAAAACTTTCTAAAAATAGTAAACTTTTATATTATAAAATTTAATCTCACCCACTACTTTCCTCCACTTTTCAAATCTATTAATTAAATATCAATTAACCCCACCACTTTACCGTTTTTTCTTTCTCTTTCATCCACTTTTCCTTCTCTTTGGTTAAAACTTTTAATTTTTAATTTTGTAAAAATTTAATTTTTACTTAAAATTGAGTCAAATTGACCATTAAAAAGTCAAACACAACAATTAATTTGGGACGATGGGAGTATTAATCAATTAAATAAACATACAACCTAACTTTATTCAATTTTTAAATTCGCATTAAGCACAAACTTTTAAATCAACAAGTAATTTAATTAAATTATTTTAAGCATACAAGTTAATTTTACAAAAATACCATGTCCTGAATTTGATTTTAAATCATGTATCCTACGTTTTTTTTTTGCTATATGAATATAAATATTGAAAAATAAAACATGAATTTAAAGAACAAAACTTGTATTCTCTAGAGAAAGATTAAAATTTAATAGAAGAATAGAATTGATGATCTATAACTCCAATAAACAAGCGGTTAAAAACAAGAATTGGGAAGTAAAAATTCAAAACCAACTCTAAGCTATTGCAGAAATGGATTTGTAATCAAACAGTTTTAAGTTGTGGTGGAGAAGTTGTCAATGGAAGTACCTGTGAAGAAGCAGTAGAATGAGACTGTACTTGTTTGCTTTCACTCACAACTGAAACTATAGACACATCTTTCTCTTCAACTTTGTACAAGCACTTTCTCTCAGCAGCTTCCATCAGTTTTTTCATAAGTTTCTCCTCAGCATCTCTCAAAAACTTGAACTTTGGAGGTGGTGAAAATCTCAACTTGTTAATTTCAGCATCAGTTGATGATTCAAAAAGAGGGTTGAATCCATGATGATTATAACACTCTAAAGATTGTGACTTTAAAGATGGTGAAGCCAAAGGTGTCAAATAAGGTGTGTCAACACAGGCCAAAAGTTCACCTAAGCTCTTACTTCTTGACCCTTTTCTACCAAAACTTATTTCACCTCTTGATTTCCCATCTTCAGATTCTAAATCTTCTTTGGTTTCTTCTTTGATTGTGAAGAGAAATCTGGGTGGCCCACATAGATTGTGTAGCCTCATAAGCTCTGATTCAATACCTTCTTCACCATTGTAGTTTTTTAACATTTGTAAATCTTGGTCAAGACCATTTGTAGCATTTGTTGGCCTTTTTGCAGATATGGGTAGTTCTTGTTTTCTGTTACTACCAATGGGGCTTTTCCAACAAAAGAGATAAGAAAGCTCAGTGGTGGGGTGAGAAGGATCTTGAGTTTCTCTGTTTCTAAATCTTTTTTTCCACCATAATACATAGTAAAGCTCTGCAATGAAGCCTAAGAGAAGACAACCAAACAAGAAACTCAAACCAATACCTAAATGACTTAAAGATCCCATCTTTAATCCACTATCTTCACTACAAACTCACATCAAACACTACTGTAATATATACATACATATATGAAGAGTAGTAGCATCCAAACAGACCAAGTGAAAGAAAAGATGTCCCTTGATCCAAATATTTCACTATTGTAATATTTTATGTCTATACAAAAATCCAAGATAAATTAATTGCAAAAAGATACACAGATCCCAAGAAAGAGATGCAAAGTTTGGGCAAAAGAAATGAATCCAAAAATTTAAGAAGGAAAAAGAACCACTTCAACCAAGAAGTCAAGAGTTTGGTTCAGATACACACAACAAATATACAGACTTTTCTGCACCAAAGTTCACATGCTGAAAATAAGCAAAAAGGGTCATGGTTGCTTTATTTTCTGGCTAGAAAAAAATTGTAACTACGTGCAATATCAACCATGAAGAGGTGGCAAAATATATATATATATATATATATATATATATATATATATATATATATATATATATAGCCTACCTTTCAAACACAACTTTAATAAATTTGTATACTTCAAATATATAAAAATTTAGAATTACTTGTTAGACTTTCGGTGGGAATATAGAGAGATCATAAAAGAATGGTGCATAAAAGAATGGTGAATGGTGATATTCACATGGGTTATGGGTTGGCTAAAACCGTGTATTTGTGATGATATATTATACAAGTATATGTATAATCAATTATTTTTTGAATACCCGTAAACTAAATGACACACACAGTAACAGAGTAACATAAATATACATGTAGCTATATGTTTGTGACCCAGGGAATAGGATTTAAATTTCAAATATGAGTTGCCACAGAAATTGTCTTTAAAATGTGGTAACCTTTATATGCCTCCAGGCCCTAGTGCCCTACCCAACCTAAGAGTTTTGTTTTTCAAAAAACAATTGTCACCTGTTTCATAGACTGAAAATTATACATAAAGCTGGAAAAAAAAATGTGTTATAAAGAAATTTGAATGTTTTTAGTCTTTACTTGTTTCTAAGCAATTTGATAGGTAGTGGTATATTTTTTCTTGGGTCTGCGATTCAAACTTTTTAATAGCGGACAGGATTAGAATTAAATAGTTTTTTTATATAAATTAGGGAATACGTCACTATATCTACAATTCTGAGAGTTTTTTAGAATTTTTTCTATCCGTTATAAAAAAGTGTGAATGGATGGTCGGTGACAATCGTTTGTCAGGAACGGTTAACTACTTTTTAAACCGTGAGAGAGAGGTCATTTAGAACCCGTTGGCTCCAGAACGGGGAGCCAGCACCGATGGAAGTAGCCCACCCCGCTATCGATAAAAGAGAGCATGCGGCACTTCGGATCAGCTACCTTTTTTCTTAGCCGTTCCACAAGTTTGGACTACAGAGATAGACTAATAACTGCTGGTTCCTGCAACACTTGCTCAATTTCATCTTTTGAATGTCTTTCCCCTTGCCATTTGTAAATGATGTTTTTGATCCGGTTCTTCCATCATTTGGTCGAGCTTGTCCTTAGCCACGAGCTTACCAATCGCCATTGGTAGCAATATTAACACACACAGTGATGTGTGGCGCATCCCTCAGAGCAGGTGAAATATTACGGAGCTCAAATATTGTCGTTTGTTCTTGTTCCTCCACTTTCAAGCACCTAAATCAGTACTCCAGGTTTATTGCCAGGGATGTTGAGACCACATGTTCCCTCTTGGTTGAGATGATTGTGCTAATGGATGTTAAAATTGCCATAACCCACTTCAGCAATATCCAAAAACAGAGTACATCCAGCACTATCAAAGCTTGCAACCTCGCATCACCTCACTAAAAATTGCAGCTTAAACAGCCTCCCTATCAGGGTTAATGCTCTGGCAGAGCACGTTCCTATTTCCCACCGATAGTACCACATCCACATCATGGATAGCATATTTCCTAACAGAATTTGAAATAGCAAACCCATGCCAAAAGATGCACGTTACAAATTTACCGGTAATACTCCCTAGACACCATAAAAAGCATACATAATATCATGCAGCTCAAAGGTTTAAACATAATATAAGAACCTAGTAGTCTCAAGAACAAATTGCAAACATATGAATCTAAAATCTGGTCCAAAATATATATTCCGAATCAATGAGAAGTACTGAATATTAAGGTCTAACATAGATCTTTTATAACAGGAAAATGTTAACTATCATGTTGTATTTGGTTGGGATGAATGAATTAGGAAGGAATGGAATAAAATTTGAACTACATGTAGATTTCCGAAAATTTCATTCTTCTCTCATTCCATTCTTAACCATTTAAACTAAAACCCATATCCCCAATTTGAGATGAAATGCTCCATTCTCTCTCGTATATATTTTTTTCCCAATTCTTATCAAAGAAATTTTACGCTCACCCATTTTTTTCCAAATCTTACCTACTAACTACATAAATTTCTTTTATTTTTACTCATTCCATTCCATTCCTTTCCTTTCTCCCCAACCAAACAAAACATTAGGGTCTAATTGAACCTCCCTGCCTCAATTCTCAAGCAAATATGTGAGCCAACACCACTACTACTTTAAAGTAGTAATAATATTTGAAGGCCTTATAGATCCTTTATATGCTGAAAATTATCCCTGCTGTTTTAAGATGCCTTTCTTCTAGTAATGACTATCTGACTTGTGAGTCAACCCAGCTGACTTCTAACTACTTAATGATTGAAAGCAGTTAATGAGAACATTTTTAAACCCATGATTGAGAGCAGTTAATGAGAACATCTTTAAACCTAATTAGGTGAAGGCACACAGCAAGCTAGTTTAGGAAAATGCAACTAGCAAAAGATAGTATGTAACAAGAAATGTAAACCGTTACTACCTAAGCAGAAGCAATGCAAAATTACCTACTCTAATCATTTCAGGGCATAACACGTTACACAAATCTGCATCTCTAGCTTGGCAGGACAATGACAATTGACACACACACAAAGTTGAAGATGACAAGCATTGGCATATCAATCGGCAGGCTAGATAGTTATCCACTGTCTTTGAGAACAAAGGCAGGACAAAGATCCTTATATCACCAAGATCATTTAACAAAAGTGTACTCTAGCAGAACACGAAATCAAACTATATGATACCTAGGAAAAAACCATACAGGCACACCAGTTCTAGCTCGGCACAGCATACAGGCACGCAGAAGTTGTAGACAAGAAAGAAATCAGTTAAGAATTCTAAAAATAACAAGGTCAACACGACATGCTCGTATTCAACTAGAGCAAAACCAGGGCCGGTTTAATACCAAATCCAACTAAGCGGTCGCTTAGGACCTCACAACTAAGGTGAATTCTATTCTTGATAATGACAATTGGATTCTGCATAGTTCTAATCAAGTTAAGGCAGTTACTTGATAATATTCATGTAGAGCCTCATGTCAGTTATTTGGAACACTATTCGAAAGCAAAGCTAAGGACCCAACTGGCTACCAGTTGTGGGATTTTCTGCAAAATCTGAAATGTTCTAGAGCTGTTGAACTGTGGTGTGTCTTGTAGATACTTTCCTGGCTCAGGCTATCCTGCTATCTGTATGTCGATTTATGGTATTTAAACCTAGCCTAGATGCTTTCTACAGTCCTCCTCAGGGTGCTTGAGATATAAACTTCACATTATACCATCTTTTTATCCTTTTGTAATGTTCAAGATAATCCTGCTCATGCCTCATTAATGTTAATAAGAATGAGCATCTCTTTGCAGGACTTACACATCATAAAAATTGACGTCACATTATAATACTTGAATGTGAGTTATATAAATAAGTGATGTTATATTTATTTTTCATCTATTCTCTGATTATTAGAGTATATAATATCCAAACTATTATCCACTTATTTATGCGGGCATTTTAACTACATCCATTTTGTAATATCCTTATTGATCAATGTAAATTCTATAACAAAACAGATTAGAAAGTTTCTAACCCTTAACTTTCTAACAGTTAAACAAAACAAAACAGAATGTTTTGCATTCTGTAATATCCATATCCTTGAAAGTTAAGAATGTTCTGCAGTCCTCCTTGAAACAAAACAGAATGTTTTGTTTTGTTTAATATCTGTTTTGTTTAGCTGCATGACTTTAAACATTCTGATGTTCCCTCACTAACTTTCTAACAGTTAAACAAAACAGAATGTTGAAATATTTGTTTTGTTTTGTTTAACTAACATCAGATTAGAAATTTTAATTGCATCCATTCTTTAATATCCTTGTTGATCAATGAAAGCCTTGGCCAGGTTATGTTTCAACATCAGAATGTTTTGATCTCTGTACTGCAACATTCTATCAATAGCTTCTACAGAGCTAAAGCCGTGTACATAAGGTCGATGTAGTCGAGCAGGCAAGTTATACATAATTTCAAAGGGCGTTTTTTCAATAGCAGTATGAAAATTAGTATTGTACGAAAATTCCGCTAGTGATAGCCATTTAGCCCAGTCTTTTGGAGTTTCGTGACACATACACCTGAGGTACCCTTCCAAGCACCTGTTCAAGATCTTTGATTGGCCGTCCGTCCGCGGATGGTAAGCAGTAGAGTACACAGCTTCAGTTGCACACCTTGTAGCTTCATCAGTTCTGACCATAACTTACTTGTAAAGACTTGTCTCTATCTGAGACAATAGATTTGGGAAATCCATGCAGTTTGTAGACAAATTCTAAGAAAGTTTGTGCTACCTTAATTGCTGTAAATGGACGGGACAGAGGCATAAAATGGGCGTACTTGTTTAACCTATCGACAACCACCATAATGACATCCTTACCGTCGGATTTTGGTAGTCCTATAAAGTCCATAGTGACTTCTTCCCATATAGATTCAGGTATATGTAACGGCTGTCATAAGCCAGGGTATGCATTTTGATCTGCCTTACACTTCGGACAAATCACACATTGCTTGATGAATTCAGTGACTGATTTCTCTAGCTTTGGCCAGTAAAACAAGGTTTGGATTCTTTTGGTAGAAGCTTCAATACCTGAATGGCTTCCTTGAGATGTGGAATGCATCCACTGCAGAATAGTATGCTTGATATTAGCATTATCCCCAACTACCAATCTGCCTTTTCTAGTGAGTTTGCCTTGATCCCACTTATAATGAGGATGTGACCCAGGAGTTAATGTCAGTTGTGAAATGATTTTTTGGAGCTTGGGATCCCCATTCCATTGTTTTTGTAAATTATGCATTAAAGTGGAGTGAGTGGAAGAAATCGGGATGCTTAATAACTCCGAGTGTGGAATCCTGGAGAGGGTGTCAACGGATTTATTTTCTGGTCCACTCGCCATTTCTGTTGAAATGGAGTAGCCAACTTATGGTCTAGGAGGTATTTTAGACTGTGTTGATCAGTCCTTATGACAAAGGGATGCAAGTACCACCAAGTAATGTTGCCACTTCTTAACTGCAAAGACAATGGCCAGTAATTCTCTCTCGTATGCGGACAGTAGTGAGTTTTTATCAGAGAAAGCTTTACTAATATAAGCAATGGGGTGCCCGTATTGCATAAGCACAGCTCCCATCCCCTTGCCCGAAGAATCTGTTTCAATCAAAAATGGTTTATCAAAGTTAGGCAAGGCCAACACTGGTGGATTAATCATTTTCTCCTTCAATTCTTTGAATGTTGCATAAGCCGCTTCATCCCAGCTAAAGGGTTCCTTTTTTAGGAGAGTAGTCAAAGGCTGACATTTTTCCATAGTCTTTTATAAAACACCTATAATAACCCGTCAATCCCCAAAAAACCCCTTAATTGCTCAAGATTCTTTGGAGCTGGCCAATTCATTATAGCCTGTATTTTTTCTGGTTCTGTATGCACGTCTTGGTTTGATATGACGTGGCCCAAATATTTGAGAATTGCACCAAGAAAAGGAGACTCGCACCGGGAGAAAGGGGAAGAAAGTGAAAATTCAAACCCTAATCCTTGAAGAAGAAGCGGACTCAGCTCAACGATGGTTTGTGTATCTATATTTTAATCGCAGTAAAATTTACATATTTCAAGAAAATAACATTTTAAAATCCGCAAGGTGCGAGTGTTAGTTTTGCTTACATGATCTGACATTCACATGTGAAAAGAATCATTGACGAAAACAAGAAAACTCGATTGATCATTACCAGCAAAAACAACAACAAAATACTATTCATATCACTAGCCCTCAACCACAAGAGGGGGTACTTAAAACATCCATCATACAATAGGTAATATAACTAATAACCAACTAAACTAGGTAAGAACACCGAACAAGCTTAATCAACTTCTTCAATTTTTGGCCCTGCACCTGCACTAGCTCCACCAGAAGGACCATCTTCATCCATTGTTGCACCCATGCCACCAGCACCTCCTTGGTACATCTTCGCAATGATTGGGTTGCAGATACCCTCCAGCTCCTTCATCTTATCTTCAAACTCATCAACCTCTGCCAACTGATTCCCATCTAGCCACTGGATTGCCTGCTCAACAGCATCCTCAATTTTCTTCTTGTCCGCAGCAGCAAGGTTGGAGCTTATCTTCTCATCTTTGATTGTGTTCCTCATGTTGTAAGCATAGTTTTCGAGGGCATTCTTGGCTTCCACCTTTTTCTTGTGTTCTTCGTCCTCAGATTTATACCTCTCAGCTTCCTGGACCATCTTTTCAATCTCATCTTTAGAAAGCCTTCCTTTGTCATTTGTGATTGTGATCTTGTTCTTTTGACCTGTTGTCTTGTCTTCAGCAGAAACATTCAAAATACCATTTGCATCAATGTCAAAGCAGACAGTAATCTGTGGCACACCCCTTGGAGCGGGTGGAATACCAGAGAGCTCGAACTTGCCCAGCAAATTGTTGTCCTTTGTTCTTGTTCTTTCACCTTCAAATACCTGGATCAAAACACCAGGTTGATTATCAGAGTATGTGGAAAAGACCTGCTCCTTCTTGGTTGGGATGGTTGTGTTTCTCGGGATCAAAACAGTCATAACCCCTCCAGCAGTCTCCAACCCAAGTGACAATGGAGTAACATCCAGCAGCAACAAATCTTGCACCTTCTCATTGCCTTCACCACTCAAAATTGCAGCCTGAACAGCAGCACCATAAGCAACAGCCTCATCAGGGTTAATGCTCTTGCAGAGCTCTTTTCCATTGAAGAAGTCCTGCAACAGTTGCTGCACCTTCGGAATTCTAGTAGAACCACCAACAAGCACCACATCATGGACAGAATTCTTGTCCATCTTAGCATCCCTCAAACATTTCTCAACTGGCTCCATGCACTTCCTGAAAAGATCCATGTTAAGCTCCTCAAATCTTGCCCTAGTAACCGTTGTGTAAAAGTCGATACCCTCAAACAAAGAGTCAATCTCAATTGTTGTTTGAGCAGTCGAAGAGAGAGTTCTCTTCGCCCGCTCACAAGCAGTCCTCAACCTCCTCAATGCTCTAGCATTACCACCAATATCCTTCTTGTTCTTTCTCTTAAACTCTTGAACAAAATGATTCACCATCCTGTTGTCAAAATCTTCACCTCCCAAATGAGTGTCACCAGCAGTTGATTTTACCTCGAAAATGCCCTCTTCAATAGTGAGAAGAGAGACATCAAATGTACCTCCACCAAGATCAAATATCAGCACATTCTTCTCACCAACACTGCTCGACTTCTTATCCAAACCATAAGCAATAGCAGCTGCTGTAGGCTCATTGATGATTCTCATCACATTAAGACCAGAAATAACTCCAGCATCCTTGGTTGCCTGCCTCTGCGAATCATTAAAGTAAGCAGGTACCGTAACCACAGCATTCTTCACAGCCTTGCCAAGAAAAGCCTCGGCAATCTCCCTCATCTTGGTAAGAACCATGGAAGATATTTCTTCTGCAGCAAATTGTTTCTCCTCGCCCTTGTAATTAACAACAATCATCGGCTTGTCAGCAGCTCCAGGTACAACTTTGAAAGGCCATAATTTCATATCACTCTGAACTGATG
Organism: Oenanthe sinensis; assembly: GCA_028671895.1. NCBI lineage: Eukaryota > Viridiplantae > Streptophyta > Magnoliopsida > Apiales > Apiaceae > Oenanthe > Oenanthe sinensis. The sequence continues at coordinate 31,367,513 of CM053796.1, forward strand.
CATCACTGAACCTCCTCCCGATCAATCTTTTCGCATCTGAAACAACACATAACCAATCAGATCAATATTTATGTAATCAACAATTTGCAAACTAATCACACAACCTAAAACAATAGAATTATTCCACATTCAATAATATCAACAAAGTAGTATAATCAGAATTTCAAAATTCAAAGAGCATACAATAGCAAATCATATACGACATCACGATCTCTACAATTAATCAAATAATAAACCAAAAATTCTAGTGTTAATTGACATTTGTTTCACAACGCATATGAATCTGTAACAAATGTGTTTATATACAGTTCAAATATTCAGCTAATTAAAACAAATAAGCTCGAGGCGCAAAAACACAAGCTAAAAACATATAATACCGAGGTAGAATCCAGGCAACTAATCACTTCTAATTCTAAAACTGATTATTACGCAAGCTATTACACACACACAATGAACTGAATTAGTGAATGATCTCGATTATTAAAATTAAACCATCACTAACTAAAAACCTATATCATCTACGAAAACGCAACACATTAATTTAAATCCAATTCGATGATTCACTACTCACTACGATGCAATCCATTATATATACAAATACATAAACACACAATTAATCTATTCAAAAGGGAGGAAAAAAAACACAATTAAACATACACATTACACAAACAAACAATCAATCAAATATAATCAACATAAATTCATAAAATTGAAAACATCGAAAGAGAAAACATACCAAAAACAGTATTGATAGGGTTCATAGCAACTTGATTCTTAGCAGCATCACCAATCAAACGCTCAGTATCAGTAAAAGCCACATAAGACGGTGTCGTTCTGTTCCCCTGATCATTCGCTATTATCTCCACTCTATCATGTTGCCATACCCCCACGCACGAGTACGTCGTCCCCAAATCAATTCCGATCGCCGGTCCTTCGCCTTTTCCCGCCATTTATACTACTACTCTTCACAAATAATATGAGATTTATTTATTTATTTATTGTAATAATCGGTGTGTGTTAGTGTGTGTAATTCTGATTCTGAATGGAGATGAAAGGGGGAGAGAGGAGGGTATATATACATACAATGTGTTGTGTGTATATGTATGTGTCCAGAATGTTCTGACCGTGGTTACTGGGTACAGCACAGCTTCTGGGACGTTCTATTTTCGAATAATTGTATTTAATATAATTTAACTGATTCCCTCCCTTTTTTGTAGTATTCGAGTTGCTTCCAGATTATTCTTGACTTTAAGCTAACTTACATTTTTATTCTTTTTCCAAAAAACAATTATTTATTGATTTATAAATTTAAACATTTTTATATATTTTGCTGTTCATAATAAAAAATGCTCGGTCAATACCTAATACATTTTTATATATTTTTATATATTTGGCAAACTGCTACTTATGGAAATAAGGGCTTATTTCCGGAAAAAAGTAGGGATGTATGTACTTTTCAGAAATAAGTCCTTATTTCCAGAAAAAAGTAAGTTCATATTTGGTTTTAAAATTCTAAAACAAATATTTATCTTTAAAAAAAATATGAAAATATGTAAAAAAAATAAAAAAATAAGCTACTTATTTTAAGTTTATGGAACCCCAAACACCCACACAATCTGGTTAATACATAATCACTAAAATGCTCGGTCAAAAGAGGCCATCTTTTTTTTTTTTGTTGCTAATTTCAAAAGAGGCCATCTTGATGTACAGTATCAATCAGGTGAGCATGCTCTGTACTCGATCACTTTCACATCAGTTATCACCCCTTAATTCTTGTGTGCGAGATAGTGAAATTGGTATTCTCCTCTCACCCAATCGGTACCAATTAATTCTTCCAAGTTTGAGAGAGTTGGCTCTAGTTACTTGTGTACTTAAAGGTTAAAGGTTTAATATTTTTCTACTTAAATAGAATAGTAAAACACGTAATTATATATACTAGCAAATATTGATATTATTCACATATGTTCTCACACTTTTTTGCATGACATTCATAAATATTCCTGGAATATCTTGGTGAATTGTGTTGGCACTTGACACAACAATTTCAACTTGGAGAATATTGTTGAGTAATCAGCTCATCTGTTCCCATTTTTTGGGACACAACAATTTCAACTTCGAGAAGATGTCATTGGAATATTGTTGAGTAATCAGTTCATCTAATCCAAACCCATTTTTTTGGGACACAACAATTTCAACTTCGAGAAGATGTCATTGGAATATTGTTGAGTAATCAACTCATCTAAAACCTTAAGGTGTCCATTTTTTGGATAATTTTTGTCTTCGTGTCCCTCATTAATTGTGAGAATATTAGGGGAAGCAGGAGTCAAACTTGTGACGAACTTGTGACCCCTGCCAACCCGAGTTCTGATACCATGTTGAGTAACCGGCTCATCTAAAACTTTAAGGTGTTAGAGAGAGCCCCAAATGGATCTTATACTATTCACAAATATTTCATGAGGCGACAAGCACAAATGTACCAGGGCTTCTATAAATAAACAATTTGATAACATAAACATTCATCCACGACACGTTTAACAACGTATGGATGCATGATGCATCACTGGGCAAATATTCCTTTGGCAGTAAATTATTCTACCACAACAGTGTGATTACATAGCTTGATGCTAGAATACTTTAGATTGCCAAAGGAGATTTGCCCGGCAATGTTGTTCATGCACATATTGTTATTATTGATCTTCAGTGTATCACTGCATAGGTATGATCATAGATATATGAGATATTACAGTGTTTTTCCCCTTTGGCATGGTGACAATGCTCATGCATAGTTCGTCTAAGCCAAAGGAGAATCGCCCTGTAGTCATTTTCTTTGTCAGCTCAGCAAGTATCCTTAGCCTAGACCCGATCCCCCATTATCCTTCCCATTTTATGATTTTAGTGATTTATTCATTTTTGTTTTAAGTTTCATTATGTATTCAATGATCACATCAAGAAATAGAAGGCGAGTACAAATTTATGTTGGCACACTTTATGATTCAATTTCGGAACTATTTTGGGTAGAAGGAAACTCTCTGCTTTTGACTGACTTTTGGATGAGCATTTTGCTCTTCCGTGTTCGTTATCCAGGGAGTACCTTGATCTCTTGTTCATTTTATTTTGACTGCTTTAGTTATTACTGGTTCAGGTCAAGTTTTGCAGATGTTTTTTTATTTTCAATACAATTATTCAATTAGCAGATAAAAAAAGACTACCTGTTTCTGGTTCTATTTTGGACCTTCACTTCAGAAGCTCAATTGCATACATGCTAATGATCAATGTATCAGTTTATACTATCACAGTTTCTCTAAAGGTATAATTTTTAAGTAAGCCAGTGTTAACTAAATACTGGACAACATTGCTCTCGAGTAGTCGAGTGCAAAGGCAGAAGGGAGCTTAACTTCAAGACTCACATAATTGATCAATGGAAAATTCATTCCAAATTCCTGGTCTGGAAAGGAACAATGTAGCTAGGTCTGTGATTACTAGTGAAATGTTTCTGGAATACATTTGATTTCTTCTCACTTAAAGTATTTCACTCGCAAACCTTCAGGGAAGCTTGTAACTCTTAATCGTCAAAAATTCGGAATGGCCAAATGGAGCTTTTGGTCATGTAGCAGTTTTCTGTGTCAGAGTTGCTGACTTACGGTTTTAGAAGATATATGGAGGTTTTTCATCATAACTTCTACTCCTGTATTGTAAACTTTTACGTTCTAAACACAGGTCAATACCTCACTAGTTGACTATATATATATAAAGAAGAATGTCTTCTGCACAGAATTGAGCTGTGAGCAGGAAAAATGACCATTGAAAAACCTCAGGGTCTAAAGAAAAAGAGGAATGTCTCCGAAACTGTTCATGCGGTTTAAATGTGCTTCTCCCGTGATACATATAACGTATATAAGTTCAAATTAATAAACAAAGACTGCTTCAGAGATTATTAACCAAAAATCCTGATACCAGACTAAAGATATTTAAAAATAGTTCTTACAAATCGAGAAAACATGTCAATATATATTATCTTCTCTCTTCTGTCATGATACATAACAAGCAGATCATTAAGATACATGAATCATGAACATCCATACTCTACAACTTTACCACATTCTTAGAATATAATTCAAACAATGTAATGCTTGTCTTCAACTTAAAACAGAATACACTTCATAATCCAAATTCCAAACAATGTAGTTGAAATTTTTATTAAATCTACTCTTTTCTTACATTTTAGATAGTGGATCGGGTAACGTCCCATACAAAAAGAAAGAGCGCATAGGATTCTACTAGTCCGTATAATCAGGACTTAATTTTGGAGGTGTAGTAATACATCTAAAAAAATATTTCTATCTCTTTTGGATGCAGGAATAGCCCCAAGCGATTAATGCAAAACTAGCCAATTGAAAAGTAAGAGAGTCATGCTTTTATTAATTTTGTCAAGGCGATCCATTATAATATATTTATCATATTTAATAAAATAAAGACTAATTTACACTTTGCAGCCCTGTGATTTTGAAAAATTGCACTTTGGATCTCATAGTTTTCAAATCAACATTTTGCATCCCAGGACTTTTAAAATCATCTCGCTTTGCATCCCTCAAACAAATTTTTGTCAATTATCAACGTTAATTTCATATTTTGGAGAGTTAATATGGGTATTTAATATTTAAACAGTTATTTCGATGTTCATATTTTTAAGATTTTGTGTTCAGTTCATTCCAAATATCTTATTTACATGGCTAAAATGTGTTATTAATAAATTATTGATACAAAAAATAATACTTAATAAATAATTTTGATTCTTATATCAAATTAAAGTTCGATTCTTATATCATACTCCCTCCGTCCCATCCATTTATTTATATTTTGGAGAAGGTGTCCGGCACGCATTTTAAGGTGCATATAAATTATAGTTTAATAACATATTTTAATTTTTTTTTCCTGAATAAAAATTTAAACATTAAATTTTTATTCAGAGAAAAAAAAATTAAAAAATAAGTTATGGAACTATATTTTATATGCACCTTAAAATGCGTGACAGACACCCTCTCCCAAATGTAAACAAATGGGTGAGACTGGGGGAATAACTTATTATTATTTCAAATTTTTTTATCAATAATCTAATAATAACGCATTTCAGCCATATAAATGAGATATTTAAGAATGAATTGAACATAAAATCTAAAAAATATGAATACCGAAATAACTGTTTAAATATTAAATACCCATATTAACTCTCCAAAATATGAAATTAACGTTGATAATTGACAAAAATTTGTTTGAGGGATGCAAAGTGAGATGATTTTAAAAATTCTGGGAGGCAAAATGTTGATTTGAAAACTATGAGACCCAAAGTGCAATTCTTCAAAATCAAAGGGCTGCAAAGTGTAAATTAGTCTAAAATAAACTACATTAAAATTCTAATCTTGAACATTCTTATATTCATAAAAAAATCTATTACATTGAATTTCAACAATAAAATATTCTACATTATATATTTGTAGTAACTAGTCTTCTAACATATTCATTTCCTACTATACTTCTCAATACTATTTTATTTTCATCAAAATCTGATTATTTGGAATACAAATTGATAAGTTACTCCTAAGCTCACATAAAATAAGACGAAGAAATACTATTATCATAATAGGAAACATTTAAAAATAAATTTAAAATTTTTATCGAATCTTCTCCATTCTCACGTTTGAAATAGTGGTTCGAGTAACATCCCACATAAAAAGAAAGAGTGCAGAAAATTCCAGTGGTCTGTAAAATCCGGACTTAATTTTGAAAGTGTGATAATGCATCTAAAAAATTATTTCATCGAATGTACTTCCTTGTAGATGCAGAAAGAGCCACATGCAATTAATGCAAAAATAAACAATTGAAAAGTAAGTGTCATGCTTTTATCGATTTTTTCTGGATCATCATGATCTATTATAATATATTTATCATATTTAATATTTTCTATAGGATAAAATACATTAAAATTCTAATCTTGAACATTCCTATATTCACAAAAAATATTTTATTACATTTAATTTCAGACAATAAATATATTATGACATATATTTGTAGGAACTGGTCTCCTAACATATTCATTTCCTACAATATTTCTGAATACTATCTAATTTTCATCAAAATCTGTTTATCTGAAATATAAATTGACAAGTTACAAAAGCCCTTCCTAGACTCACATAAAATAAGACGAAGATGTATTATTATCATAATAGGAGACATTCAAAAATAAATTTTAATTTTTTATATCGAATCCTCTCTTTTCTCGCATTTGAAATAGTGGTCTGAGTAACATTTCATACAAAAAGAAGGGGCACATAAGATTCCACTGGTCCGTAAAATCGAGACTTAATTTTGGAAGTGTGATAATGCATCTAAAAAAGTATTCCATCGAACGTTCTCCCTAGATGCAGAAATAGCCATATGTAATTACTGCAAAATAATCAATTGGAAAGTAAGAGTCATGCTTTTATCGATTTTATGTGGATCCTAACGATCTATTATAATATATTTGTCATATTTAATATTTGCGATAAGATAAAATACATCAAAATTCTAATCTTTAACATTCCTATATTCACAAAAAATATTTTATTATATTTAATTTCAACAATAAAATATATTCCAACATATATTTGTAAGAGCCAGTCTCTTAGCATATTCATTTCCTAAGATACTTCTTGATACTATTTTAATTTCATCAAAATATGATGATCTGGAATACATGATCTGAAATACAAATTGATAATCTACAAAAATCCTTCCCGGACTCACATAAAATAAGACGATGAAATACTATTACCATAATAGGACACATTCAAAAATAAATTTTAAAATTTTATCGAATCTTCTCTTTTCTCACATTTGAAATTTTGGTTCGGATAACATCTCACACAAAAGAAAAAGCGCAAAAGATTTCACTGATCCGTGAAAATCTGACTTAATTTTGAGTGTGTGATATTACATTTAAAAAACTATTTCATTGAACGTATTTCCTTTTGGATGCATAGCCATATACAATTAATGCATAAACAGCCAACTGGAAAGTAGGAGTCATGCTTTTATCGATTTTGTCTCGATCCTCACAATCTATTATAATATATTTATTATATTTAGTATTTGCGATAAGATAAATATATTAAAATTCTAATCTTGAACATTCTTATATTCACAAAAAAAATATTTTATTACATTTAATTTCAACAATAAAATATATTACAATATATATTTGTAGGAGCTAGTCTCCTACATATTCATTTCCAACGATACTTCTTGATAGTTGATACCATTTTATTTTCATCAAAATGTGATGATCTGGAATACAAATTTATAAGTTACAAAGCCCTTCCCATACTCACATAAAATAAGACGAAGAAATATTATTACTGTAATATGACACATTCAAAAATAAATCTTAAATTTTTATTGAATATTCTCTTTTCTCGCATTTGAAATAGAGGTTTGTAACATCTCACACAAAAAGAAAGAGTGCGGAATGGAAGATTTCACTGGTCAGTAAAATCCGGATTTAATTTTGGAGGTGTGATAATACATCTAAAAAATTATTTCATGGAACGTATTCTCTTTTGGATACAGGAATAGCCACATGCAATTAATGCAAAAACAGCCGACTTGAAAGTAAGTGTCATGCTTTTATCGATTTTGCCTGAATCCTCACAATTTGATTATAATATATTCACCATATTTAATATTTACGATAAGATAAAATACATTTAAATTCTAATATTGAACATTCCTATATACACAAAAAAAGATTTTATTATATTTAATTTCAACAATAAAATATATTACAACATATATTCATAGGAGGCAGTCTTTTAACATATTCATTTCATACAATACTTCTTAATACTATTTTATTTTCATCAGAATGTGATGATCTGGAATACAAATTTGATAAGTTACAAAAGTCCTTCTAAGACTCACATAAAATAAGACCAGGAAATATTATTACTATAATATGACACATTCAAAAATAAATTTTAAATTTTTATGTAATCTTCTCTTTTCTCTCACGTTTGAAATTGTGGTTCGGATAACGTCCCACACAAAAAGAAAGAGAACAGAAGATTTTACTGGTTTGTAAAATCCAGACTTAATTATGGAGGTGTGATAATACATCTAAAAAATTATTTTATCGAACGTACACCCTCGTGGATGCAGAATAGCCACATACAATTAATACAAAATAACCAATTGAAAAGTAAGAGTGATGCTTTTATCTATTTTGATCGGATCTCAATATCTCACCATCTATTATAATATATTTATCATATTTAATATTGGCGATAAGATAAAATAAATTAAAATTCTAATCTTGGAACATTCCTCTATTCATAAAAAAAATTATATATTTAATTTCAACAAAAAAATATATAACAACATATATTTGTTGGAACCAGTCTCTTAATATATTCAATTCATATGATACCTCTGGATACTATTTTATTTTCATCAAAATGTGATGATCTAGAATACAAATTGATAAGTTACAAAATCGCTTCCTATTATTTAGTTGATCCACTTAATTCGCTTAAATTAAATTATATTTGACATAATAATGATGAGTGAAATTCAGTTGAGACCATCATTTTGGTGGAGACCTTGAAAACCGAATTAGGACCGTCCATTTCAATCTAATACATATGTGCAAGATATAACGTAATAACAGTTACACCATACACCGTAAATGTAGCAATGATACATTCACTCATATATTTGTGTACTGCAATTATATATTTGTGTATTGCAATGATTTACCATTACACCATACACGTACCATATATTTGTGTTACTCAATGATACCTTCACTCATATTATCAGTGTCCTACAACGATATATTTGTGTATTACAATGATATACAGTTACACCATACACCACTTTTTGGATACTAATGGTGTAAGGATGGTGGAAGGACATTGTTCTGTAGTCTAAACAAAACTATGTATGTCCTGCAATGATATTTTTGTCCTTCACTCGTATTAGCAGTGTCAGCAACGATATATTTGTGTATTGCAATGATATACAGTTACACAATACACCATTTTTGGATACGTGTAAGGACAGTGTTCTGCAGTCTAAACAAAACTACGTATGCCCTGTAATGATATTTTTGTATTGATCATGTATTAGTGTGATTGATTAATCTGATTACTAAATATACATAATTTTGTTTAGACTGCAGAACACTGTCTTTTTTAGTTCTTTAATTGTAGCCGCTAGATGAAAATAGATCGTACGATGTGAATAGGTCTCCACGGTCTCCACTTTTTTTGGGTCTCCACGGTCTCCGCTTTTTTTGGGTCTCCACTGAACCCAACTCTTGATATTAATTTAGTTGGATAATATTATGTAAAAGTACAGTTTCACAATATCCCTGGAATATCCCCAGGCAACGAGCACATATGTACAGGAGCTTCTATAAATAAACAATTTGATAGCAGAAACATTTCATTCACAGCACGTTTAAATCGTATGGATGCATCACTGGGCAAATACTCCTTTGGCAGTAAATTACTCTACCCAAAAGTGTGATTACATAGTGTGATGCTAGAGTACTTTAGACTGTCAAAGGAGATTTGCCCGGCAATGTTGTTCATGCACATATTGTTATTATTGATCTTCAGGGTATCACTACATATGTATGATCATAGATATATGAGATATTACAGTGTTTCCCCCCTTTGGCAAGGTGACAATGCTCACACATAGTTCATCTATGCCAAAGGAGAATCGCCCTGTAGTCATTTTATTTTGTCAGCTCAACGAGGTCAATTCTGTTGGTACTTGACACGACTATTTAATATCCCAAGAGGCAACGAGCACATATTTACCAGAGATTCTATAAATAAACAATTTGTTGGCAGAAATATTTCATTCAGAACACGTTTAACACCGTATGGATGCATCACTGGGCAAATACTCCTTTGGCTCTAAATTACTCTACCACAAAAGTGTGATTACATAGCGTGATGCTAGAATACTTTAGACTGCCAAAGGAGATTTGCCCGGCAATGTTGTTCATGCACATATTGTTATTATTGTTGTTCAGCGTATCACTGCATAGGTATGATCATAGATATATGAGATATTACAGTGTTTTTCCCCTTTGGCAAGATGAAAATGCTCACACATGGTTCGTCTATGCCAAAGGAGAATCGCCCTGTAATCATTTTCTTTGTCAGCTCAACGAGGTGAATTCTGTTGGCACTTGACACTACAATTTGGTATCCCATGAGGCAACGAGCACATATTTACCAGGGCTTCTATAAATAAACAATTTGATGGCAGAAATATTTCATTCACAACACGTTTAACACCGTATGGATGCATCACTGGGCAAATACTCCTTTTGGCAGTAAATTAATTACTCTACCACAAAAGTGTGATTACATAGCGTGATGCTAGAATACTTTAGAATGCCAAAGGAGATTTGCCCGACAATGTTGTTCATGCACATATTGTTATTATTGATGTTCAGCGTATCACTGCATAGATATGATCATAGATATATGAGATATTACAGTGTTTTTCCCCTTTGGCAAGATGACAATGCTCACACATAGTTCGTCTATGCCAAAGGAGAATCACCCTGTAATCATTTTCTTTGTCAGCTCAATATCCTTAGCCTAGAGCTCCCGATCCCCCACCATCCTTTTCATATTATGATTTCATATTAATTTATTTTAAGTTTCATTATGTATTCAATGATCACATCAAGAAATAGAAGGCAAGTGAGTACACATTTATGTTGGCACACACTATGATTCATTCGGAACTATTTTGGGTAGAAGGAAACTCTCTGCTTCTTATAAGTGACTTTTGGATGAGCATTTTGCTCTTCCGTGTTTGTTATCCGGGGAGTGCCCTAATCTCTTGTTCATTTTATGTTAACTGTTTATTTTTAGCCTGTTCAGGTCTAGTTTTGCAGATATTTTTTCTTTTTTTTCAATACAATTATTTAATCAGCAGAAAAAAAGAGAGACTAGTGTATGATAATATTAGTGAAAACATATATGACAGTGTCCTAATATATACAGATCCATACTACACGTTCATTTTCTATTCATTGTTTACATATCTTTAGGCTAGTTCTATTTTGGACCTTCACTTCACAAGCTCAAGCACATGCTAAATTGCTAATGATTAATGTATCAGTTTCACCTATCACAGTTTCTCTAAAGGTATAATTTTTAGGCAAGTCACTGTTAGCTAAATACTGGACAACATTGCCCTCAGAGTGCAAAGGCAGAAGGGAGCTTGACTGCAAGACCCACCCGATTGCTCAATGAAAAACTCATTCCAAAGTCCTGGTCCGGAAAGGAACGATGCAGCTACACATGTGATTACTAGTGAAATGTTTCTGGATTGCATTTGATCTCTTCTCGGTTAAAGTATTTCACTCACAAACCTTCACAGAAGCGTAACTCTTAATAGTCGAAAATTTGGAATGGCCAAATGGGGCTTTTGGCCATGTAGCAGTTTTCTGTGTCAGAGTTGCTGACTTGCTGTTTTAGAGGATATATGGAGGTTTTTCATCATAACTTCTACTCCTATATTGTAAGCTTCTACGTTCTAAACATAGGTCAATACCTCACTAGTTGACTATATATATAAAGAAGAATGTCTTTTACACAGAATTGAGCTGTGAGCAGGAAAAATGACCATTGAAAAACCTGAGGGTCTCAAGAAAAAGAGGAATGTCTCCGAAACAGTTCATGCAGTTTAAATGTGCTTCTCCCGTGGTACATAATATATATATATATATATATATATATATATATAAAAGTTCAAATTAATAAACAAAGACCACTTCAGAGACGAAGGAAGAGGAGTAAAGATCACATCAGATTATGATCCAAAAATCCTTATATCAGACTCAATATATTTAAAAATAATTCTTACTAGTCGAGAAAACATGGCAATATATATATATCATCTTCTCTCCTCTGTCATGAATCATGATACATAACAAGCAGATCATTAAGATACATGATCATCCATATTCTACAATTTTACCACATCCTTAGAATATAATCCAAACAATGTAATGCTCGTCTTCAAATTAAAACAGAATACACAACATAATCCAAATTCCAAACAATGTAGTGTGTGCCATCAACTTAAACAGAAAAATACACTGTGAAACCAACTTATTCCTAGGCTCAACTAGAATGACTTGTCCTGGACCAAATAAAGTGCACCCAAAACCATTTCACTGCTGGCTTTACCATCACATGAACCACCAAAAGTAACCCTTTGCATAATTATAATAAGAGGTAATAACAATCATATATGTTGTCCATAAGCATAAGATCAGTACAATATATTTAAAATAAGACACCTTAGCTTCAATTTTGTTGATACATAAACCAAAGAAGGCATTAAAATATTAAGTTTTCCTACTAATGATAACATAATGTCATTAAGAGTACATGTTTCATGATAACATAAACTTAATTTGAGCAACCATACACTACTGCATGAAAGGTAAAATGTTAGTGCTTTGTACCATAATGAACACAACCTAGTACTTATATGAAAACTTGAGGAGCTAGGTTAGCTCTTCCCTCATGTTTAAATTTGTCCTCACCCCATCTCTACTAGACACCAAAAGAGCCACATTCCGGCCACTTTGATACAGGGAATCGACGACGTGTGCGTGTTCTGCACTTAATGCCACAGCAGTTATCACATCGCCTTGTACACGGAACCCTGAAATTGGCACTCTCCTATCACCTAATAGGTAATATTTCTCCTTGTATTTCGAATTTACCCTGGTTACATATAGCAACAGATTAGAAAGTACACTGGCCCAAATTCTTGTATCACTATGAACAGCTAGAGCGTATCCTGTAGATGCAACCAACAGAAGTGAGATAAGAAAATTGAACCACCTCCCTTTGTATGGTAGCCTATTCTTATTCTTAATGAGTGAAGAAACGGTTCCAATGGTAGAAATTATGGCTGCAGCAAAAGTTATCCAGTCTAGACTGTTAGGATAGTCTTCAATTGAACGTTGAAGCTTCAGTATGAGGATGATATTTTGAGCAGCATAGTTTACAAGCGTACATATCACATTTAGATCAAAAACCACAATAGCGGTACTCTGGATCCAATAGCCATCCAAGTCTCCTATTGGTATCACGTAACGCACGTGCTGTGTATAAAATTCAAAATGTTAGAAAAAACCCGAATGATCGAATCCACGAACATTGAGAAGCCAGCAACCAATTTCCTAACCTTCATACTTATAATAAAATAGGCATTAACCATAATTATAGGAAACGAAGATAGTGTTGACATAAACCCCCAGGTTCTGTCACTTTGTCACACATTTCCATTGCCATTTATAAAACCCAACCGAGAGCTAATCATTCGATAATAACACTATAATTTACCAAGGGAACTCCATTAAAATAATGCAACACATAGCAGTTTTCAAAGTTCAGGTATACAATATGCACACTTCTATATTTTGTTACTACCTCTTATATTTAACAAGACTAACCCATTGTTTGTGCTAAAAACAACAAACTAACCCATATATGTGTGCTAAAAACAACTCATTCTTGTTAATGGAACACAAACAGATTTGCTTATCGGTTTTCGAATACTACACAAGTACATATGTCAGTCTATACAAAACTATTCTAAGAGGACTTTCATTAAAATTTAAAACTAATTTACATACTCAAAGAGTTGCTTCTATTACATATAAAACACACACACAATAAAAGTTCAATATTTTTCCTGCAAGAACCATGACTGTTTAATACTAACACATAACTCAAACAAACTATTGTGTTAAACACTCACACACACACAAATACACACAGAGACGGATCCGGGGGGGGGTCCCCTGGTTTTGTCCTGGAGGATGAGGGTTCAAACCCTTAGTTGTACATTTTTCCCCCAAAATTCCTCATTCCTTCTCATATCAACTCTTGTATATACATTTTTTTGTCAAAATTTTTTATTCTTTCTCATTGAGCCCTTGTGCATATATATATTTTGGACCCCCCTCATTTTCATGTCTGGCTCCGTCACTGAATACACACACACAGAGTGAGAAAAAGAGAGTACCATGTTGGAAGAACGAAGGTGAAAACGAGGGGTTGTAGTTGAGAGCACCATTCTTGTATATCACCCACCACCGCCTTAGTGCTTATAAGTGTGTGTATATGTAATTGTGTGTATATATAGTAAAACGTTTTGGGATGGATACATATAGGCCAGCTTGCACGTTGCTCTAAATATGCACTGCTATCTGACTAAACTATAAAAAGAACTCAAATCAGGCGACACATATTTTCTTTTGGGCAAATTATTTCTAAGTTTTCTGAATTATTAGTCATTTTTTATTAAGTCTCAGAATTAAAAAATTAAATTAATAGGTAATTAAATTTTTAAATTTTTCTCATCTAAGTTCTTCCGTTAAATTTTAATAAACGTCCGTTAGCCAGAGCTGACCTAACATTCTAAATATTAGGAATGTAATTCCCTGAACAATTAGTGATTTCTTATATAAAACCCTGAACAGAAAATTTAAATTTAAATCTTAATTTTATATTAAAAATCACATTTATTACTCTTGGGAAAATTAAATATTAGGTTCCTGAATTATTTTTATTTTATTGTCTAGGTCCCTGAACAAAAGATTATGTATTTCAGGTCTCTCAACTATTTTATTTTCTGTTCAAATCCCTCCGTTAAAAAGATTCTAACGGATCCTGATGACGTGTCACAGATATGACATAAAAATTTCTGGTTTAAGTCCCTGGATTTTTCCATTTCCTGGTTTAAGTCCTTAAACATAAAATTTTGAAAATAATTGAATATTTATATATTTTAAACATAAAATTCTGAACTTAATTTTTTTTATGTTTATCGTTTATTTTAAAAATAAAATTTTAAAACCATACACAACTCTAAACATCTAAATTTATAGTTCTCAAGCCACTTTTAATGCCAATTACAATTAGCATGTCAAAATGTACCAGGGTAAGATTTTTCTCGATATAACTCTAGTTTTGAGATTTTATGAATATCCTTTTACTCATGTATCAGATCATTTTACTTTTATCGTATTTATATTCTGTTCCATCAAATACGAGTCAAATATAATCCACTAACATTAAGTATTTTTTTTAACTATATAAATAACTATTTAATCTAAGAATAAAACAAATATGATATGTGTATCATATGTTCGAACCGGATACGAACCAGGTTGACGGATAGTCCGAATTAATTTACGGACCTAGTCATGCCAAGCCGAAAAGCTTCATACAACAAAAATTTAAAATTAATTGAATATTTTTAAATTTTAAACATAAAAATCTTAACATAATTTTTTTATGTTTATCATTTATTTTTATTTTAAAAATAACATTTTAAAATTCGGGGACCTAAACTAGAAATTTTTATGTTTAAAATTTATAAATATTCGGGAACCTAAACCAGAAATTTTTATGTCACGTCATTGACACATCATCAAAAATAAATTCCTAATAAATGTGATTTTTAATATAAAATTGAGATTTAAATTTAAATTTTTTGTTCAGGGACTTACATAATAAATTTTTAATAGTTCAGGACTTACATAAGAAATTCCTAATATTTAGAATGTCACGTCAGCTTTTGCTAACGGACGTTTATTAAAATTTAACGAAAGGACTTAGATGAGAAAATTTTAAAAGTTTAATTACCTATCAATTTATTTTTTTAGTTCAGGGATTTAGATAAAAAAAATGATTAATAATTTAGGGACCTTAGAATTAATTAACCCTTTTTCTTTTGTTTTTTCTTATTTCGAAACTCAAACAGTCAATCATCCTATTTCATGTTATCAACAAGACACTCCTATTTACAAGCAGGGTGGATTAAAAAATAAATTAAGAAAGGTGCAGGACTATATTTTAGTATACACTTATAAAATTTAATTTGGAAGGGAATACATGTATTTTTTATGAAAGTTTTAATGGTAAAATTTTATCAAATTTTTTTCTTAAGGGGTAGGCCCCATACTACTTACTATATCCGTTCTTGTTTAGAAGTCTAAGCATTTAATGATTCGGTAAAAAAAGATTATATAAAAGTTTTAAAAAATATATTTTTTAATAAAGTGAAATCTTTATAATTCTATATTAAATTAAAAAAATTATTATTACAAGTACCTCAATCGAACGCACTGAAATGCATTTAAAATAATGACTCACATAAAATAATATAAAGAAATATTATTACTGTAACACGACACATTCAAAAATAAATTTCAAATTTTTATCAAATCTTTTCTTTTCTCACTTTTGAAACAATGGTTTGAGTAATGTCTCACACAAAAAGAAAGAGCGCAGAAGATCCCAATGGTCCGTAAAATCCGTACCTAATTTTGGTCGTGTGATAATACATCTAAAAAGTTATTTCATGAATAATCACATACAATAAATGCAAAACTAGCTCATTTAAAAGTAGGAGTCATGCTTCTATCGATTTTGTCTAAATCCCCAAGATTTATTATAATATATTTATCATATTTAATATTTGCAAAAAGATAGAATATATTAAAATTCTAATTTTGAACATTCCTATTTTCACAAAAAAATATATTTTATTACATTTAATTTCAACAATAAAATATATTACAATATATATTTATAGAAATCAGTCTACTGTCTTATTCATTAAGGTACAGATTTCTTCACCATAATCATTCCTACATTATACATGGATCTTGAGACAGGGTTTCGAATTTTTTTTGTATTTACGCTAATTCCGTTGCGTTTACTTGCACGAAACCCTTCAATGGCATCAGAGGTACGTGTATAATGAGATGATTTGGTTACGTGTTTTCTGTATTTGATGCATGTATGGCTGTTTGATAACTGCCATGTTACTGTCATGCTATGTGTTCATGTATATTTGATTTATAAATTGTTATAATGATTATATGTGATCTGCAATATTATAAACTGTTATGACATGATATGTGTGATGTACTGTATGTATGTGATACGAGATACAGTCATACGAAGGTCATCGGAATCGTTCTGAAGCGTTAAGAAACACAACTACATAAGATGCAGATTCTGTGAATAGTGATTATGCAGATGAATAGTGTTTTTTGACGGAGTCAGAATGGGTCGAATTTACTCTTTCTGAAAAGAAAAAATCGTTACGAGCAAAACTCACGCATTGCGATGATCTATGGTATTTTTTGGCCATTTGACATCGTTAAGGGCCTTAAAAATGCGGTTTACTGTTTTGAAATCAATTTCTGATTTTTTTTCTGATTTTATGATTATGATATATATGATGTATGATGATATGATTATGCATTCTGATATGTCACTAATTGTTATGTGAGCATGGTGGATGGTTATGGCTCAATGACCCATATGATAGTGGTTTTGTATTATGGTTTTGGTTTTAAATACGACTTGCATGTCGTTTATTCATTATAATTGTTAATCTCGAATGTAACTCGAGTTCTTCTTGTAATTTCATTAGAATAGATTTATTTATCATTCAATGTAATTGTCAATGGAGACTTGGAAGCAAGGAAGCTAGGAGGCAATCTAGATGATGGAGCAATGAAGAAGATAAAGACATGTAATAGTATAGTATTTGAAACCACCATAGATTGACCTTGATATTTCCATTAGCTTGGAAATATCACATAGGATGAAGCTATAACCAAACAAGTTTAATTTACACACAGTACATATATGTATATGAATGCATGTGTAGATATGTATGCATTGGTATGTATGTATTAGATACGACACACATGTCATGCATGCTTAAGAAAGATAAAATATATAACGATTCAAGATTTTAAAATTAAACAAACGATCATGAGATTCTTGTGTTTATGAAACACGGTATTGAATATGAATTTTCTTTTTCTAATATGGGGAGATTTTGTCAAAAGCGAATTGTTATTCGTAAGAAAGTTGGGTTTTAAGTGAGACCGCTTGTGACTTCTCCGACGATCTGGAAATCAAACCATTGACGAATATTGAAATGGATTATTTGATCAAGGAAAAATTGAGAATCTCTTTATGATGGGATCATGATCGTTAAACAATAAAATTCCTAAATAAATATTAAGTTAATAAAGATGTCTTTCAATGTTAATACACATCAAGATCTAGATTAAGAAGGAGTGGTTTTGCCAAAGTGAAGTGCTCTTATCAATAATGGGAAAATGTGATAAGTAAATGTACATGGTGACGTTGGGTCTAACTTAACTAAATCATCACAATAGGATTGTGGGTTTAGAGGCATAGAGTTTGGTGAGATTTATTGGATAAATGTGTACAAAGGGTTGTTCCACCAAACTATCCAAGAGTTATATTTGATATAATCGACAAATGTTGTCTACCTAAATAGTCGTGTTTTGGGTGTATTAGTCAACACTATCTTAAAACATGGATGAAATATGGATCTTGACTCACTAGAAAGACTTAAAGAAATGTTTTCCAAATTAATAGTCAGGGCTATTGATTTGATAAAAAATAGTGGGAGATATATATTATGAATGTATATGATAATCACTTGAACATAATTAAACTTCTGCAGACTAACTAATATGCATTTTAAACATTGTAGATATTTAATGGCAAACAACACAAATAACTTCTCTATGCGAACAACCCTTGAGAAGAACAAGCTGACAGAAACCAACTTCCTTGATTGGTATAGGAATTTGAGGATTGTCCTCAGGCAGGAACGCAAGCTCCACGTCATTGAAATTCCTTCACTTGCTCCTTCTGCTGAGAATGCAACTCGCGTTTCAGCAAAATGCTTATCAGAAGAATATTGATGGTGCGAATGATGTTGCATGTCTCATGCTGGCAACCATGAGAGTTGAGCTTCAAAAACAACATGAGCATATGGATGCTTATGAGATGATTGAACACCTTCAAAGAATGTTTGAGGGACAGGCTCGTCAAGAAAGGTTCGACACGAGCAAAGCATTGTATATTTGCAAACAGGGAGAGCATGAACTTGTTCAACCACATGTTCTAAAGATGATAGGTTATATTGAGTATCTTGATACTTTGGATTTCCCGATTGGTTCGGAAGCTCAGATTGACTTGATCTTGCAATCTTTGAATAGCAACTATACTCATTTTGTTATGAACTACAATATGAATGAGATAGACAAAACACCCACTGAATTGTTGGCCATGTTGTGAACTGTTGAAACCAACATGAAAAAGGCTGAACCTGCTGTCATGTTGATGGTAGATAACAAAGGTAAGGTTAATAAGAAAGACAAATGGAAAGGAAAGAAGAAGATTGGATCTGCTTCTGGTCCCAAGCCAAAGGCCAATCCCAAACAGGCTTTAAAGCCTAAGGGTGCTATTACAAAGGGTGATTGTCACTACTGTGGTAAACCAGGTCATTGGAAGAGAAACTGTCATGCTTATTTGAAGGATCTGAAGAAGAACAAGGCTGGTCAAGCTTCTGATTCAGGTATTTATGTTATAGAATTCAATTTGTTTACTTCTACATCATGGGTATTAGATACTGGATGTGGTTCTCACATTTGTATAAATGTGCAAGAACTACAAAGGAGTAGGACTTTGGCTAAAGAAGAGGTCGGCCTACGAGTTGACAATGGAGCAAAGGTTGCTGCTTTAGCTGTAGAGACTTATTATTTATCATTGCCCACTGAGATTATTTTATAACTTGAGAACTGTTTTTACATGCCTGCAATTTGCAGAAACATCATTTCGGTTTCTTGTTTAGACAAGAAAGGTTTTGCATTTTCAATTCAGAACAATAGTTGTTCCTTTTCTTTGAATAATGTTACATATGAGGTTGCACGTTTATTTAACGGTTTATATGTTCTTGATTTAGACACTCTTATCTATAATGTGAATAACAAATGTCTTAAAACTAATGACTCAAATCAAACATACCTCTGGCACTGTCGTTTAAGTCATATAAATGAGAAGCGCATTTCCAAGTTACATAAGGATGGATACTTGGATAAGTTTGACTTTGAATCATACGAAGCATGCGAACCTTGTCTCATTGAAAAATGACTAAAGTTCATTTTACTGGACAATGTGAAAGGGCCACTGAACGATAGAACTTATACATAGTGATGTATGTGGTCCTATGCGTACTATGGCAAGAGGTGGTTTTTACTACTTTATCACATTTACTGATGATTTCAGTAGATATGGATATGTGTATCTTATGAAGAACAAATCCGACTCTTTTGAAAAGTTCAAAGAATACAAAGTTGAAGTAGAAAAGCAAACTGGCGGAAGTATTAAGACTCTACGATCTGATCGTAGAGGTGAATACTTAAGCCATGAATTTAAGAATTTATTAAAAGAGTGTGGTATTGTATCACAACTCACTCATCCCGGAACACCACAATGAAATGGAGTTTCTGAGAGGAGGAATCGTACTTTGTTGGACATGGTGCGATCGATGATAAGTCATGCTGATCTTCCAATGAGTTTCTGGGGCTATGCCTTTGAGACGGATGCTTATACACTTAACTGAGTTCCTACTAAAAAGGTTCAGAAGACTCCGTATGATATATGGACTGAGAAACGTCATAGCATGTCATTTATGAAAATTTGGGGATGTGAGGCTTTTGTGAAATGTCTAATTTCTGACAAGCTAGGACCTAAATCAGAAAAATGTAACTTTGTGGGATATCCAATTGAAACAAATGGTTATTTTTTCTATAATCCTTCAGAGAACAAAGTATTTGTTGCTCGAACTGCAGTGTTCTTTGAAAGAGAAATGTTGTCTAAGAAAGACAGTGGAAGGATAATAGATCTCGATGAATTTTGAGACCCACATGATAACATTGAACCAATGGAGGAACCTGAGCAGAATGTACAAGAAAACAATAATTCTCAAGAAACACAGGTTGTTCGTAGGTCTGGTAGGATTCGCCATGAGCCCGAGAGATATTATGGATTTATCTTGACTCAAGATGGTGATGTGATGCTTGTGGATGAAGATGAGCCTCTCACGTACCAAGACGCTATGAACACTCCAGAATCTAAGAGATGGTTGGATGCCATGAAATCTGAGATGGAATCCATGTATACTAATCAAGTATGGACTTTGGTTGATCCACCTGAAGGGGTAAAACCTATAAGGTACAAATGGGTGTTTAAAAAGAAGACCGACATGGATGGTGACGTACAGACCTATAAAACATGATTGGTGGCAAAATATTTCAAGCAAATTCATGGTATTGACTATGATGAAACCTTTTCACCAGTGGCTATGGTTAAGTCCATCAGGATTTTGCTTGCTATAGCTGCTTACCATGACTATGAAATCTGACAAATGGATGTCAAAACCGCTTTCTTAAATGGGAGCTTTGAAGAAAATGTGGATGTGTACATGACACAGGCTGAGGCTTTTGTTGATCCAAAGGATGCTGGAAAAGTATATAAGTTGCGTCGATCCATTTATGGATTGAAACAAGCCTCGAGGAGATGGGACATTTATTTTGATGAAACTGTCAAAGAGTTTGGGCTTATTCAAAATAAAGATGAACCATGTGTTTACAAGAAGGTTAGTGAGAGCAATGTGATATTCCTAGTATTATATATTGATGATATATTAATAATAGGGAATGACATTCCTTCTTTACAGGCTGTTAAGACTTGGTTGAGTAAGAATTTCTCAATGAAAGACTTAGGTGACGCGACCTATATTTTAGGTATCAGGATCTATAGAGATAGATCAAGAAGAATGATCGGCCTAAGTCAGAGTACATACATTGACAAAGTTTTGCATCTATTTGAGATGCAAGATGTTAAAAGGGAATTTGTCCCGATGTCTCATGGGATATCGATCTCAAAAGAAAACAGTCTTAAATCATTGGATGATAAGGACCATATGATTAAAGTTCCATATGCGTCAGCAATTGGTTCTATAATGTATGCAATGATATGTACTCGTCATGATGTCTCGTATGCTTTGAGCATGACGAGTAGATACCAGTCTAATCCAGGTGAAGGTCACTGGACAGTAGTCAAGAATATTCTTAATTACCTGAAGAGGACTAAAGATCAATTCTTGGTATGTGGAGGAGAAGAAAAGCTAGTTATAAAAGATTACACCGACGCTAGTTTCCAGACAGACAAGGATGATTCGATTTCTCAGTTTGGGTTTATGTTTTATCTAAATGGAGGTGTTATAAGCTGGAAAAGTTCGAAGCAATAGACGGTTACCGATTCTATAATGGAGGCTGAATATATAGCTGCCTGTGAAGCAGTCAAGGAGGCTGTTTAGATTCGAAAATTTATTGCAGGTCTTGGTATGGTTCCTTCAGTAGCAAATCCGATAGATTTATATTGTGATAATAATGGAGCCATTTTGCAGGCTAAGGAACCAAGGTCTCATTCCCAAACAAAGCATATACTCAGACGATATCATCTTGTTCGAGAGATTAATAATCGAGGGGATATACATATATGTAAAGTGCATACAAATGATAAAATTGCAGATCCACTTACCAAGGCTTTGTCACAGCAGAAGCACGAAGGTCATACTAGTTCCATGAGTATTAGATACATAAGAGATTGGCTATAGTACAAGTGAGAGATTGTTAGTATTGGTGTCCTAGAGACAATACTTTTATGTTTTATTGAAAACAATTGAGGATTATGTTTTATTTGATTATTTAATTAATATTTATTATGTTTTTATTTACTGCGTTATAAATTGAAAGTATAATAAATGTCATTGGAATATTAATATGCATTATATACCTTTAATTATGTGACTTAAAAATGAGATTATATTAATAGTATTTTATTCCTAAAATTTCATAGTCGAGTATTATTATTTAAGGACAATAATAATGCAATAAGACTAGTATGTTTGTTGACAGATGACCACATCTCATTGGTCATAGGTATGGTGATATTGAAGTCAAGAACATAAGTGCATGTCTCAATGCATGACATTGGAAAGACCCGTCGTGAGATTCTATGTGTTAATAAGTATCATAAGAAATTCTCACTGTGATAATGATGTAATGATCCTCTGACTTGAAATCATTATATTTCTATACGAGAATTAATATACTTTGATTACACTCAAAGTTACATTTAACCGGGTAATGATAAATGTGGACATTGGGTATGCTATGAATCGTATGAGGAATATGAATGATAGATATATGATATAACCCTCCGATTTTAGGAGTGATATTATTGACCTCTTGATTGAGTGAGACTATGAAATGCATGGTCATGCTCAAATATTGATTTGTTTAAATAGTCTACTCATTGATCTATAATATAAGGATAAAGGGATTATATTACATTGCACATTATTCACGAAAGGTTTAATTGAATCACCAATTATTATTGTTACTTGGGTAACAATGATGTATTATTAGATGCCGCTCATTGTTTATAATTTTATTATTAGATAATAAAATTATTATCAACGTAATAATAACCTAAAGGGTCACACACAAAGAACGTCTAAACGAAGCTTTATTTAAATTACGAATTTAGATATATTATTATTATTTTGAATTTAATTATTGAATTAATTAAGTGGGACTTGATTAATTATATTAAAATTCAGATTTAATAATAATAACAATAACCCAATCAGTTTTGGTTTTACATGAAGCCCAAAACAAATTAGGGTTAAGCCCAAATCTCTCTTCCCCTATATATACATAATGATGTATAGTTTTAGGGACTGAAGTCATAATTTCGTTTTTCAGAAAAACCCTAGATGCTCAACAATTTGAGAGGCAAGCTAGAGAGAGAGAGAAGCAAGTTATTCGGCTAGTACCAACTCCGGTGATCGTTAGACGATCGGGCGTTCGTGTGGACATCTTTGGAGAGTAGATCTTTGCAACAAAGGACTACTGTGATTTATCGTTTCTGGACCTCCATTAAACAACATACGTAAAGCTTCATTAAGGTACAGATTTCTTCACCATAATCATTCGTACATTATACATGGATCCTGATATAGGGTTTCGAATTTTTTTGTATTTACGTTAATTCCGTTGCGTTTACTTGCACGAAACCCTTCAATATTCACAAAAAAAATATTTTCTTATATTTAATTTCAACAACAAAATAATTTATACTTGTAGGAATCAATCTCCTAACATATTCAATTCTACGATACTTCTCGATACTATTTTGTGAAAAAACAAATTTAACAGGACCCGTACTCCTTACAAGATCCGTTTTTGTTTACAAGTATAAGCATATAATGGTTCGGTAAAAAAATTATATAAAAATAATTTTTTTAATAAAGTGAAAACTTTATAATTCTATATAAAATAATAAAATTATTATTTATAAGCACCTCAATCGAAGGCATTGAAATGCGTTTTAAAAAAATTACTAAATAATATGAAGAAATACTATTACCGTAAATGGACACATTCAAAAATAAATTTTTTTTTTTATCAAATATTCTATTTTTTCACTATTGAAATAGTGGTTTAAGTAACGTCTTATATAAAAAGAATGAGCGCAGAATTTTCCAATGGTCCATAAAATCTGGACCTAATTTTGGCAGTGTGATAATACATCTAAAAAGTTATTTAATCTCATCTGTATGCAGGAATAACCACATACAATTAATGCAAAGCTAACCCATTCAAAAATAGGAGACATGCTTCTATCGATTTTGTCTAAATACTCACCATCTATTATAATATATTTATCATATTTAATATTTGCAAAAAGTTAGATTACATTAAAATTCTAATTTTGAACATTCCTATATTTTCAAAAAAAATATTTTATTACGTTTAATTTCAACAATTAAATATATTACAATATATATTTATAGGAATCAGTCTACTATTATATTCATTTCCTACGATACTTCTAAATACTATTTTATTTTCATCAAAATGTGATATGGAATACAAATTAATTAGTTACAAAAGCCCTTCATCCCAGACTCGCATAAAATAAGAGAAAGAAATACTGTTGTCGTAATAGAACCCATTCAGAAATAAAATTTATCTTTTTATCAAATTTTTTCTTTTCTCACGTTGGAAATAATGGTTCGAGTAACATCCCACATAAAAAGAAAGAGCGCGGAAGATTCCATTGGTCCGTAAAATCTGATCTTAATTTTGGAAGTGTAATAATATATTTAAAAATTATTTCAAAGTACTCTTTTCTGGATTGAGAAATAGCCACATGCAATTATTGCAAAAAATAGACAATTGGAAAGTAAGAATCATGCTTTTATCGATTTTATTTGCATTCTCACAATCTATTATAATATATTCATTATATTTAATATTTGTGATAAGATAAAATACCTAAAAATTCCAATCTTAAACATTCATATATTCAAAAAAAAATATTTTCTTATATTTAATTTAACAATAAAATAATATATATTAGTAGGAACCAATCTCCTAACATATTCAATTCTATGATACTTCTCGATACTATTCTATCAAAAAAAATTAACAGGGCACATGCCCCGTACTCCTTAAAATTATTATTTGCAAGCACCTCAATTGAATGCATTGAAATGTGTTTTAAAAAAATGGCTCACATAAAATAATAGGAAAATTCTATATGGTACCCCTGTGGTATTAACTTTTCCGTTTGGTACCATCGCATTTTTGACTCATATATATGGTACCACTAATGTTATGATTTGTTCCATATGGTACCCCTCCATCATTCAAACGTTTTGAAAACGTTAACTAGTTTAATTTTTAATGAACAGTTATATATGACACACTTGTGATATTGGTTTTTCCATTTGGTACTATCGCATTTTTCACTTCTATATACGGTACCTTTAAGGTATAAATTAATTTATTTTAAAATTAATTATAAGTATAAAATTCATTATAGAAGACAATTATAATAATACATGTTATAAAACTAAAAAATTAAACAAGTTAACGTTTTCAAAACATTTGAATGACGGAGGGGTACTATATGGAACAAATCATAAACTCAGTGGTACATAGAAATCAAAAATGCGATGGTACCAAACGAAAAAACCAATACAACATGCGCACCATATAGAATTTCCCTATATGAAGAAATATTATTACCGTAATAGGACACATTCAAAAATAAATTTTAATTTTTTTATCAAATATTCTCTTTTCTCACTTTTGAAATAGTGGTTTAAGTAACATCTCACATAAAAAGAAAGAATGCAGCAGATTCCAATGGTCCGTATAAATCTGGACCTAATTTTGGCAGTGTGACAATACAACTAAAAAGTTATTTCATCCCTTGTGTAGGCAGGAATAACCACATACAATTAATGCAAAACTAGCTCATTTAAAAAGTTTTTTCATCCCTTGTGTATGCAGAAATAACCACATACAATTAATGCAAAACTAGCTCATTCAAAAATAGGAGTCACGCTTCTATCGATTTTGTCTAAATCATCACGATCTATTATAATATATTTATCGTATTTAATATTTGCAAAAAGTTAGAATACATTAAAATTCTAATTTTGAACATTCCTATATTTTTTAAAAATATATTTTTTATTACATTTAATTTCAACAATTAAATATATTACAATATATATTTATAGGAATCAGTGTACTATCATATTCATTTCCTACTATACTTCTTAATACTATTTTATTTCACCAAAATGTGATCTGGAATACGAATTAATTAGTTAAAAAAGCCTTCCTCAGACGCATTAAAAATAAAATTTAACTTTTTATCAAATATTTTCTTTTCTCACGTTCGAAATAATGGTTCGAGTAACATCTCACACAAAAAGAAAAAACGTGGAAGATTAACTTTCTGGATGCAGGAATAGCCACATGCAATTATTGCAAAAAATAAACAATTGAAAAATAAGAGTCATGCTTTTATCGAATTTTTCTGGATCCTCACAATCTATTATAATATATTTATCATATTTAATATTTGTGATAAGATAAAATACATTAAAATTCTAATATTGAACATTCCTATATTCACACAAAAAAAAATTTATTATATTTAATTTCAATAATAAAATAACATATATTTGTAGGAACCAATCTCCTAGTATATCCAATCCCTACGATACTTCTCGATACTATTTTATCCAAAAAAAACTTTAAGGGGGAACATTCCCCGTACTCCTTATTAGATCTGTTCTTGTTCATCCCTTGTGTATGCAGGAATAATCGCATACAATTAATGCAAAACTAGCCTATTTAAAAATAGGAGTCATGTTTCTATTGATTTTGTCTAAATTCTCACGATCTATTATAATATATTTATCATATTTAATATTTGTAAAAAAATAAAATACATTAAAATTCTAATTTTGAACATTCCTATATTCATAAAAAAATATTTATTAAATATATTGCAATATATATTTATAGGAATCAGTCTACAATTTTATTAATTTCGTACGAGTGAATACTATTTTATTTTCATCAAAATGTGATATGGAATACAAATTAATTAGTTATAAAAGTCCTTCTCGGACTTACATAAAATAAGACGAAGAAATATTATTATCGTAATAGAACACAATGAGAAATAAAAGTTAACTTTTTTATCGAATCTTTTCTTTTCTCACATTAGAAATAGTGGTTTGAGTAACATCCCACGCAAAAAGAAAGAGCGCTAAAGATTCCATTGGTCTTAATTTTGGAAATGTGATAATATATTTAAAAATTATTTCATCGAAAGTACTCCATTCTAGATGCAGGAATAGCCGCATACAATTAATACAAAAACAACCAATTGGAAAGTAACATTGATGCTTATTGATTTTGGTCGAATCTCACAATCTATTATAATATATGTATCATATTTAATATTTGTGGTAAGATAAAATACATTAAAATTTCAATCTTGAACATTCTTATATTCATTAAAAAAATATCTGTTTACATTTAATTTCATCAATAAAATATATTACAATATATATTTATAGGAACAAGCTCATAACATATTCAATTTCTACTAGTCTGCAAGGGTTGACTCAGTTGGTTAAAGAGAGGAATAGTATCCTCTTGGTCACATGTTCGAATCCCACAGGAGGAGAATGTGTGATTATGTCATCCTGGACCAGATGCTATTTTATTTGGGATACAAATTGATAAGTTACAAAATCCCTTCATATTATTCCGTTAATTCGCTTAAATTAAATTATATTTAATATATATAATAAGGATTTAGTTTGATAATATTATCATAACACTAAAAATAAATGCAGAGTCAAAAAATCGTACAGTAAATGGTTGGGGATCACTGCGATGGCCCTCATCAACGATTTACACTTGGCTTAAATATGCTATATTTGCACCTTTTTTTCTCTCTCATTCTTCTTTCAATTTTTTTCTGCTTAAATTTTGTTTAAAATATTTCATTTCATTTTTTCTCTATTACATTCATCTAAACTAAACGTAACATCCCTGTCAAAAAAAAAAAATTAAACGTAACATAAGGGACATCCATAATTTGGTAAGGAAATTGCATTTATACGATTCAAATTTACTAGCAGAACAGTTATCATATGACATCAGACCATAATTACTTGTTTAATTTACATTCTTAAATTTGGTGAATCTACTCAAACATTTTGCTGTTAGAATATTCTCTGTAATTCACAACTGTTATTGAGAGAAGAGTTGTAGAGAAAGGTGAATCGAATCGAATTCGAAATTGGATTCCGGAAAAATAAGAAAACAATCAAACAAAATTTTCAGAAACTATCTTTGGCGCCTAAACTGATTACTCCAAAAACCATTCACAACCTCTTGAGTTTTACATTGACTGCTACTACTGATGACTCTTATTAGCTAATAAGAATCTTCTTTAACATAAGTTGATGTTTGTTTACTTGCTCTTGCTAATACATCAGTTCAGTTCGATAAAAAAAATTCTGAATATCATCTACACGACTACACCTAGATTTGGCGAGTCCCTTAGTCTTGATTATTTGAGAAAAGTCTGTCGATATAATTATGTCAGTGACAATATAAAGCCATCGACTATCATATGTGTTCAGAATTCCGAAATATCATGACCAAGTTAACAATCGTTGTACAGAGATATCCAGCAATGTACAAAGTAGACAATATTGAAGGCATAGACAGCAAGAAGCCCGTGTCATGTGTCAATCTATTTTAACCGGCATAAAACAAAGATAGAAGTGAGATTTCACATCACTGGCCATCTAATGCAATCAGGATTCAGGAACCTAAAATGTGAACTGCTAGCTAATTAACCAGGCTGTTAATAGTATTACTATTACCAACATAGTAATGTCATGTGCTTTCTTTGTCACTATAGAAAAATAAAACGAAACATAGCGAGAAGTAGAAATAATTATGCGAAAGATTGCCAAGTGAAAAAATAGATTTTCAAAGCTAAACGGCCCAAGATAAAAGTAGCGAACTGACTAGCTTAGGATATGTCAAAACAAGTAACTACAAGTCTAACACATTAAAATCACTTGTGGCAACAGACCATCTGCCTCAATTCGGCTGTACATCACTTAGCAAGTAGAATAGTTCGAATCAGTTGATTAAGTTTTTCAGCATGCATGTCTACGACAAATAGTAAACATTATTCGATACTTCACTGGTACAGAGCAAAATTAAGAATACTATTAGAAAATATATCTGCAGTAAGTCATATGAGGTGCACGAGAGCTGATCAGTGATTTAGAGCTAGAAGTCAGACTTCAGAGAGCCTAGATGCAAGTATCAGCAACTGGCAAAGTAAGAATGCTGGCACTCTTGTATCGTATTCAAAAGTGATGCTAAATCCTGCAAGTCCAAGCAACATTAGTGCGATAATAGAAATAACCCTCTGTAGCCAACTTCCGATCACACTGTAGGAAAAAACAGCTCCGAGTAGATGACAAAACGATGCAGCAAATGCGACCCAAGCATATCGGCTCTCATAGCAATAACATTCGGTGAAAATAGCCATGAGCTGTTGAACCATAATGTCCACAAAAGTAATAGCTATAGGAACATAGAGGACATACATAGGCCAGTCATTTTTTTCTTATTCCAGTAGTTTCTCATTTTGTTCACTCCTAAAGCAAGAGCCTGATAATAACAAAATTATAATTAGTCATTCATGAATGTTGTAACTACAGTTTTAAGAATCTTGCACTGGAGTTAGAAGAGCTACAATTAAGACAAAAAATCAAAGACAGAACTAATCAAACTACTAGAATTTTGTAACAGTTGCTCCAAAATTCAACATATCAGATATGAGTCTGAACAAGAGTGAAATAAGAGAAACATATATCAATGTCGAGACTGACACTTGCAAACAAAGTCACCAATTGTTCAGTGTGAGTTCCTGTACAGAGAGACAAACTACTGATTCAGAGAAACTTAAGCTAAAATGTCACTTTATTTAACCGTAACTGGAGAAACAAATTTGTATTAAAAGATTCAACATGAAGTGTCTAAAGTGTTAAACAATTCAGCTCGTCTACAAGAGGAAACAAGTATATTGTACTTAACCTATTCTGAGAATTGTAACAGGAAAGCGGATAACTAATATTAGATTGCATATCGAGATAAAAAGGAAAAGCAACACCTAATTTCTAAGCACAGATTAAGCGATTTAGTATTTGATACAAGAAAGATACATTAGCATTTTCTAGTTTCTACAGTAATCTTTAGCAAGTAGATGAATCGAACGAAACTAAGCTTAATATTATTCACAATGTAATTAACAAAAAAATTGATGACTAAAATGGACGTTTCATAAAATTTGGTGATAAATTATCAAAATAGCCCTCGAGTACAATTAGAACCTTTGGTAATATGGATGAACATTGCCACGTTGGCATGCATATGCACACAAAACCAGCTTGGACGTTACTGTAAACATGCACTGCTATATCGTACCCAAAAAAGCACTTAAATCAGGTCACACATTTTTGCTTTTGTTTTTTCCAATTTCAAATTTTGAATTTAAAGGAAGGCAGCATCAACAAACTGTGAGTTATACCATAGACTCGTAGAGTGTGTATGTACCGGAAACGGCTTTGATAACAGGCCATTAAACTAATAATGAACTCGGACAATGGTTAATGATGGCTCGATGAGAGGTTTTGCTAGAATACATAGTAATGAGATAGTTGTTTTAGCAAATGATGCGTTTTTTCAGGAATACGTAATAATGAGATTGTTGTTTTAGTAAATGATGCGGAGAAAGGTAGTGACATCCATTTACAAGAAACTTAGCAAACCTTTAAAATAGCATAAGCTAGATAAAAGGCGGGAGGAAAAAATTGAGGTAATACGGTCTTAAATGAGTAAGAAAAAATATAACTACATCGAAAAAAATAATTTAATTCCACCACAAAATAAATGCAGAAAAAATTAAATAAAAAAAGAGTCCCCCCACAGAGGGCATTTTAGTGATTTACTCATCAAATAGTGGTGAAAGGCGGGACCACATCCTAACCGTGTTTTCCTATAACAGGCTCACATTCCCTCCCTCTCTTTATGTCACCTTTGAATTTACAAGTCACAAAACAATACAAGCTTCAAGAACAAGATGTTGAGTATTTCAAGCGTTGTTTTGGCGCTCGTCGCAGTGTTTCGTCGTAATCTTCACCTTCTACTCTGGAACTTGCTAGTACTACTCTTTCTCTTTCTCTTTCGATTTTATATTTTTGTAGTTCTTTTATTAGTACTCTATGGTGATAATGCACTTGCATTATTTGTGTATTTTCAATGTGAATCAGTTTTGTACAATTTAGATGATGCGGTTTGAGTTTGATTAAGCGAGATCGTTTCTCTGCATTTGATTTCTTTTCTGTGCGATGAATAATATGTGATACTTGAATTTTACAGATAATTTCTCAATTTGTTATGATGATGATGATGATGATGTACTCGCATTATAAGATGCTATATGAACTTGCAAGATCTGGTTTGTGTGTGATTAAACGAGATTGATATATCGTATTTCTGCATTGATTTCTTTTTCGTGTGAAAAATATACAGAACTGAAATAATTGATAGTTTGGCTGATCGATAGTCCAGAAATTGTCTTCTTGTTGGATTATTTCTGGAAGTTTATACAATGTTTATAAACTTTTTGTGTATTTGATTGGAGCAACTGTTGATTGCTTCTCTCTGAGAAAAGATGTTGTAATTGTTTGATTATTTCTCTTTTTTACGTATTGTTTAAATTAATGCACTGCTAAGTTCAGTGCAGAGATTCTAAGAATCTTAACATATCTTTCATCGATTATTAAGATCTCTTAATCTGCTGACAATCAGATGTTGATCGACTTTCCTTAGTCTCCAATTGCGATTTAGAATCAGTTCTTGGTTTCTTGAAAATTTCTCTGAGTTGGTTGAGTTTGATCTACTTGTTTCTTGTTGATGCATTGAATTTAAACCATCTCTTAGACGGATAATGTTTTGATCTTTGGATATAAATTTGTTTCTGGATAAGCTTGAATGAAGTTACATTTTCCGACAATTATATTGAATTTGTCTGGAAAATCCAGTCCGAAATTGATATTTCGTTCTCTGAATTCGTATATACTTCTCTTGCACATTAATCTATTTGTATAATATTGTTTTTTCTATGTTTTTTTTCTGATCGCACAGTTATTTCTTGTATTCTGTACCAATTATTATTAATTGATTGATGAACTTTTCACTGTCAGTAAGAATGATTTGAGCAACATTTTGAGTAGCTCTGTTATTACTTTTTGGCTTAATTGTTGCACTGCTAGTTCCAGTGCAGAGATTATTGAAGTGCTCCTTACTCGTAGTTGAATAATTATCATTTTTCTTGTCAGGCTCTTGCTCTAGGAATGGAATTGAGAAACTACTGGAATGGGGATAATTTTGACTTGGCTATGCACGTGGAATCATTTACTGCAGTTTCTACAAGGTTGAACCTTTGTGTCCAACAAGTCCTGGCTGTTACCACTAACGGCTATCGTAGCGAATTTGCTTGGGTTGCTTTTGCTGCAGCATTTTTTCATTTACTCGGAGCTGTTTCTTCCCACATTGTGAATCATGACAGGCCACAGAGGTTGAATTCTTTGATAGCCTTAATGCTGTTTGGACTCGCAGGATATAGCATTACTTTTGAACGTGATGTAAGAGGGCCAGCATTTCTTCTCTCTGTGCTGATGCGGATGGCTATTGAGGCCTTTGACATGATGCCGGAATACTACCTTTTGTTGGATGGCAAGATTCTTCCCCTCTCACTGATCAGCACAGGAGACGTGATAAACAAGCTTAAAGTAAGAGAGGAAGACACACACCTTGTAAAGCTTCATCCCAATGTTTGGTTTAAAGTGAGAGAGGATCGTGCACACCTTGTCAAATTTGAACCGGACAATTGCCAGGAAGTTGTTATTTCAGTATTAAGCGTACAAGGGGGCATTATCATGTTCACAGTAAGGAATGATCAGGCACACCTCCTCAAGTTAGTGCAGGGGTCCTAGACTTTTAGCTCTGATCATAAATAAATCAGCTGTAGTGCGCTCGTATATTCATTGCAGATATACTTACCATGGTACTGTTAATGTTGCTCAATATCGTAGATTGATGTACAAAACTTTATATCATAGATGTTTTGCATGCTGAAAAACTCAATCAGAAGAGTTGAGCTATTCTACTTGCTATGTAATGTGTACAGCCAAATTAAGGCAAATGGTTTCTTGCTATAATTGATTGTAATGTGTTACCTGTGGTTACCAGTTACCAGCTTATGATAAGGTAGTCAATTTGCTTTTTCGGGGCTCTTATTAACTGTGCAGCTTTGTAACGGCGCTGTCACTTTTTGTTCTTTCGCATATTTATCTTTCTTTGTTTTGTTTTCTATAATGACGAAGAAAGCACATGATGTCGCAGTATTGGTAAGCTATTAACATACTGGTTTGCTTTTTGTTGACACATGAAGGTTCTTGATTACTTTTAACTTTAAATCGTTAGACACTTGGCTTCTAGCATCTCTTGCCTCTGTGAAAAAGAGCTTTTAGCGACAAAATCTAAATTATAGCTATGGGCCATAGTTACGGTTAAAAACTATTGCTGAGAAGAAATTAAAGGACTAGGGATTCTATAGCGCTAAGAAATTTGCATTAGTGCAAGATGCATTATGGATTTCAATCAAAAGTTTACTTAGGTTGGTGAGTCCTCCCTTGCTAAAGACCAGACTGCAGAGCTTCTTGATTATTTATAGCACTTCTGCAAGGGATTAAGTTGAGGAACTTGTAGGACTGTCAATGAACGTTCCCCATTCTGATTTCCATGATTTTGTATTAAATGGGTTAGGATATAAAGTTTTTTAAGAAAACAATTTCTTGCTTATGATAATAGGTAAGAGCCATGTTTTGTCCATAATTACAAGACCAGCACAATTTAAAGCAGAAGAACTAATTAGTTGAAATCCGGTAATAAATTGTCACCAAGTACTAAACCAAAACAGGCAGTTAGATTAGTAAGCCTACAAAACACAATATAAATTAACAGTGCAATCATAATAATATATGCTTAATTTCAACAACTATAGGCTGGCGCATGAAATTTAAGTAATATGTCGATTTGCATTGCACCACAATGAACACGGCTAATACTCATCTAAGAACTTAACTACTTGCGAGCTGAGGTTATGTTTACTCTTCCTTCATCGTCAACTTTGTCATCACCCCTCTTCCATTGTACACCGAGAGAGCCACATTCCTGGCACCACCTTGATACAGGGAATCAACTAGGTGTGCATGTTCTGCACTAACCTGTAATTCAATTATCACCCCGTCTTCTATGCGCAATGCTGCAATTGGCACTCTTCTGGCACCCCATAAGAACCATTTCTCCTTTCTTTGCAAATTGGCCTTAGTTACAGATAGCAATCTAGAAGATACTGCTATTGCAAATACTCTAGGATCAATGCGAACAGCTATAGAAAGTCCTGTTAATCCAACCAACGCAAATGCAACAAAAAAGTTGAGCCAGCGTCCCTTGTGCATTGGCCTATTCTTATATTTGATGAGAGAATCAACGGTTCCAATGCAAGAAACGATGGCTGCAGCAAGCGTGAACCAATCAAGATTTTTATGATATTCATCAATCGAATATACAATCTTTAGTACGAGGATAATATTCTGGGCGACGAAGTTGACTATCGTACAAATGACATTCAAATCAATAACCACAGAATTGGTCTTCTCGATCACACGGTCGACCAAGCCTTCCCTTGGTAGCGCAAAATTCATGTGCTATGCATAATCAAAATTCAGAGCATTAAAAAAAACAGAACAGTTATCCACTGATCTTAACATTGATTAGCACTACTGTACATATTTTAAGCACAAAAAAATCATATATTATTGAAAAAAATAGTTCTTAAAAGAACTATAAAATATTAATCACTAAACCTACACTACACACACATTATCACATACATATAGAAGCAGAAACACGTAAATATAAGCGAGTACCATATTGGAAGGTTGCAACTGAAGACCAAGGGTTGTAATTGAGAGTACCATCTTTTGCAGTCACCTTCTAAGTTCTACTCCCGTGCTGTATATCATGTATATCTATACTCTTTATTAATAAGCAATACTCATATCAAATTTGGTTTCACCTTAGTCCTATTTATATTTAAATTCTATTTTTTTAGTTTCAACACTCAGTCCTATTTAGATTTATTTTAGTTTCACCAATCCTATTCATATTTAAATTCTATTTATTCACAAATTCTTTATTTATTTTCACCCTATAATTTTACATTTATTTAAACTCTATTTGATTTTAATTTTTTTATATTATCTCAATACTTTTTAGTTTTACTTTTTTATTTTTTTTATTTCAATACTTTTTAAATTATAATTATTATATCTCTAAATTAGCTATTTATTTTCAATTTTATCTCAATTTAAATTCTATTTGATTTTATTTCTCTAAATTTCATTTATTTTCACTAGAGTTTATCTCAATTTAAATTCTATTTGATT
Source organism: Oenanthe sinensis (assembly GCA_028671895.1). NCBI lineage: Eukaryota > Viridiplantae > Streptophyta > Magnoliopsida > Apiales > Apiaceae > Oenanthe > Oenanthe sinensis. Next base: position 31,403,507 of record CM053796.1, read on the forward strand.
TTAGTTTTTGTCACATTCTACTATTATAATTTAAATTCTATTTAATTTTAGTTTTTGTGCCATTCTACTATTATATTTTTAAATTGTTGTATTTATTTTCATCCTAGAGTTTTATTTCTTTTTAAAATATATTTAATTTTAATTTTTAATATAGATAGATATGTGATATTAAAAAAATAATAATTAAAGGATTCTACGGACAACCAAGATTTAAAGAAGATACCTGAAAAAGTTAATAATCAAGAAGTAAACACAAATTTTAATTTTTAATTCATCTACGGTACAAATAATTTACTGAGAGGAGCTAACAAATATAATATTTTTCTGACATAAATAATTCCATCAATAATAAAACTCAACTCTCAAGACAATTTTATTATTTTCTAATATCTTAAATAAAAATTAAATATATAATTAAAAAACTTTTTGACTCTACCCATGCTCCGCACGGGTTACCGGTTAGTATATTCTTAAAAGCCAGCTTGAAAATTACTATAAACTTATGTTGACCAACTTTAAAAGCCTAAACTCAGATGGTGCATTTTTGTTTCGGTTTTCAATTTAAATTTTTGGAAAATTTCTAATAATATCATCGTAGAATTGGTTTTTTAAAATTATATCATTCACTAGTTTGGATTTCCAAATGGCACTACTATACTTTTGACTTCGTCCGCATCATACCACTCTGTTAACTAAACATTAATAAAATCGTTAAGTATTAATTAAAATGACAATTCCTAATGGTATCATTTAGGAAAGTCAATTTTTCCTAATTTGTTTAAAATATATAATAGATATTTGTTTTTTTATAATTATTCTTATATAATAGATATTTTGAAAAACTAGATAATCCATTATTAAAAAAAATAGAGTTGCATTATTATTCAGTTATGTATATTTTATATCAAAACAATATAATCCAGTATTCGTAAAATTTTGTCTTAAAACTCATATATATATATATATTGTCTTTATTTTGATGGAAAGATTCATTTTTTCAAATTTTTAATGAAAAATTTGAATTTGAACTATCTATTTGAGGTGTTATTATGTTGTTAATTTTAATGAGATTTATATAATATTACTTAAAAAGTAATTATCTGGATTTGAAATGAGAAAAAAAAATGAATTGATAAGTGAGAAGAATTACGACTAAATTTATTATCGAAAAAGTAGATTTTCGAGTAAACTTGATAAAATTTTGGAAGAAATAAGTAAAAATTTGAAAAAATTTATCGTAACCTTTTGTTATATTATATTATTTTTAAATATTTTGTACAATTATGGCGGGAAATTTTTTTTAGAGGACTCGTTTAAAAATTTCGACTCCGAATCTCAAATACGTGGGAACAGCCTTGAAAGAGTTCTGATTTGATATGTATATCTTCTGACAAGCCTGCACCCTTCTTCCTGTACACATTTATGTCAAGTGACTGATAGGAGAAGCTAATTTAGACTTTAACTACTGAAAAAGCCGCGCTTCGTGACAGTTTCATAATAAATTTTAAATTTATTAAAATTATTTTTGATATTGAAAATAATTAATAAATATATAATTTTAATATATTATAGAAATTTATTTAAAAATATTTATTAATTTTATTTTTAAATGAATAAATATCAATTTATTTATTAAAAATCAACTACACGTACATTGATCAATTAGTAGATTTAAATAAATTAGAACTTAAATAAAATAATTAATAAAATTATTATGAACATTAAGAAACAATAATAACAAATATTAAAAATAACATTATATATTAATAATTAAGAACATGTTAATAATATTATTATTTTCAAACTTTTTAAGCTTAAAGGGTTTAGCCGCACACTTGATAGATAGCCCAGAAGGGCTAGAGAATGATTATATAATTAGTTTATACAAATCCGTCCCGACTGAGACCATAGGTAAAAATGACATTTCCATAAATTGACAAAGAAATATGTCCATTTTTTCATCAAAACAGGCGAAACGAGAATTGATTTTTCTTGATAGATAATATAACGATTATATATAAGGTTTATCGTCTTCTTGTATAGATTTTGATCAAACCACTAAATAAATATTTGATTTTGATCAAAGGACTAAATAAATATTTTTCACAAAGTTACATTACTAGTGACTCAATTGCATATGATAAAATTTGATATAACATAATTATATTAAATTAAAATAATAATATTAAATTTATAAATATTATAAAATCAAATAATAATTTCATATGTATACGTGTGACTTATAACTCGAGCCCAGGTCTCCACGGCCACAACGTGTAATTCTTACCACTAAATTGCAGCCGCACGAGTGAGTGCAAAATGAAAATTATACTTTCTAATATAGTTTGGCATTTATATACCGAACAAATATTACCTGTTTTTTTAATTGTTTAAAAAAATATATTTTTAAATAATTGTTTCTCTTTTGGTTCAATATATATTTTTCAAAAGTATCCTAGTACTCCTGTTTTTAATAAAATTTTATAACTGATCTCATTATTTAATATAATAATATAATAATTAAAGACAAATATGAGAATGAAATAATTTTTTTAAATACTCAAGTTTTTTAAAAAGATACAATTAAATAGGGATAAAGAATAAGTAGGGACTGAGCAAATGTTAATTTCGAAAACAAGATTCATATAAAAATATTAATAATGACTAGATAGATTTATGGTGTGTTGGAGTTTTTTAATGACAGAGAAATAAAGTTTACGAGGAATTTAAAAAAAATTCTTTGTAAGGTTCTTTTTCTTTAAAAAAAATGATTAATTCTGAAAAAAGGTGATTAATTAAAAGTTTTACATATTTTTCAAAATAATTATTTCATGTAATTTTTTTTAAAAAAATTCCCCGTTTTCTTTTAAAAAACTTGAGAGCACATGAATTTCTTTTTTTAACAACTTTTTTTTCCAACTAAAATCTTTGAAATATATATATATATATATATATATATTTATATAGTATCGAACTTTGATATTAAATTCCAGTACATTGTTATAAACTCAATTAACTTTAAAATATGATGGTCAATTATTTTGGAACATCAAAAATTAAGATGCAAAAAATAGCACTCCGATAAATATAAAATATCAAAATATTTAAAACCCCCACCACTTTTACCCGCCCTCTCTTTTCATGTTTAAAACTTTCTGACCCGGACAAAAACACAAACTCAAATAGACGATCCCAACACACCCATAACAGCCAATTACATCTTATCACGCGGATCACAAAGCTCAACCGTCAGATGAAGCCTCGAATCCAACGACCACAAACTCACCCCGCCACTAGTTAAAATCCCAAACCCCCAAATCTCAAGCTATAAAAACAACCCCCCCCCCCTCAATCAGGAATTCAACCAGAACCAAACAATTCAAATTAACAAGATGTCAGGGCGAGGAAAGGGAGGCAAGGGGTTAGGCAAAGGCGGAGCCAAGAGGCATCGCAAAGTGCTGAGGGACAACATCCAGGGCATTACCAAGCCTGCTATTCGAAGACTCGCAAGAAGAGGCGGTGTTAAGAGGATTTCAGGTCTCATTTACGAAGAGACTCGGGGCGTGCTTAAGATTTTCTTGGAAAATGTTATTCGCGATGCGGTTACTTACACCGAGCATGCTAGGAGGAAGACGGTCACTGCTATGGATGTTGTTTATGCTCTCAAGAGGCAGGGCAGGACTCTTTACGGTTTTGGTGGGTAAATTAGATGGATTAGTACCGAATTGTATTTCATTTACTTTTTATTTTGTGGTTCACTGGATTTAGTTTAACTTGTTGTTTTGCTCAAACATTTTCGAGAATGAATTTTATCAGTGTATCTGCTGGGTAAACATACATACTAATCAACTTGAAAAATCGTTTAAATTTTGATGTGATGAAAAAATGAATTCCAGATGTAACTATATAACATCATTATCATAAAAGCCCATTCTTATAAGTGAAATTGCAGTTATCTATTTAGAAAATACTATGATGCAGGGCACCGGATAAAAAAGCCCAAAGAAACTAATTACCCAACAGGCCTCCCCGCCTTTGTTGCTAGAAACATCACCCAACAGACAACTTCGCACAATATTCTACTACTACATGACAACCCCCATGCACTAGGTTGTAATTGTAAATGTCATTTCCAGCTTCAGATGTCAGACGACCACGGTATGATTATGTGAACTGACTGAATGACTCTCTAACCTGAAGCTTACAATTATCAGTACATTTCATTTAACAAGGCATATAGTATTTTGGCAGTGTGCTTCTTGTCCCTAAAATTATAATATCATGTGTATGACCACACCAAAAGCAACCATTTACTAGCAAGGTAATGTCAAGTTGAAAACATGTAGAACTTTCAAGACAAAGCTACCTCCATTACTGATGCTCCGAAAACGAGATAGTCTGAAACATCGGAACAGCAGGTTAGTGTGTTGATGGCATTACCACCAATATCAATCTCCTCGACTCCTATGGATTTAGGCGAGCAAAGGAGAAATTTTTTGTGCTTCGTGATTACAAGTTCAGAATAAACCAAGGATTTAAAAATAAACAATACCTATGTTGAGGAGTTGAATAAATCTATTATCCAATAAGACACGTAATTTTCCCAAACGAAAATAATATCAGATTACAAACTTCAACTCCACAAACCAAGGTCAACCAGCTGCTCTACAAGAGTATTACTTCATTCCTCACTAACTAGATGCATAAATTACATGATATTGTGGAGAGGCGAATCAAGCATGCAATTGCTGCAGCAACGTGAGTAAAATTCAGTTTATCTGCATTGACTCTGCATGATACTTCTCTAAATCAGCATCCAGATCATCTTGGGATAACTTCTCCCCGTGTCCTCTGCCACTTCCATGTCCCCTCCCAGATCCACGACCTCGACTACCACCACGCGACCTTCCAAATCCGCCCCTTCCTTGCCCACTGTTCCAATATACAATTTAAAAGCAAATCATCAGATGTGCGAGCATAATGTAAATATTTACAACTTCACCAAGCAAGGAGCTTATGCACATTATAACACACAATGAACATGCACAATATACTCAAATTTTTACATGTAAACATTCCCACTTCAAATCGATTCTCCATCTGAACTCAGCGCACACGAAACATTAATAATACTCCACAAGCATAATATTACGTTCTTATGAAATTTTAACAATCTTATGGAAAATTTGTCAGGAATTCATCAATCACTGAACCATTTGGGACTGTTTTTGGTGTTTTCTAGTTATATATTCAGAATTAACAAGTAAAGCAGAGAGATTAAGGCAGATACAAAGAATTTAGAGGGAGTTCAGAGAGAAATGAGAGAGATAAGGGCAGAAAAGAGAGAGATTTAGCAGAGAGAGACAGAGATAGAGAGATTACATATAGAAATAACTTGTAGAAGAAGATAGAAGTTTCTAGAGAGAGAAACAGTTAGAAGAGAAAGAAAACTAGAGAGTGAGAATGGTGGAACTAAGTCCCATTCTCATATATTCATAATGCATAAACTGTGTACGAACAAGTCTGGTATTTATAGACTTACAAAGTGAGAGTATTGAAATTTATACAAAATCGTATAAAATACTACAGATAGATTTATAAGCAGTTAAAGCTACTGAAAATTGGAAATGAGTGCATACCTTCTAGGAACCCCATTAAAGTTTGAGCTGTTTCCATTTGCAGATGGTGTCCCAGCTGCAGGAGTCACTATGTTTGTTCCGACAATTTCTACTTTCATTGGCTTCCCATCAAGCTGGACATTATTGTACTTGGTGACAGCTGATAATGCATCTTGACGACGTGAAAAGACAACTTCAGCCGTTTCCTATGGATAAGATGTTTTCTAAACTCACAGCAGGACACGACAGTCTTTCTAGAAAACCACATAAATTTCTCAATTTTGAATATATACCTTTGATCTACCACTTCGATCATAATGTACTACACATCGTTTCAGATCACCCATTTCTGAAAACAGCTCCTGCATAAAGTTTCCAGGTCATATTCAAATTAATATTAAACGCAAAATTAGAAGCAATGTAGAAAGACATTAATATCAGAACCATAATCTTTAGCATCTAAATTCAGAATTGGTTTATAATTGTGCAGGTCAAATACACCAAGAATAACAGGAAATATGAGGAAATATATTTTTGGGATTATTTGCTCAAAACACAACATAAACAAAAAAAGGAAGGAAGTTTAAGCACTAAAAAATTATTGAAGTTGAAACAAGTGATGCAAAGAATATTCCTAATTTCTAGATCCAATTTCAACTGATTGTCTAGATAATCTTTCTAACTTTTTCTTCGTTTCAAAATCAACCAATTTCCAATATAGCACAGATATGTGTCTACCCACACATCGCGCATCAAACGTGGTCTTCTCAGTCTGCATGTGCGATGCACTTTAAACCCCGCTTGCACATACGCCCTTTAAACTATATATTCTAGGCTTCAACTTCAAGGATGGTTCATTTCTCTTTTAATGTTTTAGCTTAAGACAACTATTACATATGAAGTGAGTTCTTAACCAAGTGAAAACCTAACCATCATTGAATACTATGCAACTCCAATTGAAAACATGGTTGTAGCGATACTATTCAACGAAAAAATAAAAATCAACTAAAGGCCCAAGTGCATATGATAATTCATTTTCATGTAGTTAAACCAGAAAATATAGGAAGAATGGATTTTTCTCTTACCCGACGCACTACACACAGGATTCTTTAGGGTGCGGAGATTCTTGGACGACGGGTAAATAAAAAGTGTTTTCCACTTTCACAAACTAATAATGAAAAGTGGGTAGAAATAGTATATGTAAATAGATTTTCTAACTCCTTTAGATCATATTTATGTTAATCAATAAATTAAGTACTTGATCACTTAACTATTTTATAAAGCATCAATTGTGTTATATTGAGCAATTATTATATAAATTATTAATTTATTAAAGATAATGAACTTATTTATTTGACTATCTAGTTTAATTTAAATGCAACTTTTGAAATATATATAATATATTTAATATTTTAATATTTGCCGAATCAACCTGCGAATTTGTCAAACTCCTGTATCCACGCATCCGCACTCATGCTTCCTAGCACTAATGATTCGTAGCAGTTAATCAACAAGATATAGTGAAATGGAGTAACTGTTTAGGCCAGAAAAAAAGTCCAAAACAGAGGTTATGATCGGTTCTTACTTTGGAGTGAACAAGCATATTGGCATTAAATTTAATCAAATAGTTTAACACGGGAATTGAATTCAAAATGCCAAGTTTCAACTTTAAAAAAATTTAAAAGATGCAGTTCAAGTACTGCAGTAGCATCATATATTGAATGACCTCATTTCTCTTCTTCATCAACTATGATAATGGACCAATGTGGTCATCCCAAATTAGATAGATCATTGAAGAGCATTGGGAAGCCAATTACAATTACATTATTAGTTTATGTAAATATCTATAGTTTTCATTTTTCAATTTGTTGCTAATAATAACAATATTAGATAAAATTGATTGATTTTATTGCTCGAAATTCAAGTCCTTGCACGGTGTGCCTTATTCATAGTCTTGTCCTTTAAAATAGTGGAAGCTGGACCCACATGTGCTTAATTTCAAACATGATAATACCTTAATTTCATTCAACTAAAAATTTCAGTTAGTTATTATTCTTCACATATTCTTCTTTTAGTCTTGAAATTTCAATAGACACAAAACTACTGACCTCTGTCCCTCAACTGAGTCAAAAAAATCTCAGCCATTATCCTTCTTACAAAAAAAAGTACAGAAATTGTGTATGTTCCATTTCAATATATTAAGCAAGTTAGAGGTAAGCTAGCATCTTAAAGCCCATATATTTAAGGATTGAAAAAATATTATGCTCCATCTAGTTGAAGCCTGAAGGAATGAAGTTGGGTAAGAAATGAGAATGGAATGAAATTTTTGTGGGTACATACTCATAATTTTTTTAATCCCTTAATTCCATTTCTACCAATTTAATATAGAGCTAAAAAACACCAATATAAGAACAAATACTCCATTCTCTTTTCTACTCATTTATTCCCAAACATTATCACAAAGTTGGCACTTTTTTATTATTTCCACCCTACCCTCTTACATCACTCTCTTCTAATTTTATTCATAATTTTACCCTCCATTCCCCCTGAGCAAACTTAGAATACTCCTCGCATTCCTTATCTACAAGGAAGTCGACCCTTGTATTGTTTTTATCAATACAATATTTATTTCCCTCCTTTTCGTCACTTCTTATCTACAAGGAAGTCGAATTATACTGTAAATCACATCATCCATCAAACACATAACTAACAAACAACCCAATATAAAAAAAAAGAAAAAAAATAACCTTGATATCTTCCTGAGAAACACCGTAATCAAGATTGGATACATACAGCTTCGTTCCAGTTTCAATGGACGAACTTCTGTTCCTACCTCCATATCCCTGATTCGCCATCGCCTGATCCAAACTAAACATATCATGCTTCCATGCTGAATTCGGAGCCTAATATCAACCAAAACAATCTCAATTTACTTAACTTAAAAAATTAATACTCCCTCCATCCCACTTTTTAGAAATCCATTTTAAATTTTTCAAGCATATTAAAAAATTAAATTTTGTAATTTTCTCCCAATATAAGTCTATGGTAAACTAACACACTAGAGGGTTATTATAGGAATTTCAATAAAAAAAATGGGCAACTAGTATGAGACAAACAAATTATCACAATGTAAACCGAATACAATTACAAACTTAATCTCGATAAATTAATAAAATTCTCCGGTCTCGAAACTATACCTTAAAAGAAGCGTAAGGAGCAGCTCGATTTGAAGAGCGATTATTAGACCGGCGAGTTGGACCGGGACCAAAAGAACGGCCTCTCCCTCGACCGCCACCGCCACCGCCGCCGCCGCTGGACTTCTTATTGCTTTTAATGATGTCGTCGAGAGTTTGGTCTAAAGCAGACATATTTGTATATATGTATCTAAACCCTAGATATAGATACAGATCTGTGAATGTATAAATTCTAGGGTAATCGAGGATAAAATAAGTGGGGGGAGAAGTAGTAGAGGCTGGGAGACTCGATCTGACTTGTGTCGAAAAGCGAGAGCCAGACAAATCAGTTCAAGTAACTTATTATACCAGCTCCTTGGTGACACGGGTTATTAGTTTTATTTTATTAATTAAATTTTAATATTTTATTTTTTCATTTTCTAAATTATATTTATATTATATTATATTTTACATATATATATTATAAAAATATTAGAATATTATTATTAAATATTTTCTATTAATTGTGTTTTTTAATATTTCATTATTAACATTTTAATGTTATTTTATATATTTATCTTTATTCTTATTAACTATATTTGATATCATGTGTGAATATATTATTATATTTGAATTATATTTTTATTTATTTTACATGTATATTATTAGAGTATTTAAATACTATTATTAAATATTTTCTTTTATTCGTATTTTATTTTTATTTATGTTAAATAGAAATCAAGATATTGTTTTAATTTTTTAATATACTTGCTTTTTATTATCATTTATTTCATTCATATTCATGCAGTGCTTCAAATTTATTATTTTTTTTTTATAAATTTATCTTTATTCCTTTTTAATATTAAAATTTAATATATTTTTTCTAAAAATAATATAAATTTAGTTATTGTTATTTATTTATAATTAAATAATATTTTATTTTTTCATTTTCTAAATTACATTTACATTTGTACTTTTATTATTTTTTATTTTATTTCATGTCATGTATAACTATATTATTATATCTTAATTTTATTAATTAGATATTTATAATTTTATTTTACATGTATATCACAAAAATATTAGAATATTATTATTACATATTTTCTGTTAGCTGTGTTTTTTTAATATTTTATTATTAACATTTTAATATTATTTTATATATTTATCTTTATTCTTATTAAGTTTATTTTATATCTTTATTTTTAGTAAGTTATTGTTATTTATTAATAATCAAACTTTTAATATTTTATTTATAAATAATATTAAACTAATTTTTGTGTTCATAAATAATCAAATTTTGATCAATTAATTAATTAATAACATTTATGAATTTACATTTTGAGATATAGTCTTATGTATTAAGTTTTGATTATTTTGTATTAACTATAAGTGTAAATTAAATTAGGATTAAGAAGTTACTAATTCATACAGTAATCCTCACTTAGGTTGTTCGAAGTGACAGTCAACGAGAAGAAAGTCAAACTGGATCAAACCGCTTTTATAAAAGAAATCAAATGATTTTCTCTCTACATATATTTAGATGAGATTTATCAAAATATTGATAAAATCAAATCTAATTTATATATGTTATATTTTGAGGCAAAAATTGAAGATGAACAAATATAGTATCTAAACATTGCTTTTACGAGACAGGAAATATGAATATCTATTTAAAAGGGTGTTTGTTTTAAATGTTTTCAAGAGAATATATTTTTAATATATTTTCTAAATATATTTGTTCAATTTATCTTCAACAAAATCCTGCCTAAACATAAAATACATATTTTTTCCCGAAAGCCCTTAATTGTCCTATTTCTAGGGCTGTCAAAAAAATCCGAAAAATCCGATATTCGTCCGAAATATCTGTATTCGTATCCGGAAAAAAGCGGATATTATCCGTATCCAGAAAAAAGCGGATATTATCCGTATCCGAATCCGAAGATTCCGGATACGGATATGGATATAGGCACATCCGTATCCGAAAATATCCGTATCCGAAATTAATTATATATAATATATATAAATATATTTTTTTAAATATATATAATATATAATTATATATTTTTAAACTCATTTATAGTTATAAGCCCATTTATATATTTTTGTATATACACTTATAGTTATAAACCCATTTAATTTAATTCAATTATATTTTTTAATTAGCTCAACTCTAATGTCTATTTTAATTTAATAAATTAATATATACACTACACATGGTTATACTTTAAAATATATATTCAATATATATATCAATTTATATTTCTATAGTATTTTATGCATTTTAAATCGTATCACATATATCACATAAATAATATATATATACAATTTAAAATTTATTCTATTAGTTTTGTAGTGTGTATATATATTCATTAAATAATATATTTATACAAATTTTATATAATTGTAAAAATATTATAGACATATATAAAAATATCATTTGAGTTTAATATTATTAAAATAACAAAATTAGATTGAAAAGATAAATAAAAATTATTTTTTTTAAAATAAAATAGGCTTAAATCCCTTTAACTCTTAACTCAATTAAAAAAAATAAATTAATTTTTTAATTTTTTTTTGCAATTTTTTTTGAATTTTTATTATAAATTTAAAAAATTTATTAAAAATCGGATTCGGATTCGGATCCGGATATTATCCGTATCCGGATAGTATCCGCCTGATCCGGATTCGGATATTAACCTTTAAAATTTTCCGGATTCGGATACGGATACGGATACAGATTTTCGGATTCGGATTCGGATACGGATATTGACAGATCCGTATCCGGATTATCCGGTTTACAGCCCTACCTATTTCTTTGGATAATTTGTATTTTAATTTAAATTAAATATTCCTTGGACTTCATAGTCATTATTATTTTAGGAATATTATATTTGAATATATTTTGAGTCAAAACTTTAGTCCAAACGTCGACAAGTGATAGCTTGTAATAGCTATCGATTGTTGTTTCAGACTGTACGGACAGCGAAACGATCTTTTTCTGAAAGTGATAGCTACACATGTCGAAATTACTTGAAACTTGGGGAATGTCACTACAATGTTGAAAAAGAATTTTAGGATGTTTCTCATAATTTTTGGGTGACTTTTATTTTTGGCATGTATTCCTAATTTTAGGATTGTTTGTTCGGTCAATTAAAATTCAATGAAGATCAACTCCAAATTGAGTAGGATTTTGACCATGACCTATTGAGATCATTCTCAGATGGTTCCCAAAATTTCATAAGTTTTGGAGCATATTTTGAAAATCATCATTTTTTTAACGCATCGTTCGGTATCATGTTTATTCGCTTAAATAATTTACTGAATGAGGCTAACACGTTTCTCTAGGCACCCATATGGGTAAATACAGATGGGGGGACATAATTTTCAAATTGTGTACCTTACGTTATCACATGCCAAGCCTTGTCCCTTGTCCCCTAATTAAATAAATCAAAAATGCTTAATTTTGGCCTATAAATAAGATCTCACCCCCACTTCATTTCTCAAGCCATTTAGTGCCAAACATGTGCTGCATATTTCACTCTAAAGAATCTCTCAAGATCAGTATGTTTTCATCTTCAAGAGTTCTTGATTTTAAGCTTTATTCTTTCATAGATCTAACCCCTAACAAGTTTATAAACCCATATACTTGCACAAATTACACACCAACCATTTTGGCTACCCAAAGACCTCATTCCCACAGCCCTTAGACTTGTCTAGCTGCCCCTAAAGTTATACCAAAAGTTCACTTTCCGACGATTTTTCGGTGACTTTTTCCGGCGACTACTTTTTATGTATTTTGGCTTCGAAATTGGCTTTTTCTCTTAATTTCTCTCTAGATCTCAAGAGTTACAAGTTGATTCCATTTTTATATGTTAGTATATATATTAGGCAGGTTATATTTAGATTTGTGCTTGCTTGGTTTGATTGTTAGATCTATTATATAGTTAGTTTTGTCTACAATTTATATAGTTACGTGCTTTAATTGTTTGTTCTTTGTCTTCTATATAAATTGTGGTAACTGTTGGAAGAGCTTTCTTTTCATCTCTTGCTCTTCACAACCAAGTTATTTATATTCTCGGTGTAGGATTCCGGGATTAATAACGACTCTAAGTTACTTAAGTTCCGAGTAGAGACCGATTTGTATAAATCTCATAAAGAGGTATAAGCAAAAGAACTCCTTGTTGAATTTGGTAATTAAACTAGCTTCTATTTCAAGTTGAGACCTACTTGTATAAGTCTTATTTAGAGACATAAACAAAAGGACTCCTTGTTGATAAGTTGGAAGTTAACTCATTTTATTTCCGAGTTGAGATTCTATTCATATAAGTCTAAATTATTAGACATAAACGAACTTCTCCTTGTTTGAAATAAATAGAGTATTAATCTCACTTAATTCCGAGCCGAGACCAATTTGTATAAGTCGAGATACGGCATAAACAAAAAGACTCCTTGTAGAACAATTAAGATAAAGAAACTAACTTATATTCCGAGATAAAAACACTTGTATAAATCTCACTTAGAGATATAAATGAAGCTTTCTCTCGTATAATATTTGTCAAGTTTAAACTCACCTTAATTCCAAGTCGAGACCAATATGTATAAGTCGAGTTATGACATAAATAAAAGGACTCCTTGTTAAATTATTCGTGAAAGAAACGAACTTATATTCCGAGTTGTACTCTTTCGTATAAATCTCACTTAGAGATATAAATGAAGCAAACTCGTAGAATATTTGTAAGTTTATTCTTTAACTTCGAACACCGAGTTAAGGGTTATTCGTATAAGTCGAGATACGATATAAACGAACCTAACTTGTTGAGTTCTTGAGATTAACCCAACTTCGATTCTGAGTTAAAAACTATTCGTATAAATCGAGGTCCGACATAAACGAAACATCCTCGTTGAATCTTAGTGGTATATCTGTTGTTCGTTTAAAGGCCATATTTTAGTTGTTTTAATTTCCAAGGCCTTATAAACAACCCAACCATAAAACGTTCTTGATCTTGTTCAAGTCACAATATATTTGGCTTAGTTATATTCGGCCTTATATATCCTATATATATATATATGTATATATATATATATATATTTACTTTAAGTGCTTGCATTCATACGCTTTACATAACACTTTTTACTTTAGCATATACACTTAAATACTTGCATACACGTACACACACTATGTGTGGTTCGTCCTTCTAATGAAACGACTTACCCCGACTCACATTTATATATTCTATTGCTTCGGCTATATTATATATAACTGTTTGTTTCCCGGCCTAGTACAATAATATACTAGTCCACCAATTTTCTTTCTTAAATAGGGTTATTAAGTCGTAGTACTGGTTGTCTAGACTTTTTTAGTGAGGTGAAATGAAGTGAGGTGATCTTTGTTCTAAAACCCAAGTCCTAGGCATGCCGATGGGAAGTTGGGTGTCTTTGTACCATGAAGAAAAGGAAAGACTCAAGACCTAAGACCTAAGATCCAAGATCTACAAAGGGTTAGAGGAACATAGTCTACGTAAGTTTTTATTTTTCTTACTTGTATTTGAGGAGGTAACGGGGAGTTACGCTCCAAGATAAATTTAGTAGGTTTACTATTGTATTTTGAGGGGTTAACAGGGAGTTAAGGTCCAAGATAAATACATAGTGGCTGTAAAGGCTTCTCCACCGCTATAAGGAGTGAATCTTTTTATAGTGAGAAAATCTCGAGTTCAGGGAGGGACTCGGGGACTGGACTAGGGGTGAGCGGATCCGTTAGGGGATTGCGCCATCGCAAACCAGGATAAAAATCTTGTGTGTTGTGCTCTATTTATTTACTCTATTTTAATTTTCGCACTTGATTTACTAGTTGACTAGTAACATTTTTAAAAGAGAAGAAAAATTTTTAAAACGCCAAACTCTAAATTTTAAAAGGGTATTAACCTATTCAACCCCCATCTACCTGAAGGGTTTCGGGCATGAAAACGCAGCGGAATTAACGTAAAAATTAAAAAAAAATCGAAACCCAATAGCAGGATCCATGTATAATGTTGGATGATTATGGTGAAGAAGTCTATACCTTAACAAAGCTTTCCGTATGCTGTTTAATGGAGGTCCAGAAAAGATGAATCACAGTAGCCCTTTGTTGCAAAGATCTACTCTCCAAAGAAGTCCACACGAACGCCCAATCCTCCTACGATCACCGGAGTCGGTACTAGCCGAATTTTTTGCCTCTCCCTCTCTCTCTCTTTCTCTTTCTCTAGCCTCTCTTGATGTTGAGCAGCTAGGGTTTTTTTTTAAAAACGAAATCTGATGATTAAACCCTAATATTATACATCATTATGTATATATAGGGGATAGAGAGATTTTGGGCCTAACCCTAATCCATGTGGTTTCCAAAACCCATTATGACTTTGGGTTATTATTATTATTAAATCTGAATTCTAATATAATTAATCAAGTCCCACTTAATTAATTCAATAATTAAATTCGAATAATAATAATACTTATTAAATCCGAATTCTAATATAATTAATCAAGTCCCACTTAATTAATTCAATAATTAAATTCGAATAAACAATAATATATTTAAATTCGTAATTTAAATAAACCTCCGTTTTGACGTTCTTTGTGTGTGACCCTTTAGGTTATTATTACGTTGGCAATAATTTTATTATCTAATAATAAAATTATAAACAATGAGCGGCATCTAGTAATACATCATTGCTACCCAAGTAACAATAATAATTAGTGATTCAATTAAACCTTTCGTGAATAATGTTCCATGTAATATAATCCCTTTAACCTTATATTATATATCAAACTCGAGGCATGTATAGTGTCATCCTCTTCAACGTTTAATCTCGGTTTCCTTGATCAATGAGTAGACTATTTAAACAAATCAATATTTGAGCATGGCCATGCATTTCATAGTCTCACTCAATCAAGAGGCCAATAATATCACTCATAGAATTGGAGGGTTAAATCCTATATCTATCATTCATATTCCCCATACAATTCATAGCATACCCAATGTCCACCTTTATCATTACCCGGTTAAAGGTAACTTTGAGTGTAATCAAAGTATATTAATTCTCGTATAGAAATATGATGATTTCAAGTCAGAGGATCATTACATCATTATCACTGTGAGATTTCTTATGACACTTATTAACATGTAGAATCTCACAGCGGGTCTTTCCAGTGTCATGTATTGATACATACACTTATGTTCTTGACTTTAGTATCACCATACCTATGACCAATGAGATGTGGTCATCCGTCAATAAACATACTAGTCTTATTGCATTATTATTGTCCTTAAATAATAATACTTGACTAGGGAATTTTAGGAATAAAATACTATTCATATAATCTCATTTTTAAGTCACATACTTAAAGATATATATTACGTATTAATATTCCAAGGACATTTATTATCCTTTCAATTTATAACGCAGTAAATAAAGACATAATAAATATTAATTAAATAATCACATAAAACATAATCCTTAATTGTTTTCAATAAAACATTAAAAGTATTGTCTCTAGGACACCAATACTAACAATCTCCCACTTGTACTAGAGCCAATCTCTCATGTATCTAATACCCATGAAACTAGTATGACCTTCGTGCTTCTGCTGCGACAAAGCCTTAGTCAGTGGATCTGCAATGTTATCATTTGTATGCACTTTACATATATGTATATCCCCTCGATTATTAATCTCATTAATTAGGTGATATCTCCTAAGTACATCCCCAAATAGCCTCCTTGGCTGATTTGCAAGCATCAATATACTCAGGCTCTATTGTAGAATCAACAACTGTCTCTGCTGTGAACCATTCCAGCATACAACATCTCCATTTAGACAAAACACAAATCCAGACTGAGAAATCGAATCATCCTTGTCTGTCTAGAAACTAGCATCGGTGTAACCTTTTACAACCAGCTTATCTTCTCCTCCATATACCAAGAATTAATCTTTAGTCCTCTTCAAGTACTTAAGAATATTCTTGACTGCTGTCCAGTGACCTTCACCTGGATTAGACTAGTATCTACTCTGACTTAGGCCGATCATTCTTCTTGATCTATCTCTATAGATCTTGATACCTAAAATATAGGTCGCTTCGCCTAAGTCTTTCATTGAGAAATTGCTCCCTAACCAAGTCTTAACAGCCTTAAGAGAAGGTATGTCATTCCCCATTAGTAGTATGTCATAAACATATAATACTATGAATGCCACATAGCTCCCACTAACTTTCTTGTAAACACAAGGTTCATCTTCGTTTTGAACAAAGCCATACTGTTTGACTATTTTATCAAAACGGATATTCCATCTCCTAGAGGCTTGCTTCAATCCATAAATAGATCGATGTAATTTACATACCTTGCCAACATTCCTTGGATTGACAAAACCTCTAGGTTGTGTCATTTACACATCCTCTTCAAGGCTTCCATTAAGAAAGGCTGTTTTGACATCCATTTGCTAGATTTCATAATCATGGAATGCTGCAATGACAAGCAAAATCCTTATGGACTTGACCATAACCACTGGTGAGAAAGTTTCATCATAGTCAATACCATGAATTTGTTTGAAACCTTTTGCAACTAGCCTTGCTTTATAGGTTTGAACATTTCCATCCATGTCAGTTTTCTTCTTGAAAACCCATTTGCACCCTATGGGTTTTATCCCTTCAGGTGGATCAACCAAAGTCCATACTTGGTTTTCGTACATAGAATCCATCTCGGATTTCAAGGCTTCTAGCCATCTCTTAGAGTCTGGACTGTTCATAGCATCTTGGTGTGTGAGAGGCTCATCTTCATCTATGAGCATCAATTCACCACATTGAGTCAAGAGAAATCTATATCTCTCTGGCTCATGGCGAATTCTACCAGTTCTACGAACAACTTGTGTTTGATGAGCATTATCATTATCCTGCTCTTGTTCCACTTCAGGTTCAATGCTATTTTGTGGTTCTCGATCTTCATCGAGGTTTATAGTTCTCCCACTGTTTCTTTTGGAAACAAAATCTCTTTCCATGAAAACAGCATCTCGAGCAATAAACACTTTCTGCTCAGAAGGACTATAAAAATAATACGCCTTTATTTCATTAGGGTATCCCACAAAATTGCACTCTTCAGATTTAGGTCCAAGCTTGTCAGATACTTGACGTTTCATAAACGCCTTGCATCCCCAAACTTTCATAAAGCTCATGCCTGACCGTTTCTGCTCCCATATCTCATACGGAGTCTTTTGAACCTTCTTAGTAGGAACACGGTTAAGTGTGAAAGCCGCTGTCTCTAGAGCGTAACCACAGAAACTATTTGGAAGATCTGCATGACTCATCATCGATCGCACCATGTCCAACAAGGTGCGATTTCTCCTCTCTGAAACTCCATTCCATTGAGGTGTACCTGGCGGAGTGAGTTGTGATACAATACCACACTCCTTTAAATAATCTTTAAATTCTATGCTCAAGTATTCTCCTCCACAATCAGATCGTAAGATTTTAATACTTGCACCTCCGCCAATTTGCTTCTCTACTTCAGCCTTGTATTCTTTGAACTTTTCAAAAGAATCGGATTTATTCTTCATAAGATATACATATCCATATCTACTGAAATCATCAGTAAATGTTATGAAGTACTAGTAGCCTCCTCTAGCCATCACACACATTGGGCCACATACATCATTATGTATTAGCTCCAAACGTTCAGTGGCCCTTTGACCCTTACCAGTGAAAGGGGCTTTAGTCATTTTACCAAGCAAACAAGATTCACATTCTTGGTATGATTCAAAATCAAACTTATCCAAGTATCCATCCTTATGTAATTAGGATATGCGTTTCTCATTTATATGGCCTAGACGACAATGCCAGAGGTATGTTTGATTTGAGTCATTAACTTTAAGTCTTTTATTTTCTATATTATAGACAGGATTATCTAAGTCAAGAACATATAAACCATTAAACAAACGCGCAACACCATAGGTTAAATCATTCAAAGCAAAAGAGCAACTATTGTTCTTTATTGTAAACGAAAAACCTTTCTTGTCCAAACAAGAAACTGAAATAATGTTTCTGCGAATCGCAGGCACGTAAAAACAATTCTCCAGTTCTAAAACTAGCCCTGAGGGCAAAGATAAATAATAGGTTCCTACAGCTAAAGCAGCAACTCTTGCTCCATTGCCAACTCGTAGGTCCACTTTTCCTTTAGCCAATGTCCTACTTCTCTGCATTTCCTGCACATTTATACAAATAT
Source organism: Oenanthe sinensis (assembly GCA_028671895.1). Classification (NCBI taxonomy): domain Eukaryota; kingdom Viridiplantae; phylum Streptophyta; class Magnoliopsida; order Apiales; family Apiaceae; genus Oenanthe; species Oenanthe sinensis. The sequence goes on from CM053796.1 coordinate 31,422,542, forward strand.
GAGTAGCACATCCAGTATCCAATACCCAAGATGTAGAAATAGACAGATTGACTTCTATAATATATATACTTGAAGTAGAAGCTTGCTCAGCCCTCTTCTTCTTCAGATCCTCCAAGTAAACTGAACAGTTTCTCTTCTAGTGACCAGTTTTCTTACAGTAGTGACATTCACCCTTAGTGACCCCACCTTTAGGCTTTAAATCCTGTTTAGGACCTGACTTTGGCTTGGGTGTAGAATCAGATCCTGTCTTCTTCTTACTCTTCCACTTGCCTTTCCCTTTGGCCTTACCTTTATTGCCCACCATCAGTATGGGAGCAAGTTCAGCCGTCTTCATGTTGGTCTCATATGTCCTCAACATAACCAACAATTCAATAGGTGTTTTGTCAAATTCATTCATATTGTAGTTTATTACGAACTGAGTGAATTTATTGTTCAAAGAATTCATGATTAGGTCAATACCAATTTCCTGAATAATCGGGAAACCCAAAGTTTCAAGGTACTCAATGTAACCAATCATCTTCAGAACATGTGGGCCAACTGGTTCACTTGCCCCTTGTTTGCAATTAAAAAGTGACTTACTCGTGTTGAACCTTTCCTGACGAGTTTGGCTTGCAAACATGCTTTGCAAGTGCTCATTGATAGTATATGCATCCATATGCACATGCTGTCTTTGAAGCTCAGCACTCATACTTGCTAACATAAGACATGCAACATCATTTGCATCATTCTCATCCTTTGTGTGGGCCACTCGTTCCTCAACTGTAGCGCCCTCAGGAAGGGGACCTGCCGGAGGAATATCAATGACATGAAGCTTGCGCTCCTGTCTGAGGACAATCCTCAAATTCCCCTGCCAGTCTAGGAAGTTGTTTCCTCCTGTCAGCTTATCCTTCTCAAGGACTGATCGTACGGATAGTGTGTTTGTGTTGTTTGCTATTACTTAGTATCTACAATGATAACAACACAAAATAAACATTAGATTGTCTGAGTTATTTATTATGTTCAAATGATTATGATATATTCATAATATATCTCCCACTATTTTTATCAAATTAATAGCCCTTACTATTAATTTGGAAAGTATATCCCATAATTCTTTCTAGTGAGCCAAGATCCATATTTTGTCATGTCCTAAGTCAACCACTGAAAGTTCTTAAAAAATGATTATTTAGGTAGACAACAGTTGTCAATTATATCATATATAATTCTTGGATAGTTTGGTGAACAACGATTGATCTTATCTATCTAATAGACTTTTAACCAAACTCTATGCTTCTAAGTTCATAATGGTTGAATATAACCGTTTATTTTCACCTTATTATGAAGACTCAGTTAAGTTAGACCCAATGATACAATGGCCGAATATAACCGTTTATATTCGTCGCATCTCACCACGATAGATAGGAGTCCCCTGCCACTGACAGTCCTTCCCCTAATCGATCTAGGATTCGATGAGTGTTCATTCATTGGAAAGCATCCGAGTAAAACTTAATATTTTGTTAAGGGGTTTAGAAAATTTATAACGATCATGATCACATCATAAAGAGATCCTCAATTTTTCCTTGAACCAAATATTTCAAATTAACATCTTAAATTGTTCATTTCCCAGGTAGATGGAGGATACCAATGGTCACACTTAAAACCCATCAACCTTACGAATACGCATATCCGCTTTTGTCAGAAAATACCAGTTATAGATATCAAAATCCATATTTAATTCCGTGTTTTAAAATCCATATTTCATAAACACAAGAATCTCATAATCGTTTGTTAATTTTAAAATCTTGAATCGTTACAGATTTTATCTTTCTCAAGCAGACATGACATGGGTGTCGTATCTAATACATACATCATTCCAACACATACATATCTACACATGCATTCATATACATATATGTATTGTGCATAAATTAAACGTGTTTGGTTATGGCCCCATCCTATGTGATATTTTCAAGCTAATGGAATTATCAAGGTCAATCTATGGTGGTTTCAAATACTACACTATTACATGTCTTTATCTTCTTCATTGCTCCATCATCTGGATCGCCTCCTAGCTTCCTTGCTTCCAAGTCTCCATTGAATAATTATATTGAATAATAAATAAATCTATTCTAATGAAATTACAAGAAGAACTCGAGTTACATTCGAGATTAACAATTACAATGAATAAACGACATGCAAGTCGTATTTAGAAACCAAAACCATAAAACAAAACCACTATCATATGGGTCTTTAGGCCATAACCATCCACCATGTTATCACATAGCACATGTAATATATCTCAGATTATATAAACATATCATATAATCATATATAATAAATTTCAAATTTTCAGAAAATCAAATAAATTTCAAAAAATAATAAATCGCCATTTCGGGGCCTGTAACGTCGTCAAACGGCTTACAGACGTGAAGCTGACTTTGTCAGTATTTCTCAGTGATACGATACCAGTCAGAAAAAACATATCGTTTGCGAAAATCGGACACTAGACACAGATTTCAGAAAATCTACCGAAACCGTTTCAGAATACGTATCGAATACGATTTCCATAACAAGAACAAACATGTATCATATACATACAGCAATACACACAATCATCCCATGATTATACAACACATGAATATCATATATTCAAAATCATATAAAACATATATATCAATATATAGTCATGGCATATCATATATATGTTTACATACATCGAAAAACTGTTAAACACATAACCAAATCATCCCATTATACACGTAGCTCCGATGCCATTGAAGGGTTTCGGGCATGAAAACGCAGCGGAATTAACGTAAAAATTAAAAAAAATCGAAACCCAATCGCAGGATCCATGTATAATGTTGGATGATTATGGTGATGAAGTCTATACCTTAACAAAGCTTTCCGTATGCTGTTTAATGGAGGTCCAGAAAAGATGAATCACAGTAGCCCTTTGTTGCAAAGATCTACTCTCCAAAGAAGTCCACAGGAACGCCCAATCGTCCTACGATCACCGGAGTCGGTACTAGCCGAATTGTTTGTCTCTCTCTCTCTCTCTCTCTCTCTCTCTTTCTCTAGCCTCTCTTGATGTTGAGCAGCTAGGGTTTTTTTTCTAAAAACGAAATCTGATGATTAAACCCTAATATTATACATCATTATGTATATATAGGGGATAGAGAGATTTTGGGCCTAACCCTAATCCATGTGGTTTCCAAAACCCATTATGACTTTGGGTTATTATTATTATTAAATCTGAATTCTAATATAATTAATCAAGTCCCACTTAATTAATTCAATAATTAAATTTGAATAATAATAATACTTATTAAATCCGAATTCTAATATAATTAATCAAGTCCCACTTAATTAATTCAATAATTAAATTCGAATAAACAATAATATATTTAAATTCGTAATTTAAATAAACCTCCGTTTTGACGTTCTTTGTGTGTGACCCTTTAGGTTATTATTACGTTGGCAATAATTTTATTATCTAATAATAAAATTATAAACAATGAGCGGCATCTAGTAATACATCATTGCTACCCAAGTAACAATAATAATTAGTGATTCAATTAAACCTTTCGTGAATAATGTTCCATGTAATATAATCCCTTTAACCTTATATTATAGATCAAACTCGAGGCATGTATAGTGTCATCCTCTTCAACGTTTAATCTCGGTTTCCTTGATCAATGAGTAGACTATTTAAACAAATCAATATTTGAGCATGGCCATGCATTTCATAGTCTCACTCAATCAAGAGGCCAATAATATCACTCCTAGAATTGGAGGGTTAAATCCTATATCTATCATTCATATTCCCCATACGATTCATAGCATACCCAATGTCCACCTTTATCATTACCCGGTTAAAGGTAACTTTGAGTGTAATCAAAGTATATTAATTCTCGTATAGAAATATAATGATTTCAAGTCAGAGGATCATTACATCATTATCACTGTGAGATTTCTTATGACACTTATTAACATGTAGAATCTCACGGCGGGTCTTTCTAGTGTCATGTATTGATACATACACTTATGTTCTTGACTTTAGTTTCACCATACCTATGACCAATGAGATGTGGTCATCCGTCAACAAACAAACTAGTCTTATTGCATTATTATTGTCCTTAAATAATAATACTTGACTAGGGAATTTTAGGAATAAAATACTATTCATATAATCGCATTTTTAAGTCACATACTTAAATATATATATTACGTATTAATATTCCAAGGACATTTATTATCCTTTCAATTATAACGCAGTAAATAAAGACATAATAAATATTAATTAAATAATCACATAAAACATAATCCTTAATTGTTTTCAATAAAACATTAAAAGTATTGTCTCTAGGACACCAATACTAACACTAGCTAATACCCATTCTTTCAGATCTAACAGTTGGTATCAGAGCAGTTCTTTTGACTGTGTTTCGTGGCCTTTTTCAGTACCTACGAATGCGATAAAAAGTTGATCTTTTATGGCGTATTTGAGTACCATTGGTTGTGGTGAATGTCTCTCTAGTTCGAGACCTCATTTATTCGATGGCACCAACTTTGCTACTTGGAAAATAAGATTTAGAATTTATGTTAAATCCTAAGGTGTCAAAGTGTGGATGGCTATCGAGGATGGTGTTATTGTTCTGACTAAAGTAGTTGACGATATTGTCATCGAAAAGAAAGTCAGTGAATACACCCGCGAAGAAGAAGAGTTAATGAACATAGCCGCTAAAGCGGAGATGGTCTTAACAAGTGCACTTGTAGAAAAAGAGTACAAAAAAGTTAATAACTGCAAGTCAGCACAAGAAATGTGGAACAAATTGGTTATTAGCTACGGGGGAACAATGGATATTAAAGACTCTCGAATGGATACTTTAATCCAAGAATACGAGAACTTTAAAATCCTCGAGGGTGAAACCATCATCGATATGGAAACGAGATTTACTTGGATTATCGATGAACTTGCACAACTCGGAAAAACTTATTTGGTTAATGATAAAAATCGAAGGGTGTTAAAAGCTTTGCCTCCGAGTTGGAAAGTTAAAGTTACCACTATAAAAGAAATACATAATCTGAATTCATATACCATCGATAGCTTATTCGGCAACCTTCCTGCATACGAAGAAGATAATGCTCCGGATAAGCCTCTTCCTAAAACCGAAGAGAAAAGAAAAAGTATGGCTCTAAAAGCAATACTTATCAACGAGGATGAAAACGACGACAACTTAAACGAATAGTTAGAAAATCTCAACGAGCAAGAAATTGCTTTACTCACGAGACAACTCCGTCGCATTTTACAAAGAAAAGCTCAAAGATACGGGAAAGGCTTTCTTAAATCCGGTAACCAACAACGAGTTTTTAACTCTAAGGATATGCCGAATTATAAAAGCAATTTTTCTAGCACACGCTATGCTAAAGGCAAATGTGTGCAACAACAAGAAAATAATGGTTACAATAATAACTTGAAATTTACGAGTAATTATACACCTAAGCCTAAAGAGTCAATTCCCGAGGAAAATGAGAATGTTTGTTTCGAATGTAAAGAACCTAGTCATTTTAAATGAGAATGTCCAAATTTGTTTGAGGGATAAATCCTTGTTGCTGAAAGTGGATGAGATTTAAGTGATGATGAGGAAACTACGGAGAAGAATGAAGAAATTATGAATCTTTGCTTAATGGCGATCGGAGACGAAGCTACTCCTACAGAAGCCTCCACTTCTCTACAAGAGGTAGTATCTAAACCAACTTCAATATTATCATGTAGTAGTAATAATATTAAATTGTCTAAGATTGATCACTATGACATGAATATTTCTGAGCTTAGAAATTTGGTTAAAGATTTGAAAATTGGTTATGATAAGTTAAGCCGAAACTATACCAAGACCAAATCTGAAAAGGACAAATATGATGATTTGTGTCTCCAACTTCAAACAGAGGTCACTAGTTTGACCGACGTACATGTTAAAGATATGAAGTACGTTACTAACATTCTCTCTCTTAATAAAAGCTTGAAAATTGAGACAAACGGAAAGGATGATCAAATTTATACTCTAATAGTCAAAAATACGTCTCTGATTCGACAAGCTGAAGAGATTGAAAATGACTAACAAGATTAAAGATGAAAACCAAAAGCTCTTATATCAAGTTGTGGATAAAGAGAGTCTCTTGACTAACAAGATTAATATCTTGATTAAAGAAAAAGAAAATCTCGAATCCACTTTGAAACAATTCACTAAGGAAGTGCTATTTTAGAAAGAATGGTATTCGGCACCCGGGAATCATTTAATCGTGAAGATTGGGTTATGAAAATAATGGTCCTCTTAAAAAGGAAGAACATGAACCTAGACCTCCGATTAGTACTACACCTAAGTCGCCAACACCTAATTGTACATATAGCAATATAAGTGGACATACTCGTTTATATTGCAAAGCTATAGAAGGTGAACTTAAGGGGAAGTATAAACGGGTTCCTAAAGGATCAATTTCTAAAAATAGAAATGATAAGAAATTATCTCAAAAGAGAAATGGTCTTAAAGTGAAAGTTCAAAGTTAACCTAGGTTTTGGTATCATCAAGAACAAATAATCTATGGACCAAGGAACATAAAAAATGTTCATCCTAGCTCTAGTTCAACTAGAAGGGATAATGTTCCTCAAAATGGCTCTAAGACTCAAAATCCTAACTACCATGATCAATCTCGTAATTTAAATTCTAATATGCTTAGAAATGTAAATTATCATGTTAGATCGAGTCATCATGCTAATGTGAGTCATAATGCATATTCTAGTACTTCAAATACTCATGTTAGAGTTAATAATTCGAATTACAATGCCAATGCTAATTCTAGAAATTCAATTATTACCATATTCCCACATAGTAAGACTCATAATCATGCTAACTATAACAAATATACTCCTAGAAGAAATTCCTATCATATCTCTGCTAGAAATGAAGCATCTAGAAGATTATATAATGATGTGCAATATTATCCCATGCCTAGATTTGTTAGTGCTAATTCACACATGCCTTATGATGTACTAACCCAAGGACCCTTAAGACAAATGGGTACCAAAAGGATTAATTAATTTGTTTTGTAGGTATGCCTTACTGCTAAGAAAGACGTGTGATACCCTGATAGTGGATGTTCCCAACATATGACTGATAATAAGTCATTGTTGAATAACATTAGAAAGGTAGCTGTCGAGAGTGTAACCTTTGGAGATAGCAGTAATGGCGACATCATTGGCATTGGGGATATCGGAAATGAACGTTTCAAAATAACAAACGTACAATTAGTCACGGGACTAAAGTATAATTTGTTATCCATAAGTCAACTATGTGATAATGGTTGCAAAGTAGTCTTCTGATCGTCACATTGTTCTATTTACGATGCAGACATAAGACTAGTTCTAAACTATCCAGGTGATAAAAATGTATATACGAAATATGAGAATGTTTGTTTGGTCTCCATTAATGAGGATCCATGGTTATGGCATAGAAGGTTGGGCCATGCTAACATGAAACTCATTAAAACTATATGTTCGAAGGAACATGTACGTGGATTACCGAACCTCAATTTCATTAAAGATCGTATATGTGAAGCTTGTAAAATTGGCAAAAAAATTTGAGCATCTCATAAAACCAAATTCATGGTGTCTACTTTTAGACCACTTGAGCTATTACATATGGATCTTATTAGACCAGTCCCAATACAAAGTCTTGGAGGAAGTCAATATACCCTTGTGGTAGTTGATGACTACTCTCGGTATAAAAGGACTGAGTTTCTAAAGTCAAAGAGTGATGCATTTGAATCATTTACTACTCTTTGCAAACACATACAAAATCAACAAAATAAGCCGATCATCTATATAAGGACTGATCATGTAAATGAATTTGAGAATTCAATATTTGTTGAGTTTTGTGAAGCGTACGGTATTACTCACAACCTTTCTACACCTTATACACCCCAATCAAATGGGATAGTTGAAAGGAAGAACAAAACGTTGCAAGAAATGAAAAATACTATGCTTAACGAATATCGTCGACCAAAATATTTTTAGGCCGAAGCTATGTCTACTGCATGCCATGTTCTTAATAGAGTATTACTACGACCTATCAAAATGAAAACTCTATATGAGCTTTATTTTGGTAAAAATCCTAAGCTTGGTTACTTCAAAGTTTTTGGAAGTAAATGCTATATCATGAATACCAAAGATTATCTAACGAAATTTGACTCAAAATCTGGAGAGGGCATTTCTAGGATATTTTGTGAATAACAAAGCTTATCGAGTATTTAATCTTAATACTTTGGCTATAAAAGAATCAATGAATGTTGCATTCGATGAATCTAAACTGAACTCAAAGTTTAAAGATTTGATAGAGGAGGAGCCAGATTCAAATGGTCACATCCCAAATGATGTTGAAAATGTTATTCGATAAATTAGAAATATGAATCTTGGACCTATAATCCTAAAGAATCCTCTTGAAAAAGATGAGGACGAACTTGAATTGCCTATGGAAATACCATTGCGTAAAGATCATCCGATAGGCTATGTTTTAGGGGATTTAACTAAAGGCGTTCAAACTCGTGCTCAAGTTCAAAATATTGTGAGTCATATGGACTTTCTATCACAAATAGAACCCAAAACCACAAAGAAAGTTTTATTGAATAGGGATTAGATTTTTGCTATGCAAGAAGAATTAAAACAATTCACTCATAATAAAGTTTGGGAACTAGTTCCACATCCCAATGATACTTCCATTATTGGATCAAAGTGGGTATTTAGTAACAAGTTAAACGAAAGTGGAATAGTGGTAAGAAATAAAGTATGATTAGTTGCTTAAGGCTACAATCCAATGGAAGGAATTTGATAAAACCTATGCTCCCGTGGCTCAAATTAAATCAATTCGAATGTTCTTAGCCTTCGTTTATCATAGAGGTTTCAAAGTCTATCAAATGGATGTTAAATTTGCTTTCCTTAATGGTGTCTTAGAAGAAGAAGTATACGTAAGACAACCACCGGGATTTGAAGATCACTTACATCTTGAGTATGTGTACAAATTGTACAAAGCTTTATACGGGTTAAAGCAAGCTCCTAAGGATTGGTATGAGAGGCTAAGCAAATTCCTTATTGAAAATGGTTTGAAAATAGGAGTTATTGATACCACTCTCTTTACAAAGTATAAAAATGATGACATATTACTCGTTCAAATTTATGTAGATGATATTATCTTTGGCTCTATCAAAAAATCTCTATGTAAAGAATTCTTAAATATTATGAGCAAAAAATTTGAAATGAGCATGATGGGGGAATTAAATTTCCTTTTAGGACTACAAATTAAGAAATCTGGTGAAGGCATTCATATTTCACAATCGAAATATTGCAAGGAAATGCTTAAGAAATTTGAGATAGAAAACTGTAAGACCATCAATACCCCTATGTCACCTGCATTAAAAATGACTTAAGAGCCTGGTGGTAGTGGATACAAAGAAATATCGAGGAATGATTGACAGTCTTCTTTATATTACTGCAAGTAGGCCTGACATACAGTTTAACATATGTAAGTGTGCCCCTTTCAAGTCAATCCTAAGGAATCTCATGTAACTGCTGTAAAACGAATATTCAGATACCTTAAGAGGACCATTGATATGGGTCTATGGTACCCAAAAGGACAACCATGTGACTTAGTGTGCTTTTCTGATTCAGATTATGCTTGACACCTGATTGACAGAAAAAGCACAATGGTACTTGTCAGTTTCTAGGTGGATATTTGGTTTATTGGTTTACCAAGAAACCATTTGACTTAGTGTGCTTTTCTGATTCAGATTATGTCGGACACCTGATTGACAGAAAAAGCACAAGTGGTACTTGTCAGTTTCTAGGTGGATGCTTGGTTTTCCAAGAAACAAAATTATGTGTCTATATCCACTATAGAAGCTGAATATATATCAGCTGCAAAATGTTGTGCTCAAATCCTTTAGATGAAGTAAATGCTAGTTGACTATACTGTGAAATTTGATGCAATATCAACTCAATGTGATAATATAATTGCAATAAATTTAAGTAAAAATTCTGTGTTGCACTCATTATCAAAACACATTGATATTCGATATCATTTTCTAAGAGACCATGTCCCGAAAGGCAATATTAAAATGGTATATATAGACACTGGACATAATATTACGGATATCTTTACTAAACCTTTGAGCTCCAAAAGATTCAATAAAATTCGTCTGGAGTTGGGAATGCTAGTGTGCCCAAAGTAAAGACATCGAGTGTCTTTAATTTTGTTGAATTAATTTTCAGTAAACTTTGCTCCGCTTGTAATTAAGGTTCTTATTTGATCGGATTTCTATATGGAATTCAGATTTGTCAATAATTGTTTTAAGTTATAAGTTGTTCAAGCTTTATTGTGCAAATAAACTCAATAAAATAATATTAATTAACATAGCTATTGATTAGCCTTGGAATACTTCGTATTTCAAAACTCGGGAAAATAGTGAGTGTTAATTAATATGTTCTAAGAAATATTTTATAAGGATTAATGATAATTTAGAAATAAATTTCTCAATTTAGAAAATATTTTTCTGTTGAAATATTATTTTATAAAAATTAATTACATTTTTCATTGTAATTAAAAATTATAAAATAAATTTTTAGACATATGGTTTTATATAAATTAATTATAATTCACTTGTAATTAAAATATAAAATTTATGCAAATTGTCATAATATAATTTTTATTATATAAAAAGAGGTAATTTTAATTCTATATTGGCTGAATAAATCTAAGATGTTGATCTAATAAGGATTAAATCAGGGTCATTTAAGTTGGAAAATATAAATAGAAATGATTTTTCTTCTATTCTCATTTTACGACTTAGCCACAACAATGCTTCTCTCCCCCAATTCCTGAGTTTCGAAATCCTAAATCTTTAAACTCAAATTCACTCTCTATGATGAATTTCATATCAAAATCAACCTTGGATTCTTGTCCTGTTCTTCAAAACATATTTAATCATACCATTTTGCAAAGGATTAAGTTCAAAATCGATCGGGTCTTCAAAACCGTAATTCGGCATTCTGCAACTCAGATCGACTGAGTGTTTGTCCAATCAAATCGATGGTGGATTCATATTCTACGACTCAAGAACTTAATTCTGACAAGAGTATCATCTTCAATCGAGCTCAAATGTGCACATGAATTCAAACCCAAGACTAGAATCGTGACGAAGTGATTAAGATAATCTATCATGATGATGGTTTGATGCCCAATGAGGCCATTTCCTGGAGAAGAACATAAAGCCTTGACATAAATCAAATCATCTTATCTTAAACTCTTTATCTTTACTGTTTCATCAATTTCTATTGCTTAATATAATCATTTCTCATGAGTACTGACTAATTGCTATTGAGTATTTCAGGTACAAGGTGAGAGACGAGTCAACTCAGTCAAACTCAACAAGGCTCAACTGTGTCAAACTAGAGTCAACCAAATTGATGATAATTAGATGATCTCAGGATATATTTAGACTTGCTTATGAATACACTGTGTGAATTAACACCATAGTGGTGGTATGATCTTAAAATTAGTGAAGTGTATACTTGGATATGTGTCATATTTGAGAAATATTGAACGAACTGCCTGTTATACATGCCTCTCATGTGTTAGATTAAGTATAATTGAATTTGTCTATGTTTTTAGTACTAAATGAGTGTTAAATTCTTTGAATTGACAATATTTTGACTAACTAATACTTGGTTATCCTTGTTGATTATCATCTGTCTATGACTTGAGGATAATTTGAGTACAATTGAGTAAACTGAATTGAATGGTTAAATTGCATATGCTATCCTATGTGCATTACATGTACATTTGACCTTGAGAGCATATAATGAAATAAAATGGGCTACTTGAGGTGCCTGTCTAAATCAATTGAGATATTTACATATGTTATCTGATGGTTTCATGATAGTTTAGTTGATCCCTATGTAATATTTTGGTGATAACTTATCTTAATGGTGATTCATGTCTGAATAATAGGATACAAATTGTAAAATTTACAAATATAAATTCTTAAATTTTTTTTGGTAATTGTTCTTAGATACAAGGTTTGCATAAATTTAAGATTATTGTATGCTGATAATTTCCTGTCCTTGCCTACCTTAGCACATATCCTATTTCTAATGTTGTACTTGACTGATCTACTTATGTAAATTGATTTCTTTTGATATACATGATGTCCCTTATTAGCTGCACAATATGTCTATTAGGAAAGAGGCATTTGTGAGGGGTGTTTGTAAGATAATGTCTGGAAAATTATTGATTAATAAAATTCATTGATTTATTGTAAGACTCATCACTTTAGGACACACTATCACACAATTGCTCTGAGATTATGGACTGCATGGAATGTCAAAAGGGCATTCCTTGATCTGTTCCCAGATCAAACAACCACTCTAGTAGTGTGTGTTCATCATGCATCTTTTCTGTGTTATGAATTGATAATCTTCATGTCTAATGTATTTGTGAAATTCTTGCCTTAATTATTTGATTGCTTGACATGAATAATTGTGATAATTAAGTGTATAAAGCATGCTATTTGGTAGATGAAAATTACATAGTTTAGTTGGTAATTTGTCCCTTTTTAAGTTAATTACATGTATAAACAGGATTTTCCCTCTTTTACTATGTGTTCCTTAGCTGTCTAGTTTTTCTTAGTACTATATAGAAATGATTCATGCTATACCTATCATGATTGACACCTAGACCTAGATGTCCAACATGCTTGATAAGTTACAAATCCGTACTTATTTTTTTCATGCTTGTGTTATATGTGTATATCTTGAAAAATTATTTGGTATAGTAAACAGAATGATAATTGATTTCTTAACATGCTACTATGTGTACCAATAAAGTTTTCCAATCTTCCAATTTAAATTAATTAAAATCTGAGATATCTTGAAATTTTATCTAAATCTTATATGATTTAATTCATGTGTTAAAATTCTGATTCTATTAGATTACATTCAAAGGTTATTGGTGTTGCAAGAATCTGGAATCATTGGCTTACATGTATATTAAAGTTTTATAACTGTGTGTTATATGAACTTTGTTTCTTGCTAGACTTTTAGTTACTGTTCACACACACACACACACACACACACACACACACACACACACACACACACACACACACACTTATATACATGCATCCACTGACATTTCTTTATGTGTGTTTGTGCTGGCAAAATTGAAAATTAATTTATTTGATAAGAAGGCATGCAGATCATTAAATGAGTATGGTGACAATTGTCCTTACTTGCGTATTATGCTACTATTCAATGTACTATTTTTGACAGCCTTTCTGCTACTTGCCCCCTGTACTTGACTGCAATTAGTTGATCTACATGCTTTATGTCATATTTTATGTAGAAATTCAGTTTAAAATTATATATTCTGTGCTCTGTTTGCTTCCTGTCACTTATTTGTCATTATTCTAAGTACTGATTGACATCCATGGTACAGTACCTTGCTTATATTACTAGTCTGATCCCAGCAAGCCTACTACATGTTATTTGTAGCCTTTTTGATGATATATGCAGTTCTGTATCTATTCTTGGCTATGTGTTTATGGGTTTGTGTGTATATGAATGCCGTAACCTTAATTGTGGTTTCACATTTATGCATTTATTAATCCGTGTCTCATATTCTTAAGCAAACTTGTCTTCTTGCACTTAAACCTCTTTTGCATTCATTGCTTGGCCTTTATTTCTTGTGTGTGTCATTAATGGAGTCTGATCCTAACCTAGAAACACCACCTTATGTCTTGGTCAAACTTCCAACACCACATATCATTCTTCTTCAAAAAATAGGAATAAGAAGAAACCAAGGAAACAAAACTACCCCCACTTCCACCTATGATAACCCAGCCTCTAGGCCTAGCAAATCCAAGCTTCAACCATGATGTTTAATACACCTAGACAAGAGAACTGAACTCTATCAACTCTTTGCCAAATCAAATTGGGAGACAATTCTATTTTATCCTAACAGAAAAGTGCTTTCTAATATGGTGACTGAGTTCTATAACAACATGGAGGTTAGATATGGGGTTGGGGATGTAGTCTTTGTCACCTCTGTTGTAAATGGGAAAACACTTCTTCTTGATCACATTGAGCTTTGCAAAGCTCTCAAACTCAGTCTCAAGCTCTTAAACCTAGCCAACATTGACATACTCAAAGAATTCACCTTCAATGCCATGGAACTTAAACTCTATCTATCTATTTTCTATGCAGTTGAAGTGCCCCAAAATCTTTTTGTTGAAGATAAGGGGATATCTTATGAGCATTTCACACCTGATTTCTAGAACCTAGCCTTGATCATGAGGGGAAACATTTTTCAAAACACTACACCCGGAAAATTAATGTCTTTTACAGAAATGAAACTCATGTACAAACTATCTAGCCAAAAAGTTACCTTGAATCTCTCATACACCATCATTCTCCAAATAATTAATGGTTTCAAAAAGGGTTATATGCTTTATGGCCTTCTCCTTATCAAAGTGTTTATGAAAGGCATATGACTAAGCCTATTTGTAATAATTATATGACAACTCAACTCAGATAAAAAAAGCAGTAAATAATAAATATGATAACAGGAATCAGAACGAAGAAGGTAAACTAGACACACAGAATCAAATTGTCAGAAGTTTTTTTATGAAGTTGCTGCTTTTCACGGAAGAAGTTCATTAATATGTTCAAGCATCGACGAAAAATAAAGAAGTAGTATTTCAGAAGAGTTCAGAAGATTCCAAGTGGTTACTACAAAATGATTCCAAGAAAAGAAATAATAGAGTCAAAGCTGGAAGCGAGAACAAGATAGAAGATCACAACTTTTAAAGTTAAAAGTGAAGAATATTTATTTAGTATGACACAAATGAACCAAACACTACATTTGTGTGTCAACTAATTTATTAAATATTTATCACCTAGTTCAAATGTTTTTCAGACTGAAGACAGTGAAGACATGAAGACTCAAGTCAAATTTACAATGGTTGTGCAGTGAAGAAACTAAATTAATTTTACTATCAAAAGTTAATTAAATATTTAATTTATATACTTAAATTAATTCATCTTGAATTGATTTAATTTATAAATTATTTAATTAATATTGGTGAAATTAATTAAGTTAAAAAGAACCTTTTATTTAACATGTAAAGAAAGTCTTGTTGTACCTTATTTAAAAGTCTTACCGAATTAATTCAATAAGACATTTAAAAAGTCTTACCGAATTAATTAGATAAGACTTATTTAAAAAGTCTTACCGAATTAACTCAGAAAGACTTTCTAAAAACTCCTACCGAATTAATTCAATAAGACTTATAAAAAGTCTTACCAAAATTTTATTTCTGTCAAAACTTTTTGAAAAGTCTTACCGAAAATAAAACGTCTTATCGAGAATTCATAAGTCTTGCCCAACTATTTTAAAAAGTCTTAAAGGCTATTTATAAAGTCTTTATGATTTTTTAAATAAGTTTTATTCAAAAGTCTTGCTAGCTTCAACCTCTATAAATATGAGGTGAATGGTTTCATTATTTTAGTTGATTGAAAACATTCAAATTCAGAAATTTGTATGCATTGTAATATTCACAGATTTCTGTGCAAGTTTGGATTATAATTGTTAAATTAGAACAATTCATGTCAAAATCATTCTAAACATTTAAATAGTTATATAAACTTTCATTGAATTAATTTTGTAATACTTTTCAAGTTAAAATCATATCTTCTACTTGAACAGTATTTCATCACAATTAATATTTCGTGAAAAATTAAAATAATATTTTCAAATCCAATATTCCATGATTAAATATTGATATTGTATTCAACACCCCTTCTACAATCTCAGGGGCCAACATTTGGCATCAGAGCTGGTTGATATTTCCAATATTAGATCCGAACCAAATATTCTGCAACTCATAAAGATCTCAAAAATAATTTTTTATTCGAAATAATTTTTATCAAAAAATTATTTTTGATCAGAAATTATTTTAAGTCAAAAATTATTTTTTGAAACACTTAATTTTTAATCCTATTTAAAGACGAGTACACAAAAAGTGATGAGCATTAAAATTCCACAGTTTGACAAAGATCACTACAATTTGTGGAAGCATAAAATGCTAATATTCATTGAGATTTCCAATCCCAAGTATGCATTAATTTTGGCCAACAGTGTCGAACCTCCAATAACAGTTATTCTCGAGCACGAGGTAGATGGGGTCGTAATTCCTCACAGATAGTTTTCAAAAAGTCTAGCTGACTATACAGATGAAGAAAAGGAAGTTGTGTCCCTGAATAACAATATCAAACTTATATTGATAGAATCCCTAGAATACGTCATGTACAATCACGTGGTCAACTGTAAAAACACCAAACAAATCTGGGATACAATAGAGATAATAGACGAAGGGACTGAAGAAGTAAGAGAGAATAGACTGGAGATACTGACCTCCCAGTACGGGTAGTTTAGATCCAACCCTATTGAGGGTATCTCTGAGATGTTTCAGAGATTGAATAAATTAATAAATGAGCTCAACCTCAATGTGAAATATTATCAGAACCAGGAGGTCAATAAGAAGTTTTTGCTAACCTTGCCAGAGCATCTAAAACATAGGATCACAACTATCCGGGAGTCTAGGGACATGAAAGAGGTTACCCTAGAAAGACTTTACAGAGTTTTGAAGACTTATGAATTGGAGCAGATCTAGAAAAGAGAAACATATGGCAGAGGTAAGGTTCTGAGTTCCTTCAAAGCAGTGATAGTGGAAACACTAGAGAATATGGAAGTGAAGGCTGCTGTACCTTCAAATAATTCAATGGAATATGTGGTTCCAGAATTTGGACATACTTCAGATAAATAAGAAGATGGTGAATTCTACTCTTTGGAAGAACTGGATCAGCTGGAAGATGAATCTCTAGCTATGGTTTCCATGAGGCTTGGCAACATGAGATTTTGAAGGAATACCTCATACAAAGTTAATCCTAATTTTGAAAGATTTTAGATAGAAGGTTCTTCTACAGCTGTATCAAGAAGCGTCTACAACACCGGCTTAGTTGATAGAAACAAGTTTCATTATTTCAACTGCAATGAGCTAGGCCACTTTGCAACTGAATGCAAAAAGCCGAAGCAAGGAAATAAGAAAGAGTCTTATGAAGAGCTCAAGAAAAAGTATGATGCACTTGTGAAAAAGCATCAAGGCAAGTCTTATCTAGCTGAGGGCAAAAGCTGGGATGACTCTGACAATGGCGATGAGGAAGAGTTGAGAAATCTTGCTCTTATGGCTTCATCCGAAGAATCACTGTCTCCCACTCGACAAGGAGGAATAGATGTACATCCATCTTGCCCTAAAATGTTTAAATTGCTAGGTAAAGAACTAGATAATACAAGAGATATAGTAAAGAAACTAATTCTAAAAAACAAAATTTTAACTGATGAGAATGATGTTTTAAATTTGTTAAAAACCAAAAATGACAAGTTGACTGAGGAATTAGCTTTTCAAGTTAATAGAGTCAGCTGTTATGTTAAGGTTGAGGCGTATCTCAAAAATTAAATAGTGGAAGAAAAGAAGATGTTTCTAGCCTATAAGAATTCTTCGTATATTGTAAAAGACCTAATTGACCAACAGGAGATAAAATGAAAAGTTGGAATAGGCTTTGAGTACAATCAATCTGTAGGAAAGACAAGCAACATAACCCCGTTCATAAAAAGTGCTGAAGAAACGGGTATCCCACATGTTGTTAAAGACACAACTAAACCTCCTTTCATAACCCCTGCGGCAGAACCAATCCTTGAGAGTTATATATTAATTTCTTATAAAATGAAGTTAGAGTACCTCGAGGAAGAAAAGAAAAGAGAGGAACAAGTGAGAGACATACAAGGATTTAATGTCCAAGAAGAGAGTAGGGCATCCAAGACACTAGTGAAAGATGTGGGAACTTCTGATTCCCCCAATCCTGTTATAGGTGATAAAGACTTAAAGAATAAATTGAATAGACCTAATAGGTTTATCAATAGTAAGGATGGTAACAACATATATCATTCTACTAAAAACTTTAAAACTGCTAATAAAGTGGAAGTAGAAACTGTTAAGACACCTAATGTTTTGAATAACATGCCTGTTATTGATGTATGCCATAAACCTTGTGGTGTTATAAATTGTATGTTGTGTGCTTTTAATGCCAGGTCTGCATATTTCAAACGCATAATTGCTAAAAAAGATAATATGACACCTAGAAAACACATCAATAATAAATTTGTGAAATCCAAGACTGCGATTCCTTCACCTGTCAAGAAGGAAACATATATTCCTAAGTCTAAACAGAAAGTTGTTAAGACTGTTTATAGGAATGTAAGTACAGTCAAGGTGGATGCTGCTGTTGTTCGAAAAAGATCTGTTGTCAAAGCTGATAAAGGTCAATTCTTTAAGTATGCCGGGCCCAATCAATTTTGGGCTCCGAAGAAGATTTAATCCGTTTGATATTTGCAGGGACTTAAAAGGTAAATCGGGTTGTATGGATCCTGGATAGCAGATCTTCAAGGCATATGACCAGAGATAGAGCCCTGCTATTAGACGTGGTTGAAAGAGTTGACCCAATCGTCACATTTGGATATAACAACAAAGGAATGGCAATGGGATATGGCAAGTTAAATGCTGGAAATGTTATCATTGAAAATGTCTCTTTAGTGGAAGAACTTAAGAACAATCTTCTCAGCGTCAGTTCATTTTTGTGATAAAGGATACAAAGTAAACTTTATCAAGGAAAAATATTTAATAGCTCATTCTAAAGTTGACAAACTAGCCTTACATGGAGTAAGGAAAGGAAACTTGTACGTAGTCGATCTCAACTCAGGAACTGAAGATGAAGAAAACTATTTCTACTCAAAGGCTTCATCAGAAGAAAGCTAGCTATGGCACAAGAAACTCTTACATCTAAATTTCAAAACAATGAACTATCTATTTCAAGAGAGATTTGGTGAGAGGACTGCCTTCGATGGAATTTACAAAAGAAGGATTGTGTGAGGCATGTCAAAAAGAGAAGTCAAAGAAAACAAGTCACAAAGGCACAAACACTACAAATATTACTGAACCACTATAACTGTTACACATGGATTTATTTGGTCCAGTCAATATTATGTCTATGGCAAGAAAAAACATGCCTTAGTAATTGTAGATGACATCATAAAATACACGTAGGTTTTATTCTTGAACTCTAAGGATGAAACTCCAAAACTGGTGATTGATCATGTAAAGCTAATTTAGTTAGATTCAAAGTTAGTTATCCGGGCTATCATGCCAGATAATGGAACAAAATTCAAGAATGAAATTCTGAATAACTTTTGCTCAGACAAGGGGATAACAAGACAATACTCAGCACCAATAACATAATGGAGTGTTAGAAATGAAGAATCGAATCCTGATTGAAGCTGTAAGAATAATGTTAAGTGAATCAAGGTTACCTATCTACTTCTGGGATGAAGCAGTAAACACAACATGTTATACCCATAATCAAACTCTAATCAACAAAGATCATATGAAGACTCCCTATGAATTAATGGCTGGCAATAAACCAACACTCAAGTACTTTCATGTATTTGGAGCCAAATGTTATGTGCTGAAAGATGGAGATGAACATCGTGGAAACTTCGAGACTAAGGCATGTGAAGCTATTTTTTGTTGGTTATTCAAGAAGAGCATATAGGGTGTACATAATTGATCATCACCAAGTGAAAGAAAGTGTCAATGTTACTTTTGATGACACTAAACTCCAAAGTATCTAAACTGAAGATTCTTCCGAGTCATTAAAGTTTGATAATTATCAAGACTCACATTCTGATGACGAAGAAGAACCTGAGGTTGCAGTAGGAAATGATGATGACAATAATGATGATAATGATCCAGGTAACAGTGGTGGAAATAATGGAAACACTTGAGACACTACTAATACCAATGTTGGATCAACAAGTCATCCTGGCAGCAACTAAGGGGGAGATAATGGATCTACTGGTAAAACACAATATCACAATGAATACCGAGGTAAATCATCAAGATCAAACCTACCAAGGGAAATGATATATAGTAGAGATCATTCTTTTGAATTGATCATAGATGATCCAGATGCTGGAGTTAAAACTAGAAGTGCAACTTCAAATGAATGTCTATTTTCAGTTTTTCTATCTCAAGAAGAACCAAAAAAGATTGAAGATGCACTAACTGATCCAGATTGGGTTCTTGCCATGCAAGAAGAACTCAATCAGTTTGAGAGACAAGAAGTATGGACACTGGTACCCAGGCCAAAAGACAGATCTGTGATTGGAACCAAATGGGTATACATGAATAAATTAGACGGTGATGACATTGTTACAAGGAACCAGAACTAAGGTAGTCATGGAATCTATTAATGTCTCTTTTGATGAAGGAAAAATAACAGGACTACATGATGAAGATGCTCAGGAATTTCAAAATTTTGAAAATAAACTGCAAGACACAGACTCTGATGAACTAAACTCTGATGCTCTAAACTCTGATGAGCCAAAAACTGATGAGGTAATATCTGATTCTCTAAACTCTGATTTAGAAATAATTGAAACAGTAATTGAAGATTCTGCATATGTTGAGGGGGAGAAACATCAATCTTTTAATGAAATTGGAAAACCAACCTCAATAATTAAAATTTCAGAGTCTGACCAATCTCTGACATAAACAAACTCTGAAAACCTAAACTCTGATCCATCAAACTCTGAAAACCTAAACTCTGATCCATCAAACTCTGAAAGCCTAAACACTGATCCATCAAACACTGATGGAAGCACAACTTCAGGGGTAGGATCAACATTTATTGAGGAATTATACTATGAAGGCATAAATCATAGGGGGTCATCTAATTCAAGAAACTTTCCACATCCAAGGAAATGGACCAAAGATCACACACCTGACTTTGTTATTGGTGATCTAGAAAGTTGAGTAAAGACAAGAAAAGCTACTCAAAATGAATGTCTTTACCATGGTTTTCTTTCTCAAACAGAACTAAAGAAAGTTGAAGATGCTTTGAAGGATGCAGATTGGGTTACTGCAATGCAAGAAGAATTAAATGAGTTTGAAAGGAATCAGGTTTAGACTCTTGTTCCAAGACCAAAGAACATATCCATTATTGGAACAAAATGGGTGTTCAGAAACAATACAGACTTTGATGGAATAATAACAAGGAATAAAGTAAGACTATTTGCCAAAGGTTACTCTCAACAAGAAGGTATTGACTATGATGAAACCTTTGCACCTGTAGCTAGACTTGAAGCAATCAGAATCTTTCTTGCTTATGCTGCACATAAGAATTCAAAGTATATCAGATGAATGTTAAAAGTGCTTTCTTGAATGATGAGCTTGAGGATGAGGTATATATTGAACGACCTCCTAACTTTGTGAATCCAAAATATCAAAATCATGTCTACAGGTTACATAAAGCATTATATAGACTCAAGCAAGCTCCTAGAGCCTGATATGAAACTTTAGCTCAATTTTTACTTGAAAGTGGTTTAACAAGATGTACAATTGATAAAACCTTGTTTTATAGAACTCAAGATTTTCAAAGCTAATGCAGTCCAGGTATCAAATGAGCATGATGGGAGAAATTAGTTATTTTTTAGGCTTGCAAGTGAAACAGACTGATGAAGGCATTTTCATAAGTCAATCCAAATACACAAAGAATCTACTCACAAAGTTTCAAATGCAAGAATCTTCATCTACTACAACTCCAATGGCTACTGCAACCAAGCTTGATCAAGACACTGATGAACCTGTAGACATAACAACATATAGGGGAATGATTGGCTCACTTCTTTATTTGATTGCTAGTAGACCAGTTATCATGTTTGCAACCTGTCTATGTGCTAGATTTCAGGAAAATCCAAGGGAACCACATTTGATTGTTGTTAAGAGAATCTTTAGATATCTCAAGGGCACCAATAATCTTGACATATGGTATCCTAGAAAGTCTGACTTTAAACTTATAGGCTATTCAGATGCTGATTTTGCAGGATGTAAAATTGATAGAAAAAATACTAGTGGCAGTTGTCAATTTCTAGATGGAAGACTTGTCTCATGGTTTAGCAAGAAACAAAAATAAATCTCAACATCAACAACAGAAGCTGAATATATAGCTGCATGAGAAATCAACTGTTAGACTATGGTTTGAACTTTTCAAAAATTCCTATTTATTATGATAATTAAAGTGCTATTGTAATGACAGGAAATCCAATTCAACATTCTCTGACAAAGCACATCAGTATCAGATACCATTTCATAAGGGAACATGTCATGGAAGGAACAATTAAAATGCATTTTGTTCCCACAGATCAACAGTTAGCAGACATATTCACAAAACCTCTGTGTGAAGTAACTTTTACAAGATTGGTTTCTGAATTGGGCATGGTGACAAGTGGCTCAACTCTAGACAGCAAGTAGCTGATACAATTAGTGTTTATGGTAAACTCTGTCAAGGTATGTGATAAACTCTGATAGAGAATGAAGTAAACTATGATACTTGAAAAATCTAATCTCTGATGATCTCAAGCTATCGGTGTTTAGTGCAAACTCTGTCAGAGTATGTGGTAAACTCTGTCAGAGAATACAACAAACTTTGATTTATGTAAACTCTGATCTTAGTCTACATGCTAAACTCTGAGCTACTATTGATTATTTTATTTATGACATCATATTTCATTATGTGACATCATTTTTTTAATATCTGATTGGAGTAATTATATGACGAGTGTTTGTCACGTAAAATGTTTCATATTTAGACATATACACACACATTTGCTATATTTTGAGACTTGCACTACTCATTACTCCACCAATCAAATCATGCCATGTGTCCCACTATAGAGTATATGCCATTGAGAGGGAATAGATTAATTCATATTTTTCACTTTGAATTAAAAACTACATCTTATTCTTACTATCTCTCTCTCGTTGTTTCAAAACCCTAATAGCTACAAACTGCAAATCTCTGTGTATCAATGACATCTAAAGGTCTATCTTTCCAGAATTTCAACTTTGTAGCTACTAATTACATTTCACTCTTGACTAAATATGATGCACCTCAAGAGTTTCATGTTATTCAGGACATTCTACAACACATCATTATTGGGTATGACCTGCAAGAACCCAAGGCGATCTCAGCACAAACTCTGACCAAGATACGGCCAACTGCAAAATTTAATGATGCTGGTGATCATGAGGAGCCTATCATTACTTTTCAATGCAATGGTCGCCACTCCATAACTCTTGTAGTTGTTTGTCAAGCCCTTTACCTTCCTGAAGTGGCTATATATGATGATATTGTTGAAGACGAACATATCAAGGAATTTTTCAGAGAAATAGGCTATGGAGGCAGTCTATCCAAGTTGGGAAGCCTCACAAGGCCGAATCTAAGAAGAGAGTGAAACTTCTTCTTTGATTGTATCACAAGGGCATTCACTACTAAGTGCACCAATTTCGATGTCATTCCACAGCTCTCACAACAAATTGGGTATTCTCTGACCCATAATCTAAATTTTAATTTTCCCTGTCTATTGATTAGGCAAATAGCTAGTAAGATTAATGATGATGCACACACTATATACTATGCTAGATTTTTACAATTGATTTTTAGCCATTTATTACATAATATAAATTTTGAGAATGATAGGAGCTTACCCAGTTTTTGTATGAATAAGAGAATTTTTGCTGATCTAACAAGGAAAGATGCCACAAAAGACACTGTAGATAAATTACCAAACTTATTTTATCCCACACGGGTCAGACTTCTCTTAAATCAGAAAATGCCTACTGTGTGTGGGAGGGATTTCTTATCAGTGACTGGGAATTAGAGTTTAGCACCCTCTGGTTCTAACCAAAGTCAATCACCAAACACTGATACACAACCCAAGCCAACCTCTGTAGTTTCCCAAAAGACTGCAGTTGTAAAACAAACCTCTCAACCACAAGGGCCAAGTATGAAAAAAAGGAAAGTCAGTCTCAGAGTCTTCTCCCATGAAAAAGAGATTGATTGATGAACCAATAGAATCTGATGACAATAATGATGGTTTGGTTTTTCCTTTGAAGAAAATTGTCAAAACAGCCTCTGAGATTCCACCTGCTCCATTCATGAAACCATTTCATGTCAATCCCATCTCAGAGCCTGCAAAGAAAAGAAGATTGGTCATGGCTATAAACTATGATGTCATAAACTCTGATCAAGTTGAAGCCTTAGAATCTAAGCTAATAAACTCTGATGCAGCAATAAACTCTGATAATCTGTTAAATCCAGATGTGATAATAAAGTCTGAAGTATAAGGTAATGCTGCTACCAATAAAGAAGAAAACAATACATTGGCAAATGCTGCAATTGAAGCTGCTCTAGTAATTATATATGATTCTCCTGTACACTCACCAAAACAAATCGTAAAGGAGATTTCATATGAAAGAGTGAGGGAGTTAGCCGAGGAAGTTAGGAAGGAGATGGCTGCAAAGAAATATCAAACATTTTGAGCCACTAGTAGTTCTAAGTTGTTTACCAGAAAGAAGAAGAAACAAATTTCTTTTGGCCAGGACACACAAGAACCTATCTCTCAAAGTGAGGTAGCAGTCAATGCTAGGTCAGGCCCACAAGAACCTGTTGGTCAAAGTTCAACATCATCCACATATCAAGCAAATGAAGCCAACATGGATCAATGGTACAACCCGCAAGAACCTTCAGCTCAAAGGGTTGAAGAAGTTGTTAGGTCCCCAGCCACACAAGAACCATCTATTCAAAGTTTGGATGCAGGAACTCAAACTCTGACAGAAGATTCTGTTGTTGCTGATGTTAAAAAGACAAACTCTGATGATCATCCATTGGCAATCTCTGATGCTATTCTGGTGCAACCTATCTCTGCACAACCATTGAAAACTCCATCAACATCTACAACTGCTCAATGTATAAACTCTAAATTTTCTTCAAAATTTCCATACTCTGATAGTATAAATTTAAAATTTATTTTTCCATCTTTTACTGTTGGGATGACCATGGATAGTCCTGTGAAGGGTACCTCTATTCATGTGACCACAGATCTCCTTTCTCAGCCACCTTTAATTTCTGTAAGTCATAATGATTTGAATCTTTCATGTGAGACTGAGGTAAAATGCGTGAAAAACAGAATTAATAATGAGAGGCAGACACTGGATCTGGTAAAAGGAGAGGTAGATATGAGGAAGCAGTTAGTTACTTCTAGTGAACAAACTCTGATTCTTAAAAGTCATGAGATGTGTGATGTGAGAAGTGATGAGATTAATTTAAAAGAAAAGAGTGATTTAGGGTGTTCTGTTCTTTTTGCAGGTACTCAGAGTATAAATGCTTCTCAATCTTTAAACTCTGATGTTGCTGTAAACTCTGATGATGAGGCTGCAATATCTGAGGAACCTATTTTTGCAGATGAAAAAATTACTGATCTTTCCATTCCATATACTCAGAGATACAACTCAAAGAGATGGCCACATGATGCATTTGATGCCTTTGATAGATTGAAGATGGACTATCCTGACTATTGTGTTGTTGAGTAGTTGAAATGGGAAATAAAATCTGTTCTTAATAATGAAGGCATAAGGAGGGAACCTAGCAGGGGTGAACCATCTACAACATATTTTTTAATCTCAAAAAGACAATCCATCTGGGATATGTCTTGGAAATTCTCTCATGAAGATATATCATGGCCCCATGTACATGAACTTATACATAAAGTTGATTCTGAATTAAACTCTGATGAGCTGTAGACTATTCTCAAATCAACTACTATCTTAACCAAGGGTCTTCATAGTGAGGTTTATGATCTTAAAGAAACTGTAAACAAGACAAGTGCTTCTATTCAAACTTCTGTTTCTACTACTCAACATGCTTTAGAATTTAAGATCAAAGCTGTTTTTACCAAACAAGATGCTCTGGAGGCTAAAGTTGATAATATTGCTACTGCTGTTACCTCAACGCAGACTATGTTGCATACCATTGTAGACATCCTTACTATCTCTTCTGATGTCAGAAATGGGGATAAGTATTCTAAAGACAAATGCAAGGTGAATGCTGTGTTAAAATCTGATAAACCTGGAGAAGGTGATGGTGATGGTAATGGTGTTAACAAGAGTCAAGGGAGTTATAAGGGTGGACAAAGTTTACAAACTCAAACTCTGATTGATCAAACTCTGATTCCTTCAGGATCTGGAGTAAACTCTGATAAACAAACTCTGATGGATCTTGATGAAGAATTAACAAAAAGGCTTAAAGAAGAAGAAAAGCCTGGGAAGATTGAAGAAAAAAACACGAGGATGCAGAACTGACATTGAAATTATTTGAAGAAGAAAATCCAGGAATGGATCCAGTTTTTGTTGAAGAAGAAGTAAAGAAAACTGGTACTGACTGTAACACCCCCTTCCCAAAATGAGATGAGGGGTTACTTATCAAACCATAAACCTGCATATGAAGTACTAAAATTCACCAACTTAATATTTAAATAGGTCCAACAAGTCTCCAAACTAATATTAAAACCTCTAAAATAATTCAAAAACTCTAATAATAAATGATGTCTAAATATTACGGAAAGTTCAAACGCCCTAATAAGTGAAATAAGGGTAGCTCTCCATCACACAACTCGAGATCCCCCTAAGTACCTGCTAGAAGAAGAATACGGCATGAGCCAAATGCCCAATGCTGATTGAAATACAGATTATAAAACAAGAAGCAAGATATATAATTTGATAATAATAAATAAACTTTAATTTTTAAAGACAAGGCTGAAGTAAAGAGGGGTTATGATATTTCATACCGATATCAAAACAGGTAACAAATACACACATCATAGGGTACCTAATGCGTGCAACAAACTGGACAACGTGTACGACATATACAACGTCATCGTTAAAATCAAATCAGAAATCAAATCAAACTCTAGGTGCACCCACGTATCCTCAAACAAATATTAAATGCGCAAAGCTCGCTTCCTGAGCTAACAGAAGGATACGCCGTGAGCAATCACACTGCCATAGAAGTATCATGCCACACTGGTGCCGCAATAACATGGCTGTAGTACCCCTACAGCTGGTTAACTCGGTATACCCTATATCATTCTAAGTGCTCAAATAAAATAATTTTCACAATTTTAAAATTACCTGAACAGGTATTTCAAATATTCTATGCAGATATGTAACATATATATTTTTGAAAATCGGAGAGACAAATATTTAGATATTTCGAAACCAACTTTAAAATAACTTTCAGAAAATCAAAACAGTTAAAACGAATGACAACGGAAGGAGCAGATTTACGAACGGAACAAATTAAATATAATTAATCCTAAAAAGAGTAGCACTGAAGAGTAATGAGACGAAATCCGTACTGGGCATTTGGCTCATGCCGTATTCTTCTTCTGTCTGATACTTAGGGGGATCTCGGGCTGAGTGATGGAGTGCTACCCTTATTCCACTTATTAGGGCATTTGAACTTTCCGTAATATTTAGACAACATTTATTATTAGAGTTTTTGAATTATTTTGGATGTTTTAATATTAGTTTGGAGACGGGTTGGACCTATTTAAATATTAAGTTGGTGAATTTTAGTACTTCATATGTAGGTTTGTGGTTTGATAAGTAACCCATCGTCTCATTTTGGGAAGGGGGTGTTACACTGACATTGCTTAAGTCTAGTTAAAGAAGAGAAAATATGTAAAGAAGACTCCAGTTCAGAAAAAGGTACCTACTCAAGCAAAACTAGATATACCCAAGCCTGTTCCAACAAAGCCAACTCCTAAAATTCAAAAGAAAGCACCAGCAAAACCTAAAACTCCTCTCACCATGCTTGGTACTACATTTCTACCAGGGGAACAAGTTTTAAGGATGAGGAAGAAGAACAACAATCTATGTGTAGAAAGAAGAATTCTGATCTTCTGTGGCCAAAATCTGAAACTCTGACTCTCAATGCTAGACTTGGTAAAAACAAGGGTGGTATTGGTGATTCCCAAGGTAAAGTCTACAGAGGTGAAGCAAACACTTTCAGAGATCATTTTTATTTGAAGAACAAACCTGAGGAAGAGTTATCACAAAATCATTTGGATAAGCTATTCGTTATTCATATTGTAAAGGATATCTTTGATGGTGCTGTTCCAAAAGAGAAGCTGTTGTATTTTCTGGAAAATGGAAAAATAATGAAGATAGCTGAAGAAGATCTAATCCATAAATCATCAAAAGAACTTGAATATGTTCTTTATCTATTAAATGATGAAAATGAAGTTACTGCTAAGTGGGTGAAGATTTTGAAAGGAGTTATTGAGGAAAAGAAGAAGAATGAGAGGCTGTTGATGGTAAACTCTGAGGAGTAAAGACCTAGTTATATACTTGAAGATGGGACATAAAAGGAGATGGTTAAAAGGGATGCAAAAGTTAATATGGTGTTAGGTATTCCAACACTAATACTTAATCCTGAAGGACAGAAAGCTTGTTGCATACCTCTAGATGATAGAATGGAAAGAACATCAATTTATAACTTGAGAGCTGCTATTTTCCAAATTGATGATTCTAATGACCAGATGAAAGAACTGAAGGAGAAGTTGGTTGAATTATTGAAGATGACTGAAAAGAAATTACTTGATCAGTTTCTGTCTGAAAACTTTTCATACAAGAGAATTTAAGTCAAGGTGAAAAACTCAAACTCTAGTACATTTGTCTATATGGTTTCTGACATCATAAGTTGAATTTATGTTTTACTGAATGATGTGCTAAAAATATTAATTTTAAAATTATCGCAAGTGCACGATCTTGTTTTAGTATTTTAAGATTCGAATCACAAGGACTAAATTAATTTCGCGATCCTTAAAATTTAATTTAGGCGAATTAGAGAATTCAATTTCAAGGTGAATTTTGTTTATACTAATAAAAGGAAAAAAATAAGTAAGCTACTAAACTATATCTAAAAAAATTAAAGATCCTATTTTAACACTACTAAAATTATATCCAAAACTAAAAAAAACAAAATTAAACTACTAATGGAGAGAAACCTAAGCTTAAATTATTAAACCCACTAATAAAACTGAACTTTAAAAATGGGTTTAATATTAAAAGTGATATTTAAGTAACCTCAAACCAAACTAACATAAAACACTAGATCCATAAGCTCTAGTCAATAACCAACTAATAAAAATAGATCTAAATGTTATGTGAATCAAACTCATTAATAGAATTGAAATCTAATAGGGGCTCAACCACAAAATATAAAAAAGAAAATTAGATCTAAAAAGAAAGAAGATAAAATGCAAGTAGAAAGAGAAACTAAGATCTACAATCTAGAATCAAGAACCAATAATAACAAAGTTAAAGATCTAAAATCATTAAACCCACATTCAAAATAGAGATTTAAATAGGCTCATGACAAGATAATAAAGAGTAAAACTAAGAAGTAAAGTAGAGAGATGAAGTAAACTAGAACTAGAATATTAATCTAAAAGGGCTCTTTTCATTTCCCAAGTATACAACTTGTGGTACTTAGAAAGATATCATAGCCATAAATTTAAAGAAGATAAGATGCAGACTAGCATAAAAGAAACTAAGACATATAAAAGATGAAGATGAAGACTAGTATAAAAGAAAATAAAGACTTGCATTAATATGAAAAGTGTTTACAATATTTGAGAGAGCTAAAAAGCTAGATCTAGAAAATTAAAAGAGAGGCTACTACTATAACTAGGATAAACTAAAGATGAGAATACAATGGAGAATGTGAGTATTTATAGGACAAAATTAGGGTATTGGGTAAATCCTAACCCTTTATCTCTATCTATCCACTTGTCCTTTACTTTGACTCCAAGTATAGCTTGATGGCTTGACTCAAACTTTACTTCTTTTCTTTTCTTGCTCTTTTCTCCCATTTTCTTCCTTTTTTCTTCTTTTCTTCTTATTTAATCAAATATCTACAAAATTATGAAAATGCATCAAATTAATTAATTAAAAATACTAAGGCAAACAATAAATAGGTATAAAAATATGCAAAAATATGCACTAATCAAATGCCCCCATACCTATCTTTTGCTCGTCCTCGAGTAAAATCAAAAGTTAAAAAGCAAACTAAGAAAAGTCCTAGACTCCTTTTCGTAGGCATGACGGGTAATTTTAGGTTTACCAACCCGTTAAACTCATAGACGATCTCTACAAGAGGAGTGTTGTCTCCTAAAGGTTTACAAAAGATATACCCATAAAATCTGTGAAATAATTCCAATAATTGTCCCGACTCAATTTTCACTCTAGTTTTCAATGGTGTTAACAAAAAGATTTTATAGAGAAAATACATGTCTTAGCAGACTTTTCTAATAATAGTCGAATTGTAGGTAACTTCAATATACTGGTGTCGAATCTAAATGTTTACAAAAAATCTCAAGGTGTGTAGTCAATTTAAGGCATCTGATAGATGAACTGCATAAGAATATTTTCTCTTTTTCAACCAATATTGAACTGACCCAATCTCTATTAAAACAAGTATCTAGCCAAATACTCTATTAATCGACTGTATAGTGTCTATTTTCTTAGGCTTTCTATGTTACCCATGTAGCGAGCTTTGGGCCAGTGACTCCCAAACCAGTTGGTCTTAGGGCACTATGTTTTAAAATACCCCAACAGACTTAATTACTCGAGTAACAAAGGCCACAAAACAAGACTAGTCAATTCTACTTGTGCCCATCATCTCATCTATTTATTTTGAGAAATATTGGGTATTGAAGTAGTTTATTCTTTTTTTTGCTATATATTTATTTTTCGCAAAAATTTGATTCGACATTGTTCTAACATGTGGGTTCTCTATCAGGTATCGAATAACATCCCTATACAATCTTTCCAACAAAGGTCTTGTGCATATGTGCCATCTTGAAATTTGGTATAAAAATCGTCCTAAAGTTTCATAAAGAAAACCTTACTCAACAAAGTTCAAATTATCTAAAAGGCATTATATATATAATTTTTGAAAGCAAATGCTAACACCAACTAGTCCTAAAGTTCAAATAGAGGATAGGACAACCCAACCTAATATTTTTATTTTTGGATTTTCAATTTTCAATTTTTTTTAAATTTTTTTTTAACATTACTAGCACCCTCCCCCATACCTAAATCATGCATTGTCCTCAATGTATGCAAATGAGAAAGATATGATAAAATAACATGAAGAGATAATACCTGACATGGGATGACGGAGAAGCAAAACTAGTTTATTCTAAAAACTTACTTTATTCAGAGATCGATAAGGTGGATGACCTCTTCCTCGAGATCAACTGGCAATTCTAAAAATGGTTTGAGCCTTTGTCCATTGACTTTAAATATGTCACCATTTTTAGGATTTTAAATTTCAATAGCACCATGAGGAAAAACTGTTTTAATAATGTATGGTCCTTCCCACCTAGATCTCAAATTTCCAGAAAAGAGATGCAACCTAGAATTATATGAAAGAACTTTTTGACCGGGAGAAAAGGATTTTCTCAAGATGGATTTATCATGAAACACTTTAGTTCTTTCTTTATAGATTTTAGCATTTTCATAGGCATCATTCCTCATTTCCTCTAACTCATACAATTGCAACTTTCGATGACTACCAGCAGTGTATAAATCAAAGTTTAACTTTCTAATGGCCCACATGACCCTATGTTCAAGTTCAATAGGGAGATGATAAGCTTTACCAAACACCAGTCTGTAGGGAGACATACCCAAGATCGTCTTAAAAGTAGTCCGATAGGCCCATAATATATCTAGCAACTTAATGGACCAATCTTTCCTATTCGAGTTGACAGTCTTTTCTAAAATTTGTTTGATTTGCCTATTAGAGACTTCAACTTGACCACTAGTCTGAGAATGATAAGGGTTAGCCAATTTATGAGTGATGGAATAATTTTTCAAGAGAGATTCAAATTGATGATTTTTAAAGTGCTTGCCTTGGTTACTAATGATAGCTCTAGGTGTGCCAAATCGAGAAAAGATATCCTCTTTTAAGAATTTAAGGACGACCTTGTTATCATTAGTCTTAGTTGGTATGGCTTCGACCCACTTAGGAAAGAGGCCCATAAAATCTATTCCCCAAACATCAAAAATCTCAATGACAAGGATTGGACTCATTGACATCATATTTCTTCTAGTGATCTTTCCTAAATGTTGACACCTACTACAATCGGAACAGAATTCAGCGACATCCTTAAACAAACTAGGCCAATAGAAACCACACTGAAGTATCTTCGCGGCTGTTTTCTTAGCACTAAAATGACCTCCACAAGCTTGGTCATGACAAAAGGACAGTACGCTCCTAGCCTCATGGTTCGGAATACATCTCCTAATGATCTGGTCTGGGTAATGTTTAAAAAGATAAGGATCATCCCAAAAGAAGTGTTTGACTTGAGAGAAAATTTTTGATTTATCTTGCTTAGACCAATTGAAAGGAATTTCACCAGTGGCAAGGTAATTGACAATATCGGCGAACCAAGGAGGAGTAGAAATTGAAAGAAGGTGTTCATCGGGAAAAGATTCATTTAAGGGTAAATCAATAGTGGAATCCACTACTAATCGAGAGAGATGATTAGCAACAACATTTTCTGAACCCTTCTTATCCCTAATTTCTAGGTCAAATTCCTGAAGCAACAAGACCCACCTAATCAATCGGGCCTTTGAGTCCTTTTTGGATAAAAGGTATCTAAGAGCTGCGTGATCGGTGTAAACAATGATTTTGGAACCGATAAGATACGACCGAAACTTCTCAATGGTAAATACTACTGCTAAGAGCTCTTTTTCAGTTGTGGAGTAATTAAGTTGAGCATCATTTAAGGTCTTACTAGCGTAGTAAATGACATGAGGTATCTTATCTATTCGTTGACCTAACACCGCCCCTACCGCATAATCCGAAGCGTCACACATTAACTCAAAAGGTTGATTCCAATCGGGAGACTTGGTGATCGGGGCTCAAGTCAATTCTTTCTTATGGTGGTCAAAATATTGAACACATTCACTAGTAAAATCGAATTTGACCTCCTTAGAAAGAAGGTTGGTTAAAGGTCTAGCCTTCTTACTAAAATCCTTAATGAAACGTCGATAGAAACCGGCATGTCCTAAAAAGGAGTGAATTTCTTTGACAGATTTTGGTGGAGGGAGATTAGCAATAAGGTCGACTTTAGCCTTATCAACTTCGATTCCCTTTTTAGAAATTTTGTGACCAAGAATAATTCATTCCTTAACCATGAAATGACATTTTTCCCAATTAAGAACAAGGTCGGTTTCCTTACACCTTTTTAAGACTAAGTCGAGATGGTGTAGACACTGGTGAAAAGAAGAACCAAAGATGGAAAAGTCATTTATAAAGATTTCTAGAAAGTCTCCTATCATGTCAGAAAAGATTCTTGTCATGCACCTTTGAAAGGTAGAAGGGCCAGTAGTTAGGCCAAAGGCTAACCGATGATAAGCGAAGGTTCCGAAAGGGCAAGTGAACGTGGTCTTTTCTTGGTCCTCGGGAGCAATGAGGATTTGGAAATACCCAGAATAACCGTCTAGAAAGCAATAGTAAGAATGACCCGCTAACCTTTCTAACATTTGGTTCATGAATGGTAAAGGAAAGTGGTCTTTTCTAGTGGCAGCATTGAACTTCCTAAAATCTATGCACATTCTCCAACCTGACTGAACATGAGTAGGTACTTGCTCATCATTTTTGTTAGTTACTGTGGTAATACCTGACTTTTTAGGCACTACATGAACGGGACTGACCCAAGAACTATCATAAATGGGATAAATTATCCCATTATTGATGCGTTTAAGGATTTTTTTTCTTAACAACTTCCATCATGGCAGGGTTCAATCTCCTTTGAGGTTCTCTAACAGGCTTAGCATCATCAACTAAGTGAATCCTATGTTGGACAATAGCCGGACTAATTCCTTTGATATCTGAGATACTCCACCCTATCGCTTCCTTATGTTCTCTAAGTACACTTAAAAGCTCTTTCTCTTGTGACTCGGTCAAATTAGAGGCAATTATAATCGGAAGAGAATTATTAGGTCCTAGAAAGGCATATTTAAGAGTGTCAGGAAGAGGTTTGAGTTCTAATTCCGACGGGCTTGACTCAACGAGTTCACTAGCTTCGAAACGAGGGCTTGGCATGATCTCTTGATTAGTTGTGGAAATGGTGGACTCTAACATTTGGTTGACCTCATTTGTGTAATTGGAAATATCCCAATCCTGACCAAAGTGTTTTAAACAAAAGTCAAAAGCATCACTAGGAGTCATGAGATCTTGATCAACTATTTCATCAATTAAATTGATTCCCATCGGTTGATCAAAATCATCGGATTGTTTTTCAACATGAAAAATATTTAAGTCTATGGTCATATTCCCAAATGTTAGTTTCATTAATCCATTCCTGCAATTAATCAAGGCATTAGAAGTGGCTAGAAAAGGTCTTTCTAAAATGATAGGAATTTGGTTCTTAGGGTTCTTGACCGGTTCGATTTCTAAGACCACGAAATCAACATGAAAGACAAAGTCACCTACTCTAATTAACACGTCTTCAACAACTCCCTTAGGAATTTTTACAAAATGATCCGCTAATTGAAGTGTAACATTTGTCTTTTGAAGTTCTCCTAAACCTAGGGCTTGATAGACAGAAAATGGAAGAAGGTTCACGCTAGCTCCTAAGTCAAGCAAAGCTTTATCGATGAAGGTATCGCCTAAGACACACGAAATAGTAGGACAATCGGGGTCCTTATATTTTATAGGAATTTGATTTGAAAGGATCGAACTAACGTGTGATGTCAAAAAGGCTTTCTTCGGGACATGATTGGTGCGCTTATGAGTATACAACTCCTTTAGACACTTAGCATAAGAAGGAATTTGTTGGATGGCATCTAAGAGATGAATGTTTATCTTGACTTGCTTAAAGACTTCTAAAATCTTGTCTAATTGGTCCGTTTGCTTAGATGAAATGAGTCTTTGGGGATAAGGGGCTTTGGGTTTATAGACTCTTTCACTCAGTTCTTTAGAAGAAGGTTTATTAATCAGTTCACTTGTGGATCCTTGACTTTTCGAATTCTCAGATTTTTCTCCACTTGGACCCAGAAAAGGATGACTTGGTTCAGGAGTCGATTCCTCATCCTCACGAGACTTATCACCCACTTGGTTATCAACTTGTTTGCCAGACCTTAAGGAAATAACTGCATTCACATTGTCATGAGGTCTTTGGTTCATGGGAAACTTAGGATTCACCTCGGGTTGACTAGGAAACCGATTCTTCTCCCACTCACAAATCGTGCTAGCTAACTGACTCATCTGAACATCTAACTTAGAGATGGCTTGAGAATTAGAATTTAAGATTTTCCTATCTTGGTCATGGTTTGAATGAAAGTTTGTTGGGACTGAGTCAAATTTGTTTGTGATTTCAACAACGCCTCAATACTCTTATCTAAGGAACTAAGTCTCTTATCCGAATCATTAAAATCGGGTGGGTTCAAAGGTGTTTGAGTTGAGTTTGGATAAGGACCAAGACTTTGATTTGGGTAAGAGATAGAATTGGGATTTTGAAAGTTGGGTTGAGATGGTTGATAGTTTTGACCTTGGTTCCATGAATATTTCGGGCGATTTCTCCACCCGGGGTTGTAAGTTTGTGAAAACGGGTCATTTCTAGGTCTTGGTTGGAACATAGCATTCACTTGCTCCAACTCTTGAAAATTTTGAAGTGCTTGATTCGGAGAATTATAGTTCGCACACATAGACACTTGTGAGGGAGATCCGATGGTTTCTAAAGCTTCGAGTCTTCTAGTGAGAGTAGCTAAAATAGCTTCGGTTGCAATTGAGTTACCAACAGAATGCAAACCCCTAGATGATGAACTAAGTGACTCATTAGATTTAACAGGCTCCCTAGTGGACTCCCACAACATTGTCTTTTCTGCTAGTTCCTCGAAAAATTCCCAACCCTGATCCTCATCTTTTTCCATGAATTTACCTTGACACATAGACTCTAACAAGGCAGTAGTCGGACTATCTAAGGCTTCGTAAACAATCTTACAGAGTCTCCATTTCTCTATTCCGTGGTAGGGACATTGAGACAGAAGATTTTTAAAATGGTCAAAATATTTCCAAAACGACTCATTTTCTTTTTGATGAAATTGGTTGATCTCATTTGTGATTTTTGTGGTCTTGTGATTTGGAAAATATTTTTTAAGAAAAATTACCACAAATCCCTCCCACGTTGAAATAGAGTTGACCGGTATACTATACAACCATTTTTTAGCATTTTCTTTTAAAGCGAAGTTGATTAGTCTAAGCCTAATGGAGTCCTCAGTTAATTGTTGGAGTTTTTATAAGGCACAAACCTCCTCGAATTCATGAATAAAAAGATATGGATCCTCACCCTCACTCCCGGTAAACTTTGGTAACATGCTAATGTGGTGAGACTTAATCTCGAAATTATTACCATTAACCGGTGGTAAGGTAATACACGAGGGTTGGGCAGAACGGGTGGGGTAACAGTGGTCTCTAAGAGAAACAACCATGTTTACTACGGTTTCACTAACTTCTACGGGTTCAGAATCTGAAGAAGAAGAAGACAACTCAATCGGTCTTACTAATCTAGATGATTCGTTCATAGTCCAAGCAGTTCGCATAAACACGTAGCAAATACGTGCAAGAATTTAAACACTCAAAAGAAAATGTGAAAAATCGAAAGAAAGAAAAAAAAATTCTAAATCTAGGGTTCCCTAAAATTAACTAGACCTTGCTCCTAACAACAAGATAATACTAAAACTCACAAAACTAAAAGTATTCGTCCTGATTGGTCAGGTCGGTGCAAGCATTGCCAAGAGGCTAAACACCTTCCTAAGACACCAATCCAAATGGCCAGGTAAGCTTTCGCTAGCCTAGACACTAACGAATGAATACTTCGAGATTTGTTCGTTTTAGGTTCTCTTCCTAGGTGAGCGCGAAATCCTAGGGCTAATGTCTAATTAATTTTATTAAAAAGGCTAGGGTATGCAAGATGAGAGATTAATTGTTGTGGGCTAAAGAAAGAGTGATGAATTCTCCCCCCTTATCTTGTGATTGAGTTTTGCCCTTAAAACTTATTTAAATGATGCAACACACAACGAGTTATAAAAAATAATAAACAATTATGGATGCTTAAACTACGTGTCCTAATCTAAAGAAAAGAAGGAACTTAACGTACTTCATTACTCCAACAATCACCACAATTTACAAGGTACGAAAAATTAAATACAAGAATTTAAATCTAAATGATGTGCTCCTAAATGATTAATGCATGATGCAACAATTATGTATTTAACCAACTAGTTTTTTATTTTTTTTATTTTTTTTAATAACTAAGTGATGAAAATACGAAAATAGGAAGATACGGGTTACTGAAAAATGCTTTCCGAAAATTTCTTTGAGTTTTGGAAATTTCTGCGTTCCAACGAGCTTTTCGAATCTTCAATTTTCTGAAAAACAAACAAACAAAGAGAACAAGTAAAACTAATTCGAAAAATTAAAAATTAAGGTGAGAAAAATAATTATAGTCCCCGGCAGCGGCGCCAAAAACTTGATGTGCTAAAAATATTAAATTTGAAATTATCGCAAGTGCACGATCTCGTTTTAGTATTTTAAGATTCGAACCACAAGGACTAAATTAATTTCGCGATACTTAAAATTTAACTTAGGCGAATTAGAGAATTCAATTTCAAGGTGAATTTTGTTTATACTAATAAAAGGAAAAAAACAAGTAAGCTAGTAAACTATATCTAAAAAAAATTAAAGATCCTATTTTAACACTACTAAAATTATATCCAAAACTAAAAAAAAATAAAATTAAATTACTAATGGAGAGAAACTTAAGCTTAAATTATTAAACCCACTAATAAAATTGAACATTAAAAATGAGTTTAATATTAAAAGTGACATTTAAGTAACCTCAAACCAAAATAACATAAAACACTAGATCCATAAGCTCTAGTCAACAACCAACTAATAAAAGTAGATTTAAATGTTATGTGAATCAAATTCACTAATAGAATTGAAATCTAATAGGGGCTCAACCACAAAATATAAAAAAGAAAAGTAGATCTAAAAAGAAAGAAGATAAAATGCAAGTAGAAAGAGAAACTAATATCTACAATCTAGAATCAAGAACCAACAATAACAAAGTTAAAGATCTAAAATCATTAAACCCACATTTAAAATAGAGATTTAAAGAGGCTCATGACAAGATAATAAAGAGTAAAATTAAGAAGTAAAGTAGAGAGATGAAGTAAACTAGATCTAGAATATTAATCTAGAAGGACTCCTTTCATTTCCCAAGTATACAATTTGTGGTACTTAGAAAGATACCATAGCCATAAATTTAAAGAAGATAAGATTGAGACTAGCATAAAAGAAACTAAGACTTATAAAAGATGAAGATGAAGACTAGTATAAAAGAAAATAAAGACTTGCATTAATATGAAAAATGTTTACAATATTTTAGAGAGCTAAAAAATTAGATCTAGAAAATTAAAAGAGAGACTACTACTAAAACTAGGGTAAACTAAAGATGAGAATACAATGGGAGAAAAGGAGTATTTATAGGACAAAATTAGGGTATTGGGTAAATCCTAACCCTTCATCTCTATCCATCCACTTGTCCTTTACTTTGGCTCCAAATATAACTTGATGGCTTGATGACTTGGCTCAAACTTTACTTCTTTTCTTTTCTTGCTCTTTTCTCCCTTTTTTCTTCTTTTCTTCTTATTTAATCAAATATCTACAAAATTATGAAAATGCATCAAATTAACTAATTAAAAATACTAAGGCAAACAATAAATAGGTATAAAAATATGCACTAATCACTGAATAAAGCATAAACCGGGGGAGATTGTTAGAAATACAAACACTGATGCTATCAGAGATCACCACAAACAGAGTTTACTGAAGATCATACTTTAAGCTGACGTCATCAGAGTTTAGAAGCTGTCGACAGAGTATACTCAATCAGAGTATACTCAATCAGAGATTATCAACCGACAGAGTTTGTGAGATCAGAGTTTGACAAGTATGGAAACATACAAATCAGAATTTGATTTGGATAAAGAAAGAAGAATTTAAATACAATTCTATTGCCTTTCTGAAAGTGATCTTTTAGAAGATAAAGATGGAAATCGAATAATGATCATTATCTTTTTTGTATTTGGATTTGTAACTGTGTACTATATAAACACAGAATTATGTTTTATATTGTAGAAGCTATATCATTCTCATAACCTAGCAGCTCTTAAGAACATTGATTTTCTTGAGATGTTTTGTATTCAATTTATTAAAAGTTAATACAAAACAATATTTCTTCTACATACTTGTATTCATAATCGATTGTTTTGATACTATTATATTCAACCCCCTTCTATAATAGTCTATTTATCTAGGCAACACAAACTCTATTAGATATCTTAGTAATTTATAAACTTAAATTTAAAGATCTATTTTGGAGTTAAATTAAAAAGAAAAATCATAATTATTGTGTTCTTTACACATCATACATTGTTTGGACCATATTTTGAGTTTTAGAAGTCAGAATTGGACGATTTACAGCCCACACGAAGCTTACAAAATTATCTTTAATTTTGAGGTGATCCAACATCCAAAATTCAACTCGAGCAACCCATAATATAGAAAGAAAAGACAGTTATGAATTTTTATCGGATAATTCTATTCCGTTTAGGAAACCTGTTTATAATTGATTTAACAGATTAAAATACTTTTTATATTAGATTTATATAGAGACATGTCATATATCACATATTATTATGTATTATTATTAGATTAGAGTAGAGATATTATTAGGGTTTTACATACAGAAAGATGTAGGAAAGCCGTGAATTTTCCTTATAAAAGAGAGTATTAATTTTTTTTATCCAAATCTTTTCTATAAAAATATTTAATATATTATATAAGATATAAGAGTAACTTTATACGGAGAATCAGTTACACTTACAGCAGAAATTATTATATTGAGAATTCAGAAACCTTATTAATTCATTGCTTTAGATCAAATCGAATAAATTAGTTTTTTTAAAAATAATTATTTGAATTCCCCGGCTAAAAGT
The DNA here is from genome assembly GCA_028671895.1 of Oenanthe sinensis. NCBI lineage: Eukaryota > Viridiplantae > Streptophyta > Magnoliopsida > Apiales > Apiaceae > Oenanthe > Oenanthe sinensis. The sequence goes on from CM053796.1 coordinate 31,462,715, forward strand.
TACACCTTAGCCTAAGATATTAAATACATATTCTATTTTGTTACTATATTATATATAATACTATATCAAAAACACGTTATCACATACTTTGAATCATGATTTTTTATTAATAAAATAATAGAAATTAATAAATATTAATACATTTTTTAAATTTAATCAATTTATATATGAGAAAAAATATTTGGTTCAATAAAGAACATAACAGGAATCTTATCAAAAATATATTTAAATTTAATATGTATAATCTAAAATATATTAAATATTTGTTTGATATATTAAAAAATCATGTTCATAATATTTCCAATCATAAAATTTTACATTTATATGTATTAATAATATAAATTTATATTTTGTGCGATATGCATATTTATTTTTAGTATTCTATAATTTTCTTATTTATATTTAATTCGGTTGATGTAAAAATATATAATTTAAATAAGTTAAAAAACTAATATAATTATAATATATTAAAACTTTTTAAAATTATAAAAATATTAGTAATTTTAAAATAAATAATTTAATTAATAAAACAAAATATCCGTGCATCGCACGGGTTAAAATCTAGTATTTTTTTAAAAAACAAATAAAATCATTCATTAAAGCAAATCAACTAATCGGGAACCCTCCCTGGCTACACGACCTGGATTAGAACATGACAAGCGCATCATTAACTAAAAAAAGGTAGAATATTTATAATTAATTGATGATGTCACAAAAAAATGTATATTCATCATTGGTTGCAAATTTGAAAACAACTATGCATTTATATATGCATATTTGTATTTAAGTATACAATTTCTTAAATATCAATTTTTTTGGAACGGAAGTTCCATGCACAAATCACAACTTGCTACTTTCCAAAGGCATCTATGACATCTGGAGACTGGAATGCCTCTGCATACTCCTAGTCCGTAGCTAGGTGAGTCTGTATGGCTCTGGTTGGCTACTGGCTGACGATATTTTGGTGAATTATCATCGGCTTATCTATCACAATCGAAGCAAAATTAGTTACTAATGTTTGATCATATACACTTGGTGTCAGACTTTTGGCATCTTTAATCCTTATACTAACTGAACATCAAGATCTCATAAATTCTAATTTAGGTTATTAGTTTAGTTGAGACCATTGTTCAAAGCGGAGCACATTAAAACATATAGATAAACTGTAGTGAGGGACATACTACTCTCATCTTGCTAAGCTTTTCGGCATCTGGAATCTGGCCTCCACAAACTTGCAATACCTCAGCACGTGCACGAGCTTGCCATTCGGGATGCAATGCCAATAACATTTGACCCCAAATTCCAGTGATGCCAGGAACTTCCATTGCCACGATGCAGAGCTCCTTGCAATTATCAACTATAAAGTGTTGGGGTGTAGATGACCCAAGCTCACCATGCTTAGAACCTTCCACAAGAGTTTGTATCATGCTTTCGCTCCACTGATACTACTTTTCTTTGCTATTTCTAGGATAATCCAGTATATCTCCTTCTCAAGTCTCGATAGCACTCTATTTCTCTTGGTGGGAAAAAATCTGAAAAGAAGAAAGTCCAGACGTTTATATATCTAAAACCCTCCAAAAGATGTTCTGGCATGAATTTACAACATTATCATTGGGATATTTTATATTATATGGAGGACCTCACCTATAGAAAGGACGGCCATCGAGTACTGTTGGTGATCCAGAAGCTTCCATGAGATCCCTACACTTGGAAAACAAGCCCTTTGTTGCAACATCATATCTGCCAAACATGACAGTGGAGAATATACTTGACATAAATTTCTTCACATAATCATCTACTCTTATATCTGCAGTCCCACCCTCATCTTCAACCAGTTTCTCCCATGATTTGACTAGTATGTTCCCAGATTCAAGCACTGTGCTATACATGTTCTGTAACAAGTTATCAATACACTCAGGATGCATTTCAAACAAGAATTAGGCTGCTTTCACTATACTTGCAATCAAAATGTCTTATAAGAAAGAGTACAGCTTGTAACTCTCAAGACTGTTAGTTTAATGTATTAAATTTAATCTAGGCACAGAAGATCAAGTATACACACCTTAACTTTTTCCATGTAGAGAGTAGGAGCAATGGATTTTCTATGGTGAGCCCAAATCTCCTTGTCGTGAGAACACCTTTGCCCAATAGAGGGCCCCGGTCCTTCTGCAAGTAAGATGGCTTCCCCAAGTCTAATGATTTGCAAAGACCTATCTCCCTTACCAATTCGCCATCTTCTATATACAAAATCTGTACCTTTCCCATAGCAAAAGTGAATTTTTTTTCCTGCAATTGATATTAAAGTTACATCTAAAAAATCATAGGTGGAAAAAGTACTAGAATTCTAGCAGCAAACTTGTATTTAATAAAGAATGTTTGTATTGAAGTATAAAAATGCATAAAAGCATACCAAATTGCTTGGTCCACTGACTGATATGTGGAAGAAGTATAGAGCGACAGTCAAGTGACAGGGGCTTGTTCAAATTGTAAGTTGAAGCATCTTCTGCCAACACCTTAGACTTGATTTTTTGTATAACAGGAATGTTTCCTAGAACAAAACTAGGCGTAGGACCATCAATTCCTTGCTTTTGAAGCTTGGCTCGAAGGATTTTAGCTTTCAGGCAAAAATCATAAAAAGCATACATTATTAAGAAAACAATAAGAAAATAAATATATGGAAAGCATAAGGAAGCAAAGTTATCGCCATTGTTCTTTTCTGGCAGTCTTGATTGTGCTAAACAGTACTCCAATATATACCTTTACAGCAGAGTAAAACTAAGAGTTTAGATAACTCAATTTTTAGTCATCAAGTATAGCGTTACATGTGATATGACTATGCTTATTGTTTTGCATATGAAGGAAGATCAGATAAAAATACTAGAGCAGTATAAGGTATTCCCCTCAAACACTATATAGCTTAAATGACTTAACGTAGAAACCCAATGAGAACAAGCGAATAATTACTATTTATAGATACAGGAATTAGGATTGTCTTCTCTTAAGAATAGTCGATCATAGAAATATAAATACACAAACATTTGGTGTTTTAACGGACTTGTTCTCTCAACCTCCTACTATCAAGAGAAGGGGGCATCCACCACACTAATGCCTAATTTATAGTTATAAATTTTACTGGCAAATTGTTAGAATAATATATTAAGGTTTTAGAAGACCGACTTACCAGCAGCATATGTTATTCTAACACAAACCATAACCTTCATTTGGTATTCTACCTCTGGAGAGATTGTGTTAACACTATGATAAGAGGAGTCCAGTTATCAGATAAATTAAATTCGTCTAAAGATTTAATAAAAAAATATATTTAGACTTATCAAATCAAAATTCTAAATTATGTCATTTATTTCTTATCATGGCTAGAGAAAGATGTGTATATAGGTACTCTCGTACATGTCGTAGACTCTTTCTTGTAAATTTTGGTAGCTGCTAACCAACTTTATGTGTAGACAATAGATAGGTAGCATTAGATAAGTTTGTGAAAATTCAATACCTGGTATTGGCAGCTACCTGTTTTACAAGTTAGTGCTATATGCTTCTTAGCAATAGTTTTCAGATATCAGATATGAATACACAATATTTGCACAAGGATATTTTGGTGATTATCATTGGCTCATCTATTACAGTCTAAACAAGATTAGTTACTAATATTTGATCATACATGCTTGGTGTATAACTTTTGGCATCTCAATCAAGCAAACTCGCAACACTAATTGATCCCACTATTACAGTGAAACTAGCAAGAATGACTTCCTTAGACCACTTTATTTTCATATTCAGTACATCTAAACTCTTATTATTTTGGACCATGTCATACATAGAAATTACATATATACTTCTGGAATAGGTGATGTATATAGTTGTGGCACACGAGGGTTGGACTCTTTCCTTGCAAAATTACAACTTGTGTACGATGAGATTGACCCCATACTTAGGCTCTAGAAGTACATCAAACTTGGGAACATGACGATATTTAGGCGAGAGGGAGAAAGAGAATTTTGCCAAGACCAAGGAAAACATAACTTTAAGCTCCATCATGCCCAGGTTCATTCCAGGACATGTTCGTGGGCCGAGACCGAATGGTATATAAGCCTGCGGGATTTTACAGGCTCCTGAGATCCCATTAGCAAATCTCTCTGGGTTAAATTTGAGAGCCTCTGAACCCCAGAGCTGAGGGTCTCGGTGCAGAGCTGCTGCCCATATCCAAATGTTGACTCCTTTTGGAGCACACACCTCCTTCGCAATTTGTACATCTGCTATTGCCTCCCGGACTATAAATCCTACGCCTGGATAAAGCCTCAATATTTCCTGAATTATCATTTTTAGCTGCAGCAAAAGAATCACGATTAGAGTTTGGCTTCGCTGAAATTTGAACGCATAAACCCTAGTACTTAATTATGTTTACTTTAATTCTTATATTATACTTGATAAATGCTATAGTATTTTTGAGACCCTACTGTCCTTGATGAGACACCTTCAATGGAGTATTTGGTCATCATGGTGTCAATTGTTCGTAATATAAATCTATTAATGTTAGGTCATATGTGTTTGTGTGTATAAACATCAAAATCCCAATTATTGTTGTTTGGCTTTTCACGTAACATAGAGATATTGTAGTGAGGGACGTACAATTCTCATCTTGCCAAGTTTTTCGGCATCTGGAGTCTGACCTTCACAAACTTCCATTACCTCAGCACGAGCACGAGCTTGCCATTCAGGATGCATTGCCAATAACATTAGACCCCAAATTGCAGTGATGCCGGGAACATCCATTGCTACTATGCAGAGCTCCTTGCAATTATCAACTATAAATTGTTGAGGCGTAGATGGCCCAAGCTCACCATGCTTAGCACCTTCCACTAGAGTTTGTACCATGCTTTCACCTGCCTTTGTTCTACATTTCTTTGCTAAATCTAGGATCATCCAGTATATCTCCTTTTCTAGTCTCCATTGCTCACTTTTTCTCTTGGTGGGAAAAAATCTGAATATTTGAAAGTACAGATGTGTTAATATTTGATCCCCCTCCAAAAGATATTCTTGCATGAATTTACAACATTAGTTTTTAATGTATCATTGGAGTAAAAGAAATGTATTGGGGTCCTCACCTATAGAAAGGACGGCCATCGAGTACTGTAGGTGATCCAGAAGCTTCCATGAGATCCCTACACTTGGAAAACAAGATTTGGTGTGCAACATCATATCCCCCAAACATGACATTGGAGAATATACTTGAAGTAAATTTCTTCACATAATCGTCCACTCTTATGTCTGCAATCCCACCCTCAGTTTCAACCATTTTCTCCCATGATTTGACAAGTGTGTTCCCAGATTCAAGCACTATACTAAGCATGTTCTGAAACAATTAAGTTATCAATACAATGTAAGGATAATTTAAAACAAGTACGAGGGTTGTTCCTGTTCGAGACTGTTAGATTCACGTATTTGAAATTTATTGGACGACGGGAAATATGTTTGAATACACACCTTAACTTTGTCCACATAGAGAGTAGGGGCAATGGTTTTTCTCTGGTGAGCCCAAACATCCTTACTTGTCGTGAGAATACCTTTGCCCAGTAGAGGGCCCCGGTCTTTTTGCAAGTAAGATGGCTTCCCCAAGTCTAGTGATTTGCATTGATTTATCTTCCTCACCAATTCACCATCTCCTACATACAAAATTTGTACCTTTCCCATAGCAAAAGAAAAGGTTTTTCCTGCCAATTAATATACATTACGATTACATCTGCAAAAGCAAAGGCAAGGAAAGTTCTAGAATCCTAGAAGCAAAATTGTATTTATTAAAGAACCATTGTTCTAAAGAAGAAAATTTCTGAGGTATGAAGAAAGATGTATACATACCAAATTGCTTGGTCCACTGACTGATATGTGGAAGAAGTATAGAGCGACAGTCAAGTGACAGGGGCTCATTTAATTTGTAAGTTGAAGCATCTGCTGCCGATACCTTAGACTTGATATTTTGTATGTCAGGAATGTTTCCTAGAACAAGACTAGGTGTAGGACCATCAATTCCTTGCTTTTGAAGCTTGGCTCGAAGGATTTTAGCGTTCAGGCACAAATCATAAACAGCATATATTATCATGCAAAACGAAAAGAGAACAAATACAGGAAATGCACAAGGAAGCAAAGTTATTTCCATTATTTTTTTGGCAGTCTTGATTGTGCTAATGCTAATAAGTACTCCAATATACATCACTTATGCACCTTTATGAGCAGAGTATTTACATAGAAGTTTTAGATAACCCAAGTTTTCAATCATTAAGCATAGCTTTACACGAAAATATATGTAGATGGTACATCTGAGTATAACTGTGGTTATTGTTTGGGATATGAAGACAGATGAGATAAAAATTATGCAGCAGTATTCGGTATTACCGTCAAATAGATTATAACACAAATGACAATGTAGATTCCCAACGACTACTTTTTATAGCAACAAGAATTAGGGATTTCCTTCTTTAAAAATAGCCGATCATAGAAATTCATATATGCAAACCACCACAACATCAAGAGATGGATAATCCGCCACAATATTGCCAGGTATATATAATTAGAAATTTGTGTTAGCAAACCAAAAGCTTCGTTTAGCATTTTACCTTTAGAGTGATTTAACACTTGGATAAGAGGAGTCCAGTTTCAGAAAAACAAATATATGTAAGATTTCGTAAAAATTATGCACACCGAAAAAGGGAAATTTTTAATTGTGTCAAGTTATCATAATTAGAGAAAGATGTGTATGCGGTTATTCTCATGCACGATATACATTCTTTCTTGTAAATCTTGGCAGCAGCACGTAAACTCTCGGTATAATTTTATTTTCTCTCATCAAAATTGATTTCTCCCTCACTTCTTCTTTCCTTCATCTCACGATCTCGCAAATAATCTAACTTGTCTCTGATGCATAAAATTCTCAATTTCTCCCCTCTTTCTCATTCATAATAATTTAATATATATAGATTACATCAACAAGTAGAATATCTCTTAATAACGGAAACATAGCTAGGGCATCTATCATTAGGGCAAACAATACAAGTCACTGTATGAGACATCTATCATTAAGGGGCAATTTTTTTAAAAAAATTAGGTGATAATTTAGAAATTAAAAAAATTCAAAAACTAAGCTGGTTATTTGAAGTCAAAAATAAAAGAAGACATATTTTAATCGGCAAATAGAAAAAGGAGCATATTTTAAATTTTTTATAAGTAAATATAGATATTCATTCATTGTTGTCTAATAATACATATTTCATAAGATGAGCACGAACATCACCCTTTAAAAGTTCGTTCTAAATAAGAACAACAAGATCCTCTGTGAAACCTATGAGCACATTCATTAATATAAAAACAATAAGTCTACATGTTTTAACTAATAACATAAGCTCCTGCAATTTTTAATGACCAAACCAAAAGTTGAAGTCATGGGTATTTGACTTCTAATAGCTTGAATTGTCAGAGCACAATCAGACTCTATACTGACTTTCGACTAAGAGTTTCTGTTATCGTTATTCCTTCAGCTAATTCTAGTTTGGAACAACTGAACCAACTTGATAGAAAATACGTACTTCCATTAAGTCGTCATTATGATCACGAGTAGTAAATAGAAAAAGGGGATATGCTTGAATTCTTTGAAAACTATAAAGTTTTATCCAACTGCAAAAATATTTTTTTGTTCTTGTTCGAAATCGAGCTCAAATTCTTATCAAACCGAGTTGAGTCGAGCTTATCGAGTTCAAGTTCGAGTTTCATATCGACCTCATATCGACCAGCTCGGTTCATTAATAGTCCTAAATTAAAGATGAAATTGAGATGTATAAGTTGATTGTATGTGGTACAACTATATGTTATATAAAAGTTATATTGTAAATAGGATTCTTGCTTTGTCCATGCAAAGAGTTGGAGCAATGGTTTCCTTTGGTGAGTCCAAACCTCTTGTTCATTGTGAGAAGACCCTTGCCCAATAGAAGGTCCCGGCCCTTCTGCAAGTAAGATGGCTTCCCCAGGTCTAATGATCTACAAAGACTTTTCTGTTTTACCAATTAACCATCTCCTATAAACAAAATTTGTATATTTTCCGGTGCAAAAGAAAAAGTTTTTCCTGCTATTAAAACATACTCTTTTATTTAAATTTTAATTAAAATATTTTTAATATATTCAAAACTCTTTTTATTAATAAAAATTTATTAATGATTTTCACGGGTTATTAATCTATGTTAATTAATATAAATATATAACAATATATTAATTAGACATTAAACACATGATATAAATATGATTCAAAACTAATTTATCTCATGTACAACATTACATAAAAAATATTAATAACATAAATAATTAAATTAAATATTTAATTCATTTAAAATATATAATATATTATTTATTACTTTTCTCCCGTGCATTGCACGAGTTATAGCATAGTATAATATTATCGGTGAACAGTTATATAAAAGAAGGATATAGATATATAGTAGGACCATCGATTCCTTGCTTTTGTAACTTCGCCCTGAGAATTTTAGCTTTTAGGCACAGATCACAGGAAACATATATAACCATGCAAAAGAAAAACAAAAGGATCGAAGAGAATGCATAAAAAATTAGAGAATGTTCCATTGTTATTATTCATATATTTTTGGTGCTATTAATTTGTGCTTGATTGTGCTTCCCAACTGAAAAATGATACACCATATATAAGGAGGGCTTCATGCCAAATTAATCAATAAACAACCATATGAAGTTGAACGCCAAACTAATCGATAAACAGCCAAATTTTATTGTAGTTACTCTTACCGAGCCTAACTATGTTCCATCAAACCATTTCTCTGTTAATAACGGCTTTAAAATGATTCCCTAAATCTAACTAGGTTAAAAAAAGTTGAAGTCGATGTAAAAAATCAAACAACTTATATTGTGAAAGAGAGAGTACTGAATAATTAGGAAAGGTAAAGAAACACGGAGGAAGAAAGTTTGTGTACTTTTCATGTATAAGATTAATAAGTTAAAATTGCATGTCATACGTACATTCAGCACTACCCCAAGAAATTATCTACTTGTGGTGATTCATTTACTGGTACTGATGGCACCAAGTTCTGAAAGAACTCCCCAAACACGTAATGCCATATTTTTTGTTAAATACCTGCTGCTGATTATGCATGTTACATCTTTTCAATGTAAAAACCAAGTTTAGTCTTTTATATCACTTTTTATTGTGATTCAAGTATTCAACCCTTTCTATATAGTTTAGGTATGTGATTATCATATATTCATTTATTTTAATCACTGTTTCACAATGGCTGGAACAAATGGTTACGATTGTTCAATAAATTATTATTCAAAAAGCTGATGTAGCAGCAGATACGTTGAGTCGAAAAGAGAGGTTAATTAAATCTAATGATATCATCACTGGAATTAGTGAAAAAATCTGAAGTAATATATTCATTTCCGGAACTTATTTGGAATTGCGATATTGAGATCCAGTTTGATTCACGAGATACAAGAACATAAGCGGATCTTGTTGACAGAAAAGGAAAATAAAATACTAAATGTCAATTAGATAATGAAGATTTGCTCACAGGATTTGCATAATGCAAGAAAGGAAGCACCACAATGCATCGTGGCGTTCAAAAACTTTTTTGGTAGCTGAATATGAAGCGCAGATTTGTGTTGGGGTGAATTTTCACATGTCCGACGACAACATTCTGCTGTCGACAACAAGGACAGGACGAAGGCAGTGGTGTCCGACGACAACTCAGCAGACGCTAGAAACAGTCAAGCAACCCTCCTAAATTTTAGGAAAAGATAACTCTCTTTTTTCAAATCAATAAGATCGTGGAGAAATGGTTTCCTATCATCAAGGCACGTGCAAATGGAGTTAAATACAACAAAATATCACTACATTATCACGATACATACACAATACACATCACATTACACCTCGACTCTACCTCAACAACATTATTACCTAGCAATTGATGTCTAGAGCTGACTTTCCCATTTTTCTTCATTGTAACTTCATCTTCTTTAGTTGTAAACATTGTAACATCATTATAGTGGATCACATTTGGTTGGGAAAGGTCCCACCCGCGGTTTTTACCTCTCAACGGGGGTTTTCCGCGTCACCAATCGCTTGTGTCTTGTTCTTTCTTTATTCTTGTCGATTTCTATTGTGTTCTTGTTCTTTGCTTATTCATACAAATTAAACTCACTTTAAATTATATAGACTTAATCTTTAACCTACAAAAATTTACCAAAACAGTTTGGCGCCGTCTATGAGAAACTAGTTAAGAATCTAATTATTTTTCGGTGATACATTCGATATGACCAACGACCCCCTACGAGCAGGCTCTTCAAATCCAGGTGATGATATGGTTAGTGACGAAGAGATGATCTTTGCCATCAAGAAATTACAAGCTGATATGAATGCCATGAGATCAGAAAAATTGACGGCAACAAGTTACGCGGACTCACCATTCTCTGACGACATTGCTTTGGTCGACATATCTAAACGATTCTCAGTTCCCAACATGAAACCCTATGACGGCTCGACAGATCCTCAAGAGTACATGGCCCAGTATAAGCAACGTATGTTTACGGTGCCTATACCAAAAGACTTAAGAGAGCCTTGTATGTGTAAAGGCTTTGGATCAACGCTGTCAGGTCCAGCATTGCAATGGTTTGTGGGCCTTTAATCTACAGTTTGTGTCTAGCAGACTATTTGAAAAGACAATAAGTGACCTATATCGTGTCGTCCAGAGGTATAGGAAACCTTTGAGGGAGTACCTAACAAGATTCAACAGGGAAAAAGTTACTATCACGAATTGTGACATCCCGACGGCTATTGAGGCATTTTGTCGAGGGCTGGTAAGAGATTCACCACTCTATGATGAACTGACAAAGTATCCATGCAGGACCATGGACGACGTGCAAGCAAAGGCAATGGCTCAAGTAATATTGGAAGAGGACAGGAGGGAAGATGATGACAGCTATTACCATCCAAACAGGAAAATATCAATTCAGAAAGCAAAAGACTACAAGCCCTATGCGAGAAGTGGACGTGAGGTTCATCGTGTCAACTCAACACAAGGGCGGACAGATTGGAGAAAAGATCTAAATCTGCCACCAACCTTCGACAGCTACGGCTTCAACATCAATCCGACTACATTGGTTAGAGAATTCAGCAAGTTGGGGAACGTCGTCAAGTGGCCCCCGAAGTCAAGTAAACCAAGAGCTAACCCGGATTCCAAGTTATGGTGTGATTTTCATGGAGACTACGGACACAAGGCATATGACTGTGTTGCACTGAGGAGGGAGATACAAGCTCTTGTCAAGAGAGGGTACCTGATAGAGCACATGTCGAGACAGAAAACTGATCATGTTGAACGAGACGTGACACCGACGAGACAGCTACAACCACCTCCACAACACCATAAAGTCATTAATTATATAGTAGGGGGATCTGAGGTGTGTGGGATGACCTACTTACAAGCTAAAAGAATAGCAAGAGAGCCTACAAAGAGGGTGCTACGTGCCGACATAGCTGACATCAATATACCTACCATCCAGTTTGACGAGACTAACAGGGATCATGTCGCCGAACCACAACATGACTGTTTGGTCATTTCATTACCCATAGGCAACTGCCTAATTAAGAGAATTTTATTGGATAACGGGAGTGTTGTAAACATCATGATGCTCGGAACATTACACCAAATGGGACTGACGGAAGCAGACATCGTAAAAAAAACTATAACATTAGTGGGGTTTAGCGGAGAAATGAATAAGACCATTGGTGAAATAGCCCTGCCCACGTATGCACAAGGAGTTAATTTGCTACAAAAATTCTTAATAATCGACTGCCAATCGACCTACAACATTATCCTGGGCAGGCCATGGATTCATGACTTAAAGGCAATTCCGTCAACGTATCATCAAGTTAACAAGTTTTCGACGCCTTGGGGGGTGCAACAGATTCGAGGAGATCAGAATACAGCAAGGGAATGTTACAAGACATGTCTCAAGCCTACTATCCAACATGAAAGAAAAATCACACCTGTCATCGCAACAACAGATCCTGAGAAGTTGACAGAGGTCAGCTTGGCGTCGGACGACAAGAAGTTATTGATTGGTGATGATGTATCTGCTGAAGTAGATGCTAATTTGGTTGAGTTCTTGACGACATAGTTAGACGCCTTCGTATGGGATCACGAGGATATCATGGGCATCAGTCCTGACGTGATCACACATAAGCTCAGCATTGATCCTAACCATGCACCCGTCCAACAGAAAAGGAGGAAGTTTGGCTTTGAAAGAAACAAGATCATTAATGATGAAATAAGCAGGTTATTAAAGACGGGCATGATATGAGAGGTAGATTATCCAAAATGGTTGGCGAATGTGGTAATAGTACAAAAAAAGAAAGGGAAATGAGGGGTCTGTGTTGATTATACGGACTTAAATAAAGCCTGCCCAAAAGATCTGTATCCACTACCTCACATCGACACCATGGTAGACTCGACAGCGGGGCATGAGCTGCTGACATTTCTCGACGCATCGAGTGGCTTTAATCAGATACAGATGGACCCGCTCGACGCTGAAAAGACAGCATTCATAACAGACAATGGGATATATTGTTACATAGCCATGCCTTTTGGACTGAGAAATGCAGGGGCAACCTTTCAACGTTTGGTAAATAAGATGTTCAAGGATCAAATCAGACGCACGATGGAGGTATATATCGATGACATGGTGATAAAATCAAAGAACGCTGCGGATCATGTCCGAGACTTGGCGGAAGCCTTTGACATATTGTGTGCATATAACATGAAGCTCAATCCGGCAAAATGTAACTTTACCGTCTCATCAGGAAAGTTTTTGGGTCACATGGTAAGAAGAAGGGGTATAGAAGCGAGTCCTAAATAAATAAAAGTAAATTTTGACTTGACGTCCCTAACATGTGTCAAAGACGTCCAGAAGCTGACGGGAAAAGTGGCAGCATTGAATAGATTCATTTCATGGTCATCGGATAGATGCAAGTTGTTCTATGACGTCTTGAGAAAAAATAAAGGTTTTCATTGGACAGAGAAACATGAACAAGCATTTGAAGAACTGAAAAAGTATTTGACGACGGTACCCCTATTGTCGAAGCCAACACCAAGGGAAACACTTTACGTTTACTTGTCAGTAACGGAACATGCCGTGAGTGAGGTGTTAGTGAAAGAGGAAAGGGGGATGCAGTCACCTATTTACTATATAAGCAAAAGTCTATTGGATGCTGAAACGAGGTACTCGTCCTTGGAAAAGTTAGTACTTGCGTTGGCAGTCACATCTACAAAGTTGCGACATTACTTTGAGTCTAATAAGATTTGTGTCAAGACAAACTACCCGTTGAGGACGGTGCTGAGCAGACCAGAACTTACCGGACGAATGGCAAAGTGGTCGGTACGCATGAGCGTGTATGATATTGTTTACGAACCACGAACAGCGATTAAGGCACAAGTTTTGGGTGATTTTGTGGCTGATTTTAGTCCAAGCATGTCAACACAAGTTGAAGAAGAATTACAATAATTGGTCTCAAGGACGGAAGTACAACCACGGTCCTTGTACACGGATGGGGCTTCCAACGTCAACGGGACATGACTTGGACTTGTCCTCAAATCGCCACAGGGGGATACTATGGTGTATTCCATATGTTGTGAATTTAAGGCAACAAATAATGAAGCATAGTATAAAGCATTAATTATTGGTTTGGGAACGGCTAAAAATTTGAAGGTCAAACACATTGAGGTCAACTGTGACTCACTATTAATTGTTAACCACGTCAACGATTCGTATGAAGAAAATGACATCAAGATGGTGACATATTTGAACATTGTCAAAGAGTTACAAGGTGGATTCGACAGCTTCATAATCTGACAAGTCCCACGAGAAATGAACACTCAGGCCGACGCCTTGGCAGGCTTGGGGTCAGTATTTCGACATGTTAGCCTATCCAACGTCCCTATTATTCATGTCCTACAACCATCCACTAGCAGGTCAATGAACATACAGGACGTCATGGTCTCAGATGATGCCGTTGACGTTGAGGTGCAGCCGCCGCCGAGTTGGATGACAAAATACAAAGAGTATATTCTAACCGGTGTCCTGCATATGGACAAGAACGAGGCTAGGGCATTCAGGATGAAGTCATCTAGGTTCGTGGTTTATGATGGTGTATTATTTAAAAAGTCTGTGACAGATTTATTGCAAAGATGTTTGGAAAAGGCAGAATCTGAACAAGTCCTACGAGACCTTCACGAAGGAGAGTGTGGCAATCATTCTGGTAGAAGGAATCTATCTTGCAAGGTATTGCGAATGGGTTACTATTGGCCAACGGTAAAGCAAGATGCTATTGAATATGTCAAGAAATGCGACGTCTGCCAGAGACATGCTCCTATTATTCATCAGCCCTCTGAACAATTACACATATTCATACCTTTGTGGCCCTTCATGAAGTGGGGTATGGACATAGTTGGGAAAATGCCACCGGCTCCCGGGCAGAAAGTTTTTATGTTAGCAGTAACAGACTACTTCTCAAAGTGGATTGAAGTGGAAGCTTTCCGACAGGTAAAGTCAAATGAGGTAATTTCCCTTATTAAGAGGAATATCATTTGTAAGTTTAGTGTCCCATATGAGATTGTCTGTGACAACGGATCACAATTCATAAGTTACAAGACAGAAGCATTCTGTCGACAATAGAACATCACACTGATCAAGTCAATGCCAAGGTACCCACAAGTAAATGGACAAGCGGAGTCAAGAAATAAGATAATTATTAACAACCTCAAAAAGAGGTTGACATCCCACAAAGGACGCTGGGTGGAAGAATTACCTTGGGTCTTGTGGTCGGACATGACGACACCCAAGACATCAAAAGGATAGACACCTTTTAGTCTCGTTTATGGAACTGAAGATGTCCTACCTACAGAGGTGATCATGCTTACAGCTAGGTACGGATTCTTGAATATTGAAACCAACAAGACTGAGCTGTCACATGACCTAGACACAATAGATGAGTTACGCAACATGGCTGCAATACGTATGACGTCTTATCAATAACAAGTCGCCAATGCTTACAACAAAAATGTCTACGTTAGGACATTCCAGGTAGGAGACATGGTAATGAGGAAGGTGTTCCAGAACACTATCGACAAGAATGCTGGAAAATTTGTGGACACATGGGAAGGTTCATACTTAATTGATACAGTCGTCGGACGAGGCATGTACAGGTTATCGACACTCGATGGCGAGTAGGTCACGAGAAGTTGGAACGCACTTCACCTCAAGAAATATCACATGTAGCTTCTTTTCATACTATTTATTTGTCTTAATTTAGTTTTTAGTTGTTATCCAATAAGTCATTAGGACAAATGCTTTTGTTATCAGCACTAGTTGGATTAGTTTTGGTTGATTGCTTCCGTTTAGGAATGTATGCTTTACTAGCTTGATAAACGTAATAAAATATATATGATATTTGTGATTTACACATATGCTTGAGTATTGAAATGATATGTCGTATGTAACGCACTAGTTATCATTTACATGCTTGTTTCTTGATATTGTGATATGCTTGAGTATTGAAATGATATGTCGTATATAATGCACTAGTTATCATTTACATGCTTGTTTCTTGATATTGTGATATGGTTCATGTCTTGACTTGATACCCTCACATGACATTAACACTAGACAGGGGCATATTACCATGACTCTATAAACAAATGGGCTGATCACCCTACTACATTATATATGATAGGGGAAATACCCTTATTAATAATCCAAATCACGCTGAATAATAGTAAAAGACGAATGTCATTTTTATATGGGATTTGCCTATAATATACGACATAAAAACTACGATTACTAAGTACGTTTCAAGAGGGGAAGGCCTTTTAACGACTTAACGTTGTACGTGCACCTACGAAATTAAAAATTTATTACATATTACGTTCAACTACGATAAAACACATTATTACAAATACATCAAATGACAACGCTATAACACACTAACATTTTTCACATGTGTACTACATCATGAGAATATGACTAATTGGTTATAATATTTCACTACGAATATTACTTACAATTCCACGGAACACTACAAATTTGTGATTATTATGAGTGACATTTGATGATATTACAACATGTAACTATATTCGACGCATGTCCTGATTGGTCATGTCAACCAACGTGAATAGTCAAATACTTTAAAATGACATTCATAACATGTTTCTCTACACATAGTTAACGTCATTGTATAGTTATAGTATGACAACAGGCTTTACCCTCGACATAGTGAGTGATGTCTGACAGCGAAGTCGACACTAACTAAAATTCTGAAATAAACCTCGAAATATGAAGTTAAGACTACTGGAAACATGGAGAAACAAGTTAAAAGTAACTATGGGGAATAGGATTAGAACTAACACGACAAGTCGTGTTAAATGTCAAAAATCTACGTCAACCGTCAAAATAAAATCATACGCATTTCCCACTCGAAGAGTGAAACAAGAACTATAAGTAGCAGACAGATCAACCCGAATACTTATAAAAAAAAAGAAATTTTACTGAAAGAAAAGTTCAAATTCTACGTGAATCATTTGCATAGAGCAACATAAAGTAGTCACATGGCATCGTAGTTGTCATCCTTGGGCAGGTCCTGACTGATGTTGACTACATTCTCATTGTCGACATCAAAAGTATCATTAGGATATGCGTCATTGTAGATTTTCACTGTTTCATCTATCTCCCAAGTCAACCATTCACCACGCTTTTATTCCAACATCATCTCAGCTCGGGTAAGCATAATTTGTTGTCGGGAAGCAGCCATAGCTTCTTCATGGTATTTCTTCTCGGACTCTTGAACCTTAACAGCAAAGTCATCGAACTCCTTTAGAACATCATTAGCATCCTTTAAAATAACCTTAGCTTGCTCCTGAGCAACACAGATTTTTTCAGCACACTCACTGTGTTCAGCCTCTAAATCCTTAAGCAATTTCAATTCATTCTCATAGGCTTCACGAGCCACTAAGGTACTTTGTAGAGCCTGCAAACAAGTGATAGCACATAAAGAATACTGTTTGCGATGAGTACAAAGCAATAACAGATGACATATAGATTGAGAAGATAATAAATGGCATACATGGTAGATATGTCCGGTAGCATCTTCAAGGGTCTAGTCAGGATTCTTAGTAGCATGACCATCAATGGACTGAGGTAACAAAATATCCTTGAGTAGGTGTGCGAAGGTCTAGCCCCGACACTGTACCTATGAGCAATGTCAGGGGCAAGAACATCAACCTTAGCAAGCGACGACATGAACGGTGAGCCAATCTTTACTTTCTTGGCGATAGGAGAGCTCAAGATTGGACCAAAAGTTGGAGTGACCTTGGATGAAGAAGTATCAGTGGACTTATCGTCTCGAGGGCGTTTAGCAAACAGTTCCTTGCTTGAAATAGTCAAGGCATGGAATGTAGAAGCTTAAACTCTACAACCATTATAAGTGGATCAATTGTAGAGAGAATCAACATGGAAAGACATATACCCAAAGATAAGTAAGCGGAAAATGTAAAGAGTCCATGCATACCTCTAGCAAACAACTGACCAGAACTCATCTCGACCCCCTTGTCACTTTTGGGACTATCAACCGAACCTGAGGACACACTCGTAACAGTGTTGTCTTTCATGCAAGACTCTGAAGTTTACTTCTAGTTCTACCAGCGGCTGTTGAAGCTAATGGCTTTTCAGGAGTTTCTTTCACATGTTTAGCAGTGCTCTTCATCAATTTCTCAGTGAAATATTTGACAACGACCTGGGTGGCATACCGTATAGGACGGTTGAGGAGGTTAGGCCACAACCTATCGGGTATGCTCAGACTTTTGATGATCTCCGTAGTCTTCTGGACATCATCGCTAACTTCCATAGATTCGACAGTGCGATCTAGTAAGATATACATGACATTGAAGAAATAATTAAATCAGTCACCAATTAAAACGTATGGTGAATGACATGGAATATACTACGATAACCAAAAACATATGAAAATGGGAAGGCTCAATATGGCAACAAAGATATAATTCAAGGAAATATTTGACAAACCCCCAAGACATTTTATGAAGCACATGGTTATCAACTATCGAATAACAGGATAAAGTTTGCCCAATATAGACAAATACAGGAAACCGCAAAGAAGGTGAAAAGACGATTTAAGTTGTCACAAATACACTACCAAATACATGGCGAACGCAGACAATAAACATCAATAACGACTAGAATGACAATTATTGAATACCTAGTGGAAGCCGGTCACACACACAAATATATGATTCCTGGAAACAAATTAGTACTGATGACTAAAGGCAATATGACTCGACAGACTAATTGAAACAACATAGTAGGCAAAAGCCCAACATGACAACCAACAACGAAGAATGCAATAGCAAGTATACAACATACGTATCGAAAAACTCAATGTCAAGGCCCATCAACAGGACAGTATCAGTGTCACAAGAAAATGACATAACAATCATGTATGCAAAAATAAAAAAAAATAAAACAAGCTTAACTGGACATTTCATCGAACACAAAAGTTACAAGAAACGAAGTCACAAAGAAGATCGAAACAAAAGTAGTATCGCACCTTCTTTATTCTACAACAAACGAAGATAAGAACCTCTCTCCCCCAATGAGCTTTTTTCAATAAAAAAGTATTCTTCCAACCTCGGTCATTCACCGTATCCAAGTTGTAAATCAGAGCATCCTCTTTATTCTTGAAAACTAGCCCATATCGACACTTGTTGAATCTCTTAGTATTGAAGACATGATGAATTAATTCAACACTAACACCTACGTGAAGTTTCTCTTCGATAGCATTGAGGCATGTTAGCATCCTCCAAGTCGAGGGCATCAATTGCCCAGGTGCCAGATCCATGGTTTTGAGCGAATCTTTGATAGGCAAAGGAAATTGAATCCCTATGTCGAATGTGTAGTAGTAAAAGGTCACCCAACCTTTACTATGCTAATCAGCTCCTTCAGCGGCTTGAAGGATAATCACGCGAACGCTACCATCAAATAACAGCATTATCTCGTCAATTTTCACATCTTTAATTAAACTCATGTTGTTGTCGCTACAATATAGTGTTGAGGTCAGAGTCCAGATGGGCTGTTTGTGTTTTCTGCATCGGAAGCTGCGGTTTTAGCACTCTTCTTCACCATGAGTACAAAGGCTGCAAAAAGTGGGTATCTATTGGAGAAGATTGAAGCTTGAGATGAAACCCTTACTGGGAATGAGAGTATTTATAAAACGAAGAGGGAGAGTTTTAATCGAATGCAAAGACTGATTTATATGTTGTATAAGATATATGTGATATAGTGGCATAAACCATGAGGTATTAATCCTATTGGTTGTGTGTTTTCGACCAATAGGATTAGGGACAACTGTTGGGGGTGAATTTTCACATGTCCGACGACAACATTCGGTTGTCGACAACAAGGACAGGATGGAGGCAGTGGTGTCCGATGACAACTCAGCAGACGCTAGAAACAGTCAAGCAACCCTCCTAAATTTTAGGAAAAGATAACTCTCTTATCCCAAATCAATAGGATCGTGGAGAAGTGGTTTCCTATCATCAAGGCACGTGTAAATAGAGTTAAATACAACAAAATATCAGTACATTATCACGATACATACACAATACACATCACATTACACCTCGACTCTACCTCAACAACATTATTACCTAACAATTGAAGTCTAGAGCTGACTTTCCCATTTTTCTTCATTGTAACTTCATCTTCTTTAGTTGTAAACATTGTAACATCATTATAGTGGATCACATTTGGTTGGAAAAGGTCCCACCCACGATTTTTACCTCTCAAAGGGGTTTTCCGCGTCACCAATCGCTTGTGTCTTGTTCTTTCTTTGTTCTTGTTAATTTCTATTGTGTTCTTGTTCTTTGCTTGTCATACGAATTAAACTCACTTTAAATCATTTAGACTTAATCTTTAACCTACAAAAATTTACCAAAACAATTTGCTCATTAATTTTGACAGGTGTCTGACATGTCAAAACATTTAATCGACGGCACATCTAAGAACTAATTGATTGTTGCGAACTTCTGAAATGCATAAATGAAAATGACAACATATCACAATCGGCTTCAAAGTTGGTCACCTTAACTAAAGCATATGCAATTTGAATTGTAGTTGGGTGACCAAGTATGTGGTGTTGTTTTTGTTACATTGAGCATAGAACTCGGACTCGACCATATTCAATACAAAATGCAAACTAGTTATGGTATTATTTATTATTATATAACATTAAAAAAAATATTTTTTAGTGCTAAAATAAAATTTGTACTCTAATATTAGTTGCATTTTGAAATCAAGTAATTTTGAAGTTTCATCAATTTTTTATCTAATTTTTTAAACTTTCATTTAAAGTATATCAATTTTCATAAATACTATATTATTATAACTGAAATATTAAAAAATTTGGTCGTTGGTATGGTACTGGGTGAACCATAAAAAAGATCTTAACCGTCTAATTTTATGTGAACCATATAAACAATCTTAACTATTGAATTTTAATAAAATATAATTTTTAAAAAAAATATAATCATATATACAACTATAACCCCAGTAGTCCTCATTTTATACAAGATGGGATGTTAGGAAATAAATATTGATGCTGTCAAAGAATGAAGATCAGAGTTTATGTTGACATCATCAGAGAATGAGGAAGTTGTCGATCAGAATTTACTCTATCAGATAATACTCAATTAGAGTTTACTCTAACAGAAAATGCTCAAATCAGAGAATAAACAACCGACAGAGTTTATCAATCAGAGTTTGTGAAGGAAACAGACAAATCAGAATTTGAATATGAGAGTGAAGACGGAATCCAAATAGAAGTCTATTGCCTTATTAAAATTATTCTTTTCATAATCTGTTTTGTAATTGAATTATAAATGTGTCTATATAAACACAGACATAGGTTAATAATATTGTAACTTTCAAGATTTATTTTTCATAACCTAGCAGCTCTTGAGAACAAATAATTTCTTGAGAGAGTTTTGTATTCAGTTTATTCAAGTTAATACAAAACAATATTTTATTTTTCATACTTGTGTTCATAATCGATTAGTTGATACTATTACATTCAACCCCCCTTCTGTAATAGTTATCTTTTTGGGCAAACAATTGGTATCAGAGCAACCAGTTAATTATAACTCAAAGATCATATAAATATGTCTAGAAACAAGTATGAAAGCATCAGGATCCCAATGTTGAAGAAGGCTGAATACCTTACATGAAGGGTGAAGATGATGATGTTCCTGGAAGCAACTAATCCTGATTATTTAGACAGAATTCATACATGTCAGTATCTACCAACCAAACTAGTGTCATCTACAATTGTGGAAGGAAGACAAATCCATTAATATTACACCCTGAAAGACAAGAAAGAATGGACCAATGAAGAAAAACTTGAAGTCCTCAAAGATGCAAAGGTAAGGAATATTCTGCACAATAGTCTTGACTCTGTGATGTCTAACAGGATAATTGCATGCAAAACTGCCAACAAAATTTGGGATGTACTAGAGGTTCAATGCCAAGAAACCAAGGAAATAAACAAGAACAGAAGATCTGTGCTAATTCAAGAATATGAATATTTTAAGGCAAAACAAAATGAAACTCTCAGAGATATATATGACATATTTCTTACCCTGTTAAATAATTTGGCATTGGTTGATAAAATATGTAAAAATGAAGATTCCAATACCAAATTTCTAAGGGCTATTCCTGAAGAATAGGATCTGCAGACATCCTTGATAAGAGACATGGCTGATTTAGATGAGATGTCTTTATATGAAGTCTATGGAAAATTAAAAACTCATGATTTGGAATTACAGAAAAGAAGAAATAGAAAGAGTAGGAAGACAAAATCTATTTCTTTGAATGTTGAAGCCAAGATTGAAGAACCTATTGAAAAAGTCCTTAAGGCATCAATAAGAAAAGGAAAAGCTGTAATGGTCCAAGAAAATAGTGAATCAGAGTTTGAGGCAAACTCTGATGATTCCTCAGATTCTGACATATTGGAGACGGTTGCTATGATTGTTAAAGGCTTCAAAAATATGAAGTACAAAAAGTACATAAAACAAGGTAGTTTTCAGAAAAAGCATGGAGAACCAGAAAAGAAAGACAGATTCAGGAAAAGAGAAGAAAAAGATGGAAAATCAAAGACTATTGACAAATCAAAGGTTAAGTGTTATAAGTGTAACAAGATGGGGAACTTTGCTACTGAGTGCAGAAGTAAGGAATCTGGAAAAACACTCATCACATCAAAGAAAGATTGGATGGATTCCTCAAATTCTGAAGAAGAAACAAACTATGCTCTCATGGAAAACTCTGATGCTCCCATCCTAAACTCTGACAAGGTACTAAACTCTATCTTTAATTTTGACACTGAAAATATCTGTGAATTAAAGTCTTTCCTTAGATCATTGCATGTATGTTTTAAATCACAGTCTCTTGAAAATGAAAGATTAAAATCTGAGATACAAACTCTGACTGCTAAGAATAAGTCTCTTGAATCTTTTTTTTTTTGAAACAAGTCTCT
The DNA here is from genome assembly GCA_028671895.1 of Oenanthe sinensis. Classification (NCBI taxonomy): domain Eukaryota; kingdom Viridiplantae; phylum Streptophyta; class Magnoliopsida; order Apiales; family Apiaceae; genus Oenanthe; species Oenanthe sinensis. Next base: position 31,485,390 of record CM053796.1, read on the forward strand.
TGAATCTAAAAATTCTAATATGCTTAGCATTAAAAAAGACTGTGAAAATGCCATACGCATGCAAACTCAATTAGAAATTCAAGTTGAATATTTGAAATCTGAGATAGCTAAGGAAAACGAGACTTTCAGAGTTTGGACAAACTCTGGCAAGAAAGTCCAACAAATGCTTTCCAACAAGAATTGGACTTCTGCCTTAGATTACAAATCTGATAAAGAAACACACACTAAAGCACACACAAAAGGAACATTAAGAGAACCTATGAAATTTGTTAGAGCTAGTAATGACAAGAAATCTACAGCTGGTGAATGCTCTAATAATAACAAAGGTAAAAAGAATAGTGTGTCAGAGAATAAACCTGTCAATATAGGATTACTTACACAGAAGCAAATTAATGAAAAGTTGAAGGCAGTTACTAATAAAGATAAAACTAAAAATGTGAAAAGAAATAGAAATGGAAAAGTAGGAATTACTAAGGGGAATAACTATAAGTATATCCCTGATACTCTTAGAAAAACCTGCTTTAATTGTGGTAATTCAAATCACATTGCCATTGACTGCAAACAAAATAAAAAGAAGGAACCTGAGAAACCTAATTCAGAGGCTAGAAAACAGACTAGATTTAGATCACAAAATCCCTGTTTTCACTGTGGTAGTTTATGGCATTCTATTTATACTTGCAAACAATATCATAGTTTGTTTTACAATTATTATGAACCAATGCCTCAACTGAATATATCTCCAAAACATGCTGTCAAATAATTTTTTATGATAAAATCTGATAAAAGAAAAGTAAAATATGACAGTATAAACTCTGAAAATGCAAAGTCTGATCATGTAAACTCTGTTAACATAAACTCTGATAAAAACACTTCTGCTGCAAGAATTAAAAAGTTTCAAAAGAAAGGACCCAAATTAGTTTGGGTCCCCAAACCTACTAATTAATTTGCATTAACTGATTGCAGGAAAAACATCCTAGTGATTGATAGTAGATGTTCTGCACATATGACTGGAAATAAATCTCTTCTTTCAGAGTTTGATGAGAAGGCTGACCCAACAATATCTTATGGAGATGGCAACATATGAAGAACACTGAGATATGACAATATTGTTATTGGAAATGTCATCATTGAAAATGTATCTCTGGTTGAAGGACTCAAGCATAATCTGTTAAGTATGAGTCAAATGACAAACTGAGGTTATTCTGTGGAATTTCATGGAACTCATTGTGTAGTGAAAAACAAGAAGAATGGTAAAATAATTCTTATTGGTCACAGACATAACAACTTATTTGAAGCTAGCTTGGATGTAAACTCTGATGGTCCTTTAACTTGTTTACTTAGAAAGGCATCATCCTTGAAAAGCTGGAATTGGCACAAAAAGTCGTGTCACTTGAATTTTCGAAACATAAATGAATTGGTGAAAAAGGATCTAGTAAGTGGTCTTCCAAAAGTTCAATTTCATCCTGATGGACTCTGTGATTCATGTCAAAAGGCCAAACAAAAAAAGATATCTTTCAAGAGCAAAACTGAAAATTCTATTGATCAACCTTTTCATCTATTGCATCTTGGTTTATTTGGTCCTGTCAAAATTATGTCCATTGGAAAGAAAAAATATACTCTGGTGATAGTTGATGATTATACTAGATTTACCTGGGTGTACTTTTTACATAAGAAGGATGAAACTACAAAGATAATTTTTGATCATATTGCAATGATTGAAAATGGATCACTACACAAGGTAAATAATCTAAGGAGTGACAATGGAACAGAGTTTAAGAACTCTGTAATGGAAGAATTCTTCTCAACAAAAGGAATTATTCAACAATTCTTAGCACCTGAAACACCTCAACAAAATGGTGTAGTTGAAAGAAAGAATAGAACTCTAATTGAATCTGCCAGAACAATTCTAGAAGGGGAAAATCTACCTACTTATTTTTGGGCAGAAGCTGTGAATACTGCATGCATTACGCAGAATTGCACTTTGATAAACAAACATGGAATGACTCCATATGAAACTTTAAAGGGAAGAAATCCAAATGTCAAATACTTTCACATCTTTGGAAGCAAGTGTTTTATTCTCAAAACACATCGTGAACAATTGAAGAAATTTGAACTCAAAGTAGATGAAGAAATTTTTGTTGGTTATGCTACAACTTCTAAAACCTCTTCAAGGGCATTCAAAATGTTCAATTTAAAGACAAAGATAGTCATGGAATCAATTAATGTCTCTTTTGATGAAGGAAAAATAGCTGAATTACATGATGAAGATGCTCAGGAAACTCTGAGATTTGAGAATGAATTGCAGAACACAAACTCTGTTGAACTAAACTCTGATGAGTTAAACTCTGGTGAACTAAACTCTAATGAGTTAAACTCTGTTGAACCAAACTCTGATGAGATAAACTTTGTTCAACCAAACTTTGATGAGGTAAACTCTGATTCAGAAATGATTGAAATAGAAATTAAAGATTCTGCACATGTTGAGGGGGAACAACATCAATCAAATACTGATATTGAAGAATAAACCACAATTATTGAAATATCAGAGTCTGACCAAACTCTGACCAAAACAAACTCTGAAACCCTAAACTCTAATCAATCAAACTCTGAGACCACAAAATTTGAGACTTCAAACTCTGATCATTCAAACTCTGAGACATCAAACACTGATGGAAGCACAACTTCAGGGGGAGGATCATCATTTACAGAAGAATCATTCTATGAAGGAACAAATCATGGGGGAGCATCTAGTTCAAGAATTTTTCCACATCCAAGAAAATGGACCAAAGATCACACAACTGATTTAATTATTGGTGATCTAGAAAGTGGAGTACAGACAAGGAAATCTACTCAGAATGAATGTCTATTTCATAGTTTTCTTTCTCAAACAGAACCAAAGAAGGTTGAAGATGCTTTGAAGGATGCAGATTGGGTTACTGCAATGCAGGAAGAATTAAATGAGTTTGAAAGAAATGAAGTTTGGACCTTAGTTCCAAGGCCAAAGAACAGATTAATTGTTGGCATAAAATCGGTGTTTAGAAACAAGACATACTCTGATGGAATCATTCCAATAAAAAAACCAAGACTAGTTGCCAATGGTTATTCTCAACAGGAAGGTATTGATTATGATGAAACCTTTGCACCAATAGCTAGACTTGAAGCAATCCGAATTTTTCTTACTTATGTTGCACACAAGAAATTCAAGGTCTACTAAATGGATGTTAAAAGTGTATTTTTAAATGGAGAACTTGGAGAAAAAGTTTATGTTGAACAAGCACATGGCTTTGTCAATCAAAAATATCTAAATCATGTCTACAGACTGGATAAAGCCTTATATGGACTCAAACAAGCACCAAGAGTCTGGTATGAAACTCTGGCTCAATTTTTACTTGTAAAACCCGAGGTACAATTGATAAAACCTTGTTTTATAGAACTTAAGGTAAAGATTTATTATTGCTACAAATATATGTTGATGATATTATATTTGGTTCCACTAATGAGAAACTCTGTAAAAGATTTTCAAAGCTAATGCAGTCTAGGTATAAAATGAGCATGATGGGAGAATTGAGTTATTCTCTAGGATTACAAGTGAAACAGACTGATGAAGGAATTTTCATAAATCAGTCTAAATACACAAAGAATCTACTCACTAAATTCCAAATTCAAGACTCTGCATCTGCTACAACTCCAATGACTACTACAACAAAACTTGATCAAGACACTGGAGAACCTGCTGATATTACAGTATATATAAGCATGATTGGTTCTCTACTCTATTTGATTGTAAGTAGACCAGACATTATGTTTGCAACCTGCCTATGTGCTAGATTTTAGGGAAATCCAAGGGAACCACATTTACTTGTTGTTAAGAGAATTTTCAGATATCTTAATGGCACCATTAATCTTGGCTTATGGTATCCTAGAGAGTCTGATTTTAAATTAAAAGGCTATTCAGATGCTAACTTTCCAGGATGCAAAATTTATAGGAAAAGCACAAGTGGCAGTTGTCAATTTTTAGGTGGAAGAATTATCTCATGATTCAGTAAGAAACAGAAATCTATCTCAACATCAATAGCAGAGTATTAATATATAGCTGCATGAAGCTGTTGTACACAAATCTTATGGATGAAAAATCAACTGTTAGATTATGGTTTAAACTTTTCAAAAATTCTTATTTATTGTGATAATCAAAGTACTATTAGAATGACAGGAAATCCAGTTCAACATTCTGTAACAAAGCACATCAGTATCAGATATCACTTCATAAGGGAATATGTCATGGAAGGAACAATTGAAATGTATTTTGTTCCCGCAGATCAATAGTTAACAGATATATTCACCAAGCCCTGTGTGAAGCAACTTTGACAAGATTGGTTTCTGAATTAGGGATGGTGACAAGTGGATCAACTCCAGATGGGAAATAGCAGACAATCAGAATATGTGGTAAATTCTGATGGAAAATGGAGTAAACTCTGATCTTTAGAACATCTATTCTCTGATCACAAGTTATCAGTGTTTATGGTAAACTCTGTCAGAGTATATGGTAAACTCTACAGATAATGAAAACTCTGATTACTATAAACTTTGATTACATATTAAAATCTATTTGTTTTAAACTCTGATTATATGTTAAACTCTGTTTGTACTAAACTCTATTACATGATTAAACTCTGAGCTATTCTCTTATTGGACTAATCATAGGGCGCGTGTTTGTCACGGAAAATGTTTTAGATTTATACACAAATACACACACACTTGCTGTATTTTGAGAATTGAACTACTCATTATTCTTCCAATAATTTTATGCCATGTGTCCCACTATAGAGTATATGCAAATGAGAGGAAATAGTTTAATTCTTATTTTCACTTTGAATTATTCATCTGCATCTAATATTTCTCTCTTTCTCTCTCGTTTCATATAAACCTTAATTTCTTAAACCTTCTAATATCTGATTTTCAATGGCATCCAAAGGTCTTACATTCCAAAACTACTCTTTTGCTGCTACAAACTACATATCTCTCTTGAATAAAACTGAAGCTCCTCAGGATTTTCATGTTGTTCAAGAATTTCTACAGAACAACAATATTGGGTATGCACTACAGGAACCCACAAACTTCTCTGCTAAATCTCTAATCAAAATCTGGTCTTCTGCAATCTGGTGATGATGAGGAGCCCATCATCACATTTCAATGCCACGGAAAATTCTCCATCATTGCTGTTGTGGTGAGGCAAGCCCTTCATCTTCCAGAAGTAGCAGTATATGATGAGTTGGTGAATGATGAACAAATTAAAGAGTTGTTTAGAATAATAGGCTATGAAGGCAACCTATCTAAATTGGGGAGTTTGACAAGACTGAATCTAAGAAGAGAATGAAGCTTCTTCTTTGATTGCATCACAAGGGCCTTCACTGCCAAATGCACCAATTTTGATGCAATTCCGCAGCTGTCTCAACAGATTGGGTATTCTCTGACCCACAATTAAATTTAAATTTTTCTTGTGTGATAATTAGGCAATTAACTAGTAAAATAGATGATGATGCACATATTATATATTTTGCTAGATTTTTACAATTGATTTTTAGCCATTTACTGCCTAATGTAAATTTTGAGATTGATCAGAGTTTAGTTAGTTTTAGCATGAACAAAAGAATTTTTATTGACTTAGCTAGGAAAGATGAAAAAAAAGGTAATCTATCTCCTCTCTTTTATCCCACATGGGTCAAACTTCTCTTAAATCAGATAATGCCTACCATGTATAGAAGAGATTTTCTTTCTGTGACTATGTATCAGAGTTTAGCACCCTCTGATTCTAACCCGTCACCCACTAAACACTGATTCCCAAACACAATTGCCAACCTCCAAAGTCTCCCAAAAGACTGTAGTTGTAAAACAAACCTCTTAACAAGGCACAAGCAAAAGGAAGAACAAATCAGTGAAAGAATCTTCTCCTAAGAAAAGGAAATTGATTGATGAAAATACAGATTCTGATGAAGGGTTGGTTTTCTTAAGAGGAAGATTGTTAAGAAGGCTTCTGAGATTCCTTCTGCACCTTTTATGAAACCATTCACAATAAATCCAATGCCTGAAATGAAAAAGAAGGGGAGAAGATTGGTCAAGGCTGCAATCTCTGATGCTGCAAATACTGAAGAGTTAAACTCTGATGCATCAATAAACTCTGACAAATTGCTAAACTCTGATGTCCTAATCTCTGATCAGCCAAAACCTCTAGATCTAATCTCTGATGCAATGCTAATCTCTAATACTGTTATGAAGTTTGGTGAATCTGCATTGCCTGACCAAATAAAGAGTAACATCGGTGGAATTGAGGTTGATGATGATGATGAAAATGCCAATAGAGAAGAAAATGATGAATTGGCTGAAATGAATGTTGATGAACAACCTAAACCACACAGTTCTAAAAGTTCTGCAATAAATAATGGAAACAAGTCTGAAACACAGATAGATATGACAGACTTGCATATAAATCAAATCAAGACTCTTTCACTAAGTGATAATAAACTGGGGAAAGCCTGTAATAGTGAAGAAATGCCACGTGAAGTTGTTCACGTGACAATCTCTGACTCTCCTGCTCATTCCCCTAAGCAAATAATCAAGGAAATATCTTATGAAAGGATGAGAGAGCTGGCTGAAAAAGTTAAAAAAGAAATAGAGGCAAAGAAATCTTAATCATTTTCAGTCTCTCCAAGTTCAAAACAGTTTACAAGAAAGAAGAAAAAGACTGTATCTTTTGGCCAGGACATACAAGAACCTGCCTCTCAAAGTGAGGTAGAAGTCCTTGAAGGGCTAGACACACAAGAACCTGTTGATCAAAGTTCAACAGCAGCCAATGAAGAAGAAACAAATGAAGCTAGCAGAAATCAGGGGTACAACCAACAAGAACCTTCAACTCAAAGGGTTGAAGAAGTTATTAAGTCCCCTGCCACATAAGAACCATCCAATCAAAGTTTGGATGCAGGCACAACTACCATAAATGAAGATTCTGCTGTTGCTGATGCTGGTGATACAAACTCTGAGACAATTCCAATGGCAATCTCTAATGCAATCATAGTGCAACCACTTTCTGCATAGCCAATAGAGACTCCTTCCACATCAACAAATACTCAAAGTATAAACTCTAAATTTTCTTCAGAATTTGCATTCTCTGATAGTATAAGTTTAGATTTTACCTTTCTTGTTTTAACTGTTGGAATGATCATGAATAGTCCTGAAACGGGTACTGCTATTCATGTGACTACAGACCTCCTTTCTCAACCACCTCATATTTCTGTAGGACATTGTGATTTGAGCTTTTCATGTGAGAATGAGGTAAAATGTGTGAAAAACGGAATTAATAATGAGAGGCAGATACTGAATCTAGCAAAAGGAGAGGTAGAATTAATAAAGAAGTTCGTTACTTCTAGTGAGCAAAATCTAACTATTAAAAGTTATGATATGTGTGAAGTGAGAAGTAATGAGATTACTTTAAAAAATCAGAGTGATTTAGGATGTTCTGTTACTTTTACAGGTACTCAGAGTTTATCTGTCACTGCAAACTCTGATGCTTTGCCAAACTTTGACAAAGTCACAAACTCTGATGAGCCAATTTTTGCTGATAAAGAAGTCACAGATCTGTCAATCCCCTACACACAAAGGTATAAATCAAAAAGGTGGCCTGTCAATCACATGATGCACATGAAAGATTAAGGTTGGATTATCCTGATTACATGATGGTGGAAAATCTCAAAGGAGAAATTGAAGATGCTCTAGTAGCAAAAGGTGTCAAAAGGGATTTCAGTTCCAAAGCAGGGCCATCTAATGAAGATCTTCTCACCTCTCACAGACAAAAGGTTTGGGATATGTCATGGAAATTTTTAAATGAAGAAATCTCCTGCCCACATGTTCATGAATTGATCAATAAAGATGATAAGGACATAAACTTTGAGGAGATGAAAATAATTTTGAAGGCTACCATTGTGTTGTCCAAGGGACTTCATAATGAAGTTTGTGATCTTAAAGAATCTGTAAACAAAACCTTTGCATCTGTTCAAACTGCTGTTACAACATCTCAACATGCTCTGGAATTAAAACTCAAGAATGTTTCAGCAAAACAAGATGCATTGGAAGCCAAAGTTGATAATCTTTCCACTTCTGTCAATTCTATGCAGAGTATGCTACACACAATTGTTGAAATTCTCACAGTTAGAAAGGGTAATGATGTCAGAAAGGGGGAGAAGGTTACAGAAAAATGTAAGGAGGATGCTATACAAACATTTGACAAACCTGATGATGAGGATCAAGGGAGTCATAAGGATGGGAAGCAAACTCTGAATCAACAAACTCTGATTGGTCAAACTCTGACAACCTCTCAAACTCTGATGACAATAAACTCTGATAAGAAGATAAACTCTGATAAGAAGCAAACTCTGATGGAAGCTGACATGGAATTAGCAAAGAGGCTTGAAGAAGAAGAGAAGCCTGAAAAGATAGAAGATTAAAATTTAAAGGATGCAAAACTGGCAAGAAAGTTGTTTGAAGAAGAAAATACAGGAATGGATCCAGTTGTTGTAGAAGAGGAATTAAAGTAATCTGGTACTGACAATGCTCAAGTCCAGAAAAAGAAAAAATATGTGAAGAAAACTCCAATTCAAATGAAGGCATCTACTCAACAAAAGAAGATTACATCTATGCCTGTCCAAGCCAAATCTCTTGATACTCCTAAGCCAATTGCTCAATCAAAGCCTACTTCATAAATCCAAACTAGGTCAACATCAAGGATCCAGCAAAAAGCTGTAGCTAAATCAAAATCTCCTATCACTATGTTAGGAACCACATTTCTCCCAGGTGGGTCTAGCTTTGATGATGAAGAAAAAGAGCAACAACAATCTCTGATCAGAAAGAAAATGTCTGATCTTCTGTGGACCAAAACTCAAACTCTGACTCTCAATGCCAGACTTGGTAAGAACAAGGGTGGTATTGGAGATTCACATGCCAAAGTCTACAGGGGTGAAACAAACATTTTTAGAGATCCTTTTTCATTAAAAGATAAGCCTGAGGAAAATTTGTCACAAAAACATCTGGACAAATTAATATCTGTAAACATAGTGAAGAATATCTTTGATGGTGCTCAAGCAAAAGAAAAGCTGATATATTTCTTGGAAGATGGAAAAATATTGAAATTTTTTTATGAAGATGTTATTCACAAGGCCTCAAAATAACTTGAACATATTCTGTATCTTCTCAATGATGAAAATGAAATTACTTCCAGATGGGTAAAGATCCTTGAAGGAGTGATAAATGAGAAGAAGAAGAATGAAAGATTGTTGATGATAAACTCTGAAGAATACAAACTAGGATATGTTCTTGAAGATGACACAGAGAAAGCCATGACAAAAGGGGATGCAAGGGTCAAAATGGTGGTAGAAATTCCTACACTTATCTTAAATCCTGATGGAAAGAAGGCCTGTTGCATTCACTTAGATGGGAGAATGGAGAGATCATTAATTTATGCTCTGAGGGTTGCTATATTTCAAATTGATAATTCTTCTGAGCAGATGAAAGAATTGAAGGAGAAGCTTGCTGAGTTGTAAAAGAATGCTAAGAAGAAGCTACTGGACAATTTTCTAAAAGAAGACTTCTTATTCAGAAGAATTTAATTCAAGAAGGAAGATTCAAACTATGATACATTTGTCTTCATGTTTCTGACATCATAAGTGAAATTTATGTTTTACTTCATAAAGCATAAATTGGGGGAGATTGTTAGAAAATAAATACTGATGTTATCAGAGAATGAAGATTAGAGTTTATGCTGACGTCATCAGAGAATGAGGAAGTTGTCGGTCAGAGTTTACTCTATTAGAGAACACTCAATCAGAGTTTAATCTAACATAGAATGCTCAAATCAGAGAATAAACAACTGACATGGTTTATCAATCAGAGTTTGTGAAGGAAACAAACAAATCAGAATTTAAATAGGATAGTGAAGAAGGAATCCAAATACAAGTCTATTCCCTTATTAAAGCTATTCTTTTCATAATATGTTTTGTAATTGAATTATAACCGTGTCTATATAAACATAAACATAGGTTAACAATATTGTAACTTTCAAGATTTATTTTTCATAACCTAGCAGCTCTTGAGAACAAAGAATTTCTTGAGATAGTTTTGTATTCAGTTTATTGAAGTTAATACAAAACAATATTTTATTCTTTATACTTGTGTTCATAATCGATTGGTTGGTACTATTACATTCAACCCCCCTTCTGTAATAGTTATCTTTCTGGGTAAATATAGGATAATAAGATAATATAATATTATATTATATTTAAATTATATTTTATATTTTTTTTACGAATCATACTTATCCTATAATTTTTATTTAACATATCATTAAAGTTTATCCTATAATTTTTATTTAATATATCATTAAAGTTTATGATATGTTTAATATGCATTTTTTTAGTTGCCATCTATTTCTCTATTTTAATCGCATAACACAAATTATTTATCAAAACACCAGCTCTACTCAAATTAGAAGAACTTTGCTCAAACTAGAACAACCAGTTCTCATCAATACCCGTATGTTCAAATTAGAAAACCGATATCAACACCCTATATACAACTCTAACCCCTAATAGTCCTCCTTTTATACAACTCATCACAGATAGAATAATATTATATTTAAATTATATTCTATGAATATTAAATTTTATGAATATTAAAATAATAATATTATTTTATTAACATTAATTAAATTTTACCACTATGTTATATCTATATTATCTATATTTTTATATTATATTATTTATAAAAAAGCTTTTCTTTTAATTAGTATATATAGTTGTACTCACAATCTACTAACATGTTTCAATTTTCCTCATCGCTCAAACATTTTAATTTATTTAAAATTACAATTTTATAATTAAAATTTCTGAATATTAAAATTATATTATATTTTACCTACATTAAAGTATACTCTTTTATTTAAATTTTAATTAAAATATTCCTAATATATTTGTAACTCTTTTTATTAATAAAAATTTCCTAATTAAATTTAAAGAAAAATAAAACGTTTGGTCAGTTGGTCGTCCGTCCGATAAGTCCTCTTTTTATACAACTCTTTTTATCATCCGTAAGTTTTCTTTTTATATGATTTTTTATGCAATTATGATATAATTATAATTTAATTACAAAACATATATATTTTACATATAACTCTATCATTAGTGAATCATTTTTTGTACAACAATCTAATAACATATATCATTTCACTTCTAATTGAAATTATAACTTATTAATTAAATCTCATGAATATTAAAACTTATTAATTAAATCTCATAAATATTAAAATAATATTATTATATCTATAAATAATTTTTACTATATATTATATTATTATAGCCGATATAATAAAAAATTTAAATTATATATTTAAATCATATAAAATAATTAATATATAATTTATTAATCTCCCTCATGCTTTGCACGAGTTATAAGCTAGTATATAATAAGAGTAAGAGGGATCTTATCCAAATACTACCAAAGGTCAAAAAATCGATTCTTAATAACTACATAATATTATGTTCTAATTATTTATAAGTTATAACTATTATTAAAATTTCTAACAATTATAATTTTTTTTATCCCGCTTCATATTATAACTCAAACTGTTAGAAATACAAACATTGATGCTGTCAGAGATTACCACAAACAGAGTTTACTAAAGATCGGAGTTTAAACTGACGTCATCAGAGTTTAGAAGTTGTCGACAGAGTTTACTCAGACAAAGTTTACTCAATTAGAGATTATCAACCGACATATTTTGTGTGATCAGAGTTTGACAAGTATGGAAATAGACAAATCAGAATTCGATTCAAATAAAGAAGGAAAAATTCAAATACAATTTTACTTCCTTTCTGAAAGTGATCTTTTAGAAGATAAAGATGGAAATCGAATAATGATCATTATCTTTCTTGTATTTGGATTTGTAGCTGTGTACTATATAAACACAGAATTAGGTTTTACATTGTAGGTAATTCATTCAAGCTATATCATTCTCATAACCTAACAGCTCTTAATAATATTGATTTTCTTGAGAGGGTTTTGTATTCAGTTTATTAAAAGTTAATACAAAACAGTATTTCTTCTACATACTTGTATTCATAATCGATTATTTTAATAATATTATATTCAACCCCCTTCTATAATAGTCTATTTATCTTTCAACAATTGGTATCAGAGCAAGCAGTTAATTACAACTTAAAGATCTCAAAACAATGTCTGGAAACAAGTATTAAAGTATCAGAATTCCTATCTTGAAGAAGGCTGAATACCCTACACGGAGGGTAAAGAAGATGGTGTTCTTGGAAGCCACGTATCCTGATTATCTAGACAGGATCAATGAAAGTCAATATCTTCCAACAAAGCTAGTTTCATCAACAATTGTGGAAGGAAGACAGGTTCCTGAATACTATACTCTAAAGGACAAGAAAGAGTGAACCAATGAAGAAAAACAAGAAGTCCTTAAAGATGCAAAGGTAAGGAATATACTGCATAATAGTCTAGACTTTGTGATGTCTAACAAGGTAATTGCATGAAAAACTGCTAAAAAGAAATCTGAGATGCACTAGAGGTTCAATGCCAAGGAACCAATGAGATAAAGAAGAATCGAAGATCTGTTCTAATTCAAGAGTATGAATACTTTGAGGCTAAGCAGAATGAGTCTCTCATAGATATCCATGACAGATTTGTAACTTTATTGAATAACCTAGTTTTGGTTGAAAAGGTGTATGATAATGAGGATTCAAATGCCAAGTTTCTTAGGGCTCTTCCTGAAGAATGAGATTTACAAACATCCTTCATAAGAGACATGGCTGATATTAAATTTTTTAATTTTACTAAAAATTAAAACTAAAATTTAGGTTTTAATTTGTAAGTAAAATTTAAAATTTTCTATAGATTTTAAAATCAAGATTGAGAAATTAAAATAAATAAATAAATTATCTCATTTTTAAAAAAAAATCTCTATATTTAAAATCAAGATATAAAAAAATAATTTTGGATATAAAAAAAAGTAAGATTTTCAATAAATATAAATAGATGTTTTAATCTATGACTAAGATTTAAAGTTTTTTTATAAATTTAAAGATCAAGATCAAAATTTTACAATACACCACTAGATTTTTTATCTGAAAATAAAAATTTTATTTTTTTACAAATATGAAAAGAAATATTTGAATTTTAAAATCAGATCATAAATTAAGTTTAAATTGAAACCAAATTAATATGTAAGAAAAACATGGTTCCACAATCACGTCAAATAGATGGAGTTGTCCACGTAATAGTCAAATCTTTTCCATTTAATCAATATGTTATAATTAACGGTCGTGTCATTACTATCCAATACAAAGGAGACGCCAAAAAAATTGATCAAACAATCGATAATTGATGACCCCATTACATAGTGATGATCATAGAAACTGTGAAATATCAACACTCCAATAATAACTTTTATTTATTACACAAGCAACCATACAAAGAATTTTTTTTGTTTATTTTACATTGACAATCATTTATTACAAGAGAGACATATTTATTGCAAACAGAACTTTTTTTTTTGAACTTGCAAACAGAACTTAGATTAGGAACGTATATTTTACAATCATTGAAAAAAATTTGAAACCCACTTGACTCCAATACCGTATAAAGGCAATGTAAATAGTGTCGGCACGCATGAGTTGGACACTTGATCGATCTCCTTTTAGATTATCACACCCTGCGCACAAGGAGTTTAACTCCATACTTGGGTTCTAGAAGTATATCAAACTTGGGAACATGTTGATAATCAGGCGAGAGAGAGAAAGAGAATTTGGCCAAAAGCAGGGCAAACATAACTTTGAGCTCCATCATGCTCAGGTTCATTCCAGGACATGTTCGCGGGCCGAAGCCGAATGGTATATAAGCCTGCGGGATTTTACAAGCACCTGAGACCCCATTAGCAAATCTCTCTGGGTTAAATCTGAGAGCATCTGAACCCCAGAGCTGAGGGTCTCGGTGCAGAGCTGCTGGCCATATCCAAATGTTGACTCCTTTCGGAACACACACCTTCTTCCCAATTTGTACATCTGCTAGTGCTTCCCGGGCTGTAAATCCTACTCCTGAATAAAGCCTCAACATTTCCTGAATTATCATTTTCAGCTGCACCAAATAAATCAATATAAATCTTTTTATATATAAGGATGTACACTCTAAATCTTTAAACCTAAACAATAAAACATCCAGAACCATTCCTAGTATATTGTAGCCTACTAGATCCATCTCTTCTCTCCGTAACGTGTGTGTGTGTGTGTATTCATCAAGGTCCCAATATTGTTGTTCAGCTTTTTAGTTGAGGGTTATTGTTGCGAGAAAAAGCATAATATATATATAGATATAATGGAATTAGAGACGTACTTTTTTCATCTTGCCAAGCTTTTCAGCATCTAAAGTCTGGCCTCCACAAATTTCCAGTACCTCAGCACGAGCACGTGCTTGCCATTCCGGATGCAATGCCAGTAACATTAGACCCCAAATCGCAGTGATGCCGGGAACTTCCCTTGCTATAAGGCAAAGCTCCTTGCAGTTATCAACTATAAATTGCTGAGGTGTAGATGACCCAAGCTCTCCATGCTTAGCACCGGCCACAAGAGTTTGTATTATGCTTTCACCCTCATTCCTACATTTCATTTCTAAATCTTGAATAATACTGTATATCTCCTTTTCTAGCTTCCATTGCTGTCGATGTATCTTGGTAGGAAAGAATCTGCAAATTTGGAAGTACGGATGTAGAAATTAAGAGTCAAATACAATCAAGAAGTTATTCTACATAATTTGTACAAATATTGGAGGTCCTCACCTATAGAAAGGACGTCCATCTACTACTGTCGGTGATCCAGAAGCTTCCATGAGTTCCCTACACTTGGAAAACAAGACTTTTTCTGCAACTCCATATCTACCAAACATGACAGTAGAGAATATACTTGACGTGAAAGTCTTCACATAATCGTCAATTCTTATATCTGCAATCCCACCCTCTGTTTCAATCAATTTCTCCCATGATTTCACAAGTGTGTTTCCAGATTCAAGTGCTATATTAAGCATGTTCTGAAACAATTAAGTTATATATACAGTGTTAAAGATAATACAATATTTCAACCACTTAATTATCAGGGCTGTGCTTTCTCTGAGCTTATAATTATACTGTCTTTTAGTAAAAAGTACAGCTTGTAAGCCCCATTGAAACCCTTTCAACGTGTAAATTTTAAGTTCGACAGGGAATAAAATAATGCACCTTAACTTTGTCTACGTAGAAAGTAGGAACGATGGTATTCCTCTGGTGCACCCAAACTTCCTTACTCGTCGTGAGAAGACCCTTGCCCAGTAAAGGCCCACGCTCCTTATGCATGGAAGATGGCTTTCCCAAGTCTAATGATTTGCAAAGGTTGATCTCTCTCACCAAATCACCATCTCCTATATACAAAAATTGTGTCTTTCCCAGTGCGAAAGAGAAAGTTTTTCCTGCCATTGGCATTAAAAATAATTGATCTACAAAAGCAAAGGCGAGGAAAGCTATATCCCAACAGCAATCTTGTATTTAATGAACAACGTTAATTTATTCGAAAGACGAAAAATACAGAGGTAGAAGGATATAAACATACCGAATTCCTTGGTCCATTGACTGATATGTGGAAGCAGTATAGAGCAACAGTCAAGTGACAGGGACTCATTTATAGTATCTGATGACAGTTCCTTGCACTCGATTTCTTGTATATCAGGAATGTTTCCTAGAATGAGAGTAGGCACAGGGCCGTCAATCCCTTGCTTTACAAGCTTTGCTCGGAGGAATTTAGGTTTCAGGCACAAATCATAAACACCATATATTATCATGCAAAACGTTGATAACACAAATACGGAGAATGCATAAAAAACCAATGCTTGTTCCATTGATTTTTTCGTGTTAGTCTTGATTGTTCTGATCAGTACTCCAATACAAATGATCCTTAATTTATAGAGAATAAAGTTCCTGAGATAATCTCAAGAAAATTAGTTGAGGTACTTTATTTTTTTAGTGGGGGTATTTTTGTAATTGCATATGATTATTTGTAATTACAATAACATACTCGTGTATTTATATGAGAATTTTTTTTAGAGTAATGCTAGAGAACCAAAAAACTTTTACAAAAAAATTCCCTAATGACACATGTCTCGTTCTGATTGATTGTGAGAATAATTAATGAAATGAACCCTTCTATATTCAAATCAATTAAAACTCATCATCTTGTCATATGCATCACTCCACATCATTTTGGGAATTTTTTTTGGGAGATTTGTTTGGTTCCTTAGTATTACTCTTTTTTTTAATCTTAGGAAAGTTACACCAGGAACATTAATATCTAATTTATATTAAAAAATTATTAGGTGGTTCCTAGAGTTCCCTTAGAACCTTACCCATATAATAATTTTATATGTAATACACGGGGAACTCTAGGATCTACACTATGTTCTATACTATCTATAATCTATTTATCTATCTATACTATATTATTAAAGACGGAATATTAAAAGTTTTGGTCGGTATGGTACTAGGTGAACCACATCTTGACCGTCCAATTTTAAGCGAACTATAGAAATAATCTTAACCGTTGAATTTTAATAAAATATAATTTTAAAAGAATATAATCATACATACAATTCTAACACCAATAATCCTCCTTTTATGCAAACAACTCATAAAAATTATAATTCTAAAGAATATAAACATTACTACTAAAATACAATCACATATTAATCTTCTAACTAAAATATCTCACATTAATCTCCTAAGTAAAATACATCTCTATACAAAACAAAGAAAAATTATCCTATTAAAATATAAATACAAATAAATTATATAAAAATATATACATATAATATTAAATAAATTTTAAATTATTATTATACAAATACAAATAAATTCAAATCATTAAAAAATATTAAAATAAAAATATTAAAAAATTAAAAAAATTCATCCGTGCATCGCACGGGATATAAGCTAGTATATTATTATAAGCGAACATGAGTTTATTTGGTATGGTTCAACGCCTTCCAAAAAATTAAACACCTTCCAAAAATAGCCTAAATACAGTATAGTATTATATATTTAACACAATTACATTAGTTTCATTACCACTCAACATCTTTAAATATTATTTATAATTTAGTATAATATTATATATCTAACACAACTACATCAGTTTCATTATCACTGAACCTCTTTAAATACTATTTAAATTATAAATTTATAAATTATTATTTGTTATAAAATGAAACAAAAAAATTAAAACACATAAACTCAAATTATATAAATTATAAACAAACCCTTTAGGCCAATTTTAAGCAAACCTTTTTTAGCCCAATTTGAAACTTTTATAACAAATATCAAATGCAATAATGTTCAATTACAAATAAAATACAAATCGATAATAATCATATAAATAAGATAAAAAATATGAATTAAATATAATAGTTAGCCCGTGCATCGCATGCGTAATATAATTACATGAATATATCTATATTAATTATTAAAGTCAAAAAATTAAAATTTTGGTAGTCAATGGTTCTTGGTCGGTATTTGGGTCGGATAGTTACTATTGAGCCTAATTTTTAAACAATAATCTCCTAATTAAAATATATCTTATATTAATCTCCAAAATAAAACAAATCTCTAAATAAAACACAAAAACATTATCATATTAAAATACAAATAAATTATATGTAAAATTATATAAAATATATACATATAATATTAAATAAAATTTAAGTTATTATTATAAAAAGAATACATTCAAATTATATAAAGAAAATATTAAAACAATTAGATATATGTTCTATAATTTATATTTTATTACCCTATAACTCGTATTATTAACATATGTTCTATAATTTTTATTTTATTAGCCTATAACTCGTGCAAAGCATGGGAGAAGATTAATAAATAATATATTATATATTTTAAATAAATTAAATATTTAATTTAATTATTTATGTTATTAATATTTTTTATGTAATGTTGTACATAGGATAAATTAGTTTTGAATCGTATTTATATTATATGTCTAAAGTCTCATTAATATATTATTATATATTTATATTAATTAACATAGATTAATAACTCGTGAAAAGCATTAATAAATTTTTATTAATAAAAAGAGTTTTGAATATTTTAGAAATATTTTAATTAAAATTTAAATAAAAGAGTATGTTTTAATATATCAATATTAATATAATTTTAATATTTAAAAATTTATATTATAAAATTGTAATTTAAAATAAATTAAAGTCTTTGAGCGATGAGGAAATTGAAACATGGTATTATATTGTGAGCATAACTCTATATTCTAACTAAAAAAGAAGTTCGTTTAGAGTAATATAATATAAAAGTATATATAATATCAAATAGAACACAATAATAAAATTCAATTAATATAAATAAAATAATAATATTATTTTAATATTCATAAAATTTAATTAATAAATTATGATATTAAATAGATTAAAGAGGTTGACTAATGAGGAAATTAAAACATGGTATTATATTGATTTAAAAGAGGTGTTTGTTGAAATTGAGTACGAGACACACACATGTATTTGAAATTGAGTGGGACACAAAAAGACCATACCCATGATGAATCAAACATTTGCCCTTAGTGCTTTAATAATATAGTATAGATTATGTTCTTAAACATATATTTTATAATATAATATGTTCTCTCTTGTGTTATACACTATTATAATTTTTCAGAACATACTTCTAATATTTTATAAAATTATTACCATGTATTAGCATTCAATTAAACATCTAATATAGATAATTCAATCTTAATAATTAATTTGGTCGGGTCAAATTGTGAAAATTAGGTTTTTTTATTAGTGGTTCCCCGAGTTCCCCGGCTAATAATGAGTTCATATTTGAACCTTTTACACACACACACACACCCATATATATATATATATATATATATATATATATATATATATATATATATATATATATATATATATATATATATATATATATATATATATATATATATATATATAACAAAGTCAATAAAATTTGACAATTAATTTTATAAAACTTTTTGTATCCTTGGCATTGTTCAGTTTCCAAAATGAATCCTAAAAATGGATTTTGATTATTTATAATTCTATTAAATATAATAAACTCCATTATTTATAAATAAAATAAATTTAATTAAAATATATCATTTATGAATATTTTTTAATATGTTAGGAAATAAACATTGATGTTGTCAGAGAATAACAGAACAGAGTTTACATTACTGACGTCATCAGAGAATAAAGAAGTTGTCGGTCAGAGAATACTTAATCAGAGTTTACTCTAACAGAGAATACTCAAATCAGAGAATGACAACCGACAGAGTTTATCAATCAGAGTTTGTGAAGAAAATAGTCAAATTAGAATATGATTAGGATACAAGTCTATTGCCTTATTGAAACTATTCTTTTCATAATCTATTTTGTAATTGAATAGTCCAAATTAGAAAATAGTCCAAATACAAGTTTATTGCCTTAGTGAAACTATTCTTTTCATTATCTATTTTGTAATTGAATTGTAACTATGTCTATATAAATACAGACATCGGTTAACATTATTGTAACATTCAAGATATATATATTTCATAACCTTGTAGATCTTAAGAACAGTGTATTTCTTGAGAGAGTTTTGTACACAGTTTATTATTAATACAAAGTTGTTCAGCTTTTATACTTGTGTTGATTATTTGGTACTATTATATTCAACCCCCTTCAATTATAGATTATCATCTGGGCAAACAATTGGTATCAGAGCAGGAAGTTAAATTCAACTGAAAGATCATAAAAACATGTCTTGAAACAAGTATGAAAGCATTAGAATTCCAATCTTAAAGAAAGTTGAGTCTACATGGAGGGTTAAGATGTTGATGTTCTTGAAAGCCACAGATCCTGATTATTTGGATAGAATCAATAAATGTCAGTATCTTCCAACCAAATTAGTGCCATCAACAATTGTAAAAGTAAAACAGGTTCCTGAATATTATACATTGAAAGACAAAAAGGAGTGGACCAATGAGGAAAAGCTAGAAGTACTCAAAGATGCAAAGATAAGGAACATTATGCATAACAGTCTTGACTCTGTGATGTCTAATAGGGTAATTGCATGCAAAACTGCTAAAAAAATCTGGGATGCACTAGAGGTTCAATGTCAAGGAACCAAGGAGATAAAGAAGAACATAAGATCTGTCCTGATACAAGAATATGAATACTTTGAAGCTAAACATTGTGAGTCCCTTACAGATATCTATGACAGATTTCTAACTCTGTTAAATAACTTGGCTTTGGTGGATAAAGTGTATGACAATGAGGATTCTAACACTAAGTTTCTAAGAACACTACCTGAAGAATGGGATTTGCAAACATCATTGATAAGAGACAGGACTAATTTAGATGAGATGTCTTTAGATGAAGTCTATGGAAAATTGAAGACTCATGACCTGAAATTATAGCAAAGAAGAAATAGGAAAAGTAACAAGACAAAGTCTATTTCTTTGAATATTGAAGCCAAGATTGAAGAACCAAAGGAAAAAATCCTTAAGGCCTCAACATGAAAAGGAAAAATTGTAATGGTTAATGAAAACAGTGAATCATAGTTTGAGACAAACTCTGATGTAAACTTTGATGACTCCATGGACTTTGACATGATGGAGATGGTTGTTATGATTGGTAAAGGCTTCAAAAAGATCAAGTACAGAAAGTACAGAAAGCAAGGTAATTTTCAAAAAATGCATGAAGAACCTGAAAAGAAAGATAGATTCAGAAAAAGAGAAGAGAGAGATGGAAAATCAAAGACTATTGACAAATCAAAGGTTAAATGTTACAAGTATAACAAGATGGGGCACTTTGCTACTGAATGCAGAAGCAAGGAATCTTGGAAAAGCACTAATCACACTAAAAAAGGATTAGATGGATTCCTCAAACTCTGAAGAAGAAACCAATTATGCACTCATGGCAAACACTGATGCTCCCATCTCAAACTCTGATAAGGTACCAAACTCTGTCTTCAATTTTAATACTGAATATATCCATGAATTAAAGTCTTTTCTTAGATATTTGCACGGTAGTTTTAAATCACAGTCTCTTGAGAATGAAAGATTAAAAACTGAAATACAAACTCTGACTGCTAGAAATAACTTTCTTGAATTTGAAAATTCTAACATGCTTAGCATTAATAAATACTGTGAAAATGCCATACACATGTAAACTCAATTAGAAATTCAAGTCAAATATTTGAAATCAGAGATAGCTAAAGAGAATGAAACTTTCAGAGTTTAGACAAACTCTGGAAATAGAGTCTAACAAATGCTTTCTAACAAGAATTGGACTTCTGCCTTAGGTTATGAATCTGACAAGGATACACACACTGAAATTCACACAAAAGGAATATTAAATAAACCTGTGAAATTTGTTAGAGCTAGTGATAACAAGAAAACTCTTAGTGAATGCTCTAAAAATAATAGTGTGTCAGATAATAAAAAGGTGAATATAAGATTACTCTCTCAGAAGCAACTTAATGAAAAATTGAAGGCAGACACTAATAAAAACAAACATAAAAAGATAAAAAGAAATGGAAATGGAAAAATAAGAATTACTAAGGAGAATAACTATAAGTATATCCCTGATGCTCCTAGAAAAACATTTTTTACTTGTGATAATTCAAATCACATTGTCATTGACTGCAAATAAAACAAAAAGAAGCAACCTGAAAGACCTAGTTCAGATGCTAGAAAACAAACTAGATATAGACCACAAAATCCTTGTTTTTACTGTGGTAGTTTATGGCATTCAATTTATACATGCAAAGAATATCATAGTTTATATTACAATTATTATAAACCATTGCCTCAATTAAAAAAATCTCCAAAACATGCTCTCAAACAAATTTATGTGATAAAATCTAATAAAAGAAAAGTAAACTCTGACAGTATAAACTCTAAAAATGCAAACTCTGATAATGTAAACTCTGTTAACATAAACTCTGATAAAAATACTTCTATTGTAAGAGTTAACAAGTTTCAAAAGAAAGGACCCAAACTTGTTTGGGTTACCAAATCTACTAATTAATTTGCATTAACTGATTGCAGGGGAACATGAAAAACAACCTAGTAATTGATAGTGGATGTTCTACACATATGCCTGGAAAAAAATCTCTGCTTTTAGAGTTTGAGGAGAAGGTTGGTCCAACAGTATCTTATGGAGATGGCAACATAGGAAGAACACTGGGATATGGTAATATTGTTATTGGAAATGTCATCATTGATAATGTAGCTCTGGTTGAAGGACTCAAGCATAATCTGTTAAGTGTGAGTCAAATGACAGACAGAGGTTATTCTATAGAATTTTATGAAACTCATTGTGAAGTGAAAAGAAAGAAGGATGGAAAAGTAGTTCTTATTCATCACAGACATAATAACTTATTTGAAGCTAGCTTGGATATAAACTCTGATGGTCCCTTAACTTGTCTACTTGGAAAGACATCATCTTTGGAAAGCTGGAATTGGCATAAAAAGATGTGTCACTTGAACTTTTGAAACATAAATGAATTGGAGAAAAAGGATCTAGTAATAGGTCTTCCAAAAGTTCAATTTCATCTTGATGGACTCTGTGATTCATGTCAAAAGGTCAAAGAAAAGAAGACATCTTTCAAGAGCAAAACTGAAAATTCTATTGATCAACATTTTCATCTATTGCATCTTGATTTATTTGGACCTGTCAACATTATGACCATTGAAAAGAAGAAATATAATATGGTGACAGTTGATGATTTCACTAGATTTACCTGGGTGTACTTTTTGCATAAAAAGGATGAAACTACAGAAATTATTTTTGATTATATTGCAATGATTGAAAAGGGATCACCACACAAGGTAAAGAATTTAAGAAGTGACAATGGAACAGAGTTTAAGAACTCTGCAATTGAGGAATTCTTCTCAACAAAAGGAATTATTCAACAATTTTCATCACCTGGAATACCTCAACAAAATGGTGTAGTTGAAAGAAAGAACAGAACCCTAATTGAAGCTTCCAGAACAATGCTAGAAGGAGCAAAACTACCTACTTATTTTTGGGCAGAAACTGTGAATACTGCATGCATTACTCAGAATTGCACTTTGATAAATAAACTTGGAATGACTCCATATGAAACTTTGAAGGGAAGAAAGCCAAATGTTAAATACTTTCACATCTTTGGAAGCAAGTTTTTTATTCTCAAAACACATCCTGAATAATTGAAGAAATTTGAACTCAAAGCAGATGAAGGAATTTTTGTTGGTTATGCTACAACTTCTAAAACCTCTTCAAGGGCATTCGAAGTGTTTAATTTCATGACGAGGACAGTCATGAAATCAATTAATATCTTTTTTGATGAAGGAAAAATAGCTGAATTACATGATGAAGATGCTCAGGAAACTCTGAGATTTGAGAATGAATTGCAGAACACAAATTATGTTGAATCAAACTCTGATAAGTTAAACTCTGATGAACCAATCTCTGATGAGTTAAACACTGTTGAAACAAACTCTGATGAGTTAAACTCGGATTCCTTAAACTCTAATTCAGATATAATTGAAATAAAAATTGAATATTCTACACATGTTAAGGGGGGTCAACATCAATCAGTTACTAATATTGAAGAACAAACCTCAATTATTGAAATATCAGAGTCTGACCAAACTCTGGCTAACACAAACTCTAAAACCCTAAACTCTGACCAATCAAACTCTGAAATCACAAATTCTGATCACTCAAACTTTGATCATTCAAACTCTGAATACATAAACTCTGAGACATCAAACACTGATGGAAGCACAACTTCTGGGGGGAGGATCAGCATTTATAGAAGAATCATTCTATGAAGGCACAAATCATGGGGTACAAGAAAAATTTTCACATTCAAGAAAATGGACCAAAGATCACACACCTGACTTGATTATTGGGGATCTAGAAAGTGGAGTACAGACAAGGAAAGCTATTCAGAATAAATGTCTTTTTCATAGTTTTTTTCTCAAACAGAACCAAAGAAGGTTGAAGATGGTTTGAAGGATGCAGATTGGGTTACTGCAATGCAGGAAGAGTTAAATGATTTTGAGAGAAATGAAGTATGGACTCTAGTGCCAAGGCCTAAGAATAGATCAATTATTTGCACAAAGTGAATTTTTAAAAACAAGACTGACTCTGATGGAATTATTACAAGGAACAAAGCAAGACTAGTTGTCAAAGGTTACTCTCAACAGGAATGTATTGATTGTGATGAAACCTTTGCACCTCTAGCTAGACCTGAAGCAATCAGAATTTTTCTTATTTATGATGCACACAATAAATTCAAGGTCTACCAAACGGATGTTAAAAGTGCATTTTTAAATGGAGTACTTAAAGAAGAAGTTTATGTTGAACAACTACCTGGCTTTGTCAATCCAAAATATCCAAATCATGTCTACAGACTGGATAAAGCTTTATATGGACTCAAGCAAACACCCGCCTGGTATGAAATTCTGGCTCAATTTTTACTTGAAAGTGGTTTTATAAGAGGTACAATTGATAAGACCTTGTTTTATAGAACTCAATGTAAGGATTTATTATTGGTTCAAATATATGTTGATGATATTATATTTGGTTCCACTAATGAGAAATTATGTAAAAGATTTTCAAAGCTAATGCAGTCTAGGTATCAAATGAGCATGATGAGATAATTGAGTTATTTTCTAGGGTTACAAGTGAAACAGACTGAGGAAGGTATTTTCATAAATCATTCTAAATATACAAAGAATCTACTCACTAAATTTCAAATGCAAGACTCTGCATCTACAACAACTCCAATGGCTACTGCAATCAAGCTTGATCAAGATACTAGAGAACCTGTAGATATTACAGCATACAAATGCATGATTGGATCTCTACTCTATTTGTCTGCAAGTAGAACAGACATAATGTTTGCAACCTGTTTATGTGCTAGATTTCAGGCAAATCCAAGGGAACCTCATTTGATTGTTGTTAAAAGAATTTTTAGATATCTCAAAGGCACCATTAACCTTGACCTATGATATTCTAGAGAGTCTGATTTTAAATTAATAGGCTATTCATATGCTGACTTTACAGGATGCAAAATTGATAGGAAAAGCACAAGTGGTAGTTGTCAATTCTTAGGAGGAAGAATTGTGTCATGGTTCAGTAAGAATCAGAAATCTATCTCAACAACAACAGCAGAGGCTGAATATATAGCTGCAGGAAGTTGTTGTGCACAAATCTTATGGATGAGAAATCAACTATTAGATTATGGTTTGAACTTTTCAAAAATTCCTATTTATTATGATAATCAAAGTGCTATTGCAATGACAGGAAATCCAGTTCAACATTCTCTGACAAATCACATCAGTATCAAATATCACTTCATAAGGGAACATGTCATGGATGGAACAATTGAAATGCATTTTGTTCCTTCAGATCAACAGTTAGCAGACATATTCACCAAGCCCCTGAGTGAAGCAACTTTTACAAGATTGGTTTCTGAATTAGGAATGGTGACAAGTGGATCAACTCCAGATAGAAAATAGCAGACAATTAGAGTATATGATAAACTCTGTTAGAGTGTATGGTAAACTCTGATCATTGGAACATCTAATCTAATCTGTCAGAGTATATGATAACCAATGATTCAAATTTTATATATTAAACTCTGATTGCTCTAAACTCTGATTTCAGTCTCATGTTAAACTCTGTTTACTTTAAACTTTGTTTGCTCCAAACTCTGATTACATGCTAAACTGTGAGATTTTTTTATGACATCATATTTCAATTAGTGACATCATAATTATTATTCTCTGATTGGACTAGTCATAAGGCGCGTGTTTCTCACATTAATCGATTCATTTTTTAGACACAGATACACACCTACATGCTGTATTTTGATAATTGCACTACTAATTATTCTTCCAATAATCCCATGCCACGTGTCCCGCTATACACAATATACAATTGAGAGGGAATATTTTATTTCATATCTTCACTTTGAATAAAACACATGCATCTTATTATTATTTTTCTCTCTCGTTTCATACAAACCCTAATTTCTTAAACCTGCAAATCTCTGTATTTCAATGGCATCTAAAGTTCTTTCATTCCGAAACTATACTTTTGCTGCAACTAATTATGTTTCCATTCTGAATAAAATCGATTCACCTCAAGACTTTCATGTTATTCAAGATTTTTTGCAGAATAACTATATTGGGTACACTCTTCAGGAACCTAGTAATTTCTCTGCTCAAACTCTGTTTAAAATCTAGTCGACTGATAAGTTCAATAATGCTGGTGATAATGAGGAGCCTATCATCACATTTAAATGCAATGAGACTCATTCAATAACTCATGCAGTAGTTCAACAAGCCCTTCATCTTCTAGAAGTGGCTGCATATGATGATATGGTTAATGATGAACAGATTAAGAAGTTCTTTCGAACAATAGGCTATGGTGGAAGCCTATCTGAACTGGGGAGTTTGATAAGACCCCATCTAAGAAGAGAATGGAGCTTCTTCTTCGACTGCATTACAAGAGCTTTCATAACTAAATGCACTAATTTTGATGCCATTCTGCAGCTGTCTCAACAGATTGGGTATTCTCTGACCCACAACTTGCATTTAAATTTTCCATGTTTAATTATTAGGCAACTAGCTAGCAAAATTGATGATGATGCACATACTATCTATTTTGCTAGATTTTTGTAATTAATTTTTAGCCACTTATTACCTAATGTAAATTTTAAGAATGATCAGAGTTTAGCTAGTTTTTGTATGAATAAAAGAATTCTTGCTGATCTATCAAGAAAAGATTCAAAGAAGGAGGCTGAAGGTAAACTTCTCAAACTCTTTTATCCCACGTGGGTCAGGCTTCTCTTACATCATAGAATGCCTATCATGTATTAGAGGGATTTTCTCTCTGTGGCTATGGATCAGAGAAACACAATTATCAACCTCTACAGTCTCCCAAAATACTGTAATTGTAAAAAAAAACTACTCAACATCAAGGCACTAACAAAGGGAATGGAAAATTAATAAAGGAATCTTCTTCTAAGAAAAGGAAATTGATTGATGAGAAAATTGATTCTGAGGACAGTAATGAAGGGTTAGTTTTTCTTGTGAAGAAAGTTATAAAGAAGACTTCATAAATTCATCATGCTCCATAGCCATTCATAGTAAATCAAATGCCTGAGATAAAAAAGAAGAAAAGAAAATTAGTCAAGGCTATAGTCTCTGATGCTTTAATCTCTGATCAACCTCTATCCTTAAACACTGATGAAGTTTTAAACTCTGATAAATTCTTAAAATTTGAGCCAATATTATCTGAGAATCTGATAAACTCTAAAGACTTGATAAACTCTGATAAGTTGGTACAACCTCAATTAGTTGGAGTTAATGTAACTGTTGGTGATGTTGCTGAGAGTGAAGCTGCTGCAGTTCTTATATCTAATTCTCCTGTTCAATCTCCAAAACAAATTATCAAGGAGATATCATATGAAAGAGTAAGGGAGTTGGCAGAAGAAGTAAGGAATGAGATGGAAGCAAAGAAATCAAAATCAACTCCAGCCTCTCCCAGTACAAAGCAATTTTCAAGAAAGAAGAAGAAGACGGTCTCTTTTGGCCAAGATCCACAAGAACCTGCCTCTCAAAGTGAGGTTGCAGTCATTGCAAGGCCAGACCCACAAGAACCTGTTGATCGAAGTTCAACAACATCCATTGAAGAAGAAGCAAGTGAAGCCGGCAAGAATCAGGGGTACAGCCCACAAGAACCTTCAACTCAAAGGGTTGAAGAAGTTGTTAATGCCTCTGTCACACAAGAACCATCCAATCAAAGTTTGAATGCAGGCACAACATCTCTCAATAAAGATTCTGCTGTTGGTGATGCTGACAAGACAAACTCTGAGACCATTACATTGGCAATCTCTGATGCAATCATGGTACAACTAATTTCTGCACAGCCAATGGAGACACCATCCACATCAACAAACACTCAAAGTATAAACTCTGAATTTTCTTCAGAATTTGTATTCTCTGATAGTATAAGTTCAGATTTTACCTTTCCTATTTTAACTGCTGGGATGACCGTGGATAATCCTGAAAACGGTACCCTTATTCATGTGACTGCAAATATCCTTTTCTCAACCACCTCTTATTTCTGTAGGACATTGTGTGTTGAGCCTTTCTAGTAAGTCTGAGGTAAAATGTGTGAAAAACAGAATTAATAATGAGAGGCAGACACTGGATCTGACAAAAGGAGAGATAGAATTGATAAATAAGTTAGTTACTTCTAGTGAGCAAAATCTAACTATTAAAAATTATGATATGTGTGATGTGAGAAGTAATGAGATTACTTTAAAAGAAAAGAGTGATTTAGGATGTTCTGTTACTTTTGCAGGTACTCATAGTTTATTAATCACCACAAACTCTGATCTTCCAATCTCTGATAAAGCCATAAACTCTGATAGGGAGGACACAGACTCTGATGAGCCAATTTTTGCTGATGAAGAAGTTACAGATCTGTCAATTCCCTTCACTCAAAGGTATAACACAAAAAAATGGCATGTTGACTCCTTTGATGCTCATAAAAGGTTAAGGATGGTTTATCCTGATTACATGGTGGTGGAAAAGCTCAAGGGAGAAATTGAAACTGCATTGGATGAAGAAGGAGTCAAAAGATATTTAAGCTCAAAAGCAGAACCATCAAATGAAGATCTTCTCAATTCTCACAAACAATCCATCTGGGATATGTCTTGAAAATACACAAATAAAGAAATCTTTTGACCACATGTTAATGAATTAATCAACAAAGCTGACAAGGAAATAAGCAATGAGGAGATGAAAACAATTTTGATTATGGAGCCGGGTGGATGGGTTGTTGGTGAGGACTCTAGGCTTACTGATGGCCTTGCTGGTGAAAAGTCATTAAAAGATGGTCTTTCTTGGTTCAACTACCATGAGGGTGTGGAGCTTGGAGCTCGAGATGCTGGTGGACGAAGTGTACGAGTCTTATGAAAGATGTTGGCATCACCACACATGGGACTACACACAAATCCTTGCCACGATCACCACCAACTGATGGGTATTCGCAACTAGGAGCACGAGCAAGAGTTGTGGGAAGTTTGTAATCGATGTAGGTTTTCACATGAACTTTGATGGGGTTGTTCTATCCTCGTTGATTTGCTTCTTATGACTTATCGTTTTGCTAGAGTTAGGTCCCTCTTCGTTTATAACGTTTGAGATCCGACATTGTATTCCCTTTAATCCAAATATATAAAATATACAAAAACTTAGCAAAAAAATAATAATAAATTGACAACTCATTATTTGAGAAATTTTTTGGGAACATATTTGAGACCTCTAATATTTCTCTACAAGTATATATCATATATACTTATTTTGTTATAGAGAAAAATGAACCTAAGATACATCTTATGTAATTTCCTAAGATTATAGTGCAAAATAATAATATATTAATAAAATTTTAAATGAATCATGATTGTACAAAAATACCATTCCTATGTTTGGATATAAACTCTTTGTATCTCACGTAACTTACCTAAAATGTATCTTACATTCTCTGATCTCTTTGTTATGTCTATTTTTTCTTATTATTTATGTGGGGACCATTTAGGCACTTATGTTGGGTGCTAACTATTAGAATGAAAGACATCTAAATATTATGTGGATGAAAGATAAAATAAAAAATTATTATTTATGATGAGTTGTATGTGGTTGACACTCCTAAAGAGTGTTATTATTGGAGATGACGTGAGAGCAACTCCAACCTAAAAACTATTTATCTATATTTATTTTAAGTATACATATTTTAAGGATTTAGTTTTAAAATTCATCCTCTAATGGGACTTCTCATCCTTTATAATTTTTAGGGGAGAGAAAACTCACCCCCTTATTCAAGGAAGTGAAAACCCAACCCATATTTCCTCTGTATCATATCTCTCTCTTTTTCTCGTCTCTCCATCTATTTTTCATCTCTCTCATTAAGGTGACCCTGAGAAATTGGAAGTCCCGAACGATTTAAAATCTTGTGCCAACAATTATACAAATCAAATATTAATTTATTATAGGACTCTTAGCTACTTGAATCATTAGTTTACTATGACCCTGTTTGACCAAGCTTATTTTCCGGAAATAAGCCCTTATTTTTCGAAAAAAGTAGGCATGTATGTATTTTTTCTGAAAATAAGTAAATTATTTTTTATTTTGAAGATAATATTTGGTTTTAAAGTTCTAAAATAAATATTTATCTTTAAAAAAATATGAAAATATGTATAAAAAAATATAAAATAAGTAACTTATTTTAAATTTAAAGAACCTCAGACGGACACTATATTTAGAAAACCCATTGGAGTGCTCTTAAATCCACATGTTTTGGGTAATTTATATATACCATGCTTAAGTAGTGCAGAAAAAGAGAGTACGATTGGATTAGTATTCTCCGTCTAAGCCAACTTATTCAAAACGTGGTACAGAAAAAAATAAAAAAGGTCACACACCTTGTCCAATAGGCGATCCCCACATATACTATTTATATAATTAATTTATATTCTTGTCTTCTTGTCTTCTACGGCATGTTCAATTTATATTCAAAACGTGGTACTTCTTGTCTTCTACGGCATGTTCAATTTATATTCTTCTTCTTTTATCTATGCATGATTGGGGCCAATTTATTAATTTTCACCATAGTACTATACAACAAGGAACACGTGTTTAAAAAATACGTCAAAGACTCGAATTGGATCACAATAACTAGAATTAATAGAAATTAGAACCGTGAAAATTATTATTAATAATTTGATTAATTTGATCATTTAAATATAAATAATTCAATTATAATTTTTAAAATATTATACATATTCAAATCAAATTGAACCATTTATAAATTTTATATCTAAAATATTCATATATATATATATATATATATAAGCTTATAACTCATGCAAAGAACGGGATGAATGACTATTATTTATGTAAATTTATTTTTTATATTATATTTTATTGATATTTACTATAAAATTTTATAACGTTGAGAATTTATGTTAATATAATATAATATTATCCATATTATCCGTAAGTAATTGTATAAAAGGACTATCGGGGGTTAGAGTTGTATGTTATTATATAATGATATATTAAATAAAAATTATAGGATAAATAGAATTTTTAAAATAGGAAATATATAATATATAATTTAAATATAATATGATATTATCCGTGAGGAGTTGTATAAAAGGAGGAACTATCGGGGTTAGAGTCGTATGTATGATATATATATATATATATATATATATATATATATATATATATATATATATATATATATATATATATATATATTAAAATTAGATGTTATTAAAATTGAATGATATATAATTTAAATATAATATAATATTATCTGTGAGTAGTTGTATAAAAGGATCAGGGTTAGAGTTGTATGTATGATATATATTTTTTTAAATTAGATTTTATTAAAATTGAATGGTTAAGATCGTTTACATGATTCATCTAAAATTGGACGATTAAGATCTTTTCTATGGTTCACCTTCGGCTATAATAATATAGTATAGATATTGGGCTTTATGAAAAATTTTGGAGAACACTTCTTATTTTATAAAAATCATCACACTTTTTTGTTTAAAATACATGTGTTCTGTAAATACAAACATAATTTTATGATAATTTTTTTAAATTCTTAAAAAAAATAATGAAAATGTTTACAGGACACATACATATGATTTACAGAATATACTAGTATTATACTTCTCATTTCGTTAAAAATATCACATTTTTCATAAAAAAAACATGTGTTTTATAAATAAAAACACAATTAGAACAGTAAATTATGCATTTAGAGAAAAAATAGTCAAAAATTGTTTACAGAACATGTGTTATGGAAGTACAGAACATATTAGTTCTCCGGAGAACTAGTTCTCATTTGAGCCTAACCACACACACACACACACACACACATATATATGTATTTTAATGAATATACGATTAAAAATTGAATTTATTTATAAATAAAATATTGAGTTAATTATTAATTTATTATTTTTTGACTAATTTAACTTGCTTCAAATTTGTTTTACTCAAATTGTAATATTTAAAATTTATGAAAATTATATATATATATATATATATATATATATATATATATATATATATATATATATATATATATATATATATATATATATATATAAACTACATGTTTATAGATAGCATGGATAGTGGATAGTGTGTATATATAAATATATACTCCTCATGTCCCAAAATAATAGTCATTTTGACTTTTTGCACGCAATTAGAGGTGTTAAAAAACAATACTTGTATATATAATTTTTTCAATTTTCTTTTTTTGAATAAAAATAAAATACTTAAATTATTATTCAGAAAAAGAAAATCATAAAAATAATTCATACACATAGTTATTTTTTATATCTTAAACTACGTGCAAAAAGTCAAAGCAACTATTATTTTGGGACAAAGAGAGTAATCTTTATAATATTATTATAACCAAACTAGAGATTTTTTTTTAAAACACTTAGGTGAACCATAGAAAAAATTCTAATCGTCTAATTTTAGGTGAACCATAGAAACGATCCTAACCAACCAATTTTAATAAAATTTAATTTTAGAAATGATATATGTCATACATACAACTCTATCCCTGATAGTCTTCTTTTTATACAACTCCTCACGGATAATATTATATTATATTTAAATTATATTCTATATTTTCTATTTTAAGAATCCTACTTATCCTATAATTTTTATTTAATATATCATTAAATTTAATAATAAAACAAATTATCATATTAAATGAAATATTTAAATTATATAAAAATAACTAATATATAATTTATTAACAACATTCGTGATTTGCACAGGTTATATGTTAATATGTTATATAATAAATTAAGGTTGCGTTCACTTTCATGGAATGTAACGAAAGGAGAATGAAATGAAATTTGAATTATTATTTGGGTGAGCTTAAGAAAAATGTTTAAAATTTTCATTCTTTCTTCCATTTCATTCTAAACTATTTGAACTAGAATTCTAACTCACATGTTTTGGAAGGAATTCTCATTCCATTTCTACGTCAATTTTCCTACAATCATCATCATGAAAATTTTAGACTACTTCATATTTATTTATGATTTCACTTATATATTCTTTTTTCTTCATAAATTTTGTATATAATTTTAATTATTACCAAGTAAACACAACTTAAATGTTTATATATAGGGACTAAATGGCTTAATCATAATCGTGATCCACGTGATTAGATAGAGATTGATGCGAGGACTGCTGCCGGCGGCATTACTCTGTTAACTCACTTTCGAAAATAAACGCATGTGTCTAGTTTATACTAATGAAAATAACGGATCACAACTTGCATCAAGAGGGGGGCCGTTCTCGGGAAGAAAATTTTAAATGGGTATTCTAAAAAAAAATTCCCCCCGTAACTATAAAAAATCATATGATATAACAAAAAATTATGATAATTTTTTTCAAATTTTTATTTATTTTCACCAAATTTTTACCAATTTTCCTTGAAAGTCTATTTTTTTGATAACAAATTTAGCCATATTTCTTTTGTAACTCTTCTCACTTATCAATTCATTTTTTTTTGCTATTTTCACATCTAGATAATTGTCTTTTAGTTAATATCATATGAATCTCAGTAAAATTCTCACTAAAAATAACATTATAATAACAACTCGAATATATAGTTCAAATTCAAAATTTCCACTAAAAGTTTGAAAAAAATGAATCTTTATATTAAAATAAAGATAAAATATGTATATTTATATGAGCTAGATTAGTATTGTTTTGATATAAAATATATATAATCGAATAACAATGCAACTCCATTTTTTTTTTAATAATGAATTATCTAGTTTTTTAAAATATATACATATGTAATTAGTAGTTATTTATAGTTTTATAGACCAATTATTAATTTATATTTTGTGAATATTATTGATTTTATAATTTTTTTAATTAAGATATATATACTATTTTTTTTGATAAATGTGCCCGGCCTGAGGAAGACACGAACTGTTCTATATTATTACTCTCTCCATCTTAAAATAATTGTCTTCTTTCTATTTTTGTTAGTCAAATTGACCGAATATTACACATAATATATAATTGAGAAAAAAATAAAAACTAAATCATTAAAAAATATATTTAATAAACTTTAAAATGTATTCTTCAATTTTTGAAAAATGTAAAAGAATAAATTTTAATTTACGGTCAAAGTTGTGTCAATTTGACCGCACAAAAATCAAAAAAGACACATATTATGAGATGGAGGGAGTATATTTTTATATTTAATAATACTAACTTATAACCTGTACAAAATATAGATGATATTAATAAATTATATATTAGTTATTTTATATAATTTAAATATTTAAGGTAATATGATAATTTATTTTATTATTAATTTATTTCTACAATTTTCCGTACAGTGTTGTTTATATATTAATATTCATAAAATTTAATTAGAAGTCATAATTTTAAAAAATAAAAGAATTTAAATGCTAATAAAATTGAGTTGAATGTGAATACAACTAAGTTAAATAAAAATTATAAAGTTAGTAGGATTTTTAAAAAAGAAATATAGAATATAATTGAATATTATCCGTGAGCAGTTGTATATGTTAGGAAGCAAACACTGATGGTTATCAGAGAATACAAGTCAGAGTTTACATTGCTGATGTCATCAGAGTTTATAAACCTGTGGGACAGAATTTACTCTAACAGAGAATGCTCAAATAAGAGAATAACAAACCGACAGAGATTAGCTTCAGAGTTTAACAGAAAAGGAAACAGACAAATCAGAGTCAGAATTGGATAGTAAGAAGGAATTCGAGTGCAAGTCTTAATTACCTTATTAAAGCTATTCTATTTCCATTCTGATTTGTAACTGTATTTGTAGTTGTGTCTATATAAACACAGAGATATGTTATAATCAACGTACGTTTTTCAAGCATTATTATTATAACCTAGCAGCTCTTAAGAACAATATTTCTTGAGAGAGTTTTGTATTCAAGTTCATTATTAATACAAAACAGCATTCCATTCTACATACTTGTGTTCATCATCGATTAGTTGGTACTATTACATTCAACCCCCCTTTTGTAATAGATTATTCTGGGTAACAATTGGTATCAGAGTAGGCAGTTAATTTCAACTCAAAAGATCAAATAATCATGTCTGGCAACAAGTATGAAAGCATCAGGATTCCAATATTAAAGAAGGCTGAGTACCCTACATGGAGGGTTAAGATGTTGATGTTCCTAGAAGCTACAGACCCTGACTATCTGGACAGGATCAATGAAGGCTAGTATCTTCTAACAAAACTGGTGCCTGCAACTGTTGTAGAAGGAAGACAAGTTCCTGAATATTATACATTAAAGGATAAGAAAGAATGGACCAATGAGGAAAAGCAAGAAGTCCTCAAAGATGCCAAGGTTAGAAACATATTACATAACAGTCTTGACTCAGTAATGTCCAACAGGGTAATAGCATGCAAGACAGCAAAAGAAATCTGGGATGTACTAGAGGTTCAATGCCAAGGAACCAGGGAAATCAAGAAAAATAGGAGATCTATACTTATACAAGAGTATGAATACTTTGAGGCTAAACAGAATGAGTCTCTCACAGATATCTATGACATATTTTTAACTCTGTTGAACAACTTGGCATTAGTAGATAAGGTGTATGATAATGAAGACTCAAACACAAAGTTTCTTAGGGCTCTTCCAGAAGAATGGGATCTGCAGACATCTTTGATGAGAGACAGAGCTGATTTATATGAGATGTCTTTAGATGAGGTCTATGGAAAACTGAAGACTCATGACTTGGAGTTACAACAAAGAAGAAACAGGAAAAGTAGCAAGGAAAAATCTATTGCCTTGAATGTTGAGGCCCAGATTGAAGAACCTACAGAAAAAGTCCTTAAGGCCTCAACAAGAAAAGGAAAAGTTGTAATCAAGGAAAGCAGTGAATCAGAGTTTGAAGCAAACTCTGATATAAACTCTGATGACTCTTCAGACACTGACATGATGGAGATGTTTGCTATGTTTGTCAAAAGCTTTAAGAAATACAGAAAATTTAAGAAGCAAGGAAACTTTCAGAAAAAGCATGGTGAGTCAAACAAGAAAGACAGATTCAGAAAGAGAGAAGATAGAGATGGAAAATTAAAAACTCTTGATAAATCAAAGATCAAGTGTTACAAGTGCAATAAGATGGGGCACTTTGCTATTGAGTGCAGAAACAAGGAATCTGGGAAAGCTCTCATCACATCAAAGAAAGACTGGATGGATTCCTCAGACTCTGAAGAAGAAACTAACTCATGGCAAACTCTGATGCTACCATCTTAAACTCTGAAAAGGTACCAGACTCTGTTTTCAATTTTCAAACTGATAATATCTGTGAATTAAAGTCTTTTCTTAGATCTTTTCATGTTAGTTTTAAATCCCAGACTCTAGAAAATGAGAGATTAAAATCTGAGATACAAACTCTGACTACTAGGAATAACATGCTTGAATCTGAAAACTTTGATATGTTAAACATTAAGAAAGACCTTGATAATGCTATTCACATGCAAACACAATTAGAAATTCAAGTTGAGTACTTAAAAACTGAAATAGCAAAAGAAAAGGAAACCTTCAGAGTTTGGACAAACTCTGGAAAGAAAGTCCAACAAATGTTTGAAAGTGTTTGACCTAAAACCAATCATGTATGATGAGTTAGGAAAAACTTTCTGCTACTCTTATTTGATTTCATTTGATAATAATAAAGTATTTATGTTACGGGCTTAATCTATTTGGAGTGTATTAAATAAGATGTTCCATAATTTAGAACAAAGCTTCTAGAATTATAATGAGATTGTAATAATGAGATCTAGAAGATAATAGCTTTAGACTTAAACAGTTCCTGATCATAAGATAATTAATTGGAAATTGATAAATCCGTAAAGATCAGTACATACTATGCTAGCTCTCTTAGGAGGATGTCTGTTCTCATAGACATTTGTGTGGTGACACTATAGCTAGTATGTAGGTGCTTATTAAGGAATAAGTTCACTGAACATGACTCGATAAGTAGAACAACTAATGGAGTTTACTCACGTGTCGATAGTTGTTTATTAAGTAAATAGTTGTACAAGTATCCTTAGACTTGAGATCGTTAGAGTAATCTCGTACACAATGATTATGCTTTGGTTTAGTCCTTAGTCTCTAGGACATTCATTAGGTCCATTCTAGGCATAGTGATTTATGTATGGAAATAGTTAACGGATCAATAAAGGATCTGCCCCTTCTAGTAAAGGAAGTGAATATCCTATGTTATTCTTAAATATGCAAGTTCAGGAATCTCTGGCCAGAGTGAATGAAATTAGAAAGAGTTTCTAATTTGCATTAAAAGGAACTTTGCATTATAAATAAGAAATCATATGATTGAATTAGATAGGCTTGACACGAGTTTCATGCCTTGTATTTAATCGGGATATTGAAGGGTAGAAGGAATTAATTGTACGGTAACTAATTACTGACAGGTTCTAAGTATTCTAAGCAATGATTTCGTATTATCTAGATAGTCGCGATATGTTGAGAAGCATCACTCACGATGTAGAATAAATATAATTAATCAGATTAATTATATTTAATGAATTAATAGAATTCATATAAATAATAAATAAAATGTTTATTATTATTTATTTCTACTACCGGCTTAATATTGAACCTAAAGAGTCACACCATAAAAGAGATTAAATTATAGATGAAGGAATAATTAATAATATCTAGTCATTATTTATTTATGAAATAAATAATTACTTAGCAAATTTTATAAATTAATTAAATAAGATTTAATTGATTATAAATTATTTAAGATAAGATCTTAATATTATTAATTAAATATTTAATTAAAGTAATTAAATATGAAGAGAGAATAATTTTCTAAAAGAGTTTAGAAAAAGGAATTAATGATTAAAATAGTTTTAATCATTAACTAATTAATTAATAAGATTAATTAATTAAAAAGGGAATTAATAATAAGATATTTATAGAAAATATCTCAGCTGAGATATTTGCCTATAAATATAGGATTATAAACCCCAATACTTCAACCCTAATATTTGTGAGAAATATTTTAAAAGGGAGGCAACCCTAATTTCCTCTCTAGCCTCCTCCTTCATCTTTTAGTTTGATTCTTGATGGATATCTTTATAGCACTCCACACTTGAGGGGTGATTGCAAGGATTGAAGAATAAGATCTTCTCTAGCTGTTGCCGGAAAGCAATCGAGGTATTCTTCAATTTATAAAATAGTTTTTGTATCTATATGTATGTATACATAGAAATATATGCAAATAAATGTTATTCAATGCTTCCGCTGGTGCCTAAATTTCTTCTATGTTCACTAATAAAAATTGGACTTCTGCTTTAGGATATGAATCTGACAAAGAAACACACACTAGAACACACACTAAAGCACATACAAAAAGAACACTGAATGAACCTGTGAAATTTGTTAGAGCTAGTGATTTCAAGAAAACTAAATCTGCTGAAAGCTCTAAAAACAATAGTGTGTCAGATTCTAAAAAGGTAAATATAAGGTTACTTTCATAGAAGCAACTTACAGAAAAGTTGAAGGCAGTCACTAATAAAACTAAAAAGGTGAAAAGAAATAGGAATGGTAAAGTATGAATTACTAAGGAGAATAATTACATGAATATCCATGATGTTCCTAGGAAAACCTGTTTTACTTGTGGTAATTCTAATCACCTTGCTATTGACTGCAAACAAAGGAAAAAGAAAGAACCTGAAAGACCTAATTTTGAGGCTAGAAAACAAACAAGATATCATCCATGTTTTCATTGTGGTAGTTTATGGCATTCCATTTATACATGCAAAGAATATCATAGGTTGTATTACAACTGTTATGAACCACAACCTCAAATAAATATTTCTCCAAAACATACTGTCAAGCAGATATATGTGATAAAATCTGATAAGAGGAGTGTAAACTCTGACAGTACAAAATCTGTGAATGCAAACTCTGATCATGTAAACTCTGTTAACACAAACCCTGACAAAAGAACTTCTGCTGCAAAAGTTAACAAGTTTTCAAAGAAAGGACCCAAACTAGTTTGGGTCCCCAAATCTATTAATTAAATTGCATTTACTGATTGTATGGAAACAAGAAAAACATTCTAGTGATTGATAGTGGATGTTCTGCACATATGACTGGAAATAAATCCCTGCTTTCAGAGTTTGAGGAGAAGGCTGGCCCAGCAGTATCTTATGGAGATGGCAACATTGTGATTGGAAATGTCATCATTGATAAAGTAGCTCTGGTTGAAGGACTCAAACATAATCTGCTAAGTGTGAGTCAAATGACAGACAGAGGTTATTCTGTGGAATTTCATGGAACTCATTGTGAAGTGAAAAGCAAGAAAAATGGGAAAATAGTTCTTATTGGCCACAAACATAACAATTTATTTGAAGCTAGCTTGGATGTTAATTCTAATGGTCCCTTAACCTGTCTACTTGGAAAGGCATCACCAATGGAGAGCTGGATTTGGCACAAAAAGTTATGTCACTTGAACTTTGGAAACATTAATGAATTGGTGAAGAAGGACCTAGTTAGAGGTCTTCCAAAAGTTCAATTTCACCCTGATGGACTCTGTGATTCATGTCAAAAGGCCACACAAAAGAAGAGCAAAACTGAAAATTCAATTGATCATCCTTTTCATCTTTTACATCTTGATTTATTTGGTCCAGTAAACATCATGTCCATTGGAAAGAAGAAATACACTCTGGTAATAGTTGATGATTTCACTAGATTTACCTGGGTATACTTTTTGCATAAGAAGGATGAAACTACAGAGATAATTTTTGATCATATTGCCATAATTGAGAATGGATCAACTCACAGAGTAAAAAATCTAAGGAGTGACAATGGAACAGAATTTAAGAACTCTGCAATTGAGGAATTCTACTCAACAAGAGGTATTATTCAACAATTCTCAGCACCTGGCACACCTCAACAAAATGGTGTAGTTGAAAGAAAGAACAGAACTTTAATAGAAGCTGCTAGAACAATGCTAGAAGGAGCAAAACTACCTACTTATTTTTGGGCAGAAGCTGTGAACACTGCATGCATCACTCAGAACTGTTCGTTAATAAACAAACATGGAATGACTCCATATGAATCTTTGAAAGGAAGAAAGCCAAATGTCAAATACTTTCACATCTTTGGAAGCAAGTGTTTTATTCTCAAAACACATCCTGAACAATTGAAGAAGTTTGAACTTAAAGCAGATGAATGAATTTTTGTTGGATATGCAACAACTTCTAAAACCTCTTCAAGAGCATTCAAATTATTCAACTTAAGGACAAGAACAGTCATGGAATTAATTAATGTCTCCTTTGATGAAGGGAAGATAGCTGGGTTACATGATAAATATGCACAAGAAATTCTGAGATTTTAGAATGAACTGCAAAAAATAAACTCTGTTGAACCAAACTCTGATGAGATAAACTCTGTTCAACTAAACTCTGGCGAGGAAAAGTATGATTCTTTAAAATCTGATTCAGAATTGATTGAAATAGAAATTAAAGATTCTGCTCATGTTGAGGGGGAGCAACATTCATCAAATATTGACATTGGAGATCAAATCATAGTAATTGAAATATCAGAATCTGACCAAACTCTGAACAACACAAACTCTAAGACCCTAAACTCTGATCATTCAAACTCCGAGACCTCAATATCTGAGTACTTAAACTCTGAGACATCAAACACTGAATGAAGCACATCTTCAGGGGGAGGATCATATTTTACAGAGGAATCATTCTATGAAGGCAGGAATTATGGGGGAGCATCTAGTTCAAGGACTTTTCCACATCCCAGGAATTGGACCAAAGATCACACACCTGATTTAATTATTGGTGATCTGTAAAGTGGAGTAAAAACAAGAAAAACTACTCAGAATGAATGTCTATTTCATAGTTTTCTTTCTCAAACAGAACCAAAGAATGTTTGAAGGATGCAGATTGGATTACTGCAATGCAGGAAGAATTAAATGAGTTTGAAAGGAATGAAGTTTGGACCTTAGTTCCTAGGCCAAAGAATAGATCTATTGTTGGCACAAAAT
The DNA here is from genome assembly GCA_028671895.1 of Oenanthe sinensis. Classification (NCBI taxonomy): domain Eukaryota; kingdom Viridiplantae; phylum Streptophyta; class Magnoliopsida; order Apiales; family Apiaceae; genus Oenanthe; species Oenanthe sinensis. Next base: position 31,526,723 of record CM053796.1, read on the forward strand.
AGGTATTCAGGAACAAGACAGACTCTGATGGAATAATTACAAGAAACAAAGCAAGACTGGTAGCCAAAGGTTATTCTCAACATGAAGGGATTGATTATGATGAAACCTATGCACCTGTAGCTAGACTTGAGGCAATCAGAATTTTTCTTGTTTATGCTGCACATAAGAAATTTAAAGTTTACCAGATGGATGTTAAAAGTGCATTTTTGAATGGTGAACTTGAAGAAGAAGTCTATGTTGAACAACCACCTGGATTTATAAATCCTAAATATCCAAATCATGTCTACAGACTGGATAAAGCTTTATATGGACTAAAACAAGCACCAAGGGGCTGGTATGAAACTTTGACTCTATTTTTACTTGAAAATGGTTTCACTAGAGGAACAATTGATAAAACCTTATTTTATAGAACTCAAGTTAAGGATTTATTATTGGTTCAAATATATGTTGATGATATTATATTTGGTTCCACTAATGAGAAACTCTGTGAAAGATTTTCAAAGTTAATGCAGTACAAGTATCAAATGAGCATGATGAGTGAATTGAGTTAGTTTCTAGGATTACAAGTGAAACAGACTGATGAAGGTATTTTCATTAATCAATCTAAATATACAAAGAATCTACTCATCAAGTTTCAAATGCAAGATTCTGCATCTGCTACAACTCTCATGGCTACTGCAACAAAGCTTGATCAAGACACTGGAGAACCTGTTGATATTACATCATACAGAGGGATGATTGGTTCTCTACTTTACTTGATTGCTAATAGGCCAGACATCATGTTTTCCACATGTCTATGTGCTAGATTTCAAGAAAATCCAAGAGCACCTCATTTAATTGATGTGAAGAGAATATTCAGATATCTCAAGGGCACTGTTAATCTTGGCTTATGGTATCCTAGGGAGTCTGATTTTAAATTAATAGGCTATTCAGATGCTGACTTTGCAGGATGCAAAATTGACAGGAAAAGCACAAGTGGCAGTTGTCAATTTTTAGGTGGTAGACTTGTATCATGGTTCAGCAAAAAGCAGAAATCAATTTCAACATCAACTGCAGAGGCTGAATATATTGCTGCTGGAAGCTGCTGTGCACAGATTTTATGGATGAGAAATCAATTGCTTGACTATGGTTTGAAATTTTCAAAAAATCCTATTTATTGTGATAACCAAAGTGCTATTGCAATGACAGGAAATCCAGTTCAACATTCTCTGACAAAGCACATCAGTATCATATATCACTTCATAAGGGAACATGTGGAGGAAGGCACAATTGAATTACATTTTGTTTCTACAGATCAACAAATAGCAGATATATTCACTAAGCCTTTGCCTGAAGCAACATTTAACAAACTGGTTTCTGAATTAGGGATGGTGACAAGTGGCTCAACTTAGCTAATTTCAGACTCTCAGAGTATATGTCAGAGTATGGGATAAACTCTGATGACAATGGAGTAAACTCTGATCATTGAAGCATCTAATCTCTGATCACAAATTATCGATATTTGTAGTAAACACTGTCAGAGTGTGTGGTAAACTCTGATAGTATATACTAAACTCTGACTCATTTAAACTCTGATCTGTAAACTCTGATTAAGTGGTAAACTCTGAGATTATATTTATGACATCATATTTATCATTCTCTGATTGGGCTTGTAATAAGGCGCGTGTATCTCACGATTGACGGTTCCTATTATTACACAGTACACACACACTTGCTGTATTTTGAGACTTGTACTAATAATTGCTTTTCCAATCAGCTTTTGCCACGTGTCCCACTATAGGTTTTATGCAATTGAAAGGGAACAGTTTAATTCTTATAGTTATTTTGAATTAATCATTTGTATTTATCATTCTTCTTTTGCACTCTCGCTTCACATAAACCCTAACTGCTCCAACCTGTAAATCTTTATTGTTTCAATGGCATCCAAAGGTCAAACCTTCCTAAAATATACTTTTACTGCCACAAACTATATCTCTTTGTTGGATAAATCCGATGCACCCGAAAATTTTCATGTCGTTCAGGATTTTCTAGCTCAAAGTTACATTGGTTATGCGCTTCAAGAACCTTCAAATTTCTCTGCCCAATCATTACTCAAAATCTGGTCTACTGCAAAATTCAATAAAGCTGGTGATAATGAAGAACCCATCCTCACATTTCGATGTAATGGAGAACACTCAATTACTCCTGCTGTTGTTCGACAAGCCCTTCATCTTCCAGAAGTGGCTGTGTATGATGACTTAGTTGGAGATTAATAAATTAAGGAATTTTTCAGGTCTATTGGCTATGGTGGAAGCTTGTCAAAGCTAGGAAGCTTGACCAGACCTAATCTAAGAAGAGAGTGGAGCTTCTTCTTTGATTGTATCACTAGGGCTTTCACAGGAAAATGCACCAACTTTGATGCAATTCCACAGTTGTCACAGCAAATTGGGTATTCTCTGACCCACAACTTGTCTTTTGATTTTTCATGTTTGATAATTAAGTAGATAGCTAGCAAAATAGATGATGATGCACATACAATTTACTTTGCTAGATTTTTACAGTTAATTTTCTCCTATCTTTTGCCTGATGTATCTTTTGAGAATGACCAGAGTTTAGTTAGTTTTTCAATGAATAAAAGAATATTTGCTGATCTCATAAGGAAAGATGCCAAGAAAAATGATGCAGGTAAACTCTGTAACTTGTTTTATCCCACATGGGTCAGGCTTTTCTTAGATCAAAGAATGCCTACCATGTATGGGAGGGATTTTCTCTCAGTGGCTGTGAATCAGAGTTTAGCACCCTCTGATTCAAACCCAAGCACTCTCCAAACAATGACACCCAAACACCTTTGCCAACCTTTGCAGTCTTTCAAAAGACTGTAGTTGCAACACACACCTCTCAACAGCATGGTCCAAGCAAAAAGAAAGGGAAATCAGTGAAGAAATCTTCTCCTAAAAAGAGAAAATTGATTGATGAAAATACAGATTCTGATGAAAGTTTCATTTTTCTAAAGAGAACGAATTTTTAACAGGCTTCTGATAATTCTCCTCAGACAGAAACAGTGATTCCAATTTCAGAGAAGAAGAAGAAAAGACGAAGATTGGTCAAGGCTGTAAACTCTGAGGCTACAATTATTGAAGAACTAAACTCTGATACAGTCATAAACTCTAATGCTCCAATCTCTGATCAGCCAACACCTCAACCTTTAAACACTGACACGATAAACTCTGATGCTTTGATAAAATCAAGTGAACCTGCTGCAGTTCAAGTCTCAGATTCTCCAACAAACTCACCTAAGAAAATTATAAAGGAGATGTCTTATGAAAGAGTTAGGGAGCTGGCTGAACAAGTCAGAAAAAAAATGGAGGCACACAAATCAAAATTAACTTCAGCTTCTCCAAGTTCCAAACTTTTTTCTAGAAGGAAGAGAAAGTCTGTCATTGTTGGCCAAGACACACAAGAACCTACTTCTCAAAGTGAAGTAGGGGTCATTGAAGGGCCATGCCCACAAGAACCTATTGATCAAAGTTCAATAGAAGCCACATTTACAGCAAATGAAGCTAGCATTGATCAGGGGTACAATCCACAAGAATCTTCAGCTCAAAGGGTTGAAGCAGTTGTTCAGGCCCCAGCCACACAAGAACCATCCAATCAAAGTTTGGATGCAGGCACTCAATTATATATGGAAGATATTGCTGTTGCTGATGCTGAAGGCCAATCTCTGGCAGAGTCCAGCCTACAAGAACCAATCATCCATTTTATGATTGCAGACCAAGATTATTCTATTGGACAGACAAACTCTGATGAAGCTCCACAGACAACTCTGATGATTTCTTAGTGCAACAAATTTCTGCACTGCCCTTGGAGACTCCATCTACAAATGCTCAAGGTATAAACTCTGACTCTACTTCAGAATTTACATTATCTGATTGTATCAGTTCAGGATTTATATTCCCTACCTTTACTGCTGAGATGATCATGGATAGTCCTGAGAACGATACCCCTATTCATATGACCACAAATCTCCTTTCTCAACCACCTCTTATTTCTGTAGGACATTGTGTGTTGAGCCTTTCCAGTGAGTCTGAGGTAAAATGTGTGAAAAATAGAATTAATGAGAGGCAGACATGGGATCTGGCAAAAGGAGAGGTAGAATTGAGAAAGAAGTTAGTTACTTCTAGTGAGCAACATCTAACTCTTAAAAGTTATGATATGTGTGATGTGAGAAGTAATGAGATTACTTTAAAAAATCAGAGTGATTTAGGCTGTTCTGTTACTTTTGCAAGTACTCAGAGTTTATCTGTTTCTCCAAACTCTGATGTTGTGCCAAAATCTGTTGATGTGTCAAACTCTGATGGGAAGGACATAGACTCTGATGATGTGATTTTTGCTGATGAAGAAGTCACAGATCTATCCATTCCCTACACTCAAAGATATAACACCAAGAAATGGCTTGTTAATGCACATGATGCTCATGACAGATTACAGATGGATTATAATGATTATGTGGTGGAGGAAGATCTTAAAGGACAAATTGAAGCTGATCTAGATGCAGAGGGTATCAGAAGGGATTTTAGTTTCCAAGAAAAGTCATCTGATGAAGATTTTCTTTCTTCTCACAGGAAATGCATTTGGGATTCATTTTGGAAGTTTCTTGAGAGACAAATTTCTTGGCCTTATGTTCTTGCATTGATAAATAAAGCTGACGAGGAAATATCCTCTGATGAACTGAAGACAATTCTGAAAGCTTCTATTATTATGTCCAAGGGACTTCAACATGAAGTTACTGATCTGAAGGCATCTGTCACCAAGCATTCTGTACTTCTAGGAACTGCTGTTTCCACTTCTCAACATTCTTTGGAAGCAAAACTCCACTCTGTCTCCACTAAACAGGGTGTATTGGAAGGTAAAATGGATACTCTTTCTGCTTCTGTTAGTTCCATGCAGGGAATACTCCATACTATAGTTGACCTTCTTACTGTCAGAAGTGATGTCAGAAAGGGGGAGAAGGGTTCAGACAAATGCAAGGAGGATGTAATTCTCAAACCTAACAAACCTGATGATGAGGATCAAGGGAGTCATAAGGATGGGAAGCAAACTCTAATGCAGCAAACTCTGACAACCTCACAAACTCTGATGACATCAAAGACTGAGATAAACTCTGATAAGCAAACTCTGATAGATGCTGATCTGGAATTAGCAAAAAGGATTGAAGAAGAAGAGAATCCTGAAAAGATTGAAGAACAAAATTTAAAGGATGCAGAACTGACAAAGAAAATGTTTGAAGAAGAACATCCAGGAATGGATCCAGTTGTTGTAGAATCTGAATTGAAGAAGTCTGGTACTGACATTGCTCAAGTCCAGAAAAAGAAAAGATATATAAGAAAAGGTCCAGTTCAGAAGAAGGTATCTATTCAACAGAAGAAGCCAGAAGCTAAGCCTATTCAAACCAAAAATGTTGAAATTCCTAAGCCAGTCAAACCAGTTGCTCAACCAAAACCAGTCTCAGAAATTCAAACAAGATCATCTTCTAGAATTCAACAAAAAGCTCCAGATAAGCCAAAGAATCCTCTCACTATGTCTGGAACAACTTTTCTTCCTGGTGGTTCAAGTTTTGATGATGAGGAAGAAGAACAACAACAATCTCTGATAAGGAAGAAAAAGTCTGATTTTCTGTGGACAAATACTCAAACACTGACTCTCAATGCCAGACTTGGAAAAGATAAAGGTGGTATTGGTGATTCACATGCTAAGGTCTACAGAGGTGAAGCAAACATTTTCAGAGATCCTTATTCATTGAAAAACAAACCTGAAGAAGAGCTATCTCAAGAACATTTGGACAAGCTAATATCTGTTAATATTGTGAAGGACATCTTTGATGGTGCTCAAGCTATGGAGAAGCTCATTTATTTCTTGGAGGATGGAAGAGTTATGAAGATTGCTCAAGAAGATTTAATTCAGAAAGCATCTAAAGAACTTGAACATGTTTTGTTCCTCCTAAATGATGAAAATGAGGTGACTTCTAGATGGGTAAAAATTCTTGAGGGAGCAATAGCTGAAAAGAAGAAAAGTGAAATATTAATGATGATAAACTCTGAGGAGTATGAGCCTGGATACTTGCATGAATATGGATCAAGAAGAGCAATGAGAAAGGGAGATGCAAAAGTCAAGATGGTGTTAGGGATTCATACACTGATATTAAATCCTGATGGAATGAAGGCTTGTTGTATTGCTTTGGATGAAAGAATGGACAGATCATCTATCTATGCTTTGAGGGCTGTTATTTATCAGATTGATGATTCTTCTGAACAAATGAGGGAATTAAAAGAGAAGCTGGTTGTTTTGCTAAAAGCTGCTGAAGACAAACTTCTGAGTCAATTTCTGAAAGATGATTTTTCTTATAGAAGAGTCTAAGTTAAAAATGGTAAACAAACTCTGATGCATTTATCTTGGATTTCTGACATCATAAGTGAAATTTATGTTTTACTTCTTAAAGCATAAATTGGGGGAGATTGTTAGGAAGCAAACACTGATGGTTGTCAGAGAATACAAGTTTAGAGTTTACATTGTTGACGTCATCAGAGTTTATAAAGTTGTCGGACATAATTTACTCTAACAGAGAATGCTCAAATCAGAGAATAACAAACCGACAGTGTTGGGTCCCGGAGATCGTAGAGGGGGGGGGGGGGCGGTGAATACGATTCCCAAATTAAAATTATGACTTTTAATTATTTTTGGGACAACATAAAGATTACTTTGGTTCAAACCCGGGTACTGTTCATCATCTTCTTTAACCTCAAGAACACCATTAAAATAACCAAGATAATGAACGGTAAATCATCCAAAATACACAACACAACATGATCCAAGAATATAACTTTATATTCATTGAAGTGGGGTAGATGCTACAAACAAGTTCAAGAACATAAGCTCAAGAACACAACAAAGAAGTGATTTTTGTCTCCTCTAAAACTATTACATTTTGTAGATCTAGGAGACAAAAATCAACCCTATCTTCTATACAAGATTTAACAAGTGTTTACAGTAGAAAGATAGAGGAGTGGTATGATAAAGAAAATGATGGCCCCAAAATATTAAAGTATTAGTTCGGCCATGGGGGAGAGAATAATTTCTCTCTCTCCCCCCTTTTCTTTTCTCATCCGGATGCACACTCATCCACACTAAAAAATGGAGACTTGAGTTTCTTCTTTTATTATAGAAAAAGGTGTTGTTTTTTGCTTTTTGTTTTTCCACCTTTTACTCTTGTCCACTCAAATCTTATCTTCAAAGTCATGTGCCAAGTATGCCTTTGGAAATATTTAATGTAAAAGTAATATTTAATAAATATATAAAATATAAATAAAGAATATCTTTATTTATAAAATATATAAATAATTAAATAAATACTTTATTTAATTAAATTAAATATTTCCATTCCACTCTTCAATTTGTGTAGACTTCCTTATCCAAATACTTGACCCCGTATACGTGACTCCACCACGTCCAAGTATTTGGCATTCTAATATGTGAAGCTTTAGTAAGATCCAATCAGGTTGTGCCATCTGTCCCTTATCCATTAGGCTGGCATTTCTCCACCACTGATTTACCACCTTTGTTGATCCTCCACATGACTCAAGAAAACCAACAACTTTAGAATGATTAAAACCATATTAACCGACGAGAGCTTGCCTCCAATGTCCTGACACTTTATGCAACGGTCTGGTTCATAAGTGACTAGTCTTGATAGGGGCTCTTGATTCTGAACATGATTCCACATTCTTCTTTGCAAACCTTACTTGTAGCTTCGATTGTAATGCACTAAAATCTTCATAGACTAAGACAATCTTTTGTAGCTTCCACATCCTTGAATAGATGTCAATATCTTTTATTCTCCACTGAGGCATGAACATGTTAATGAACTTCTTCCAGTGAGCTTCAAGTCTGTAGATGATCCTTTGATACTTTGTCTTAACTGAACTCTGTGATCCAAGATTTCTGTGCATATGCATATTATTACATGTCATGTTCTATTGTTGAGTTATCATCAACCATTACATAGAGATTACATTTAGCATTTCTAGTATACATGAAAGTGCAGTGAGTTACTTCCCTTCACTCCTATCTCCCCTTTCAATCTCCCCCTATTTGGTTGATATGGAATAGCAATCAAATACTATTTCCCTTTACAATCTCCCCCAAAAGCAATTAAATAAAATTAACTACTAGAGGATAACTCAACTAACATACAAGAAACAATTAAAGTACTGGACATGAAAATAATATACAAAAGGTTCTGGAAAGATATAATCAGTTAAATCCAGATTTCCTGAGTTGCTGAAAATGAATGATGAATTTCTGAATTTCATTTTCCTTTAGCTTCCTCCACTTCAATGTTCTTCAAAGATGGGGTTCTTTCAATAAAGAAACAAATCATTAGTAAAGACTTCTGAACAATCATTCTTGTTTATCTTGCAATTCGAACTAGAACATACAGCTCTCTATGTTCCCCATAAGAGGTCAACTCATTCTCCCCTTACGGTTGTTCTCTCTTGGAATGAAAGTCATTTCCGCTTTTTCTTCAGGATGTTCTATTTCCAGGAAACATATTTTTCTTTCTTCCCTGCACTATTCCACTGACTTCATCTATCACTGAAACAAGAAATAGAACACACTTGGACACTTCTCAGATGCCCCTTGAAAATCTCCTTCACATTCTTCTTTACCCAGAAAACTTCTACTTAGCAAAAACTCCCCCTGAGTTGATACTCTTCAAAGAAATCTTCATTTTCATTCATTGATCGTGCTAGAAAGAATTCTTCTGCCGAACCTCTCCTAAGAATGTTTCAAGGACAGATCTTCAAACTAATAGAGCAAAATCCCTTAGATATCTTTTCAGAATAATATATAGCATTGCAAACCAAGATGTTAAGATTCTCCATAACTTCTCCCCCTTAGTACGACAAGTAACTTCTTCCCATTTGACAAAAAGTAACTTCTCCACTTCAGACGGAAAATCAGTTAAATCTACAACACCTTTAGGGATTAGGCTCCAACCAATTTCTAAGAAACTCCCCCTTAGTAATTTCTCCCTTGCATCACTAAGGTTTCAATTTTATCTAATTCTCCCCCTTAGTTCATGCAAGTTCCAATCCACCCTTGTGTCTTTAGATATCCTCTAAGTAACCTCTACAAGATAGGATTGACAGATCTCATTTCTTGTATCACCAAGAGATCTCGTTTCTTGTATCACCAAATTCTCCCCCTTAGTTGAGAATATCCTTTAAAACAATAAAAGTATCATCTACATCCAATCGAATAAGAAACTCTCCTCCAATTGAACATAAAATCCCCCTTAGGTCTAAAAATTAATGTCTCCCCCTTTGAGATTGAGAACAACATGAATTAATCGACCCAAAGGTAATAGTTTGGATATTCCCACTAAGCTTCAGCTAGACTCTTCTTCAACTTGTCTTCCAGAAAAGAATCTTTTCAATATTCCAGAGCTAGAAAATTCAGTAACAGGATTCAAGCATAGTTGCAAGGTTAGTGTTTGGTCTATGGTTTCCTCACTTCTACTACGTTCTGTTGGTGTTTACACTTTCAAGCGTAAGTGTTCCACTCATTTCTCTCCCTATTTCTCTCACTCAAGTGTATCACTCCCTCACTTCACTCAAGTGTTTCTCTCCCTTACTTGCACTCATTCCATTTATAGCAATTTGTACCTGCAAGTAAATCCATGCTAGTCTCACCAAGATATTATGGATCGTTGACTGTAGCATGTTGTCGATCACTAAAGATCTAGGTTCTGAGATGGAATCTCAGACAGAGTTTCAGTTAGGTCATCACCCAACTCACCATGAGCAAATCCATGCACACGTGGCTCGTTGTCGGGGAATAACCCTTCTGAAATTGGAATCTCCTCCATTCCAGGAGTGACTGAAATCCCAACACCCTGATCCTCAAAAGACTCATCAAATTGGTAAACCAACTGAATCATAGTCTACGAGTTGTTGCTCAACTACTTTCAGCATCAACAATCTCCCCATATGCAAATCCATGCACTGGATCGTTGAATGTGGTATGCGTACTAGCAGCTATTTAAGCATCAACCGACTCCCCATATGCAAGTCCATGCACTGGATCGTTGACGGTGATATGCCTTTAAGTTTTGAGCGATCCATGTATTCCAGAATTTGAATTCCTGGGAGAGTAGACGTGTACAAACGTCTCTCTCAATCACCTGTGAAGATGAATTAACTCACTATTTTCAGTCATGGAAAACTGTTAGTGATTGCCTCTCAACATCAACAGATTGCTCTGCGAATGTGAAATCCCGTTAGGGAACTAAGACTGTTCCTCCTAGGAAGGTTGACAAGGATTCTAATATATGGCAAGAAATCCAAGTTTCCCTCAAATGCCTGTGAAAGTGGCTCAACAACTTCATTCACCATGAATGGTAAACAAAGAAGTTTAGGGGTTTTACTTTATACCTCACAATGTGCACTTCTTGCAATGTGTCCTCACAATTGTTACTCCCAAGGAAGGCTAGAGAACTGTTAGGTCCTATAACATCCCTTAGAAGCAAAAAATTTAGGATTACCATCAGCGTGAATGCTTTTGGTGTGCTTGACTCATTACAAGGTGCTCTGGCTGATGAGCGAATTTTCAATGAAATCACCCTGTTGAGAGAGTTCATTCAGAAACGGTTGAATTGCCTTTTCAGCTCTGCATCCTTTTGAGAGAATACAGATGAGCTACAGATACCTCAATTTGTATACTTCTTTCCTTCTCGAGAGGTAGAGCTGTGGGTGCACTTCCGACTTCATCCTTATTTGCTGCATCAAGTGCAGTTTCTCCCTTAACAACCGCTAATCTACATAAGTTCCTTATATCACCAAGGGTTGAAAGTTTGAATTAGAATGATAGTGTTTGGTACTAAGGCCTTGGTTAGAAATTGATGGATTATTCAACTTCTTGACCTTCCCCTATAGCCACTAAGGCCAAGCCATTTCGGCTAAAATAGATAGAGTTGATCAGAGCTATATAAAATCTGGTAGAGTATGATTAAACTTATTCTCTATTCCTTCTCAGAAATATAGCATCGGAGCAATGTGTCCTCAAGAAACAATGCACTAGAGCTAAAATGTGGGAATTAATAAAGAATAGGTAAAAGATTATTAAGCCAAATTTCATAAACTCACAATTTTGAAAAAAAATTTAACAGATTAACAAAAGTGTTCTTTTGAATTTCTCTTAGACAAATATCCAATTGAAATTCAACTCCTTTAACAAAAACATTTTGATTAATAACTCAAATCTATTTCATCTTGCTCACTGTATGTTTTCAGAAATTATTTTGCAATTCATTCTTATCGGATATTATCTCCGACTTAAAACATAAATCATTAAAAAAAATTGAATGAATGCTTTAGTCATACAGTCCAAGGCACTAATCCCAAAGCAAACAACCATTGTTTTAATACTACAGGTCAATGTGAAATAGACATTAACAAGAGTTTTGAAAAACGTTTTACCAATGGTTGATACTTTAAGGTCAAAACAATTTACTCAAATAAAATAGTCTGATACCATGCAACTTAAGTTACAAGTTATCAAGTAACTTTATTTAAACAAATCGTGGAGAAAAACAGTTTTCATTACAAAACATTTAGAGAGAGAGAGGATATATGATTTTGAAGTAGAAAGATAATCCTCAAGAAATGTTCTCTTTCAAAGAAAACTTTTAGTGGCTTTTCATTCTCTGGCAAATGAATGCATGTTTAGATAAAACATTTTTCACAAGAAATAGACAAGAAATTTCTTTATGCATTCAAGTTCTAAAGAATGAAAAACATATGTTATTACTAATGAATTATCAAAGATATGAGTGACAATACATTCAAAAGTACTAACATCATTCAATCATTTTGTAATAAAATGCATCTTACTACAAAACAATCAAGCACATAAGATACTTACATTATGCTAGACAATTACCATTTGTCGCTTGAAACAAACACATATTGCAATATAGATCATGGTAATTCTAAAGCATAAAACATAAGCATCCGCTAAATACTGAACATACATTGACCGAATGACAGCATTTAACTTCTTACACTACATCTCAACAATTATCACATAAGCATATTGAAAATACTCATGACAATCAGAATGTATGTAAGCTCGAGGTACTAGTTGCATCAGAGATCAAATACCTTTAAATATTAATGCTAAAATTTATGATCTTTGACAACCCCTCGCGATGTAGTAAATTACTTTTAATATCAGTGTTTTTGAAATAATCTTTTTGTCATTTAGTGCAGAAATTCTAAGTGACATCACTAATATCAAAAGAATGACAACTAATATTAATGGATTTTGCAAAAGACAAGGATTACATCACTTAAACTACATATTAAGTGGTTCCATTAATATTAGTATTAAACAATTAGAAGTAAATAAAATTACAACTAATTAATATATACAAATACTTATGCTGAAACATTTGATACATATAGCATGAATAACATATGACAGCACAAAGTACGAGATCCTGGATATAAATTGACTATACAAAGAGATGCTACAATGTTAGGTCCCTAGGTCCCGAGTGATCATAGGTAATCTCATAATGATAATATTGAGTCCCGGGTGGTCACACGCCAAACATTAATCAGTTCCTAGAGATCGTAGACATCTAAATAGCATGAACACTCTCTATAAACATTATGTTTAAATAAATCAATATTAGACTAGAGTGACATACCTTAGTCAATAGAGCTTTTACTGGTGTATGATCGTTGAATGAACAATTACTCCTCTTTGCCCTAGAGATCGAACGTTTACTCCTTTCGAGATTGAACGTTTACTCCTTTTGGACAGGAATAACTTTTCAGCTACCAGTTAACATTGTTCCTCGAAACAATACCACGCTCATCCAGACGGAAACTGCATTACCTTCAACACCCAAATATTTCCTTGTAGATATTGGTCTTGGCAGCAACTTCACTAAACTCAGCACTCTAGAAACCAGTAGTCTTGACACTAGCAGAGTAGAACCAAAAAAAACTCTGAACTACCCTTCAGCTTCTGTATCAATACCAAGTCTTCATGTGGATTGATTCCTTGTGCTAAGTGTATCTGCCTCTAGTTTAATTGAGTTAGTTCCTTGATTCGAACCCTCCTCAAACTTGATTAGTTAGTGCATCTTCAGTCTTCATTGAATTCACTCAGAAAAACCAATGAAATACACTTATACATGCACGACCAATCACTACTCTACTACCCAGATTCATCAAGAACTGACTCTAGGAAATGTTGTTACACAAAACCCTTTGTCATGACAGATGTGTCCTTAATGTTTCCTTAGATATTCAGTGGGTAGAGTAGTCTTCTTCAAATATGATTGAGATCACCTTGCATTATCTTTAAATTGACAATTTCCTTTCTAATATGCAATCACTCAATCTGGATCACTAAGTGCTCCTAAGAATCTCAACTCATACTCAATGAGCACTGCTAGCCTTTGAACATCAAACACGACTAGTTGATCTAACTTACTGATGCTCCCCCTGTGATGCTGCTTGCAGCTTTTCTTCATCTGGTGTCATCTGATCTTGAGCCCTAAACAGGATGTCAACCTTTAGAAATTCAGAGCTAAAATCAAACGAATGCTAGGGAGCTTGATGATGTTGTTCACTGCATCTAGATCATCTTAAATCAATCACAGACTCTGTGTAAGCTTCTTAACTCCAAATAAGATAGCCCTCCATCACACCATGTGACTTCAGGCATGATTAATCTTACTTGATGTCTTCTCTTTACATTTGTTGATTAGACTTGCTGTGTCAACTGATTCAGCCGTAGTGAATAGGAAACCTTAAGTCTATCCATTATCCTTGTAATTTCACTCAAGGTCAGGATTTCCCTATCAACTCCTCCATTTGGTCATGAAGTCCGGAAACTGAACTTTACTCTAGAATACTCCTTTCAGTGCAGACATAACATAGAACTTCGTTCGTCAACAAATTCCATTACCTGCCCTCAAAGTGTTCTTACAGCAATCTGCCTAATCCTTTGAATGTGATTAATCACTGAGATGCTTCATCTATCGAATGCATGAACAAACACCAAAACTAAACAGGGTAGCCTTTGACTTGACTTCCCTTCAACTGACATACTTCACTAATGTCCTTCTTAAAAGAATTTCATTAGAAGTAGTCCTTTCTCACCAACTTCATCTTTACCGTCGAATCCGTTATCTTGATAAACCAAGTATTAGTTGATAAACCAAGTGTGAGAGCATCACTTGTTGTTGTAGCTAACTCCATTCTGATAAACTTCAACGAATAGTTGACTTCATCATAAGCATTACATTTCGTGTCAGCAATAACCTCACTTTCAGTAGAGTGAGCTTCTATTTCTCTTGACCCCGATCAATACTGTTCATCGTCGAACTGATATTAGGAAACCCTTCACAAAGAATCCCCTAGGTCTTTCTTAATATTGTGCTTCAGATCATTCAAGAAAAATAGGTAACCTTGCTTAACCATTTGAATACCAAAGCAAAAGTAGTTACATGCCTCGAACATGAAAATGTCAGAGATATATAACTTGTACATGTTGAAAGATACTCTGCATTCACAAATGATTAAGACACGTGGTCCTCAATTTGATTGAGTCCAAGGGTTAGAGATATTTTTAAACATAGTTAACAACAAAGCATTCAAGTTCAACATGCTCATTCTTATTTGACTGATCACTCCTCATCTATATCAGCCTCAACAAGTAGTCTTGGCTATGAGCTCAGTGATCCCAACGTAACTTAAGGTGGACTAGCAGTCTATAAGAATCATGTCGTACATATATGTAGTCATAGAAGAATCAATCACTCAGATTCCTAATTCTTCTAATTCACCTTTGTTGTTCACTTTAACATTATATTATCTCTAATTACCTGAGTCAATTTAAATTTAAAAATTTAATTCATGGTTTATTATACTGACCCCTAGGCAATTCCCAAATTAGAAACAAACTCATCTTAACAAGCACATGATCAGATATAACATTTAATACAACCATGCGAGTATAAACAGATTATAGACAATGTAAACATCAAGGCACTTAGCATGCAGCAAATACTCTTTTCGGTAAATGTACCCCTACAAATACCTAAGACTCTATATGCTAACATGATCAATTATCGTAAAGCAAGCATTAAATCACATAAGATCTAATCATGAAGTCAAATACTGAAAAACAAGCAACACTAACAAACTAGCATAAGTTATCTAATTTATATAGAAATCAAGGTGAGACATGCATTACATCAAACTTATAATATAATGCAGTTCAGCACTTAATACTCTATAATTGAATCAAACAAGTATAAACTAGTTAGAAAGTATACCTGAACGATGCTTAGCATTCCATCTCGAGTGATAATCAATTGATCCAAATCAATTTCCATTCCACTGACACTCATGGAAGTATCCTTGCATTTGACCTCAATAACCAATGATGTTCCTGCTTCAACCCAAACTGATACCTGATTGTTCTGCTTAAAGACCCCGACATAGAATGTCTCATGTTCTGCTTGAAAAGATCACTCTTCTTTGTATGTGTAGCAATAACCCCTTGATTATCATATGTCAGTGATAATCAAACCTTGTGTATTTCTGCCACTGATGTCCTTTAACCAAATCTTCAATTGTTGTTTTGGTTCTTTGACCGTTAAACTGAATTCCTTTTCAAAATCCCAAATTCTTCAGATATTGATTCGAAAACCACAGATCGAAGACTCTTCCCTAAATGAACTAATCCCCTTTCAATAACCAAATGATCCACTGAGTAGACCGATGTAGAAATACATCTCCAATGGTAAGATCAGGTCTCAACTCCATTAGAATGTTCTTCAGTCAGTTCGTTTGTCCTCAACGAACGAAGAATCAACTCCTGTTGTTTCGTTTAATAAAACATTTTGTTCAACCAGAAGTATTTAATTTTTTAGGAATTTAAGTAATCAAAATAAATTGAAAATGCATTTTTGATAAATAATAATAAATTTCTCAATTTCAAATTATAAAAAAAATAAAATTCGAAAAGAAAGTTTTGATATAGAGATAACAAAATTTTCAAGGTATATTAAATAATCCTGAAAAAGAAATTATTTCAAATCAAAATTAATTTCCAAAGAATTTTATAGAATTTATAATCCAAAACAGTTTCAATTATAATTACAATAAAACAGATTGAAAATATAAGTTTGATATAAAAATAATAAATTTTCAAGTCATCTTAGATATTCTTGAAAATAAATTATTTCAACCAAAATGATTTTTCAAAAAGTTTTATGAGATTTATAATTAAAACTTCCAAGCTTAAATTATAATTAAAATAAAACAACTCGAAACCATAATTTTGAAATAGAAATACTAAATTCTCAAAACATTTAAAATGTTCATGAAAATAAATTATTTCAATCCAAAAATATTTTCCAAAGAGTTTTATAAAATTTATAATTAAAGTTTTATGAAAAATAAATTATTAAACCTCAAAAATAATTCTCAAAATACTTTTAAGAATATTAAACTCAAAAGAAATTAAATTGGATTTTAAGGTTAATTTTAGTTTTCAAATTAATAAAATTCATAACTAAGAATATTAAAAATATAAAATATTTGACTCTAAAATTTAAAAGAAAATAAAATATTTTCCAAGATGTAAGATAAACTTGAAAAATAAATTATTTAAATTTAAAAATTATTTTCAAAATATTTTATATAATTAAATTCAAATTTAATTATTAAATTAATTATTAAACTAAAAACAATTTGAGAGAAAAATAATTTTTGTTTTAAATAAAAGTTAAGCTATGTAGCCATGTGTCATGTTGAAACAGCCTTCTAAGTAGAAATTCTACATAGGAATTTCTACATAGACTCTATCTCGAACACCAAGTAGAATTTCTACATAGAAATGTTGTACTTAGGTTCTATCTAGAACATTAAGTAGAATATTCTACATAGAAATGTTCTACTTAGGTTCTATCTAGAACATTAAGTAGAACTTCTGACTTAGAAAATATTTCTAACTCCAGAATTTCTACTTAGGTTCTATCTAGAACATTAAGTAGAATATTCTACATAGAAATGTTCTACTTAGGTTCTATCTAGAACATTAAGTAGAATATTCTACATAGAAATGTTCTACTTAGGTTCTATCTAGAACATTAAGTAGAACTTCTGACTTAGAAAATATTTCTAACTCCAGAATTTCTACTTAGGTTCTATCTAGAACATTAAGTAGAATATTCTACATAGAAATGTTCTACTTAGGTTCTATCTAGAACATTAAGTAGAATATTCTACATAGAAATGTTCTACTTAGGTTCTATCTAGAACATTAAGTAGAACTTCTGACTTAGAAAATATTTCTAACTCCAGAATTTCTACTTAGGTTCTATCTAGAACATTAAGTAGAATATTCTACATAGAAATGTTCTACTTAGGTTCTATCTAGAACATTAAGTAGAACTTCTGACTTAGAAAATATTTCTAACTCCAGAATTTCTACTTAGGTTCTATCTAGAACATTAAGTAGAATATTCTACATAGAAATGTTCTACTTAGGTTCTATCTAGAACATTAAGTAGAACTTCTGACTTAGAAAATATTTCTAACTCCAGAATTTCTACTTAGGTTCTATCTAGAACATTAAGTAGAATATTCTACATAGAAATGTTCTACTTAGCCATCTCGAATATCTATCTCGAATATTCTACATAGGAATGTTCTACTTGGCCATCTAGAACATTTTGTACTTAGAAAAATTCCGGGCTTCAAAAAAAAATTCTAGATGCCCAGTGAACCAATTGTACCCTCTTTAATCTCAAAAATAAAAATAGATCCAATCGATTTGTATGTCAATCGAGTAGCTTTGATACCAATTGTTGGGTCCCGGAGATCGTAGAGGGGGGGGGGGGGGTGAATACGATTCCCAAATTAAAATTATGACTTTTAATTATTTTTGGGACAACATAAAGATTACTTTGGTTCAAACCCGAGTACTGTTCATCATCTTCTTTAACCTCAAGAACACCATTAAAATAACCAAGATAATGAACGGTAAATCATCCAAAATACACAACACAACAAGATCCAAGAATATAACTTTATATTCATTGAAGTGGGGTAGATGCTACAAACAAGTTCAAGAACATAAGCTCAAGAACACAACAAAGAAGTGATTTTTGTCTCCTCTAAAACTATTACATTTTGTAGATCTAGGAGACAAAAATCAACCCTATCTTCTATACAAGATTTAGCAAGTGTTTACAGTAGAAAGATAGAGGAGTGGTATGATAAAGAAAATGATGGCCCCAAAATATTAAAGTATTAGTTCGGCCATGGGGGAGAGAATAATTTCTCTCTCTCTCCCCTTTTCTTTTCTCATCCGGATGCACACTCATCCACACTAAAAAATGGAGACTTGAGTTTCTTCTTTTATTATAGAAAAAGGTGTTGCTTTTTGCTTTTTGTTTTTCCACCTTTTACTCTTGTCCACTCAAATCTTATCTTCAAAGTCATGTGCCAAGTATGCCTTTGGAAATATTTAATGTAAAAGTAATATTTAATAAATATATAAAATATAAATAAAGAATATCTTTATTTATAAAATATATAAATAATTAAATAAATACTTTATTTAATTAAATTAAATATTTCCATTCCACTCTTCAATTTGTGTAGACTTCCTTATCCAAATACTTGACCCCGTATACGTGACTCCATCACGTCCAAGTATTTGGCATTCTAATCTATGAAGCTTTAGTAAGATCCAATCAGGTTGTGCCATCTGTCCCTTATCCATTAGGCTGGCATTTCTCCACCACTGATTTACCACCTTTGTTGATCCTCCACATGACTCAAGAAAACTAACAACTTTAGAATGATTAAAACCATATTAACCGACGAGAGCTTGCCTCCAATGTCCTGACACTTTATGCAACGGTCTGGTTCATAAGTGACTAGTCTTGATAGGGGCTCTTGATTCTGAACATGATTCCACATTCTTCTTTGCAAACCTTACTTGTAGCTTCGATTGTAATGCACTAAAATCTTCATAGACTAAGACAATCTTTTGTAGCTTCCACATCCTTGAATAGATGTCAATATCTTTTATTCTCCACTGAGGCATGAACATGTTAATGAACTTCTTCCAGTGAGCTTCAAGTCTGTAGATGATCCTTTGATACTTTGTCTTAACTGAACTCTGTGATCCAAGATTTCTGTGCACATGCATATTATTACATGTCATGTTCTATTGTTGAGTTATCATCAACCATTACATAGAGATTACATTTAGCATTTCTAGTATACATGAAAGTGCAGTGAGTTACTTCCCTTCACTCCTATCTCCCCTTTCAGACAGAGATTAGCTTCAGAGTTTAACAGAAAAGGAAACAGACAAATCAGAGTCAGAATTGGATAGTAAGAAGGAATTCGAGTGCAAGTCTTAATTACCTTATTAAAGCTATTCTATTTCCATTCTGATTTGTAACTGTATTTGTAGCTGTGTCTATATAAACACAGAGATAGGTTATAATCAACGTACGTTTTTCAAGCATTATTATTATAACCTAGCAGCTCTTAAGAACAATATTTCTTGAGAGAGTTTTGTATTCAAGTTCATTATTAATACAAAACAACATTCCATTCTACATACTTGTGTTCATCATCGATTAGTTAGTACTATTACATTCAACCCCCCTTCTGTAATAGATTATTCTGGGTAACAGTATAAAACGAGGATAATCGGTGATAGAATTGTATGTGTGATATATTTTTTAAAACTAGATTTTATTAAAATTGGATTGTTATGATCTATTATATGGTTCACCTAAAATTGGATGGTTAGGACTTAGTATCTTTTATATGGTTCACATGACATAAGATGAAAAAAACGTTTTATTGTGTGATTATAATAATATAGTATAGATTTTATACTTATTTCACACACACATACACACACACACATATTGAATCTTGGTCAATGAATTCTAACGAAATCAATGATAAATAAATGGGGTCTCTCGGTCTCTCGATCTCTCACTGAAGATGGGTCACTCTCGATCTCACTCTTATATATATATATACACACACATTATCAAGACTATTTTCATAAATATATGAGGATTAATTCTATTATTACAAAAAATGTCCTTAAAATTTTATAGTAAAAATGCATGTAACTTTAGGTAATTTATCTACAGTTAACTTTAGGAACCTTTTTCTCATATATATATATATATTAGCTTATAACTCAGTGCAAAGTATGATGGTATTAATTACTTTATATTATTTAAATATTTAATTTGATATAGTAATTTGTTTTATTAATAATTTTTTATATGTTATATATATATTATTATGATATATTAATTTTTATTTTAATATTCACGAGATATGATTAATAGTTTGTAATTTTAAATAAATTAAAAAACGGTGATGAAATTGAGTTAAATGTTAATACAACTATACTAGATAAACACTATATTATAATATTATTCATAAAATAAATATTATATTTTATTATTTAAATATAAAATAATATTATCTGTGAATAGTTGCAGAAAAGATATTAAACAGTTGATAGAATTGTATGTATAATATATATACTATACATAAATTATTTTATATAATTTAAATATTTAAGTGAATGTGGTAATTTATTTATTTTATTATTAAGGAGAATTGTAACATTATTCTTAATAAAGAAAATATATGTTATAGTTTAAATATAATATTGATGCATCGTTCTAGTTATCATCTTTCTCATAACCTAGCAGTTCTTAAGAACTTTATTTTTTTAGAGAGTTTTTTATTAAGTTCATCAAAATTAATACAAAGCAGTATTTCTTTTACATACTTGTGTTCATAATCGATTGTTTGGTACTATTATATTCAACCCCCCTTCTATAATAGTTCATTTTTTGGGTAACAATTGGTATCAGAGCAGGCGGTTTGTTTTAACCTTAAAGACTGAAAAACAATGCCTGGAAACAAGTATGATAGCATAAGGATTCCAATCTTGAAGTACGCTGAATACCCTACATGGAGGTTAAAGATGTTGATGTTTTTGGAAGCTACAGATCCTGACTATCTAGACAGGATCAATGAAGGTCAGTATTTACCAACAAAACTAGTTCCATCAACCATAGTTGAAGAAAGGCAAGTTTCTTAGTACTATACTCTGAAGGACAAAAATGAGTGGACTAATGAGGAGAAAATAGAAGTTCTCAAAGATTTAAAGGTGAGAAATATCATGCATAACAGTCTACACTATGTGATGTCTAATAGAGTGATTACTTTCAAGATTACAAAGGAAATATAGGATGCACTAAAGGTTCAATGTCAAGGAACCAAAGAGATAAAAAAAATAAGAGATCTGTTATTATTTAAGAATATGAATACTTTAAGGCTAAACAAAATGAGTCTCTTACTGATACATATGATAGAGTCCTTACTTTGTGGAATGATTTAGCTTTGGTTGATAAGGTGTATGATAATGAGGATTCAAACACCAAGTTTCTAAGGGCTCTACCTGAAGAATGGGATTTACAAACATCTCTGATAAGAGATAGGGCATATTTGGTTGAGATGTCCTTATATGAGGTTTATGGAAAGCTGAAAACTCATGAATTTCAGTTACAACAAAGGAAAAATAGGAAGAGCAACAAATCAAAGTCAGTTGCATTGAACGTAGAAACAAAGGCTGTTAAAGTAAAGGAACAGTCTTCTAGTGTATCCAAAGGAAAAAGGGAAAAACTGTGTTGGTAAAGGAAAGTAGTGAGTTAGAGTTTGAAGCAAACTCTGACGCATACTCTGATGATGAATCCACAGACTCTGATATGATGGAAATGGTTGCTATGATTGTAAAAGGATTCAAAAAGATGAAGAGCAAGAAGTTCAGGAAACAGGGCAAGTTTTAGAAGAAATCTGGTGAGTCTGAGAACAAAGATTGATTTAGAAAGAGAGAAGATAGAGATGGGAAGTCAAAAACACTTGACAAGTCAAAGGTGAAGTATTATAAGTGCAACAAGATGGGGCACTTTGCTATTGAGTGCAGGAGCAAAGAAGTTGGAAAAACACTTATATCATCCAACATTCTCAGACGCTGATGAGGAAGTGAATTATGCTCTCATAGAAAACACTGAGACTCCCACTGCAAACTCTGACAAGGTACCAGATTCAACCTTCAATATAAACACTGATAATTTATATGAGATGAAATCTCTTCTTAGAACCTTGCATGTTAGTTTTAAAACTCAATCTCTTGAGAATGAAAAACTAAAATCAGAAATTCAAACTTTGACTTCCAAAAATTATGTTCTTGAATCTAAACTTGTTAACATGTTAAGTACCAAGAAAGATTGTGAGAATGCTATTCACATGCAAACTCATCTAGAGATTTAAGTTACTTACCTAAAAGATGAGATAGCCAAAGAAAAGGAGACTTTCAAAGTTTAGACAAACTCTGGCAAGAAAGTCCAAGAAATTCTTTCTGACAAGAATTGGACATCTGCTCTAGGTTATGAATCTGACAAGGAGAAAAATGCTAATAATGATAAGACACACACAGGAATAAAAGATAAGTTGAGTAAACAAGTTAACTTTGTTAGATCCAGTAATGAAAAGGACACTTCTGATAAATGCTCTAATAATCACAAAAGAAAAGAGAATAATGTGTCTAAGAATAAACCAGTCAATGTTGGGTTACTCTCTCAAAGACAACTTAAGAAAAAATTGAAGTATGTCACCAATAAGAATATGCCTAAAATGGTCAAGAGGAATAGAAATGGGAAGGTAGAAATTTCTAAGGAGAATAATTATAAGAATATTCATGATGCTCCTAGAAAAACCTGTTTCACATGTGGAAATTCTAATCATCTTGCTATTGACTCTAGGAAAAATAGAAAGAATGAACCTGAAAGATCTAGATCAGTAGATAGGAAATAGACTAGATATAGACCACAAAGTCCTTGTTTTCGTTGTGGTAGTTTATGGCATTCTATTTACACATGTAAAGAATATCATAGTCTGTATTTTAACTACTATGAACTTTTATATCATTTGAATAAAACTCCCATTTCTTCTAATTGTACTGTTAAACAAAAATATGTTATAAAAGCTAATAGAAGAACAAACTCTGAAAATGCAAAATCTGTTAACTTAAACTCTGATAAAGTTGCTTCTGCTGCAAAAGTTAACAATTTTAAAAATAAAGGATCCAAACTTGTTTGGGTCCTCAAAACCACTAATTAAGTTGCATTAATTGATTGCAGGGAAACAGGAAAAACATCCTAGTAATTGATAGTGGATATTCTGCACATATGACTGGAAACAAATCCCTGCTTTCAGAGTTTGAGGAGAAGGTTGGCCCAACGATATCTTATGGAGATGACAACATAGGAAGAATACTGGGATATGGCAACATTGTGATTGGAAATGTCATCATTGAAAATGTAGCTCTTGTTGAAGGACTCAAGCATAATCTGCTAAGTGTGAGTCAAATGATAGACATAGATTATTCTGTGGAATTTCATGAAACACATTGTGAAGTCAAAAGAAAAAAGACTGGCACAGTGGTATTGAAAGGCCACAGACATAATAATTTATTTGAAGCAAGTTTGGAGGCAAACACTAATGGTCCAATAACTTGCCTATTTGGAAAAGCTTCATCCTTGGAATGCTGGAATTGGCACAAAAAATTTATCATCTGAACTTTGGAAACATCAATGAGCTAGTGAAAAAGGATCTTGTAAGAGGTCTACCAAAAGTTCAATTTCATCCTGATGGACTATGTGACTCATGTTAAAAGGCAAATTAAAAGAAGACATCCTTCAAAAGCCAGACTGAGAATTCTGTTGAAGAACCTTTTCATCTTTTACATCTTGATTTGTTTGGACCTGTCAACATAATATCTATTGGAAAGAAGAAATATACACTGGTGATAGTGGATGACTTTACAAGATTTACTTGGGTGTATTTCTTACATAAGAAGGATGAAACAGCTGAAGTCATTTTTAATCATATTACTATGATTGAGAATGGATCAACACTTAAAGTAAAAATTCTGAGGAGTGACAATGGAACAGAGTCTAAAAACTCTGCAATGGAAGAATTATGTTCAAACAAAGGAATCACTCAACAATTTTCAGCACCTGGAATACCTCAACAAAATAGTGTGGTTGAGAGAAAGAAAAGAACTCTCATTAAAGCTGCTAGAACAATGTTGGAAGGAACAAAGCTTCCTACTTACTTCTGGGCAGAAGCTGTGAATACTGCATGCATCACTCAGAATTAAACCTTGATAAATAAGCATGAAGTGACTCCATATGAAATGATGAAGGGTATGAAGTCAAATGTGAAATACTTTCACATATTTGTTGTTCTTAAAACACATCCTAAGCAGTTGAAAAAGTTTGAACTCAAAGCAGATGAATCCATTTTTGTATGTTACTCCACAACCTCTAAAACTTCTTCAAAGGCATTCAAAGTGTTTAATCTAATAACCAAGGTAGTCATGGAATCTATACATGTCTCTTTTGATGAAACTAAGATAACATGATTACATGATGAAGGAGCTCATGAATCTCTAAGTTTTGAAAATGAACTGCTCAAAGGTCAACATGACAAAGACTCTGATGAGTCAAACTCTGAATCTCTAAACTCTAATGAAAATGAACCAGTAATAGAAGATTATGCACATGCTTGAGGGGGAGAAACATCAATCTTCTACTGAAATTGCAGAACCAAACTCAGTAATTGAAATCTCATAGTCTGACCAGTCTTTGATAGAGTCAAACTCTGATCAACTAAATTCTGAAGAAGGCACAACTTCAGGGAGAGCATCAACATTCACTGAAGAATCATACTATAATGGCACATATCATGGGGGAACATCTAGTTCGAGAAATCTTCTTCATCCAAGGAAATGGACCAAAGATCATACACTTGACTTGATAATTGGTGATCTAGAAAGTGGAGTGCAGACAAGGAAAGCTACTCAGAATGAATGTCTCTATCATATTTTTCTTTATCAAACAGAGCCAAAGAAAGTTGAAGAGGCTCTTAAGGATGCAGACTGGGTTGCTAAAATGCAAGAAGAGTTAAATGAGTTTTAAAGAAATGAGGTTTGGACTCTTGTTCTAAGAACAAAGAACAGATCTATAGTTGGCACAAAATGAGTGTTCAGGAACAAGACAGACTCTGATGGGATCATAACAAGAAATAAAGCGAGACAAATTATTAAATGATACTCACAATAGGAATGCATTGACTATGATGAAACCTTTGCACCTCTAGCTAGACTAGAAGCAATTAGAATCTTTCTTACTTATGTTGCACACAAGAAATTCAAAGTATACCAGATGGATGTTAAAAGTGCATTTCTAAATGGTGAGCTTGAAGAGGAGGTATATGTTGAACAACCTCCTGGTTTTATTAATCCAAAGTATCCAAATCATGTCTATAGGCTAGACAACAAGGCTCTATATGGTCTCAAACAATCTCCAATAGCTTGGTATGAAACATTAGCTCAATTTCTACTTAAAAGTGGTTTCACCAGAGGTATAATTGATAAAACCTTGTTTTATAGAAATTAGGGCAAAGACCTTTTACTAGTTCAAATATATGTTGATGATATTATATTTGGAACTATTAATGAGAAATTATGTGAAAGATTTTCAAAACTAATGTAGTCCATGTAACAAATGAGTATGATGGGAGAGATGAACTACTGTTTGGGATTGCAAGTGAAACAGACTAATGAAGGCATTTTCATAAGTCAGTCAAAATATACAAGAAACTTACTCACAAAGTTTTAAATGTTAGACTCTGCATCTGCTACAACTCTTATGGCCACATCAACCAAATTGGATCAAGACACTGGTGAGTCAGTTGATATGACAACATATGGAGGTATGATTGGATCACTACTTTATTTGACTGCTAGCAGACCAGATATTATGTTTGCAACTTGTTTATGTGCTAGATTTCAGGCAAATCCAAGGGAACGACATCTGATTACTGTTAAGAGTATCTTTAGATATCTCAAAGGAACCATTAATCTGTTAGTATTGGTGTCCTAGAGACAATACTTTTAATGTTTTATTGAAAACAATTAAGGATTATGTTTTATGTGATTATTTAATTAATATTTATTATGTCTTTATTTACTGCGTCATAAATTGAAAGAATAATAAATGTCCTTGGAATATTAATACGTAATATATATCTTTAAGTATGTGACTTAAAAATGAGATTATATGAATAGTATTTTATTCCTAAAATTCCCTAGTCAAGTATTATTATTTAAGGACAGTAATAATGCAATAAGACTAGTATGTTTGTTGACAGATGACCACATCTCATTGGTCATAGGTATGGTGATACTAAAGTCAAGAACATAAGTGTATGTATCAATACATGACACTGGAAAGACCCGCCGTGAGATTTTACATGTTAATAAGTGTCATAAGAAATCTCACAGTGATAATGATGTAATGATCCTCTGACTTGAAATCATTATATTTCTATACGAGAATTAATATACTTTGATTATACTCAAAGTTACCTTTAACCGGGTAATGATAAAGGTGGACATTGGGTGTGCTATGAATCGTATGGGGAATATGAATG
This sequence comes from Oenanthe sinensis, assembly GCA_028671895.1. Taxonomy (NCBI): domain Eukaryota; kingdom Viridiplantae; phylum Streptophyta; class Magnoliopsida; order Apiales; family Apiaceae; genus Oenanthe; species Oenanthe sinensis. The sequence goes on from CM053796.1 coordinate 31,553,407, forward strand.
ATAGATATAGGATTTAACCCTCCAATTCTAGGAGTGATATTATTGGCCTCTTGATTGAGTGAGACTATGAAATGCATGGCCATGCTCAAATATTGATTTGTTTAAATAGTCTACTCATTGATCAAGGAAACCAAGATTAAACGTTGAAGAGGATGACACTATACATGCCTCGAGTTTTATCTATAATATAAGGTTAAAGAGATTATATTACATTGCACATTATTCACGAAAGGTTTAATTGAATCACCAATTATTATTGTTACTTGGGTAGCAATGATGTATTACTATATGCCGCTCATTGTTTATAATTTCATTATTAGATAATAAAATTATTGCCAACGTAATAATAACCTAAAGGGTCACACACAAAGAACGTCAAAACGGAGGTTTATTTAAATTACAAATTTAAATATATTATTGTTTATTCGAATTTAATTATTAAATTAATTAAGTGGGACTTGATTAATTATATTAGAATTTGGATTTAATCAGTATTATTATTATTCGAATTTAATTATTAAATTAATTAAGTGGGACTTGATTAATTATATTAGAATTCAGATTTAATAATAATAATAACCCAAAGTCATAATGGGTTTTGGAAACCACATGGATTAGGGTTAGGCCCAAAATCTCTCTCTCCCCTATATATACATAATGATGTATAGTATTAGGGTTTAATCAAAAAAAATTCGTTTTAGAGAAAAACCTTAGCCGCTCAACATCAAGAGAGGCTATAGAAAGAGAGAGAGAGAGGCAAACAATTCAGCTAGTACCGACTCCGGTGATCGTAGGACGATCGGGCGTTCGTGTGGACTTATTTAGAGAGCAAATTTTTGCAACAAAGGACTACTGTGATTCATCTTTCTGGACCTCCATTAAACAGCATACGAAAGCTTTGTTAAGGTACAAACTTCTTCACCATAATCATCAAACGTTATACATGGATCCTGCGATTGGGTTTCGATTTTTTTATTGTTTTACGTTAATTCCGCTGCGTTTTCATGCCCGAAACCCTTCAATGGCATCAGAGCTACGTGTATAATGGGATGATTTGGTTATGTGTTTAACAGTTTTTCGATGTATGTAAACATATATATGATATGTCATGACTATATATTGATATATATGTTTTATATGATTTTGAATATATGATATTCATGTGTTGTATAATCATGGGATGATTGTGTGTATTGCTGTATGTATATGATACATGTTTGTTCTTGTTATTGAAATTGTATTCGATACGAATTCTGAAACGGCTTCGGTAGATTTTCTGAAATCTGTGTCCAGTGTACGATTTTCGCAAACGATATGTGTTTTCTGACTGGAATCGTGTCATTGAGAAATACTGACAAAGTCAGTTTCGTGTCTGTAAGCCGTTTGACGACGTTACCGGCCCCGAAACGGCGATTTATTATTTTATGAAATTTATTTGATTTTCTGAAATTTCGAAATTTATTATATATGATTATATGATATGTTTATATAATCTGAGATATATTACATGTGTTACGTGATAACATGGTGGATGGTTATGACCTAAAGACCCATAGGATAGTGGTTTTGTTTTATGGTTTTGGTTTCTAAATACGACTTACATGTCGTTTATTCATTGTAATTGTTAATCTCGAATGTAACTCGAGTTCTTCTTGTAATTTCATTAGAATAGATTTATTTATTATTCAATGTAATTGTTCAATGGAGACTTGGAAGCAAGGAAGCTAGGAGGCAATCCAGATGATGGAGCAATGAAGAAGATAAAGACTTGTAATAGTGTAGTATTTGAAACCACCATAGATTGACCTTGATAATTCCATTAGCTTGGAAATATCACATAGGATGGGGCCATAACCAAACACGTTTAATTTACGCACAATACATATATGTATATGAATGCATGTGTAGATATGTATGTGTTGGAATGATGTATGTATTAGATACGACACCCATGCCATGTCTGCTTAAGAAAGATAAAATCTGTAACGATTCAAGATTTTAAAATTAACAAACGATCATGAGATTCTTGTGTTTATGAAATATGGATTTTAAAACACGGAATTAAATATGGATTTTGATATCTATAACTGGGATTTTCTGACAAAAGCGAATATGCGTATTCGTAAGGTTGATGGGTTTTAAGTGTGACCATTGGTATCCTCCATCTACCTGGGAAATGAACAATTTAAAATGTCAATTTGAAATATTTGGTTCAAGGAAAAATTGAGGATCTCTTTATGATGTGATCATGATCGTTACAAATTTTCTAAACCCCTTAACAAAATATTAAGTTTTACTCGGATGCTTTCCAATGAATGAACACTCATCGAATCCTAGATCGATTAGGGGAAGGACTGTCAGTGGCAGGGGACTCCTATCTATCGTGGTGAGATGCGACGAATATAAACGGTTATATTCGGTCGTTGTATCATTGGGTCTAACTTAACTGAGTCGTCATAATAAGGTGAAAATAAACGGTTATATTCAACCATTATGAACTTAGAAGCATAGAGTTTGGTTAAAAGTCTATTAGATAGATAAGATCAATCGTTGTTCACCAAACTATCCAAGAATTATATATGATATAATTGACAACTGTTATCTACCTAAATAATCATTTTTTAAGGACTTCCAGTGGTTGACTTAGGACATGACGAAATATGGATCTTGGCTCACTAGAAAGAATTATGGGATATACTTTCCAAATTAATAGTAAGGGCTATTAATTTGATAAAAATAATGGGAGATATATTATGAATATATCATAATCATTTGAACATAATAAATAACTCAGACAATCTAATGTTTATTTTATGCATTTTAAACATTGTAGATATTTAAATGGCAAACAATACAAATACTTTCTCCGTACGAGCAACCCTTGAGAAGGATAAGCTGACAGGAACTAACTTCCTGGATTGGTATAGGAATTTGAGGACTGTCCTCAGGCAAGAGCGTAAGCTCCATGTCATTGAAATTCCTTCACCTGCTCCTCCTGCTGAGAATGCAACTCGCGTTCAGCAAAATGCTTATCAGAAGCATATTGATGATGTGAATGATATTGCATGTCTCATGCTGGCAACCATGAGTGCTGAGCTTCAAAAACAACATGAGCATATGGATGCTTATGAGATGATTGAACACCTTCAATGAATGTTTGAGGGACAAGTTCGTCAAGAAAGGTTCGACACGAGCAAAGCACTGTATGCCTGCAAACAGGGAGAGCGTGAACCTGTTCAACCACATGTTCTGAAGATGATAGGTTATATTGAGTATCTTGATACATTGGGTTTCCCGATTGGTTTGGAAGCTCAGATTGACTTAATCTTGCAGTCTTTGAACCGCAACTATACTCATTTTGTTATGAACTACAATATGAATGAGATAGACAAAACACCCACTGAATTGTTGGCCATGTTACGAACTGCTGAAACCAACATGAAAAGGCTGAACCTGCTGCCATGTTGATGGTAGATAACAAAGGTAAGGCTAATAGGAAAGGCAAATGGAAGGGAAATAAGAAGATTGGATCTGCTTCTTGTCCCAAGCTAAATGCTAATCCCAAACAGATTTTAAAGCCTAAGGGTGTTGTTGCAAAGGGTGATTGTCACTACTATGGTAAACCAGGTCATTGGAAGAGAAACTGTCATGCTTATTTGGAGGATCTGAAGAAGAAGAAGGCTGGTCAAGCTTCTGATTCAGGTATTTATGTTATAGAAGTCAATTTGTCAACTTCTACATCATGGGTATTGGATACTGGATGTGGTTCTCACATTTGTATAAATGTACATGAACTACAAATGAGTAGGACTTTGGCTAAATGAGAGGTCGACCTACGAGTTGGCAATGGAGCAAAGGTTACTGTTTTAGCTGTAGGGACTTATTATTTATCATTGCCCACTGGGCTTATTTTAGAACTTGAGAACTGTTTTTACGTGCCTGCAATTTGCAGAAACATTATTTCGGTTTCTTGTTTAGACAAGAAAGGTTTTGTATTTTTAATTCAGAACAATAGTTGTTCCTTTTCTTTGAATAATGTTACTTATGGGGTTGCACGTTTATTTAACGGTTTATATGTTCTTGATTTAGACACTCCTATCTATAATGTGAATAACAAACGTCTTAAAATAAATGACTCAAATCAAACATACCTCTGGCACTGTCGTTTAGGCCATATAAATGAGAAACGCATTTCCAAGTTACATAAGGATGGATACTTGGATAAGTTTGACTTTGAATCATACGAAGCATGCGAACCTTGTCTCATTAGAAAAATGACTAAATCTCCTTTTACTGGACAAGGTGAAAGGGCCACTGAACGATTAGAACTTATACATAGTGATGTATGTGGTCCTATGCGTACTATGACAAGAGGTGTCTTTTACTACTTTATCACGTTTACTGATAATTTTAGTAGATATGTGTATCTTATGAAGAACAAATCCGATTCTTTTGAAAAGTTCAAAGAATACAAAGCTAAAGTAGAAAAGTAAACTGGCGGAAGTATTAAGACTCTACGATCTGATCGTGGAGGTGAATACTTAAGCCATGAATTTATGAGTTTATTAAAAGAGTGTGGTATTGTATCACAACTCACTCCTCTCGAAACACCACAATGGAATGGAGTTTCTGAAAGGAGGAATCGTACTTTGTTGGACATGGTACGATTAATAATGAGTCATGCAGATCTTCCAATTAGTTTCTGGGGCTACGCCCTGGGGACGGCTGCTTATACACTTAACCGAGTTCCTACTAAAACGGTTCAGAAGACTCCATATGAGATATGGACTAAGAAACGTCATAGCATGTCATTTATGAGAATATGGGGATGTGAAGCGTTTGTGAAACGTTTAACTTCTGACAAGCTAGGACCTAAACCAGACAAATATAATTTTGTGGGATACCCAATTGAAACAAAGGGTTATTCATTTTATAATCCTTCCGAGAACAAAGTGTTTGTTGCTCGAACTACAGTTTTTCATGAAAGAGAAATGCTTTCGAAGAAAAACAGTGGGAGGATAATTGATCTCGATGAAGTTCGAGGCCCACAAGATAACATTGAACTAATGGAGGAACTTGAGCAGGATGTACAAGACCACAACACTGCTCAAGAAACACAGGTTATTCGTAGGTCTAGTAGGATTCACCATGAGCCTGAGAGATATTATGGATTTCTCTTAACTCAAGATGGTGATGTGATGCTTATCGACGAAGATGAGCCTCTCACCTACTAAGATGCTATGAACACTCCAGAATCCAAGAGATGGCTGGATGCCATGAAATCTGAGATGGAATCCATGTATACTAATCAAGTATGGACTTTGGTTGATCCACCTAAAGGGGTAAAACCTATAGGGTGTAAGTGGGTCTTCAAGAAGAAGACCGACATGGATGGTAATGTACAGACCTATAAGGCACGATTGGTGGCAAAAGGTTTCAAACAAATTCATGGTATTGACTATGATGAGACTTTTTCACCAGTGGCTATGGTCAAGTCCATCAGGATTTTGCTTGCTATAGCTGCTTACTATGATTATGAAATCTGACAGATAGATGTCAAAACCGCTTTCTTAAATGGGAGCCTTGAAGAAGATATGGATGTGTATATGACACAGCTTGAAGGTTTTGTTGATCCAAAGAATGCTGTAAAGGTATGTAAGCTGCGTCAATCCATTTATGGATTGAAACAAGCCTCAAGGAGATGGAACATTCGTTTTGATGAAACTGTCAAAGAGTTTGGGTTTATTCAAAATGAAGATGAACCATGTGTTTACAAGAAGGTAAGTGGGAGCAATGTGGCATTCCTATAATTATATGTTGATGATATATTAATAATAGGGAATGACATTCCTTCTTTACAAGCTGTTAAGACTTGGTTGAGTAAGAATTTCTCAATGAAAGACTTAGGTGAAGCGACCTATATTTTAGGTATCAAGATCTATAGAGATAGATCAACAAGAATGATCGGCCTAAGTCAGAGTAGATACTAGTCTAATCCAGGTGAAGGTCACTGGACAGCAGTCAAGAATATTCTTAAGTACTTGAAGAGGACTAATGATTAATTCTTGGTATATGGAGGAGAAGATAAGCTGGTTGTAAAAGGTTACACCGACGCTAGTTTCTAGACAGACAAGGATGATTCGATTTCTCAGTCTGGATTTGTGTTTTGTCTAAATGGAGATATTATATGCTGGAATGGTTCACAGCAGAGACAGTTGCTGATTCTACAATAGAGCCTGAGTATATCGATGCTTATGAAGCAGCCAAGGAGATTGTTTGGGGATGTACTTAGGAGATATCACCTAATTAATGAGATTAATGATCAAGGAGATATACATATATGTAAAGTGCATACTAATAAGAATAATGCACACCCACTAACTAAGGCTTTGTCGCAGCAGAAGCACGAAGGTCATACTAGTTCCATGGGTATTAGATACATGAGAGATTGGCTCTAGTACAAGTGGGAGATTGTTAGTATTGGTGTCCTAGAGACAATACTTTTAATGTTTTATTGAAAACAATTAAGGATTATGTTTTATGTGATTATTTAATTAATATTTATTATGTCTTTATTTACTGCGTCATAAATTGAAAGAATAATAAATGTCCTTGAAATATTAATACGTAATATATATCTTTAAGTATGTGACTTAAAAATGGGATTATATGAATAGTATTTTATTCCTAAAATTCCCTAGTCAAGTATTATTATTTAAGGACAGTAATAATGCAATAAGACTAGTATGTTTGTTGACAGATGACCACATCTCATTGGTCATAGGTATGGTGATACTAAAGTCAAGAACATAAGTGTATGTATCAATACATGACACTGGAAAGACCCGCCGTGAGATTCTACATGTTAATAAGTGTAATAAGAAATCTCACAGTGATAATGATGTAATGATCCTCTGACTTGAAATCATTATATTTCTATACGAGAATTAATATACTTTGATTACACTCAAAGTTACCTTTAACCGGGTAATGATAAAGGTGGACATTGGGTATGCTATGAATCGTATGGGTAATATGAATGATAGATATAGGATTTAACCCTCCAATTCTAGGAGTGATATTATTGGCCTCTTGATTGAGTGAGACTATGAAATGCATGGTCATGCTCAAATATTGATTTGTTTAAATAGTCTACTCATTGATCAAGGAAACCAAGATTAAACGTTGAAGAGGATGACACTATACATGCCTCATGTTTTATCTATAATATAAGGTTAAAGGGGTTATATTACATTGCACATTATTCACGAAAGGTTTAATTGAATCACCAATTATTATTGTTACTTGGGTAGCAATGATGTATTACTAGATGTCGCTCATTGTTTATAATTTTATTATTAGATAATAAAATTATTGCCAACGTAATAATAACCTAAAGGGTCACACACAAAGAACGTCAAAACGGAGGTTTATTTAAATTACAAATTTAAATATATTATTGTTTATTCGAATTTAATTATTAAATTAATTAAGTGGGACTTGATTAATTATATTAGAATTTGGATTTAATCAGTATTATTATTATTCAAATTTAATTATTGAATTAATTAAGTGGGACTTGATTAATTATATTAGAATTCAGATTTAATAATAATAATAACCCAAAGTCATAATGGGTTTTGGAAACCACATGGATTAGGGTTAGGCCCAAAATCTCTCTCTCTCTCCCCTATATATACATAATGATGTATAGTATTAGGGTTTAATCAAAAAAAATTCGTTTTAGAGAAAAACTCTAGCCGCTCAACATCAAGAGAGGCTACAGAAAGAGAGAGAGAGAGGCAAACAATTCGGCTAGTACCGACTCCGGTGATCGTAGGACGATCGGGCGTTCGTGTGGACTTCTTTAGAGAGCAAATCTTTGCAACAAAGGACTGCTGTGATTCATCTTTCTGGACCTCCATTAAACAGCATACGAAAGCTTTGTTAAGGTACAGACTTCTTCACCATAATCATCCAACGTTATACATGGATCCTGCGATTAGGTTTCGATTTTTTTTATTGTTTTACGTTAATTCCGCTGCGTTTTCATGCCCGAAACCCTTCATAATATTGGTTTATGGTACCCTAGAGAGTCTGATTTTAAATGTATACGCTATTCAGATGCTAATTTTGCTGGATGCAAAATAGACAAGAAAAGCACAAGTGGAAGTTGTCAATTTTTAGGTGGAAGAATTATCTCATGGTTTAGCAAGAAGTAGAAATCAATCTCCACATCAACTGCAGAGGCTGAATATATATCTGTAGGAAGCTGTTGTGCTCAGATTTTGTGGATGAGGAATTAACTGTTAGACTATGGTTTAAACTTTTCTAAAATTCCTATTTATTGTGATAACCAAAGTGCCATTGCAATGACAGGAAATTCAGTTCAACATTCCATGACAAAACACATCAGTAAAAGATGTCACTTTATAGGAGAGAATGTTATGGAAGGCATAATTGAGAAACAACATTTACAAGATTGGTTTCTGAATTGGGAATGGTGACAAGTGGCTCAACTCCAAATAACAAGTAGCATGCATAAATCAATGATTAAACTCCTAGAAGTGTCTCAGACTCTGCAAACTCTGATGACCACAACTATCAGTGTTTATGGTAAAGTCTGTCAGAGTATGTGGTAAACTCTGTCAGAGAATGCAGCAAACTCTGATTCATGGAGAGTATAATCTTTGATCTCAGTCCACAAGTCAAACTTTTCATTATTGTTATTTATTTTTCAAATAAACAATTATTATTGAGTATTTTATTTATGACATCATATTTATTTTTGTGACGTCATATTTGTTAATCTCTAATTAGAGTTACACAGACTATGCATGTGTGTCATGAAGGACGGTTCATATTTTATACACAGATACACGCATATATGTTGTATATTGAGAATTGTATTAGTCATTTTTCACACCACTAATGTGTTGTCACGTGTCCCACTACAGGTTATTAGCTATTGAGAGGGAATATGTTAATTCATTTGCACTTTGAATTATATTTTCATTCTCCTTTCTCTCTCGCTTCTTTGTCTAAAACCTTAATTTCTCAAATCTTTAAATCTATTTTTCAATGGCTTCCAAGGGTGTTACGTTCAAGAATTATCTAATTGCTACCACTAACTACTTTGTTATTCTTGATAAAGCAGATGCTCCTAATGACTTTCATGTCATTCAGGACTTCTTAGCACAAAGCAGTATTAGATATGTTTTGCAAACACCAGATGTTATCTCTGCTAAAATAATGGTCAAGATCTGGTCGATGGCAGATTTTAACAATGCCAGTGATGAAGAGGAACCAATCATCACTTTTCAGTGTAATGGTCATTGCTCAATCACTCCTGAGGTAGTTCGTCAGGCTCTTCATCTTCCTGAGGTTGTAGCATATGATGATATTATTAATGATGATCACATCAGAAAATTCTTTAGAGAAATAGGCTATAGAGGAAGCCTATCAAAACTAGGGAGCCTCACAAGGAAAATCTGAGAAGAGAATTGAGTTTCTTCTTCGATTATGTCACCAGGGCTTTCACTGCCAAGTACACAAATGTTGGTCCTGATATTGTATAAAGGGGGTTGAATACAATATCAATATTTAATCACGGAATATTAGATTTAAAATATTATTTTAATCTCTCATAAAATATTAATTATTATGAAATACTGTTCAAGTAGAAGATATGATTTTTAACTTGAAAAGTATTACAAAATTAATATGATGAAAATTTATATAACTGATAAAATGTTCTGGAATGAATTTGACATGAATTTTCTAATTTAACAATTATATTTCAAACCAGCACAAAAAGTTTGTGAATATTACAATGCAGACAAATTACTAAATTTGAATGTTTTCAACTAACTGAAATAATGAAGCTAATGGCCTCATATTTATAGAGGTTGAAGCTAGCAAGACATTTGACATCTTTGACCTCATATAGGGAGGTCAGGATCCCCAGTCAGTCCCTTCATTTATTATCTCTATTGTATCCCAGATTTATTTAGCGTTTTTACAATTGACCACGTGATTGTACATGACGTAATCTAGGGATTCTATCAATATGAGTTTGAGATTGTTATCCAGGGATACAGCTTCCTTTTCTTCATCTATGTAGCCAGCTAGATTTTTGGAAACTGTCTATGAGGAATGACCCCATCTACCTCGTGCTCGAGAATAACTGTTTTTGGAGGTTGAATGTCATTGGCCAGAATTAATGTATACTTGGGATTGACAATCCCAATGAATAATAGCATTTTATGCTTCTACAAATTATAGTGATCTTTATCAAACTGTGGAATTTTAATACTCGTCACTTTTTGTGTATTCATCTTTAAATAAGATTAAAAATTAAGTGTTTCAGAAAAATAATTTTTGATCAAAAATAATTTTTTGGTAAAAATTATTTCGAATAAAAAATAATTTTTGAGATCTGTATGAGTTACGAAATATTTAGTTTGGATCATATATTAAAAATATCAACCAGCTCTGAATTATTGGTCTCTGATATTGTAGAAGGGAGGTTAAATACAATATCCATATTTAATCACTATATTGGATTTAAAATATTATTTTAATTTCTCATGAAATATTAATTATTAAGAAATATTGTTCAAGTAAAAGATATGATTTTTAACTTGAAAAGTATTACAAAATTAACATGATGAAAATTTATATAACTGATAAAAGGTTGTTAGGTCCAAATGTGTTGTAGAGGGGGGGGGGGGGGTGGTGAATACAACTTTTCGAATTTAAGAAGCAATAAATACCATGTAATAAATGAACACAATGATTCAAGGAATATATGTCTTATATATAACTTGAAAGGGTTGCTACAACATTCATTACAAAGTACACCAGAAGTAAAGAGGGTAGTAAATGATACTAAGCTCTGTGAATATACTCTCTCTCTTTTACAAGTGTTTATCTCGAAAATATTGCTCACTTTAAAAAAGCACACAAGTACTTCTATTTATTCTACTTGTAATCTATGTCCTGTAGTCTTCAAAGACTAAGATATACGTGGCCCAATGATATCCACATAAATCTTATCTTATCTTGAAAGCCATGTGTCATGTTGAAACTGCCCTCTATGTAGAACATCTACTTGGCCATCTCGAATGCTAAGTAGAATTTCTACATAGGAATATTCTTCTTGGCTATCTAGAACATTTAAGTAGAACTTCTACATAGGAATGTTCTACTTGGCCATCTCGAACATCTAAGTAGAATTTCTACATAGGAATGTTCTACTTGGCTATCTCGAATATTTAAGTCGAATATTCTACATAGGAATATTCTACTTGGCCCATCTCAAACATTTTGTACTTAGAAAATTTCTGGGCTTCAACTTGAAACTTCTATGCAACATCTTGAACTTGTGATTTCTTTATGTCTTCCATATTCTTCAACAAGATCTTGAACCTAGATCTCTATTACTGACATAAACTTGCTATCAATGTCCTGACACTTGATACAATGGTCTGATTCATAAGTGACTAGTCTTGATAGTGTTTCTGCTTCTTGAATAGATTACCATATTCAATTAGTAATGTGACTTTCCAATTATTGCTTTCCTTCTTGTTCACTTGAAATCAATTAGCCTTATTGATACTGATAGTTATGATCTTGAATCTTTAAGTTACAAATCACTGAGGCATGAACAACTATGTCTTGAACTTCTTTCAATGATTTCTTCTTTATTTGATCATAGTTAACATGTTAAATTGTATCAATTACCTTGTCTTCATTTAGCATTGATTTCTTTGTGGTTTCATGTTCTTGATTGTCTTCCGGTTAAGTATCTTTTCTTTTAGTTGAGTTACATAAGTTATAGTGTTACAAGTTAAGACACTCTTCCTTTTAATCTCCCTCTATTTGATAGTCTAACAATGACATTCAAATTAACAAGGGATAACTCAACTAAACAATGAGACGAGAAAACGATAAATAACATTGCTGTCTTGTTTAAATTAAAACTGAAATAAACTTGGAAAACAATTCAAGAAACTAGAATGAATAAAACTTAAGCTAGACAGAAAATTCGACCTTTGAATTTAAGACCATTTGAGTGATTCCTATCACCTGAATTATTTCATATCTTTCAGTCAAACTTATATCACCTTATTGGATCCACTCTGATTCACGGTTACAGTATGGTAAGTTAGCCTATCTCGCATACCGTGACCAGGTGAATTTTCCTCAAGTGAGTTAAAGCAACCAACAAATATGAAGTTTTTCCAACTTCAAGTTCACACCACTCTGACCTTTAATTCTAATTCCGTCTCCTCTTCCTAGCTTCTTCAGCTTGGCGCTTCTCCTCTTTCAGTTTTCTGCGCCTTTCCTTCTGCTGCTGTTCTTTCTTGTAGACTGGATCATGTAACTGCTTCCACCTTGCATTCAGCAGACTTACCGCTTCCATTTCTAGAGGATTCCTGGGCTCTGGATAAGGATGCTTGAAAATCCTTCTGAGTTTGTCCACCTCCTGAGTAGTTCTGATCTTTGGAATATCCTCAAAATTCTTCATTATGAGATGAGATTTCCATTGTGATTTATCAGCCTTGAACTGACAATAGATCATTTTGGGGTAGCCCTTGACACGGTTAGTATTGTAGACACTAGCCGCATCTCGCTCCATTCGCTTCTTCTCCACCACTACTTCAGACAAGTACTTCAGAAGTCTCTGCTTCTCATCCACATTCTCATTCTCCACTTCGCCCCATTTGAACACTTCTAAAACTCTTTCCAGAAATGCGGCATCTTGAGTCTGCAGCAGCCATTTTCTACTCATATGCAATAGTGTTTGATTCTGGTCTGCATCTATGAATGCCAAAGCATCAGCTGTGTCATTGTCATACGAGTGTATCCAGTATACACTATCTCTTCCTGGAACACTAATTGCCTCCCTTATCTCTCCTTGTTCCAGTGATCCAGAAGGAAGAGTCAGAGCTTCATCTATATTTTTAACAGCTTGTAGAATATTCCATTTTCGTTCAATTAGCTCCGGCTCAACCTTTACATTGTCTAGAGGGTTTGGAGCAATAATGTCGCACTTCCAAATCTCATTGCTCATCTTGAATATGATCCTCTCAATAAACTCCACCGACTTCTCCTTAATGTCAGAGGTGAATCCCTTACTCATCATTTGCCTACATACAGCCTTTGGGATTCTACCGATAGAGCCATTATGTCATTTTCTTCTAAACTAACCCTCTTCATCTTTCCATCAACAACCATCCGAACAACATCAGGATTCGCTGAGAATTCTGGTCCCTTGTCCTCTGCTAGCTGCATTAACTGATCTCTATACAGAATGCTAAGCTCCTCAGCTTGAGAATATTGAATTTTTGTTGCTAGCAAGTGTAGGGTTTCGTGACACAAACGCAGCGGAATAAACGCGAAAAATAAATCAAAATAGCGAAACCCTCCGCAGGATCCATGCGAAAACAAAAGATTTAATTCGGAGATAAAGAATAAATACCTTTAGAAGCTTTAACAGTTCATTAATGGAAGATTAATGGAGGTCCAAAGCTTGTTTAATCACCACGTATCCCGCTCTCGCGATCTACGCTCTACGGTATCCACACGAACACTTTTCATGAAGGATTGATGTGTACTAGCACCCGAAAACTTCTTATCTCTCTATCTTCCTCCTCTCTCAAAGCGGCTAAGGTTTTTGTAAAATCTCTGTCTTATTAAATCAGCCCATAAAGAGATTATATAGAGAGAGGAATAAATTTTCTAATTATAATCCAATTATAATTAATACTAATCCAAAATTCTAAATTATTTAATTAAGTCTCACTTAATTAATTAATTATTAATTTTGGAATTAGTTTAAGTAATTCATTTATTCTATTTATATAATTAATTAAGTCATACTTAATTAATATCATAAATAAAATAAATTACTTATTTAATTTAAATTCATAATTTAAATTATTTCTCCTTCAAGCGTTCTTTGTGTGTGACCCTGTAGGTTATTATTACGTTGGCAACAATTTTAATATCTAATTAAAATTGTAAACAATGAGCGGCATCTAGTAATACATCATTGCTACCCAAGTAATAATAATAAATCGGTGATTCGATTAAGCCTTTCGTGAATAATGTTCCATGTAATATAATCCCTTTAATCTTGATATTATAGATTAAACTCAAGGCATGTCTCGTGTCATCCTCTTCATAATTTAATCTTTATTTTCTTGATCGATGAGTAGACTATTAAAATCAAATCAACATTTGAGCACGGCCGTGCATTTCATAGTCTCACTCAAACAAGAGGCCAATAATATCACTCCTAAAATTAGGAGGATTAAATCCCATCTAGATCATTCATATTTCTCATACGATTCATAATATACCCAATGTCCACTTTTATCATCACCCGGTCAAAGGTAACTTTTAATGTAATCAAAGTATATTAATTCTCGTATAGAAATATAATGATTTCAGGTCTAAGGATCATTACACCATTATCACAGTGAGAATTACTTATGACACTTACTTAACATGTAGAATCTCACGGCGGGTCATTCCAGTGCCATGCATTGATACATGCACTTATGTTCTTGACTTTAGTATCCCCATACCTATGACCAATGAGATGTGGTCATCTGTCAAGAAACATACTAGTCTTTGTGCATTATTATTGTCCTTAAATAATAATACTCGACTAGGGAATTTTAGGAATAAGATACTATTCATATAATCTCATTTTTAAGTCACATACTTAAAGATATATAATACGTATCAAAATTCCAAGGACATTTATTATGCTTTCAATTTATTACGCAGTAAATAAAACATAATAAATAAATAATAATCAATAAAACATAATCCTTAATAATAAATATTTTCCTTAAAATATAAAAAGTATTGTCTCTAGAGCACAATTACTAACAATCTCCCACTTGCACTAGAGCCAATTACCCAAGTATCCAATACTCATGGAACTAGTGTGACTTTCGTGCTTCTGCTGCGACAAAGCCTTAGTCAATGTGTCTGCAATATTATTATTAGTATACACTTTACATATATGTATATCTCCTTGATCATTAATCTCATTAATTAGGTGATATCTCCTAAGTACATGCCCAAACAGCCTCCTTGGCTGCTTCACAAGCATCAATATACTCAGGTTCTATTGTAAAATCAACAATTGTCTTTGCTGTGAACCATTCCAGCATACAACATCTCAATAAAACACAAAGCCAGACAGAAACATTAAATTATCGTTATCTGTCTAGAAACCAGTATCACTGAAACCTCTTACAACTAGCTTCACATCTCCTCCATATAACAAGAATGAATCTTTAGTCCTCTTTAAGTACTTAAGAATATTCTTGACTATCGTCCAGTGACCTTCACCTGGATTAGATCGGTATCTACTCATCATGGTTAAAGCATACGAGACACCAGGACAAGTACATATCATTGCATACATTATAAAACCAATTGCTGACGCATATGGAATTTTACTCATGCAGTCCCTATCATCCAATGATTTAGGACAAATTTTATTTTGAGATCACTATCCCATGAGACATTGGGACATATCCATTTTAGTCTCTTTGCATTTGAAATCGATGCAAAACTTTGTCAATGTATGTACTCTAAATTAGGCCGATCAATCACCTTGATCTATCTCTATAGATCTCGATCCCTAATATATATGTCACATCGCCTAAGTCTTTCATTGAGAAATTATTTCTCAACCAAGTCTTCACAGTCTGTAGAGAAGGAATGTCATTCCCTATTAGTAATATATCATCAACATATAATACTAGGAAGGCCTCATGGCTCCCACTAAACTTCTTGTAAACACAAGTTTCATCTTCATTCTGAATAAAGTCAAACTCTTTTTGACTGTTTCATGAAAACAAATGTTCCATCTCCTCGAGGCCTGCTTTAATCCATAAATGGATCGACGCAACTTACATACATTTCCAGCATCCTTTAGATCAACAAAACCCTTAGGGTGTGTCATGTATACATCCATATCTTCTTCAAGGCTCTCATTTAAGAAAGCGGTTTTGACATCCATTTGCCAGATTTCATAGTCATAGTAAGCAGCTATAGCAAGCAAAATCCTGATGGACATGACCATAACAACTGGTGAAAAGGTCTCATCATAGTCAATACCATGAATTTTCTTGAAACCTTTTGCCACCAATCGTGCCTTATAGGTCTGTACATTAGCATCCATGTCGGTCTTCTTCTTGAAAACCCACTTGCACCCTATAGGTTTTACCCCTTCAGGTGGATCAACCAAAGTCCATACTTGATTAGTATACATGGATTCCATCTCAGATTTAATGGCATCCAGCCATCTCTTAGAATCTGGAGTGTTTATAGTATCTAGGTAGGTGAGAGGCTCATCTTCATCCACAAGCATCACATCACCATCTTGAGTCAAGAGAAATCCATATTATCTCTCGGGCTCATGGCGAATCCTACTAAACCTACGAACACCTGTGTTTCTTGAGCAGTATTATTTTTCTTGTACATTCTACTCAGGTTCCTCCACTGGTTCAACGTTATCATGTGGGTCTCAAACTTCATTGAGATCTATTATCCTCCCACTGTCTCTCAGCAGTTCGAGCAACAAACACTTTATTCTCGGAAGGATTATAGAAAGAATAACCCCTTGTTTCAGTTGGGTATTCCACAAAATTATATTTATCTGATTTTGGTCCTAGCTTGTCATAGATTAGACGTTTCACAAACGCTTCACATCCCCAAATTTTTATAAATGACATGCTGTGACGTTTCTCAGTCCATATCTCATAAGGATTCTTTTGAACCATTTTAGTAGGAACAATGTTAAGTGTATGTGGAGCCGTTTCCAGAGTGCAACCCCAGAAACTAATTGGAAGATTTATTGACTCAACATTGATCGCACCATGTCCAACAAGGTGTGATCCCTCCTATCAAAAACCTTTCTTTGATATTTTCTACTTCATCTTTATAGTCTTTGAACTTTTCAAATGATTCGGATTAGTTCTTCAAAAGATACATATATCCGTATCTACTAAAATAATTAGTAAATTTTATGAAGTTAATAAAATCTACCTTTTGTCATCGTACACATATGACCACATACATCACTATGTATAAGTCATACCCATTCAATGATCCCTTCACCATGTCCGGTAAAAGGAGCTTTAGTCATTTTGCCAAATAAGCCAAGATTCACATCCTTTTGTATAATTCATAATCAAACTTTTCCATGAATGCATCCTTATGTATTCTGAAAATGCGTTTCTCATTAATATGGCCTCAACAACAGTGTCAAAGGTAATATTTTATTTGAGTCACTTTAGAACATATAAATTGTTAATTAGTTGTACAACATTATAAGGCTCATCATCAAAATAGAATAAACAACTATTGTTATTTAATTAAAATAAAAAGCCTTTCTTGTCCAAACAAGAAACTGAAATAATGTCTCTGCCAATTGCAAGCACGTTATAACAATTATCAAGTTCTAAATTTTCCTTATAGGCCAAAAATTAAGTAACGAGTTCCTCAAACCAGAGCAACTATCTTTACTCCAATTCCAACCCGATACCTTAAGCTTGACCCTTATTGATCATCATCTTCCGATCTTCCAATTAAGCATGACAGTTTAATTTCCAGTCTCCCAACTTTCCACAGAAGTGACAATCGTCTTCTTTATCAACACCTCATTCAGACTTTAGAGTCTGCTTTAGGGATTGGACTTTGGTTTGACAACGGAACTAGATCAAATCTTCTCCTTGTCTTTCCATTTTCCTTTCCCTTTTGCATTCCCTATGTTTACCATCAATATAGTAGTAGTTCATGCATTTATCATATTACTTTCAGCAGTTCTCAACATGCTTAGCAACTCAGTGGGTGTTTTACCAATCTTATTCACTTTATTGTTCATAACAAAATAAGAATAATATTTGTCCGGAGATTGTAAGATCAAATCTAACTGTCTCCAGACCAATCTGGAAACCCAAAATATCAATGGTATTCATTATACCCTATAATCTTTAGAACATGTGGTGTAACCGGGTCTCACTCTCCCTACTTGTAAGTGTATAGTGCCCTTTCAAATATATCTTGTGCTCAATCGTTTCATAAGCATCTATATGCTTGTATTGCTTCTTAAGCTCATCACATATATTTGCGAGCATGAGACATGAAACATCAGTCGCAACATCAATTTCCTTCCAGTAAGCACTATGATTTGCACATGTTACATTCTCAACTTTAAGAGCAGGGGAAGAGATTTGACTAATATCGTGGTGCCCGAGGACGATCCTCAAGCTCCTATGTCAGTCAAGGAAATATATTCTCGTCAACTTGTCCTTCTCAAGAACTGATCGCATAGAGAAGTTGTTTGTGTTTATCATTTGATATCTACAATATTAAAGTGCATAAAATAAACTAGATTGCAATTTTAATATTAATTATGTTTAAGTGATTATGGTATATCATCATATACCTCCCACTATTTTTATCAAACTAATAGCCCTTACTATTAATTTGGAAAGTATATCCCATAATTCTTTCTAGTGAGCCAAGATCCATATTTCGTCATGTCCTAAGTCAACCACTGGAAGTCCTTAGAAAATGATTATTTAGGTAGACAACAGTTGTCAATTATATCATATATAATTCTTGGATAGTTTGGTGAACAACGATTGATCTTATCTATCTAATAGACTTTTAACCAAACTCTATGCTTCTAAGTTCATAATAGTTGAATATAACCATTTATTTTCACTTATTATGACGACTCAGTTAAGTTAGACCCAATGATACAACGGCCGAATATAACCGTTTATATTCGTCGCATCTCACCACGATAGATAGGAGTCCCCTGCCACTGACAGTCTTTCCCCTTATCGATCTAGGATTCGATGAGTGTTCATTCATTGGAAAGCATCCGAGTAAAACTTAATATTTTGTTAAGGGGTTTTAGAAAATTTATAACGATCATGATCACATCATAAAGAGATCCTCAATTTTTCCTTGAACCAAATATTTCAAATCGACATCTTAAATTGTTCATTTCCCAGGTAGATGGAGGATACCAATGGTCACACTTAAAACCCATCAGCCTTACGAATACGCATATCCGCTTTTGTCAGAAAATCCCAATTATAGATATCAAAAATCCATATTTAATTCCGTGTTTTAAAAATCCATATTTCATAAACACAAGAATCTCATGATCGTTTGTTAATTTTAAAATCTTGAATCGTTACAGATTTTATCTTGTTTAAGCAAACATGGCATGGGTGTCGTATCTAATACATACATGATTAATCAATATTAAGCATGCATCTCAATTATATCTACGCATACATACCAATACATGCAATCATATACATATATGTAATGTGCGTAAATTAAACGTGTTTGGTTATGGCCCCATCCTATATGATATTTCCAAGCTAATGGAAATATCAAGGTCAGTCTATGGTGGTTTTAAAAATACTATCTATTACATGTCTTCTTTCTTCATTGCTTCATCATCCCCTTTTGGATCGCCTCCTTGCTTGTAAGTCTTCATCGATAATTACATTGAAAAATAAAACTATTCTAATGAAATTACAAGAAGAACTCGAGTGACATTCGAGATAATTAAATTACAATAAATAAACGACATGCAAGTCGTATTTAGAAACCAAAACCATAAATCAAAACCACTATCCTATGGGTCTTTAGGCCATAACCATCCACCATGCTATCATATAACACATATAATATATCTCATATTATATAATCATATCATATAATCATATATAACAAATTTCGAAATTTCAAAAAATTAAAAACAGATTTCTGAAGACAATAAATCGCTCTTTCGAGGCCCTTAACGACGTCAAACGCCTTACAGACCCGTCGGTGATAGCATAACTATCAGTTTTGTTTATTGGCCCGATTCCAGTCAGAAAACACATATCGTTTACGAAAATCGGATACGGCAGTCAGATTTCTCCAAATCTGATGGTGTTTCAGAAATCGTATCATATACAATTCTCATAACAAAAACAAGCATATATCATATATACATATACAGAGATACATACAATCATCATATGATTATACATTACATGAATATCATATATCCATAATATATACATACATATACTCAAAATTTTAGAAAATCAAATAATTTTCAGAAAATCATAAATCACCGTTTTGGAGGCTGTAACGACATCTAATGGCTTACAGACGCAGAGCTGACATACTCAGTATTGCTCAGTGACCCGATTCCAGTCAGAAAACACATATCGTTTGCGAAAATCGGACAACTGACACAGATTTCAGAAAATCAACGGCAGCCGTTTCAGAATTCGTATCGAATACGATTCCCATAATAAGAACAAACATGTATCATATACATACATCAACACACATAATCATCACATGATTATATATCATATAAATATCATATATTCATAATATATATAAACATATACATATTATATAAATATAAAATCATGATAGATCGCATACATGCTTATATATCAAAAACTGTTAAGCACATAACCGAATTAAAACGTTTCGCAAGTAGCTCTGATGCCATTGTAGGGTTTCGTGACACAAACGCAGCGGAATAAACGCGAAAAATAAATCAAAATAGCGAAACCCTCCGCAGGATCCATGCGAAAACAAAAGATTTAATTCGGAGATAAAGAATAAATACCTTTAGAAGCTTTAACAGTTCATTAATGGAAGATTAATGGAGGTCCAAAGCTTGTTTAATCACCACGTATCCCGCTCTCGCGATCTACGCTCTACGGTATCCACACGAACACTTTTCATGAAGGATTGATGTGTACTAGCACCCGAAAACTTCTTCTCTCTCTATCTTCCTCCTCTCTCAAAGCGGCTAAGGTTTTTGTAAAATCTCTGTCTTATTAAATCAGCCCATAAAGAGATTATATAGAGAGGAATAAGTTTTCTAATTATAATCCAATTATAATTAATACTAATCCAAAATTCTAAATTATTTAATTAAGTCTCACTTAATTAATTAATTATTAATTTTGGAATTAGTTTAAGTAATTCATTTATTCTATTTATATAATTAATTAAGTCATACTTAATTAATATCATAAATAAAATAAATTACTTATTTAATTTAAATTCATAATTTAAATTATTTCTCCTTCAAGCGTTCTTTGTGTGTGACCCTGTAGGTTATTATTACGTTGGCAACAATTTTAATATCTAATTAAAATTGTAAACAATGAGCGGCATCTAGTAATACATCATTAAGCCTTTCGTGAATAATGTTCCATGTAATATAATCCCTTTAATCTTGATATTATAGATTAAACTCAAGGCATGTCTCGTGTCATCCTCTTCATAATTTAATCTTTATTTTCTTGATCGATGAGTAGACTATTAAAATCAAATCAACATTTGAGCACGACCGTGCATTTCATAGTCTCACTCAAACAAGAGGCCAATAATATCACTCCTAAAATTAGGAGGATTAAATCTCATCTAGATCATTCATATTTCTCATACGATTCATAATATACCCAATGTCCACTTTTATCATCACCCGGTCAAAGGTAACTTTTAATGTAATCAAAGTATATTAATTCTCGTATAGAAATATAATGATTTCAGGTCTAAGGATCATTACACCATTATCACAGTGAGAATTACTTATGACACTTACTTAACATGTAGAATCTCACGGCGGGTCATTCCAGTGCCATGCATTGATACATGCACTTATGTTCTTGACTTTAGTATCCCCATACCTATGACCAATGAGATGTGGTCATCTGTCAAGAAACATACTAGTCTTTGTGTATTATTATTGTCCTTAAATAATAATACTCGACTAGGGAATTTTAGGAATAAGATACTATTCATATAATCTCATTTTTAAGTCACATACTTAAAGATATATAATACGTATCAAAATTCCAAGGACATTTATTATGCTTTCAATTTATTACGCAGTAAATAAAACATAATAAATAAATAATAATCAATAAAACATAATCCTTAATAATAAATATTTTCCTTAAAATATAAAAAGTATTGTCTCTAGAGCACAATTACTAACAGCAAGAACAAATCTGACGCAGATCTTCTCGAGATGAATTGATCATCCACATACAAGAAAGATGTCGGGACTCATTCGACTAAAGACAAGATGACCTGCCACTCCTTAACCATCGCATTATATCCAACTCTGACTTTAGAGATCAACCTTTTCAAAGCATTTATATAGTCAACAATCAGTGGATTCTGCAAGTTCAAGTTGTAGAATAAGTCTTCCGCCTCTTTGTTATAAGTTCCTTTCGCACAAACTCCCAATAGAATCTTCCTTGCATCATCCCATTTTTGTCCGATCCTTCTCTTGTCCAGATCAACTTGAGAATCAGCTAACCTTGCAAGCTCATGATCATACCGTTTCTCCTTGAGCTCCGCTTGCTTTTCAAGGAAAACAGCCTCATCCTGCATCATCTTCATTTTATAGAATTGAGCTTGTTCCAAGGCCAACTGTTGAGCTTCCAGGGTCTCTTTATCAACATGTATTTCTTCAGGCTTTCCAGAAGACATTCCAGCACCTCCACCTTGTTCCTTCAAAGATCTTCTTATTGCATGTGCTAAAGGAACGTCCTCCATATCAGAATCTGAATCAAGTACCTTATGTACTTCTTCCTGATGATGGCTCAAGTCAATGAATGGCTCTTCTTGCTCGGCCACTACCGCCTTACCCTTCCTCTTTCTTTGAGCCTCTTCTTCATTTACCGGCTCATTTTCTTTGACAAAATCAGTAGTCTGTTCTTCAATTTCTTCAATAACTAGCGACTGCTGTCTCATCTCCTTTCCACTCTCCCCCTTAGGTGAGTTATCCTGAACAACACCTTTCTCTCCAGACCCACCAGTAGCATAAGAACCACCAAAACCAGAACCCGAGGGTCCAGCACCATCATTATTAGGGGGAGATTGATTGTACTATTCGTCAAAGCATTCTGGGGGAACTAAATGCCGAACTGCATACATCATTCTGCTGACCTCCGTTGCCATGGTATGCAGAACGCTTTCTACGCTCCCCATTCTTTCATACAGAGTACTGCCCAAGACACCACCAGCATGGCCCAAGTCATTCACCTTGTTCGTCATTTCGTCTAAACCTGTAGCCTGACTTGTCATTCGTGCTGCGTAGTCATCAAGAGCCCTCTTGTTGTCACCAACATTTTCTCCTAACTGCCCCATCGACTGCCCGAACTGCTTCAACTGATTTTCAACTGAAGTCATACGCGTATCAAGATTTTCAAGAACCAGGGACGGTGTTTGGCTTGGGTGTGCTCGCTCTAAAAATCGTTCTGTTACTGTTTGTCACTCTGTTTCGGGCCTTAAAAATGAAGGTCCATCACTCCCTAAACGCTCACACACACTCCCTTTCTCACGCTCGTGTATGTCTTCAACAATAGTCCTGAAAGTGAAAGCAGTACCTGCAGAAACTGGATAAGCAAAGTAAGTAACAGTTATGGGATCTGTTCCTGTCATATCCTGAGGTGGAATCTCAGGCTAAGAGGCTGCAGAGTGTTCTAGTACAACATCAGAACCGATCCTCTCTGCAGCATCAGTATGTACCGGTGAAGGTACTTCGAAAGCAATGAAAGCTTCTTGCCTTTCTGAAGTAACAGGCTCTTCAAAAGGCATAAAATCCTCACCAAAATCCCTATGTGTAGAAGGTGCAAGGGGCGAACCACTCTCGTGAGGTGGAGTGGTTGTGATAGACACACTAGGTTTGGACTGGGCTTGTGAAGTTGCAGCATGTGAAAATTTGGCTTTCTTCCGAATAAGAGGCTGCACTTCGGGGTCACTCTCAGAACCCTCACCTAAATCCACAGGTGCCTGCCTTTTGACTCCCGTCAGCGAGGGTGAAAGAGAGGAAGTAAGAGTATCAGACTCAGAATCAGAAATATAGCTCTCGCCCTGGGATAGATCCTGCGGGTTAGCAGAATCTTGGGCCACGGAATCAGATTTAGATGAAGAAGTATTAGTAGTGTGAACAGAGAGATGCTCTTGTTCAAAGAAATTACCTTCTTCATTACCTTGTCCAGCAAAGGAGGCAGAATCAGCATGTGGAGTAGGTTGTCTGTCCCTTTGACCGGAAGAAGATTGACCGTGAGAATGTCCATCATCATCGTCATCTTCATCACCAAGATTGTCGTCAGGAATCCCCTGGAATGCGTCAGCATGGGCAGATGGATTCTGAGCATGTGATGAAATGTGGGAGGTCCCCGCCATTGAAGTAATACCTGCATCATACGTAATCCACACTTGAATGTTATCAGGAATAGACATTGCTTTACCGTGATCTTTGTCTTGATTAGCAATCGTTGTGAGGGACTTGGTGCCCATGCCCAGTGATGCAGATGTTGCACTTGTTGCAAATGCCTGTCGCACAGATAAAGCATCAATCGGTACTAAGTGATTAATAAGCATTTGTAAGAAGCGAGGATACCAGCATACAACATTAGTAGTTGTAATGTCTCTGCTTGCAGGTGATCCCATTGCAGCCACGATCTCCGATAGAATGATTCTGCCATAATTAATGTCCAGTTCACGTGCGAGGGAAATTGCAAAGGCCTACATGGGTATCGGAATCTGATGATAATCTTTTTCGCGTGCCCGAAAACATCTTGTGATGGCCTCGAAAAAGTAGTTCCATTCCACATAGAAGTATTGTTTCTGGATGGCGCCAGTTTAGATCCGTCCAGAAGGAGGGTAGCATCCAATCTCCTCAAAGAACTTGATACGTTCTGCTGTTGTAGGTTCGGGGTCATAAACATCTTTGATTGGGAACCCCAGAACCCTGTTGACCACTTCCTCCGTCACTTGATATTCTTGACCTGCCAAGGTAAACCTGAAACCATAGGGGGTAGATTTGCTCCCGAATGTAACCGCACTAGTCCATAATTGTTGTAATGCATCTATTAGTGTAGGTGCCCTAGAGGCAATACAATGTTTCTTTTAATAGACCTTTATGTCATTTGATTATTCAATAAACGTATTTATTATGACTTTAAATACTGCGATATATTTGTTAGCATAATAAATGTCCTTAGAATCATGATACACATTGTATAGTTTAGTACATGACTTGAACTTGAGATTATATAATAGATCATATTCTTAAATGTCCCTAGTCGAGTATTATTATTATAGGACAATAATAATACATAAATAGACTAGTATGTTGTTTGACAGATAACCACATCTCATTGGTTATAAGTATGGGGATACTAAGGTCAACACATAGGTACATGCAGGAGTACATGGTACTGGACAGACCCATAGTGAGATTCTTCATGTTTAATAAAGTCATAAGAAAGACTCACAGTGATAATGGTGTAATGATCCTTCGACTTGAGATCATTATAATTCTGTATGAGGATTAATATACTTTGACTACATTAAAAGTCACTTTTGACCGGGTGATGATAAAAGTGGACATCGGGTATATCATGAGTCGTATGAGAAATATGAATGATAGATAAAGGATTTAACCCTCCTATAATTAGGAGAGATATTATTGGCCTCTTGATTGAGTGAGACTATAAAATGCATGGCCATGCTCAAATAATGATTTGTTTTTCATAGTCTACTCATGGATCAAGTAAACCCGGATTAAATATTGAAGAGGATGACTAAATTCATGCCTTGAGTTTAATCTATAATATATATGGTTAAAGGGGTTATATTACACGGAAACATTAATCACGAAAGGTTTTATCGAATCACGATTTAATTATTATTTAATTGGGTAGCAATGATGTATTACTAGATACCGCTCATTGTTTATAATTTTATTGGAGAATAAAATTATTGCTAATTAAATAATAGCCTATAGGGTCACACACATAGAGTACTTAGAGGAATAGTTAATTTAAATTATAGATTTAAATTAATTGATGATTATTTGAATTTTATTATATTAATTAAGTGAGACTTAATTAATTAAAATAATATAAATTCGAATTCGAATTTGAATTCTGCCCTTAATAATTAAGTGTGACTTAGTTATTAATTAAATAATAAAATTCGGTTTTATTATTTAATCCTAAACCTACATGGGTTAGGCTTTGCTGTTATGGGTTGCTATTATGGGCCTATTAACCAACCATTATAAATAGATAATGTAGGGTTAATAGGTATTAAGTTTTTAAGAAAAACGAACCCTAGCAACAGCAAAGGCAGAAAGAAAAGGCAGAGGCATAATTCGAAATCATCAAAGGAGGCTAGTACATCCATTCCGTAATCAAGATCGTGAGACGTTCTTGAAGGTGCTCGTGTGGATACTATAGAGGTGCTTTCGAGAGGAAGACACAAGTCGTGAAAGCTAGGATCTCCGTTGAGTTCATGTAAGTCAAGACCAGACAAAGGTATGATTCCGTTTCACCATAATCTGTCAATCTTATACATGATCCTGCGTTAGGGTTCCAAAATTTTTCGTTATATTTACGTTTAATCCGCTGCGTTTTATGCCTCGGAACCCAACAATGGTATCAGAGCTACGTGTATAAGGGACTGATTTGGTTACGTGTTTTATGTATTTGATGCATACATGCCTGTTTTGGTGACTGCCATGCCATGCTACTGCTTTGTCATAATCTGTTATGCCACTGCCATGCTTCTACTATGCTACTGTCATACCTGTTATGAGACTGTCATGCCTGTTATGAGACTGCTATGCTTCTGCCATGACATGATATGTATGATTAAAAACTGTTATATGATGAGTATCTGGTTATTTGTATAATGAGTACATGGTTGATGATACTAGCATGTTAATGATTTGCCATGAATGATTTATATGCCTTATTGCGATTTGTATATTATGCATGAGGGTCAGTTTGTATAGTGATATAAACTGGTGGACAGATTGTGTTGGACATGATTTGTTAACTGGGATATGATAAGTATGTATATGATACATGCTTCTGAAACTGTATAAATTGCAGTGGGGAAAAAGGCCAACATATATGATCTGTAGTTCAGAAATTGATGATTTCTGAATAGGACTGGTCTTCGAAAATAAAAAATTTCCAAGCTGACCTGGCAGCTCGACCCCAGCTAGGGGCTGCCGCCCCCGGACCCCCGCAATATTTTATTTTGTGTACTTGAGCATGGTGCTGGTTATGGCCCTTAGACCCCTAGATTAATGGTTTTGGTTTTATAAATACGACTTGCATGTCGTTTTCTTCATTCTTGTAATTGTTTAACCTCGAATGTAACTCGAGTTTTCTTATGTAAGTACATTAGTATAGATTGTATTCAATTATTCCATGTAATGTACTTGAAGATTGAAGGATGATCCAAGAAGAGGAGCAAGCACCCATGGATACAAGAAGAATGAAGACATGTAATTGTATTTATATTTCACCACCATAGATTGACTTTGATCCTTTCATTAGCTCGAAAGGATCACATAGGAAAGGGGCCAAACCAAGCACGTTTACATACTGCACTTTACATATTGATGTATGAATGTATGTGTAGAGTAGAAGATGCATGCTTTAATTAGATTAATGATGTATGCATGTATTAGATACGTCACCCATGTCATGCTTGCCATGCTAAACAAGATAAAATCTGTAACGATTTAAGATTTTAAAATTAACAAACGATCATGAGATTCTTGTGTTTATGAAATATGGATTTTTAAAACACGGAATTGAATATGGATTTTGATGTCTATAATTGGGATTTTCTGACAAAAACGGATATGCGTATTCATAAGGCAGATGGGTTTTAAGTGTGACCACTGGTATCCTCCATCTACCTGGGAAATGAACAATTTAAGATGTCAATTTGAAATATTTAGTTCAAGGAAAAATTGAGGATCTCTTCATGATGTGATCATGATCGTCGTAAATTTTCTAAACCCCTTAACAAAATATTAAGTTTTAATCGGATGCTTTCCAATGAATGAACACTCATCGAATCCTAGATCGATTAGGGGAAAGACTGTCAGTGGCAGGGGACTCCTATCTATCGTGGTGAGATGCGACGAATATACACGGTTATATTCGGCCGTTGTATCATTGGGTCAAACTTAACTGAGTCGTCATAATAAGGTGAAAGTAAACGGTTATATTCAACCATTATGAACTTAGAAGCATAGAGTTTGGTTAAAAATCTATTAGATAGATAAGATCAATCGTTGCTCACCAAACTATCCAAGAACTATATATGATATAATTGACAAATGTTGTCTACCTAAATAATCATTCTTAAGGACTTCCAGTGGTTGACTTAAGACATGACGAAATATGGATCTTGGCTCACTAGAAAGAATTATGGGATATACTTTCCAAATTAATAGTAAGGGCTATTAATTTGATAAAAATAGTGGGAGATATATTATGAATGTATCATAATCATTTGAACATAATAAATAACTCAGACAATCTAATGTTTAATTTTGTGCTTTATCATTGTAGATACCAAATAATGACAAACAACACAAACACATTATCCGTACGATCTGTCCTTGAGAAGGATAAGCTGACAGGAGGAAACAACTCCTAGACTGGCAGAGGAATTTGAGGATTGTCCTCAGGCAGGAGCGCAAGCTTCATGTCATTGATATTCCTCCGGCAGGTCCCCTTCCCGAGGGCGCTACTGTTGAGGAACGAGCGGCCCATACAAAGGATGAGAATGATGCAACTGATGTTGCATGTCTTATGTTGGCAACTATGAGTGCTGAGCTTCAAAGACAACATGTGCATATGGATGCATATACTATCTATGAGCACTTGCAAAGCATGTTTGCAAGCCAAACTCGTCAAGAAAGGTTCAACACGAGTAAGTCACTCTTTAATTGCAAACAAGGGGCAAGTGAACCAGTTGGCCCACATGTTCTGAAGATGATTGGTTACATTGAGTACCTTGAAACTTTGGGTTTCCCGATTATTCAGGAAATTGGTATTGACCTAATCATGAATTCATTGAACAACAAATTCACCCAGTTTATCATAAACTACAATATGAATGAATTTGACAAAACACCTACTGAATTGTTGGCTATGTTGAGAACATATGAGACCAACATGAAGACGGCTGAACCTGCTCCCATACTGATGGTGGGCAATAAAGGTAAGGCCAAAGGGAAAGGCAAGTGGAAGGGTAAGAAGAAGACAGGTTATGATTCTACACCCAAGCCAAAGTCAGGTCCCAAACAGGCTTTAAAGCCTAAAGGTGGGGTCGCTAAGGGTGAATGTCACTACTGTAAGAAAACTGGTCACTGGAAGAGAAACTGTTCAGTTTACTTGGAGGATCTGAAGAAGAAGAGGGCTGAGCAAGCTTCTATTTCAGGTATATATGTTATTGAAGTCAATCTGTCTATTTCTACATCTTGGGTATTGGATACTGGATGTGCTACTCACATTTGTATAAATGTGCAGGAAATGCAGAGAAGTAGGACATTGGCTAAAGGAGAAGTGGACCTACGAGTTGGCAATGGAGCAAGAGTTGCTGCTTTAGCTGTAGGAACCTATTATTTATCTTTGCCCTCAGGGCTAGTTTTAGAACTGGAGAATTGTTTTTACGTGCCTGCGATTCGCAGAAACATTATTTCTGTTTCTTGTTTGGACAAGAAAGGTTTTTCGTTTACGATAAAGAACAATTGTTGCTCTTTTGCTTTGAATGATTTAACCTATGGTGTTGCGCGTTTGTTTAATGGTTTATATGTTCTTGACTTAGATAATCCTGTCTATAATATAGAAAACAAACGACTTAAAGTTAATGACTCAAATCAAACATACCTCTGGCATTGTCGTCTAGGCCATATAAATGAGAAACGCATATCCAAATTACATAAGGATGGATACTTGAATAAGTTTGATTTTGAATCATACCAAGAATGTGAATCTTGTTTGCTTGGTAAAATGACTAAAGCCCCTTTCACTGGTAAGGGTCAAAGGGCCACCGAACGTCTAGAGCTAATACATAGTGATGTATATGGCCCAATGCGTGTGATGGCTAGAGGAGGCTACTACTACTTCATAACATTTACTGATGATTTCAGTAGATATGGATATGTATATCTTATGAAGAATAAATCCGATTCTTTTGAAAAGTTTAAAGAATACAAGGCTGAAGTAGAGAAGCAAATTGGCGGAGGTGCAAGTATTAAAATCTTACGATCTGATCGTGGAGGAGAATACTTGAGCACAGAATTTAAAGATTATTTAAAGGAGTGTGGTATTGTATCACAACTGACTCCGCCAGGTACACCTCAATGGAATGGAGTTTCAGAGAGGAGAAATCGCACCTTGTTGGACATGGTGCGATCGATGATGATTCATGCAGATCTTCCAATTAGTTTCTGGGGTTATGCTCTAGAAACAGCGGCTTTCACACTTAACCGTGTTCCTACTAAGAAGGTTCAAAAGACTCCATATGAGATATGGGAGAAGAAACGGTCAGGCATGAGCTTTATGAAAGTTTGGGGATGCAAGGCGTTTGTGAAACGTCAAGTATCTGACAAGCTTGGACCTAAATCTGAAGAGTGCAATTTTGTGGGATACCCTAAAGAAACAAAGGCGTATTATTTTTATAGTCCTTCTGAGCAGAAAGTGTTTATTGCTCGAGATGCTCTTTTCATGGAAAGAGATTTTGTTTCCAAAAGAAACAGTGGGAGAACTATAGACCTCGATGAAGATCGAGAACCACAAAATAGCATTGAACCTGAAGTGGAACATGAGCAGGATAATGATAATGCTCAACAAACACAGGTTGTTCGTAGAACTGGTAGAATTCGCCATGAGCTAGAGAGATATGGATTTCTTTTGACTCAATGTGGTGATTTGATGCTCATAGATGAAGATGAGCCTCTCACATACCAAGATGCTATGAACAGTCCAAAATCTAAGAGATGGCTAGAAGCCATGAAATCCGAGATGGATTCCATGTACGAAAACCGAGTATGGACTTTGGTTGATCCACATGAAGGGGTAAAACCCATAGGGTGCAAATGGGTTTTTAAGAAGAAAACTGACATGGATGGAAATGTTCAGACCTATAAAGCAAGGCTGGTTGCAAAAGGTTTCAAACAAATTCATGGTATTGACTATGATGAAACTTTCTCACCAGTGGCTATGGTCAAGTCCATAAGGATTTTGCTTGCTATTGCAGCATTCCATGATTATGAAATCTGGCAAATGGATGTCAAAACAGCCTTCCTTAATGGAAGCCTTGAAGAGGATGTGGATGTGTACATGACACAACCTGAAGGTTTTGTCGATCCAAGGAATGTTAGCAAAGTATGTAAATTACGTCGATCCATTTATGGATTGAAGCAAGCCTCTAGGAGATGGAACATCCGTTTTGATGAAACAGTCAAAGAGTATGGCTTTGTTCAAAACGAAGATGAACCTTGTGTTTACAAGATGGTTAGTGGGAGCCATGTGGCATTCATAGTACTGTATGTTGATGACATACTACTAATGGGAAATGACATACCTTCTCTCAAGGCTGTTAAGATTTGGTTAGGGAGCAACTTCTCTAGAAAGACTTAGGTGAAGCATCCTACATTCTAGGAATGAGGATCTATAGGGATAGATCTAGAAGGATGATCGGTCTAAGTCAGAGTACATACATCGATAAGGTTTTGCATCGTTTTGGTATGCAAAATGCAAAAAGGGGATATGTCCCCGTGTCTCAAGGGATAACGATCTCTAAAGATCAGTGTCCGAAATCATTGGATGACAAGGACCGCATGAGTAAGGTTCCATATGCCTCAGCAATTGGATCCATCATGTATGCGATGGTATGTACTCGCCCAGATGTTTCGTATGCTTTAAGCATGACGAGCAGATACCAATCTAATCCAGGTGAAGGTCAGTGGACGGCTGTCAAGAATATTCTAAAGTACTTGAAAAGGACTAAAGATTCATTCTTTGTGTATGGAGGAGAGGAGAAACTGGTTGTAAAGGGTTACACCGATGCAAGTTTCCAAACAGACAGGGATGATACTGTATCACAGTCTGGTTTTGTGTTTTGTCTAAACGGAGGTGCTGTAAGTTGGAAGAGTTCAAAGCAAGAAACAGTAGCTGATTCTACAATGGAGGCTGAGTACATTGCAGCTTGTGAAGCGGCTAAGGAAGCTGTTTGGATTCGAAAATTCATTACTGATTTGGGAGTGGTTCCATCGATCGCAGATCCCATTGATCTATATACGATAATAATGGAGCCATTGCACAGGCTAAAGAACCTAGAGCTCACTCCCGAACCAAACATATACTCAAGAGATATCACCTCATTCGAGAGATTAATGAAAGGGGTGACATACACATATGTAAAGTGCACACAAATGATAACATTGCAGACCCACTGACCAAAGGCTTGTCGCAGACGAAGCACGATGGTCACACTAGTTCCATGGGTATTAGATACATGGGAGATTGGCTCTAGTGCAAGTGGGAGATTGTTAGTGTAGGTGCCCTAGAAGCAATACAATGTTTCTTTTAATAGACCTTTATGTCATTTGATTATTCAATAAACGTATTTATTATGACTTTAAATACTGCGATATATTTGTTAGCATAATAAATGTCCTTAGAATCATGATACACATTGTATAGTTTAGTACATGACTTGAACTTGAGATTATATAATAGATCATATTCTTAAATGTCCCTAGTCGAGTATTATTATTATAGGACAATAATAATACATAAATAGACTAGTATGTTGTTTGACAGATAACCACATCTCATTGGTTATAAGTATTGGGATACTAAAGTCAACACATAGGTACATGCAGGAGTACATGGTACTGGACAGACCCATAGTGAGATTCTTCATGTTTAATAAAGTCATAAGAAAGACTCACAGTGATAATGGTGTAATGATCCCTCGACTTGAGATCATTATATTTCTGTATGAGGATTAATATACTTTGACTACATTAAAAGTCACTTTTGATCGGGTGATGATGAAAGTGGACATCGGGTATATCATGAGTCGTATGAGAAATATGAATGATAGATAAAAGATTTAACCCTCCTATAATTAGGAGAGATATTATTGGCCTCTTGATTGAGTGAGACTATAAAATGCATGGCCATGCTCAAATAATGATTTGTTTTTCATAGTCTACTCATGGATCAAGTAAACCCGGATTAAATGTTGAAGAGGATGACTAAATTCATGCCTTGAGTTTAATCTATAATATATATGGTTAAAGGGATTATATTACACGGAAACATTAATCACGAAAGGTTTTATCGAATCACGATTTAATTATTATTTAATTGGGTAGCAATGATGTATTACTAGATACCGCTCATTGTTTATAATTTTATTGGAGAATAAAATTATTGTTAATTAAATAATAGCCTATAGGGTCACACACATAGAGTACTTAGAGGAATAGTTAATTTAAATTATAGATTTAAATTAATTGATGATTATTTGAATTTTATTATATTAATTAAGTGAGACTTAATTAATTAAAATAATATAAATTCGAATTCGAATTTGAATTCTGCCCTTAATAATTAAGTGCGACTTAGTTATTAATTAAATAATAAAATTCGGTTTTATTATTTAATCCTAAACCTACATGGGTTAGGCTTTGCTGTTATGGGTTGCTATTATGGGCCTATTAACCAACCATTATAAATAGATAATGTAGGGTTAATAGGTATTTAGTTTTAAGAAAAACGAACCCTAGCAGCAGCAAAAGCAGAGAGAAAAGGCAGAGGCATAATTCGAAATCATCAAAGGAGGCTAGTACATCCATTCCGTAATCAAGATCGTGAGACGTTCTTGAAGGTGCTCGTGTGGATACCATAGAGGTGCTTTCGAGAGGAAGACACAAGTCGTGAAAGCTAGGATCTCCGTTGAGTTCGTGTAAGTCAAGACCAGACAAAGGTATGATTCCGTTTCACCATAATCTGTCAATCTTATACATGATCCAGCGTTAGGGTTCCGAAATTTTTCGTTATATTTACATTTAATCCGCTGCGTTTTATGCCTCGGAACCCAACAGCATCATGGACTAGTGTCGGTTTGGCAGTAAAAACAACACTAGCCTTGGAGTACAAATTAAGAAATCGTACCCAAAACTTGAAGC
Organism: Oenanthe sinensis; assembly: GCA_028671895.1. NCBI lineage: Eukaryota > Viridiplantae > Streptophyta > Magnoliopsida > Apiales > Apiaceae > Oenanthe > Oenanthe sinensis. Next base: position 31,587,524 of record CM053796.1, read on the forward strand.
GCGGAGCTGATCACCAATTTCCGTAGAAATATTATAAAAATTGTTTTTGGCAAGTGAAAATTGGTGAGCCATGTTTGTAAATATTTTTCGGTGAATTAATTAGTTTTTGTTTGTTTTAAAAAGAGCACAGATTATTAAGCACAGAAAAAAACAGAACAATTTATTTTAATTAAACAAAGAACTGACTTTGTAATTAAACTACGGAATTGTTCTCAAATAAATATGCGAAATCAAAACACACCAACCAAGTTTGTAATCAATACCACTGTAATCAAGAACACAGATTTGTGTGAAACTTATTAATTAAAGTACTGACTATTATGTGATTAATATTACGATGTGCGTGCGTGTGTAGATATGTGTGTATATACCAATCACAATTAAGAACTGTTATAGATGCACAGAAACACACAATAATGGGATGCAAATAATGATGGAAGATTGAAAAACGGGCAGCAATTCGAGATATATATGAGTTTTAACATAAATCGAATGTACAGGGTGATGAAGGTTTGAAATCGCAGGGAGGGAGGGTGGGGGCTGTAAAAATTTAGGGTTAAAACAATTAGGTAAAAGTGAAAATTGATGCGAGTTAGAGATGTATATATAGGCACATATGAGAAAAGACAAAAATACCCCTGTGAAAACAAGAAAAAAATGTTAAGTACGCACTGGGGAACATTAAGTCGAACACTATCTCGAACATTTAAGTCGAAATTCGAGATGAGGTTCGAGATAGAGACTATCTCGAACATCAAGTTGAATATTCGAGATAAAGTTCGAGATGACACTAACTCGAACAAATAATCATTTGATCAATTAAAACAGCATAATAAACCCTTAAAGAACTTAATTAAAATCCCAAGTTCTGTCCTGGGAACTCTATCTCGAAAAAAAACATCAAGTCGAATATTCGAGATAATGTTCGAGATAGAACCTAAGTCGAATATTCGAGATAATGTTCGAGATAGAACCTAAGTCGAACATCAAGTTGAATATTCGAGATAATGTTCGAGATAGAACCTAAGTCGAACATCAAGTCGAATATTCGAGATAGAACCTAAGTCGAACATCAAGTCGAATATTCGAGATAATGTTCGAGATAGAACCTAAGTCGAACATCAAGTTGAATATTCGAGATAATGTTCGAGATAGAACCTAAGTCGAACATCAAGTCGAATATTCGAGATAATGTTCGAGATAGAACCTAAGTCGATCATCAAGTTGAATATTCGAGATAATGTTCGAGATAGAACCTAAGTCGAACATTTCCCCAGACTTGGAATTTTGCACAAGCACACTGGGAACTGTAACTCGAACTTCAAGTCGAATTTCGAGATAGACCTCATCTCGAATATTCTTCCCAGACTTTGAATTTTCAAAATTTTTGATTTTGAAGATAGTTATAATAATTTAGCAATTTTTACAATAAAAACAACAATAAAATTTTGCCAAATTAATATAGATATCAATTCAAGGATTTTTAAGAACACTCCTTGACAATTCTAAGGCCTCTAAATTAATAAAAATTACATGAAAAATACAGGTAAATTCATCTAAAGATCATGAAAAATTTAGAATAAAATGAATTTAACTCCCCCTATGATCATGCAATCTAACTCACATAAATTCAAAGATTTAACAAATAATTACACATAAAGCACAATGAATTTATGTACAATAACACTACAAACAACATATAATAATCATTAATGAAACATTTTAAAGTCTAAGTCCATAATGATTAAATAGCATGCAGAAGTGATATTTTGAGCAAATGTAGAGATTATTTTCATATGTTTTCAACTTTGCACAAATAAAATAGGCAATTGACAAGACTAAAAACATATGTACATGATTAAAACTGGAATTTTACGGATAGGAGAAATCACTAACTTGTGTTAATTATCCCCAATTCACCAACCAACCAATTGAATGTTACTTCATCAAGAGGTTTAGTGAATATATCTGCAATTTGTTGCATTGTGGGTACAAAATGTAACTCCACAGTCCCCTCCTCGACATGTTCTCTAATGAAGTGATACTTGATATCTATATGCTTGGTTCTCGAGTGGTCTACAGGATTGTTAGTCATGGCAATGGCACTTGTGTTGTCACACATGATTGGAATCTTTTTGTGTTCCATGTCATAATCTTTCAATTGGTTCCTCATCCACAGTATTTGAGCTACACAGCTTCCAGCAGCAATGTACTCAGCTTCAGCAGTAGAAGTAGATACTGTGTGTTGCTTTTTACTTTGCCAGGACACCAATCTTCTGCCAAGAAATTGACATGCACCAGATGTGCTTTTTCTATCAATCTTGCAACCTGCATAGTCTGAATCCGAATAACCAATTAGATTAAAACCTGTATCTCTTGGGTACCAAATCCCTAGATTTGATATGCCCTTGAGATACCTAAAGATTCGTTTAACGGCTATGAGATGTGATTATCTAGGATCCACTTGGAACCTTGCACACAAACAAGTTGCGAATATAATATCGGGTCTACTTGCAGTTAAATAAAGGAGTGAGCCAATCATACCTCGATAGCTTGTGATGTCAACTGGTTTACCTGATTTGTCTTTATCAAGCTTCGTGGCTGTTGCCATGGGAGTCTTAGCTGTTGATGCATCTTCGAGATTATACTTCTTAAGTAAATCTTTGATGTACTTGGACTGACAGATAAAGATTCCATCTTTTCTTTGACTAATCTGTAATCCAAGGAAGAAGGACAGCTCTCACATCATGCTCATCTCATACTTATCCATCGTCTTGGGGATTGTTTGAGGCCATAGACAGCTTTGAAGAGAAAGTATACAAAATCTACAAGTTCTGGATCAACAAAGCCAGGTGGTTGTTCCAGAAATACTTCTTCTTCTAGCTCTCCATTCAGGAAGGCACTTTTCACATCCATCTGGAAAACTTTGAAGTTCTTGTGTGCTGCAAAGGCTAAGAACATCCTGACTGCCTCAAGTCTTGCAACTGGAGCATAGGTCTCATCATAATCAATACCTTCTTTTTGAGAATAACCCTTCGCTACCAAACGAGCCTTGTTTCGTGTTACAAGTCCGTCTTCATCCAGTTTATTTCTGAATACCCACTTAGTTCCAATTACTGATCTGTTCTTCGGTCGGGGTACCAGCTTCCAAACTTTCTGCCTTTCAAACTGATTGAGCTCCTCTTGCATAGCAATCACCCAATCAGTAACACCAAGAGCTTCTTCTATTTCTTTAGGTTCAAGTTTGGATAAGAACCCAGAATATAAGCAGATATTAGCCATTTCAGCTCTTATGGTTCTTCTAGTAGTCACACCAGCATCTGGATCACCAATAATTAATTCAAACGGATGGTCTCTACTCCATGCTCGTTCTCTTGGAAATTGTGTTGATGATTCAACTTGATTTTCTGAATTGTTATGTTGACTACTTGTGTTATTTCCACTAACTCCCCCTGAGTTAGTGCCAGCTCCTACAGAACTAGTGTCATCTCGTCTTGAGCTTTGAACACTTGTCCTTGAGCTGCTGTTTACTCCCCCTGAGTTGTTGCCGGAACGTGCGGAAGAAGTTTCCACTGATCTTTCACCAGAATCAGGTATATCTTCTTGAACACTTGGCATATTTGAAGTAACAACCAACTCATGTTCATCTTCAATTTCATCTAAGTCTAGATTTTGAAACATTAGGGACTCAGGTTCACTATTATCTTTAGAAATTGATGGGAGTTTGGTATCGTGGAATCTGACGTTGTAGCTTTCAGTCACTTTTCGATCAATCACTAAGAATACCCGATAAGCTGCCACCACATCTGTAGAATAACCAACAAAGATTCCTTCACGAGCTTTTGCTGAAAACTTGCCTAGATTTTCATCGTCTATAAGCACATAACATTTAGCTCCAAAGACATGAAAGTAATTGACTGTTGGTCTTCTGTTATTCATTAGTTCACATGGTATCTTTTCTTTATCTTTTATGATCAGGGTTCTATTTTGAGTGTAACACACTGTACTCACTGCTTCAGCCCAAAAGTATAGGGGAAGTTTTGAATCGTACAACAAAGTTCTTGCTGCTTCAACCAATGTTCTATTCTTCCTTTCAACTACTCCATTTTGCTGTGGAGTTCTCGGGGCTGAGTACTGACGACGTATTCCTTTAGATACACAGAAGTCATTCAGCACTGCGTTTTTAAATTCAGTGTCGTTGTCTGTTCTAATCGTCTTCACAGTAAGTATTAAAACATTCTCAATTTGAGTGATGTGATCAATGATTAGGAAAGGTACTTCGTCTTTTGTCATTGCGAACAATACCCATGTATACTTGGAGAAGTCATCCACCATTACCAATGCATATCTTTTCCTGGATAAGGATAGGACGTTCACTGGGCCAAACAAATCCATATAAAGAAGTTATAGAGGCTCAGTGATACTAGAAATTTCTTTACTTTTATGTGATGCTCGCTTTGACTTTCCCATTTCACAAGCTTCATAGAGTCCTTTAGGAGCAAACTCCTTCTGAGGTAGATCTCTCACTAATTCTCGCCTCGCTAGAGCATTCATCGTTTTGAAGTTTAAGTGAGATAGCTTTTTGTGCCATAACCAGCTTTCATCATCTGAAGCTTTGCTGTAGAAACAGGTGACTTCATTCTGATTTTCCGAATCCATGTCCGCAACAAAAAGATCTGCCTTACGAACTCCTCTTAAAGCCAACGAACCTTCCTTGATGTGAGTTATTGATACACCTTTCTTATTGAAGACAATTTCATAACCTTTGTCACAGAATTGACTGATACTCAACAGATTGTGCCTCAATCCCTCAACATAAGAAATATCTTCAATGATGACATTACCAGTCTTTAGTTTTCCATAACCCTTTATCACTCCTTTGCTGTCATCTCCAAAGGTAACATAAGGGCTAGCCTTCATAACCAACTCTGTAAGCAGGGACTTGTTTCCTGTCATATGCCTTGATGATCCACTATCTAGCACCCATATAACTTTATTTCAAGATTGATTGGGCCCGACTTTTCTATAAGATCGAGAACTATCAGATTTAATAACAGGAGATGCACTTTCTTTAACATTCTTAGAGCTTTCGACCTGGTCTTTTCCCTTTTCAGACTTAACAGATTTGTTAGTCTTAGGAGATGGCTTATCACTCCTAACTTTAGAAGGACTGGTAGTCTTAGCTCTTACATGTTTCTTTTTGACAATAGAACTAGCAGAAGAATTTAGACATGTTTGGCTAGTTGCATTCATCAAATTCACAAAGGTTTGCATGATGTTAAAAGTGCAAGGCATACAATTAGGTTGACCACATTGTACATGATTTTGATGCATGTTATTCATTGTGTGTGGTACAGGCATGGCATGTGCAACAGGAATATTCATGTTAGATTTACATGCATAAGAAAGATGTTCAGTAGATTTACAGTGATAACATGCTTTCTTTATTCATTCTGCCTTAACCTCTTTTATGCCTTTTTCTTTCTTAACCTGATGTTTAACAGCCTTAGCTCCTAATCCTGGTCTAGATTCTTCTTTAAGGGTTAGAACTGGTACCTCTGGTTCATCTGATGTCTCAGCCATGAGGGCAAAGTTTGCTGTATAAGTAACTTCTTCCTCATCTGAATCATCTCAAGCTCTGCCTTCTGTTACTACTAAAGCACTTTTTTCATGTCTTTCCTTCACCAGGGATTCATACTTGCTTTTAAGGGCTTCATATGTTTCTTTGGGATATGTCTGTTTCGGCTTCTTGCAGTCGGTAGCAAAGTGTCCGGCTTCACCACAGTTATAGCATTTGAACTTCATTTTAAAATCCAAAGGAGATTTGTAGCTGGTACTCTTGCCTTTTCCTTTGTAGCCTTGTGAACTACCACCACCCCTAGTAACCCGAGAGTAAGATGAAGATTTACTCTGCGGTCGGTTACTCTTTCTGAATCTTATATTGCTGAACTTCCTTGCCATGTATGCCACGACACTATCATCCATATTGTCCGGCTCTTCTTGGGTGAAGTAGTCATCATCACTATTTGATGTGCACTCATCATCATTTTCAACTTGATGTGATGCAGGTGATGATCTAGGCTTTTCTGCAACCATTGCCTTTTTAGACTCTTCCTCATCAGCAATTAATCCTGATGCCGCTTCCTTTCCTCTTGAATCATTATCCCATGTTTGATCTTGAAGGGTCTCTAGCTCATAGGTCTTCAGAATTCCATAATATTCTTCCAGAGTAGTTGAGTGCAAATCTCTGGTTTCTCTAACAGCGTAGACTCTATGTTCAATGCTTTTTGGCTGGTTCCTTAGATATCTCGTGTTTACTTCAACCACGGGGAGAGTTACACCTCTCAGATTCAAATCCAAAACCAACTGACTGAATCTTAGATAGACATCTGTTATGCTTTCACCTTTTCTTATTCTGAAGGTATCATACTCCATCTTGAGTATAAGTGTTTTGTTGCTTCTGACCTCAGCGGTACCTTCCATGACGACCTCTAGCTTATCCCAAATCTTCTTCGCTGTAGTTAATCCTTTAACTACATTAAACATCTCATGATCTAGGGATTCCATCAGTGTTTGTCGAACGGATGTATCGAAAGCTATCTGCTCCTTATCAGCATCTGAAAAGTCTATTGCCTTTTTAGGCTCAGACCGTTGTGGTACTACCACATCTCCTTCCATATGCTCAGGAACAACAACCATTGGGACAAATTTACCTTTGTCAAGGACTTCCAGATATTCAGGATTGATGGACTCAAGGTAAAGTTTCATTCTCAACACCCATTCTTCATAATGATCTCGGTCGAACATTGGAATTTTGAAGTTATTTTTAGGTGCCATCTTAATGTGGATTTAAAGTTAAGATAATAAACTTTTCTTATTACTTGAGTAGTAATTAAAAGAAAATTAAATTATCTCAAAATAAATCAAGGTTCAAGTTCTGGACACCAAAAAAAATTCTAAGTACCCAAGACTAGGCTATGTAGAATATCTATGTAGAACTTCTGCCCAAGTCGAAATTCTCTAAGTAGAACTTTTGTCTAAGTCGAACTTCACTAAGTAGAATATTCAACTCGGATATTCAAGTAGAATATTCTATGTAGAATATTCAAGTAGAATATTCTATATATAACTTTTGTCCTTGGAAGAAATTTGCTGCAGGTCACTTTAATATTGAATAAACAATATTATTTTTCACACTTTGACTTTTGTGGCTTTTCTCACCTAACTCACCTAACCCACGTGCTAGGTACTTAATATCTTTTGTAATACTTTTTGTTGTGAGATATATGTCAAATCAAAAGCCAATAACACCTTTTTAACTTTATGTCTTTTGAAAAGGTAATCAAAAGTTGCTGGGTTTGCCTTCTTTATCAAGAACAGTGATGACTTCTTGAAGAACACCAAAAATCAAAGTACCCAGAAAAATTCACAAAAATTATCTAAAGTCCACCCAAGCTAAATAATCACACCTGGAGTATTTAAATAATTTTTAGACTGAGTTTTCTTTGTCAAACAAATTAAAGCACATTTTCCAAGAAAGACTTGAAAAGTAGATCTGTAAAGGAAAACTCACGAATCTCCTACCAAACACAAGGATCTATGTTTTGTATGTTAAACATGAAGCTCTGATACCAATTGTTAGGTCCAAATGTGTTGTAGAGGGGGGGGGGGGTGAATACAACTTTTCGAATTTAAGAAGCAATAAATATCATGTAATAAATGAACACAGTGATTCAAGGAATATATGTCTTATATATAACTTGAAAGAGTTGCTACAACATTCATTACAAAGTACACCAGAAGTAAAGAGGGTAGTAAATGATACTAAGCTCTGTGAATATACTCTCTCTCTTTTACAAGTGTTTATCTCGAAAATATTGCTCACTTTAAAAAAATACACAAGTACTTCTATTTATACTACTTGTAATCTATGTCCTGTAGTCTTCAAAGACTAAGATATACGTGGCCCAATGATATCCACATAAATCTTATCTTATCTTGAAAGCTTGGCAATCTACCAATTAGATGATGCCATGTGTCATGTTGAAACTGCCCTCTATGTAGAACATCTACTTGGCCATCTCGAATGCTAAGTAGAATTTCTTCATAGGAATATTCTTCTTGGCTATCTAGAACATTTAAGTAGAACTTCTACATAGGAATGTTCTACTTGGCCATCTCGAACATCTAAGTAGAATTTCTACATAGGAATGTTCTACTTGGCTATCTCGAATATTTAAGTCGAATATTCTACATAGGAATATTTTACTTGGCCCATCTCGAACATTTTGTACTTAGAAAAATTCTGGGCTTCAACTTGAAACTTCTATGCAACATTTTGAACTTGTGATTTCTTTATGTCTTCCATATTCTTCAACAAGCTCTTGAACCTGGATCTCTATTACTGACATAAACTTGATATCAATGTCCTGACACTTGATGCAATGGTCTGATTCATAAGTAACTAGTCATGATAGTGTTTCTGCTTCTTGAATAGATTACCATATTCAATTAGTAATGTGACTTTCCAATTATTGCTTTCCTTCTTGTTCACTTGAAATCAATTAGCCTTATTGATACTGATAGTTATGATCTTGAATCTTGAAGTTACAAATCACTAAGGCATGAACAACTCTGTTTTGAACTTCTTTCAATGATTTCTTCTTTATTTTATCATAGTTAACATGTTGAATTGTATCAATTACCTTGTCTTCATTTAGCATTGATTTCTTTGTGGCTTCATGTTCTTGATTGTCTTCCGGTTAAGTATCTTTTCTTTTAGTTGAGTTACATAAGTTATAGTGTTACAAGTTAAGACACTCTTCCTTTCAAAGGTTCTAGAACGATTTTGACATGAATTGTTCTAATTTAACAATTTTGTTTCAAACCAGCACAAAAAGTCTGTGAATATTACAATGCAGAAAATTAAAATTACTGAATTTGAATGTTTTTAACTAACTAAAAATAATGAAGCTAATGGCCTCATATTTATAGAGGTTAAAGTTAGCAAGACATTTGAATAAAACTTATTAAAAAATCAAAAATACTTTATAAATTAGTCTTCAAGACTTTTTAAATAAGCTGAGCAAGACTTTTAAAACTCGGTAAGACTTTTTGAATAAGAACTCGGTAAGACTTTTTGAATAAGTACTCGGTAAGACTTTTTGAATAAGTCTTTCGGAAGACTTTTTATTAAAGTCTTAACAAATATAATTCGGTAAGACTTTTGAAAAGTCTAATTTATAAAATTCGGTAAGACTTTTAAAAAGTCTTATTTACCAAATTCGGTAAGACTTTTCTAATTAGTGCAGCAAGACTTTCTTTAAATGTTAAATAAAATATTTCTTTTAACTTAATTAATTCCATCAATTTTAATTAAATAATTTATAAATTAAATAATTTCAAGATGAATTAATTTAAGTAGATAAATTAAATAATTAATTAACTTTTGATAGTAGAAATAATTAGTTTCTTCACTTCACAATCATTATAGATTTGACTTAAGTCTTTCTGTCTTCACTGTTTTCTGTCTGAAAAGCACTTAAGCTAGGTGATAAATATTTATTAAATTAGTTGACACACAAATGTTCTGTCTAGTTCATTTGTGCCATACTAAAAGAAATATTCTTCACCTTTTAACTTTAAAAGTTGTGATCTTCTGTCTTGTTCTCGATTCTAGCTTTGTCTCTAATATTTCTTTTCTTGAAATCTTTTTGTAGTAGCCACTTGGAATCTTCTTTACCTTCTGAACTCTTCTGAAATACTACTTCTTTATTTTTCGCTGACGCTTGAACATATTAATGAACTTCTTCCGGTGTAAAGTAGCAACCTCATTAAAATACTTCTGACAATCTGATTTTTTGTGTCTAGTTTACTTTCTTCGTTCTGATTCATGTTTTCATAATTATTATTTACTGTTTTTTCTTATCTGAGTTGAGTTGTCATATAATTATTACAAATAGGCCTAGTCATATGCCTTTCAACAAACTTTGATTCCATCCCTCAACTCCCTCAACAAATTGGGTACTTTTTGACCCATAATTTGTAATTTAATTTTCCTTGTGTATTAATTAGACAGTTAGCTAGTAAAATTAGTTATGATGAACATATTATCTACTATGCTAGATTATTACAATTGATTTTTAGTCATCTATTTCCTGATATTAGTTTTGAGAATGACAAGGGTTTGCCTAGTTTTAAAATGAATAAAAGGCTTTTTGCTGACTTGACAAGGAAAGATGTCAAGAAAGAAAATGAGGGTATTTTGCCTAGGTTGTTTTGTCCCATATGGGTCAGGCTTCTACTGAATCAGAGAATGCCGATTGTGTATAGAAGGGAATTTCTTTTTGTGACTGAGAATCAGAGTTTAGCCCAATATGGTTCTAACCCAAGTCACCCACCAAACACTGATACACAAATTCTGCCAACCTATATTGTCTCCCAAAAGACTTCAGTCACAAAATACACCTCTCAAGCACAAGGCTCAGGCCTCAAAAGGAAGGACAAATCAGAGTCATAGTCTTCTCCCAGAAAAAGGAAATTGATTGATGAGCAAACAAACTCTAATAACAGTGCTGAAGGCATGGTATTTCCTATCAATAAATCTGTCAAACTTGCCTCAGATGTTGCTCATGCTTCATTCATGAAGCCATTTCATGTCAATCCAATATCAGAGCCTGTTAAGAAGAAGAGGAGACTGATTAAAGGCAAAATCTCACAATATTTCTCTCCAGCTGAAGCTCTGAACTCTGCTCCACTTTACTCTAATGATGTTATAAAGTCTGACAATTCTGCATTGCCTGACCAAATAAATAGTAACATCGGTGGAATTAAGGTAGATGGTGATGATGAAAATGCCAATAAAGAAGAAAATGATGAATTGGTTGAAATGGATGGTAATTCCCATCATGTTAATCCTTTTACCAGTCATGTAATCACCTTGGAGGGTATTTCAAATGAGGTACCAAGTAAAGATAAAAAAAAGGGAATAGTGGTTGATAGTGAAGTTGTTGATGAGAAATGCTGGGATAAAAATTTGATGACAATCCTAGTATTCAAGTTGATCCAGCATCTTCTCATGTTCCAGTTATAATCTATGATTCTCCTGTCAAGACTCTTCAACCTATAATCAAGGAAATCTCCTATAAGACAGTGAGAGAGTTAGCTGAAGAAGTAAAGAAAGAAATGGTTGCTCAAAAATCTCAACCATCTCCAAACTCTGAAATTACCAAGCTCTTCTCAAGAAGGAAAAAGAAGAAGGTTTCCTTTGTTTTAGACCTACAAGAACCTAATTATCAAAGTGTAGCAGTCTCTGAAACACCAGGCTCACAATAACTTATTGATCAAAGTTCAACAGAAGCCACAGTTCCAGCAGATGAAGCCAACATAGATCAGGGGTACAACCCACAAGAACCTTCAACTCAAAGGGTTGAAAAAGTTGTTAAGGCCCCAGCCACACAAGAATCATCCAATCAAAGTTTGGATGCAGGCAATCAAACATTGACTGAAGATCCTATTGTTGCTGATGTTGAAGGCCAACCTCTGGCAGAGTCTAGCACACAAGAACCTTCACCTCAAAGTAGTGAAACAGATACTGAAATGACTCAGGTCCCACAAGAACCAATCACTCCTTCTGTGATTGCAGACCAAACTCTGGAAGTGCAGCCAAAATTCTGATTCAATTGCTGCAAACTCTGATGCTCAACCCTTGGCAATCTCTGATGTTATATTGGTCCAACCAATCTCTGCAAATCCAATGGATACTCCATCTGACTACAAATACTCAAGGTATAAACTCTGACTTTTCTTCAAAATTTACATACTCTGATAGTATAAATTCAGATTTTATATTTATTTCTTTTACTGCTGGAATGACCATGGATACTCCTGATATGATTCCTCCTATTTATGTGACCATGGATCTCCTTTCTTAACCACCTCTTATTTCTGTAGGTCACAGTGATTTGAGCCTTTTTTGTAAGACTGAGGTAAAATGTGTGAAAAATAGAACTGAAAATGAGAGGTAGACACTGGTTTTAGCAAAAAGGAGAGTTAGATATGAGACAGAAGTTAGTGACTTCTAGTGAGAAAACTCCTCATCACAAAAGTCATGAGATATGTGATGTGAGAAGTAATGAGATTACTTTAAAAGAAAAGAGTGTCTTAGGGTGTTCTGTTCTTTGTGCAGGTACTCAGAGTATCAATGAAACAGGCTTTGTTGTTAATCCTGTCCATCACTATCTAAATTCTGAGGTACCAAACTCTATGATATTTTAGATGGTGAAGTTGCAAACTCTGAGGATTCCACTCCTATCTTTGAGGATGAAGAAGTCATTGATCTTTCTATTCCTTACACTCAGAGATACAACTCCAAAAGATGGCCTCTAGATGCTTTTGATGCTCATAAAAGATTGAGGATGGAATATCCTGATTATTGTGTTGTTGAGAAGTTGAGGGTGAGATTGGACATGCCCTTATTGCGGAAGATGTAAGGAGAAGTAATATCAGGAGTGAGTCATCTAGTGCAGATATTTTGAAATATAAAAGGCAATCCATCGGGGATATGACCTAGAAATTCCAACATGAAGACATTTCTTGGCCACATATTTATGATCTGATTCAGAAAGTACACTCTGAAATAAATTTTGATGAGATGAAGGCAATTCTTAAAGCAACTACTGTGTTGACTAAGGGTCTGCATGGTGAAGTTCATGATCTTAAAGAAACTGTTAGTAAGCAAAGTGCTTCGGTTCAGAGTTCTGTTTCTATTTATCAACAGGCCATGGAGTCTAAAATTAAAGTTGTCTCCACTAAGAAGGAAGCCTTAGAAACTAAAGTTGATCAAATTGCTACTGTTGTGACCTCTATGCAGAATATGTTGCATACAATTAAGTCATACTGACTATTTCTTCTGATGTTAGAAAGGGGGAGAAAGTAGATAAGGACAAATGCAAAGTGGTTGTTGTCTTAAACTCTGAAGACAAACCTGAAGGTGATAGTGATGGCTTAGCTGATAAAAGCCAAGAGAATTATATGGATGGTAAAACTGGTCATACTCAAACTCTGACAGATCAAACTCTAATTCCCTCAGGATCTGGAAAAGCTCAAGAAAATTAGCAAACTCTGACTGATATAGATCATGTAACTCAATTGGAGCAATTCAAGAAAGATGAAGAGTTTACAAGGTAGTTGCCTGAAAAAGAAAAGCCAGAAGAAACTGACAAGGATACATAACTGGCACTGAAACTACATAAAGAAGAAAATCCATGTATTGATCTAGTTACTGCACAACAGGAAATGAAGAAGATGATTGATGGTACTGACAATGCTCAAGTCCAGTCAAAGAAAAAGAAAACTTATATTCTAAAGAAAACTCTGATAAAAAAAAAACCTGCAGCATCTGCACATGTCATACCTCAACAGTCATCTAAGCCTGTTACAAGGTCAAACAGAGGGGCAAGTGTAGAGATTGAAAAGACTCAATCATCTCAAACTATTCAACAAAAATCTTTGAAAGGCATAGGTGTACTAACTTGTAACACTTAATTACTATGTAACTCAACTAAGTAAAAGATAAAACAACAGCAAAACAAGAGAAACTGAAGAAGCACATGGAATCAATCAACTGAAGAAATGGTAATGATACTTGGTAACTACAAGTAACTAATTTGGTTAATCAAGGATGCATAAGTGAGAAGAAGTTCAATCTCAGTATTGCTCATGCCCTAACTTATCTAATGGAGAATCAAATTAATGTCAAAGAAGTATCAAGAAGACCAAAGTGATTTCATGTAATGTATATCAACATCTGGATAATGTAAAGGTTAATCAACAAATGAGAACTGACATTCAGAAGCAAGAACCCCTACAAGACTAGTCACTTATGAACCAGACCATTGCATCAAGTGTCAGGACATTGGAGGCAAGTTCATGTCAGTAATAGAAGATCTCATTTGAATTGAGTGAGGAAAAGAAATTGAAGAAGCTAGGGAAACTTGCTCATAAAGGTTAATCCTCAATTAGTCACGAAAGAAGGTCAACATTGGATGAGTGCATATTTGCTAAGGCGAATGTCGATCCACAGCAGATCGAGATGCGGGTCGAGATTTATAATTGAAGTAAAACATTGCAAAGGCAAATCTCGATCCACGGCAGATCGAGATCGAGATCGAGATCTTCATAGATCGAGATCGAGATTCTCCCAGATCGAGATCGAGATCTTCATAGATCGAGATCGAGATTCTCCCAGATCGAGATCGAGATTCTCCCAGATCGAGATCGAGATTTTCACAGATCGAGATCGAGATGGGTCCAGGCGAAGATCGAGATGCGGGTAGATATGTAACATTTAATGTTCAAGGGACAAGTGGCTTATTGTGAACGGTTGATCCAGAGTTGTTGGGAAAGTACTTTTTGTTGTCGAAGTCCTGATTGGGCCACGTACACAAAAAGGACAAGATCAAGACTACATGACATTATAAAAGCAGCACTTTGTTTTTATTAGTAAGAAGACTTTTATCTCTGTATTTCAACGATATATTAAAAAGAGAGAGCATTTACTGTAAAACAATAGTGAGAGAGAGGATCAGTTGAATCTAGCTTTAATTGCTGTATTTATTATTCAACTGATCATGATGCCTTTATGAATGTTGTAGCAAATCCTTCAATGAATATAATGATATATTCTTGAAATTCTGTGTCATAATTTATTACCTGCATATTTATACATTCTCTCATTATTCTAAAAAGTTGTATTCACCCCCCCTCTACAACACTTTGGACCTAACAATTGGTATCAGAGCTCATGTTAAACACATCTAACAGAGATCCTACTGTGTTATTTGAGTTGGTTCTTGAAAATCCCAGATCTAATTTTTCTTGAAGTTTGTGCCGAAAGTTTTTATTTGTTTCTTCTTGGAAAAGTCATAGATCTAAAAAGTTCTAAGTAATGGTGTAAGGAATATTTGTACAACATTCCAAAACATTGTACTTTAGAGCTTTGTGGGTTTTCTTGTGGTCAAAAATCTGGTTATAAAAGAATATTTGATTGGTTGACTAGGGAACTTGAATCAACTGTTTGGTTGAACAAAAAGAACAAATTAGAACTACTGTCAACTAGATAGTGGACAGCTTTTTGTTTGGACTTGGAAGACTGGTGGACCCTGCTACTGTTCCTGTGATTAGAACTAACTTGCTTGAATCTTAAGTGCAAAATCCATTGGATATTAAGTGTTGGATATTTAAAGTGAGATAATTAATTTTTCAAGTAAATACAATTTATTGTAATTTGAAAAGTGTATTATCTTAATTTTAAACCTCATTAAAATGGCCACCGCACACAGATTTAAGATACCTCCGTTTGATGCACAACATTATGACGAATGGACCGGAAGGATGAGAGCTTACCTTGAATCAATAAACAAGGTATACTTGAGAATATTGGAAAACGGTCCATACATACCCATGAAAATTGAGCCAGAGCGAATGGAAGGAGGGATACTAATACTATCCCGGTCTGTTCCTAAAGAGGAAACGGAGTTTTCAGACGCAGATAAAGAATTGGTTGATATGGATGCGTCGTTACGTAACGTCATAATTGAATCCCTAAACTCAGAGTACTATGTTCAGATAAAGGGATTAAAAACAGCTAAAGCCATGTGGGATAAACTGGCTGTGGTGATGGAGGGGACCGAGGAAGTTAGAGATAATCACAAACGCATTCTGATATCTGAATATGAATCGTTCAGATGCGAACGAGGAGAAAGCGTAGCGGATGTTTATAAACGTTACAGTAAATTGCTTATCGAGCTGAGTATAAGAGATAAAGTCTATCCACTAGCAGATTCAAATATCAAGTTTCTCTTGAATTTGCCTAAACATCTGGAACACAGGATCACTGCCATTCGAGAGTCAAGAGACTTGAAAAATACTTCTCTCGAAAAGCTGTATGGTGTTTTGAAGACCTACGAGCTGGAGCAGGAACAAAATGATAGAAGAAGATCCTACAATAGTGGAGAACACAAAGCGGTAAGTGAGTCTGGACTTGTAGCTGAAGAGTCTGCTGTAAAGGCACTTGCAGCTGTCTCATTGAAAACTGCTAATCCTGAAAGGGTGGTATTAGACATTGAAGATCCATCCGAAGAAAGTGAGGATGAATACTATACCCTTGAAGAGCTGGACAAATTAGAAGACAAGTCATATGCTTGTATTGCTCGAGAATTTGCCCATATCAGCTTCAGGAAGCAAAGAAGAGGTAAAGGACGATTTGGTAGTTCTTTCAGCCGAAGAGGCAGCAGTAGCAGCAGAGGCAGTAGTGTAAGTGGTCGGGCAAGTTACAGCGGTCGAGGTAGCACATCTGGTAGTGGCTACAGACCTAACCTGGTAGACAAGAACAAGTTCAGATGCTTTAACTGCAATGAATTGGGACACTTTGCAACAGAGTGCAAGAAACCCAAATACGTTCATCCCAAGGAAACCTATGCTGATCTGAAAAAGAAATATGATGCCTTGGTTAGCAAGCAACAGAAGGGAAGCCGGGCTTATGTTGTGACTGAAGGGAAGGGTTGGGATGAGTCTGATGAAGATGAAGATCAGGAGCTATGCAACTTCGCTTTAATGGCAAAATCTTCAGAACAATCAGAGGTACCAATTCTAACCGTAAATGAAATGTCTATTTCTGAGTACCAAAATGAATTAGCTGCCATGACTAAAGACATGTACAATCTCCAACTAAATCTAATTGCTGTTAATGAGGAAAATGTTAAACTCTCCCTTAAGAATAGACTTCTCGAGGCCAGGGTAGAGGAATTAGAATCAGGAGAAAGTAAAGAAAGGCAGTTAATGAATCAGGTAGAGGTTTTAGAACACAAGCTTAAGATTAGGGAAGACCTTAATGAAGAACATAAAAATGAATTAGCTGAGCTTAAAATAACATGTCAATCTTTTAAAGAAGCCGCTAATAAAGTTTTCGTAGAAAGGGACATGTACATGAAACTGGCAGGCAAGAGTAAAAATGAAAAAGTAAACATAGGACTTGACTACACACAGAAAAAGAAAAATAGGGCTGCTGAGTTGTTAGAGCCAGTGTTAGTCAAAGAAGATGTTCCTGAGGTTTTAGTGGATGTTAGAAAACCTATCTTTAAGCATTTTGAGCCTAGGACCATAGATCATGTTGCTACTAAAATTGAACATGAGATTAAAATTGAAAGAGATTCAGAAGAAAAAGTAGTAGGACCTATAACTTCTAAGAGAGTGAGTAAAATTGCTTATGCTAAGAGAGGTGTAGGAACCAAGGAGGCTAAGACGGTGTCATATAAACAATGGGTAGCAGGGTCAGACCAAATGAAAGCACCTGTAAAGGCAGTTAAAACTGAACCTGAATCTGTATCTACATCTACACGAGCTAGAAAGGCATGCTATATCTGTAATCAAACTGATCATTTGTCTTACTATTGCCCGTTCTATGTAGAGGAAGAAAAATCTGTTGGTTGTAATACCATGCCTGCAACTACTGCTTTGCCTAACATGTATGCAAATCATGCCAAATGCAATAATCCAAATTGTATGCCATGTGCTGTAAACATCATGCATGCTTATTTTAATTTAATGAATACTGCTAGCGCATCTGTTGAACATACATCTAGTAGTAGTAAGAAAAAGCATGCGGGGTCAAAGGCTAAGACTTCAAGTCCTCCTAAAGTTAGGAATGACCAGTCTGCTCCCAAACCTGACAAATCAGTCAAGGTTGACAAGGGAAAAGACAAAGTCAAGATGGATGCCCCTGATGGCAACAAGGCAAAGCCTTCTGTTCCTGAAAAGAAAAAGGAAATTATTGATGCCGGGCCCAAACATCATTGGGTTCCGAAGAACACCTAACCTTTCTGGATTTGCAGGGCAGTGAACAGGAAAAGAGTAAAGTCATATGGGTGCTGGACAGTGGAGCATCGAGGCATATGACCGGCAATAAGTCCCTGCTAACAGATTTGGTGTTGAGAGTCGGCTCCGTGGTTACTTTTGGAGATAACAGCAAAGGTTACACCAGGGGATATGGCAAGATCGTTTGTGGAAATGTTATCATTGAGGACGTGTCTTTTGTGGAAGGATTGCGACATAATCTTCTCAGCGTTAGTCAGTTCACCGACAGGGGTTTTGAAGTCAACTTTGGGAAGCATGATTGTTCGATTCGAAGCAAAAAGGATGGAAGCCTTGCTCTCAAAGGAGTAAGGAAGTCAAATTTGTTCATAGCTGACATGAATTCTGCTGATCAGTCTGAAGTCACTTGTTTCTACAGCAAGGCTTCTGCTGATGAAAGTTGGCTATGGCATAAAAGATTATCTCACCTGAACTTTAAAGCAATGAATAATCTCGTAAGGAGAGAATTGGTGAGAGGGCTGCCGCAGATGGAGTTTACTCCAGATGGACTCTGCGAAGCATGTGAGATGGGAAAATCAAAAAGAGCCTCGCATAAGGATAAACAAGTTAATAGCATTACCGAGCCCCTACAACTTCTTCACATGGATTTGTTTGGACCCGTTAATGTTATGTCAATGTCAAGGAAAAGATATGCGCTGGTAATTGTCGATGACTTTTCCAAATACACATGGGTGAAGTTTGTGACATCGAAAGATGAAGTGCCACATGAGATCATTAGACATGTACTGGTAATTGAAAATGTAGCAAGTCTGACTGTGAAGACTATCCGATCTGACAACGGGACAGAATTCAAGAACTCAGTGTTAATGGATTTCTGCATATCTAAAGGGATTAGACGACAGTATTCAGCACCTAGAACACCGCAGTAGAATGGGGTGGTAGAAAGGAAGAACAGGACACTGGTTGAAGCAGATAGGACAATGCTATACGAGTCAAAACTTCCTTTATATTTTTGGGCTGAAGCAGTTAGCACGGCGTGTTATACACAGAATAGAACCCTGATTACAAAAGACTATAATGAGACGCCATATTATCTGATGAATAAAAGAAAACCTTCTATCAACTACTTCCACGTGTTTGGTGCAAAGTGCTTTGTGTTAAGAGACAATGCACAACTTGGAAAGTTTGATGCCAAAGCAGATGAAGGGGTTTTCATTGGATATTCTCTTGAAGTAGTAGCAGCGTACAGGGTGTTTGTGCTTAATGATCGCAAGGTGGTTGAAAGCCTTAATGTCACATTCGACGACTCAAAGCTCCCTTCTATACAAAAAGAAGATAGTGAGCCCACTTCCCTAAGATTTGAAAATATGGATATTGATGAAGTGGATACAGTTCCTGAGTCTGTAGTGCAGGGTAGTGATCCAAAGATAAATAATGTAATTAATCAAGAGTCTAGTGTTTCGCCAATACAAAACACTAGGGCTGAGGGATCACCTTCCATTAGACCTGGTACTAACTCAGGGGGAGTAAGTATGCACTCAGGGGGAGCAGCTCACTCAGGGGGAGCCAGTACTAGCTCAAGGGAAGCTAGTGAAAGTGCTTCTAGACTAAGTCACCTTCACTTACAAGATCAAGCTGAATCATCAAGAACATTTGCTAGGGATCGCACTTGGAACAAGGATCATCCGTTCGAGCTAATTATTGGTGATCCAGAAGCCGGAGTGACTACTAAAGGAAAAGCTAGAGCTGAAATTGCCACTGAGAATGAATGTCTATACTCAGTGTTCCTTTCCCAGATGGAACCTAAAGTGGTGGAAAAAGCTCTAGATGACGCTGATTGGGTGATTGCTATGCAAGAGGAACTCAATCAGTTTGAAAGGCAGAAGGTGTGGAAGCTGGTACCCAGACCAAAGAATAGATCTGTTGTTGGGACAAAATGGGTATTCAGAAACAAGCTGGATGAAGACGGACTTGTAACACGAAATAAAGCTCGCCTGGTTGCTAAGGGTTATACTCAAAGAGAAGGAATTGATTATGATGAAACCTATGCACCAGTAGCAAGGCTAGAGGCAGTAAGGATGTTCTTGGCATTCGCAGCACATCATGGTTTTAAAGTCTATCAGATGGATGTCAAGAGTGCATTCTTAAACGGTGAACTGGATGAAGAGGTGTATGTCGAGCAACCTCCCGGGTTTATCGACAGCAAATATTGTGATTATGTTTATCGACTCTTCAAATCAGTATATGGCCTCAAGCAGTCTCCGCGAAAGTGGTATGAAACTCTGTCAGACTTCTTATTAGAAAATGGTTTCACCAGAGGAGTAATCGACAAGACGCTTTTCTACAAGAAATGCAAAGATGATCTAATAATGGTACAAGTATATGTGGATGACATTATCTTTGGGTCTGCAAATGAGAAGCTGTGTGCTAAATTCGCAAAGTTAATGCAATCAAGGTATGAGATGAGCATGATGGGAGAGCTGACGTTCTTTCTGGGCATTCAAGTTAGTCAGAAGAAGGACGGGATATTTATCTGCCAGACCAAGTACATTCATGATCTCTTAAAGAAGTATGGTCTCGAAGATGTATCACAAGCTAAGACTCATATGGCAACAGCCACGAAGCTTGACGAGGATAAAGCGGGAAAACCTGTAGACATCTCAAGCTATCGAGGTATGATCGGCTCTCTTTTGTATTTAACTGCTAGCAGACCTGATATTATGTTCTCTACATGCTTATGTGCAAGGTTCCAAGCGGATCCTAGAGAGTCACATCTCATAGCCGTAAAGCGTATTTTTAGGTATCTCAAGGGAACATCAAATCTCGGGATTTGGTACCCAAGAGATACAGGGTTTAATCTTGTTGGCTATTCGGATTCAGATTACGCAGGTTGTAGAATAGATAGGAAGAGCACTTCAGGAAGCTGTCAGTTCCTTGGAAGAAGGTTGGTGTCTTGGCAAAGCAAGAAACAACACACAGTATCTACCTCGACAGCTGAAGCAGAATATATTGCTGCTGGAAGCTGTGTGGCCCAGATACTGTGGATGAAGAACCAACTCAAGGACTACGGTGTGGAAGTATCTAAGATTCCTATCATGTGTGACAACACAAGTGCTATTGCAATGACCAACAACCCTGTGGATCACTCCAGGACCAAGCACATTGACATCAGGTATCATTTTATTAGAGAGCATGTAGAAAATAGAACTGTAGAGTTGCATTTTGTGTCTACTGAACGTCAAATAGCAGATATATTCACTAAACCTCTATACGAATCAACATTTTCTAGATTGGTTGGTGAATTAGGGATGCTTAACACCAGTTAGTTTTGCTACCTATCTGTTAGAATTCAGTTTGTGTACATATTATTGTTGTTCATGAATATTCTTAATTAATAATGTGTACTTAATTTCAAAAATGTATGTATTGCATGTCATAAGGGGAAGTTAGAAAGTTTCATGAAATTAATCTTGTGCTGATCTGTGTATCTAAATGATTAATGTCTAATAATGTGATAGGATTTAATGCTAGACTTAATTTTGTAATGCATGATTTATTTGCTAAATTCCCTGTCATTTCAAAATTGTAAGTTTCTAAAATGGTGTGAAAATTTGTGGTGAAATCTTGTGAATCTTACATATAAATGTTTAATTCACATAATTTCATTAAAATTTTCTAAGGTAAATCTCGATCTGTTTCTGGATCGAGATCGAGAACAACTTGCGAAACTGTCAAGGTACATCTCGATCTATCCACATCGAGATCGACATCGAGATCGATATCTAGATCGACATCGAGATGTAGATCGAGATGCGGATCGAGATCGACATCAAGATCGACATCTAGATGAGGATCGAGATGCGGATCTCGAGATCGAGATGTGACTTGTCTTTTCAGTTTCTTTTTAAGCGTGCCTATATATATATATATTATAGCATTAAAAAGACTGTTCATTATTTCCATTACCCTTTCTCTCTCTTTCAAAAAGCTTAAGATCTTCATATACACACGCGTATACATACATTACCAGAGTTCTTTTCCCTGCCATTACATCAAGATTTCTTGTGATTTTCTTAAACAAAAATCACTAACTGTTACTTAAAAGCATCAATAACTAAAACGAAACTCTGCTAAAATTTTGTCTAAAAACTGTTGAACTTCTTGCGTTGTTTTTAACGTCATTTGTGTTCTTGCAAACTAGTTCTTTAGTTTCTTTTCATTCGAGTGAGTTTATCTTTTTAGTCTCGTGCTTTCTTATTCTTAAGTTCATTTGTGTTCTTGAGCGAAATAGTTGTGAGTACTACTGTTTAATCCTTAAAGTGCAACTTTACCGCCGTGTTTGTGTTTTTCCGAAAAAAAAATAAAATAATTTTTTTTAATTCTTTTTGTAACGGCTGTTCACTTTAATTTTCGAAAACTCAACCGTCAATCTTTAGTGGGGAGTTAAGTGGTCATTAGTGGGGAAGTTAATTTGTTTTAATTCGTGTCACTAATTACGTGGGGTAATTAGTGGGGTTCGTGTACGTTTTTTTTGTTGTTTAAATTTAGGACTTGTTCTCTAAAATTTCCATTGCAAAACCATTTCAGAACATTTCTTTTCTCAAACACAAATTTAAAATTGCCAACCCAAATTTCACAATTCCCAAGACCAACTTTGTTAATCTCTCTGCTGATCGAGTAACTGGTAGATTTATTCACTACCAGTTCTGGATTGAATCCCTCAACAACACATCAATCATAAGTCATGCTTTAACCGCCTCTCCCATCCTGAATGTCGAAGCCCTTCAAGCTGCTTACTCAACACTAGAAATTCAGGGTGGAAAAGCAAATCCAACAGGCCTATCCTTTACTATTGGTGGTGCCAAATATGAAGTCAGTCTGCGGAAGTTCAATGAGTTACTCGGGCTTCCTACAGAAGATTATGCTCCGGAACCCACTATGGAGAATATGTTGCAATTATTCACGGAGATAGGTTGTCGCCCTCCCACGGGTCCTATCAAGGTAACAAAGGTTAACACCGGTATGCTACCAGCTGAGTGGGATTATGTAGTTCAAGCAATTCAACGCTGCATGTTCCCAAAGGACAAAGACTACAGGCCAACATCTGTTGATTCAGTTGCTTGAGAAGTGGGCATTGGAGAAGAATGCATCTAGGAATCCGGAAGATGGTCTAGTCAAATGCTGGATGCCAAGATTTCTTCAGATGGTTCTGGATGACGTCCTTTCAGAGGAACACAGAAGAGTATTTCAAGGCTCTGAAAGGATGGCATGTTTTGATATGACTCTAAAGAGTATATCCACCATGGAAACCCAGCAAAAGTCAAGACTTTTTGAGTTGCGCCTGACTCCGTACTTCCAGGATCTGCAAGATGAGTATGCTAGGAGGCATGCTTCTCAGTTTACTGCAGCAGAAGCTGAGAGTAGCGGTAACGAAGCTGAAGGTGGAGATCAAGTGCCTAGAAATTTGGAAGAAGCAGGTATGGATGTTGACATGGCCGAGGCAAATGTTGCAGAAGCTGGAGCTGACAAGGATGACGATCTTTTGAGTCAGGTACCTATTCTTGCTGATCTTGATCAATCATCAATTCAACCTGTTTTCTATAGCCGTGGGCCTGAAAACCCCCAGGCTCTATCCCAGGCTGCAAGCCCTTCTGTTCATAAACGTTCAGCCAGCCCTAAAACTGGTGATAAAAGGAAGGCAAGCTTATCTGAGTCGAGTGATTCGAGTGGAGGGAGTGTAGGAGTTGATAGAGTAGTCACTTCAGCAGCTCTGCCACCTCCAAAGAAGCAAAAGGTGGATTCAAACCCAGTGGCAACTGCACAACCTGTTAAGGCTAGTTTACCTCTCACAGCCACCACACCTCACGCTGGTGGCTCTCCTCTCCAAAACATTTCAACACATTCGCACTCGCCTAGGCATGTTGGTGAGAGTCAAGGAGGGGGTCCAGCTCAACAGCCAATAGGAGCTGGCCCTACCTCCCCTGAGTTGTCCGCTCAGGGCTCTTTGAGCAATTTCTCGGAAGGGGAATGGCAAACTGAGACTAGCACTTCTGATGCTAGGATCTCAGGAAGTTTTAATGCGGAAGAGTCTGTCGAATCCAGTACGAATGACGCTTCCTCATCTAAATCAGAAAACAAGTTGCTCGCAGAGCAACGACATCTGGTGACTGGTGGGTCTACGCCTCCAGAACAGCCCAGCGAACCAGAAAAGGTTCTTGGTGGACAAGGGGATGACATGGTCATAACGCCATCTCCTATCGTAGACACTGCGCTTAAAGGCTCAGTCTCACTGACCGATATCGCCGACCAACTCACCGCTAGTCCCCAGCGATTAGTGGATGAGGCTCTAGTACTGTTAGGCTCTAAACACGAGGGAGAGACAGGGAGAGTAGATCGTTTCTTTTTAGGGATCTTGAGTGAAACAGAACCCGGCGAGAGTAAACAGTTTAACCCAAGCCAAACATCGTCCCCTAAATTGCAGGATCTAGTGAAGAAAGTGGAGACTTTGGAGGCTGGAGTTGCTGGTGTTACTGCTGCTGTCTCTTCTCACTCTAGAAGATTGGAGGTTGGAGCTCAGTTCATGGAGAACCTAATTGCCGTCCAAAATCAAATGATTGACAAGATAAACAATCTTGGATTGGCACAGGTGGAGGTTGGGAGGTCAGTAGATGATGTCACTCATGGCATGTCTCAGGTTTGGACGAAGCTAAATGAACTACTTGATGCTGTCTTTGGACGTAACAGGGCTGGACCTGGTCCTCCAACCGGTGATGGTGGTGATGATAATAATGATGATGATGCTCCTGATGAGGATAACACACCTAAGGGGGAGAAGGAGGATCAGGGTCTGAAAAAGCTGACTAGTAAGGGTCCGGTGATCGAGTCCTCAAACAAATCTGGTGAAAAGGTGGAGGAGGCTCAACCGGCTCTTAAGGACAAAGGCAAGCAAAAGATGGTAGTTGAAGAAGCAGGAGCTGAGAAAGAAACACCTCTCGTCGATGCATTTATGGGAGACTTTATTGAAGATTTTGATGAGGATGAGATGGATGTAGAAGCCTTAGTGGCAAGGAGGTCGAGACTTGAGCAACGGGCAAGAGAGTGGGAACAAGAAAGAGGTCTAAATCCTGGCGGATCCGGCGCAGGAGTTGCAGGTGATGCAGGAGACCACTCGGTTGCTGACGAGCATGTGCCAGAAGAAGAAGTTGATGAAGCGGAGATGCAAGGAGAGATTTTCAGGGAAGCCAGAGAAAGAGTAAATGAAGAAGTGCTACAAGGGATAGTTGAAAAAGAACTAATGGCAAAGGAGAAGAGAGCGGCTCAGAAAACTCAGCATGAGTATGAAATGAAAAAGATCAAAGATCCTAAGGTCCAGGCTGATATAAGGAGGGAACGTCCCGAGTGGGACAAGGCTAGAGAAGCCTTAGTTGGACCAAGAGCCTATGCTCATGACTCAGAAAGATTGAGCTTTCTTCTTCATAAGCTAGAAAATCTAAACCCTGGGCTGCTGAATTATCTAAATTGTATAAGACAGGGATGCACCTCCGTACAAGTCATATTCAAGGAGAAGGCATGGAATCTGATGATCACTTGGACACCCATAACAAAAATCGGGCCGTGTATGGTCGATGAAGCTTTCTTCCATGCAAGGGGTGCAAGTGAACTGGTAGAATTCGCTCACAAGGTAGACACCTCTGTCAAGACTGGAGTGCTGTTTAAGGAGAAATTGTTGAAGATGGCTGAAGACAGAGGGGTTGACATTATTCTAAATCCCTACCAGATTAGATATGTCCATGACAAGGTCTTGAGGATCGTAAATCTGCATGACTCGAAACTAACTCCGAGCGGAAATGTGCTGAAGGCAGTTGCAAAGCTAGTCCTCTCTAAGGGTTTTCTAACAAAGGAAAAGAAGCTGGTGGCTAAGGACTTGGAGAAGCTGATAAGAAGGCAAGACGCTAGATACAAGTTGCCTGAAGCTACACTACCAGTGGTTAAGAAGGAACCTGAAGACTATGCATTCGAGCAGCAAGACGAGGCAATAAGGGAGCATGTGCAGAGATACGGAGATCCAAGAATAGACATTCCAGAAGAAGGGGAAATAAGGGAGGAAGCTAATGCAGTGGTTAGTGCAAATGTCAAGTTTGTCAAGAGCAAAGCTGAGAATGAGAATGATCTGCTGATCTATACAGACAAGCATCAGGTGGAAACCATCATTGAAATCAAGTATGACATCTTTGCAGAACACAGTCATGAAACACTGTGTATCATAAGGGAATTGATTGATGAGATGGATGATGTTGACGAGTTTGATCAGGATTATCTAAGGGTCACATTTGATAATTTCTGTAAGAGAAGAAAACAGCTTGACATTCAGAGGCTACAGCAATGCACCACCGCTATTGTCATTGGATACCCTAAGCAGCTGGTTATAAGGAAGAAAGGGGAAAAGGGGTATCCTGACAAAGTCACGAAGCTGAGGTTTGAAGACATTCCCACGAAGCTTATCACTCGCAGCATGGTTGAAAAGTGGTTGAGGTTGTTTCGAGATTACAAGATCAGAAATCATGTGGAAGCAGAAGGACTTAATCTTCTCAAGAAAAGAATGGATGAAGTCTGCAACCCTGAGTTCATGAAGAAAGAAAAAGCAGCCAAGAAGAAAGCTCGTGAGGAAGAGGAGCGCAAGAAATCAAAGTTTTAATGTATTATGCTTGTAATGTTTCTTTGCGTTGTAATTTGTTTTCTTGTTTTCCTGCATTGTAAATATATATTATCTGTTTTCTTGTGTAGTGTAAGGTAGAAGTTAGTTAGCTAAGTGTCTTGAAACTGGTTTATATTAGGCGTCAATTATTTCGCGAAGTTCGGCGGTGGTAATACTGCTAAAAGGACTTCAGAAGGATAATTGAAGATTGAGTGGACCGTGCTCTTAAAGTACTTAGAAAAAATCTCTAGAAGAGCATGAATCCATTTAATCGAGCCAACAGGTGTCCAATTTTGGCACTTGAAGTATCAGTAATAGACATGAAGTTAATTAATCAAGCCAAGCATTATGCAAGTTGACATGATCTTTTATGAATGTTATTTTATCTTTTTCAGTCCCTGGTTAGTTGAGTTATCCTCATTGTGAATTTGGTTGTCATTGTTAGACAATCAAATAGGGGGAGATTGAAAGGCATAGGTGTACTAACTTGTAACACTTAATTACTATGTAACTCAACTAAGTAAAAGATAAAACAACAGCAAAACAAGAGAAACTGAAGAAGCACATGGAATCAATCAACTGAAGAAATGGTAATGATACTTGGTAACTACAAGTAACTAATTTGGTTAATCAAGGATGCATAAGTGAGAAGAAGTTCAATCTCAGTATTGCTCATGCCCTAACTTATCTAATGAAGAATCAAATTAATGTCAAAGAAGTATCAAGAAGACCAAAGTGATTTCATGTAATGTATATCAACATCTGGATAATGTAAAGGTTAATCAACAAATGAGAACTGACATTCAGAAGCAAGAACCCCTACAAGACTAGTCACTTATGAACCAGACCATTGCATCAAGTGTCAGGACATTGGAGGCAAGTTCATGTCAGTAATAGAAGATCTCATTTGAATTGAGTGAGGAAAAGAAATTGAAGAAGCTAGGGAAACTTGCTCATAAAGGTTAATCCTCAATTAGTCACTAAAGAAGGTCAACATTGGATGAGTGCATATTTGCTAAGGCAAATGTCGATCCACAGCAGATCGAGATGCGGGTCAAGATTTATAATTGAAGTAAAACATTGCAAAGGCAAATCTCGATCCACGGCAGATCGAGATCGAGATCGAGATCTTCATAGATCGAGATCGAGATTCTCCCAGATCGAGATCGAGATCTTCATAGATCGAGATCGAGATTCTCCCAGATCGAGATCGAGATTCTCCCAGATCGAGATCGAGATTTTCACAGATCGAGATCGAGATGGGTCCAGGAGAAGATCGAGATGCGGGTAGATATGTAACATTTAATGTTCAAGGGACAAGTGGCTTATTGTGAACGGTTGATCCAGAGTTGTTGGGAAAGTACTTTTTGTTGTCGAAGTCCTGATTGGGCCACGTACACAAAAAGGACAAGATCAAGACTACATGACATTATAAAAGCAGCACTTTGTTTTTATTAGTAAGAAGACTTTTATCTCTGTATTTCAACGATATATTAAAAAGAAAGAGCATTTACTGTAAAACAATAGTGAGAGAGAGGATCAGTTGAATCTAGCTTTAATTGCTGTATTTATTGTTCAACTGATCATGATGCCTTTATGAATGTTGTAGCAAATCCTTCAATGAATATAATGATATATTCTTGAAATTCTGTGTCATAATTTATTACCTGCATATTTATACATTCTCTCATTATTCTAAAAAGTTGTATTCACCCCCCCCCCTCTACAACACTTTGGACCTAACAAGCTTCATCAAAACCAAAGACTTCACTTATCATGCAGGGAACTACATTTCTTCTAGGAGGAACTAGTTTTGAAAATGAGGAAGAGGAACAACTAACTCTAGTCAGGAAGAAAACTTCTGACTTATTGTGGAAAAGGTATGAAACTTTGACTCTGGATGCTAGACTTGGAAGACATAAGGGAGGAATTGGAAGTTCAAAATCTAAGTTCTACAGAGAAGAAGCAAATGCTTTCAGAGATCCTTATTTTCTGAAGGACAAACCTGAAGAAGAACTGACTCAAGATCACTTGGACAATCTCATTGTTGTTCATTTGGTTAAAGATGTTTTTAATGGTAATGTCCCTAAAAAAGCTTTTGTATTTTCTAGAAGATGGAAGAGTCTTGAAATTGGCTGAAGAAGATCTGGCTCATAAGTCATAAAAGGAACTTGAATATGTTCTTTGTTTGTTAAATGATGAGAATGAGACCACAGCTAAATGGGTGAAAATACTAGAAGGTGCAATTGCTAGAAAAAGAAAGACTGAAAAGTTAATGATGTTAGACTCTAATGAAGAGTACAAGCCAAGGTACATGCTTGGGGATGAAACTGAAAATGAAATGAGCAAGGTAGATGCCAAGATAAAGATGGTATTAGAAACTCCAATGTTGATTCTCAATCCAGGTGGACAGAAGATCTGCAGTATTCCTTTGGATGAAAGTATGCAAAGAACATCAATCTATAACTTGAGAGCTGCAATTTTTCAAATTGATGATTCTGATGATCAGATGAAGGATTTGAAAGAGAAACTGGTGGAATTGTTGAAGGCAGGTCAGAAGAGATTACTGGATGAATTTTTGGCTGGAGACTTGTCTTACAGAAGGGTATAAGAAGGTAGTTTAGATAAACACTGATGCATTTGTCTTAGAAGTTTCTGACATCATAAGTTCAAATTTATGTTTTACTACATGAAGCATAAATTGGAGGAGATTGTTAGATATGAAGAACTGATGCTGTTAGAGATTACCAACGGTGTTTGCTGACATCATCAGAGACTAAGAGCTCAACCGATAGAGTTTATGATGATCAGAGTTTGACAAATCAGGAAAAAATGAAGGGAGTGTTGGAGCATAATTCTATTATATTTCTGAAAGCTATCTTTTAGGAAGATAATGGTAGAGATAATATTTATGTATTTAATGATCATTATCTTTATTGTAAATAGATAGGTAGTTGTGTACTATATAAACATGGGATTAAGTTTACATTGATGTATCGTTTTAGTTATCATCTTTATCATAACCTAGTAGCTCTTAAGAACTTTATTTTTCTTAAGAGAGTTTTGTATTAAGTTGAAAGGCATATGACTAGGCCGATTTGTAACAATTAGATGACAACTCAACTCAAATAAGAAATAGAAGTAATAATAAATATGATAACAGGAATCAAGACAAATAAAGTCAACTATGCACAAAGAATCCTAAAAATCAGAAGTGTTCTAATGAAGCTGCTACTTTTCACAGGAAGAAGTTCATTAATATGTTCAAGCGTCGGTGAAAAATAAAGAAGTAGTATTTCAGAAGAGTTCAGAAGATTCAAAAGATTCCAAGTGGCTACTACAGAAAGATTCCAGGAAAAGAAAATATTGAAGACAAAGCTAGAAGCAAGAACAACACAGAAGATTACAACTATTAAAGTTAAAAAGGTGAAGAATATTTATTTAGTATGACACAAATGAACTAGACAATACATTTGTGTGTCAACTAATTTAATAAATATTTATCACGTAGCTCAAGTGATTTTTAGATAGAAGACAGAAAGATTCAAGTCAAATCTACAGTGGTGGTGCAGTGAAGAAACTAAATTAATTCTACTATCAAAAGCTTATTAATTATTTAATTTATTTACTTAAATTAATTCACCTTAAATTAATTTAATTTATAAATTATTTAATGAAGAATTGGTGGAATTAATTAATTTAAAAAGATCATTTTAATTTATTATTTAAAGAAAGTCTTGCTGCATTAATTTAGAAAATTCTACCCAGTAAGACTTTTTTGATAAAAAATTATTTTAAGTCAAAAATTAAAATATTTTTTGAAACACTTAATTTTTTAATCTTATTAAAGATGAGTACACAAAAATTGACGAGCATTAAAATTCCACAGTTTGATAAAGATCACTACAATTTGTGGAAGCACAAAATGCTACTATTCATTGGGATTGCCAATCACATATATGCATTAATTTTGGCCAATGGTGTTGAACCCTCAATAACAGTTATTCCCGAATACGAGATTTATGGGGTCATAATTCCTCACAGACAGTTTCTAAAAAGTCCAACTGACTATACAGATGAAGAAAATGAAGTTGTGTCCGTGGACAACAATCTCAAACTCATATTGATAGAATCCCTATACTACGTCGTGTACAATCACGTGGTCAATTGTAAAAATGCCAAACAGATCTGGGATACAATAGAGATTATCAACGAAGGGACTGAAGAAGTCAGAGAGAATAGACTGGAGATACTGACCTCCCAGTACGAGCAGTTTAGATCCAACCCTGGTAAGGGTATCTCTGAGGTGTTTCAGAGATTGAATAAACTGATAAACGATCTCAACCTAAATGGGAAATATTATAAGAACCAGGAGGTCAACATGAAGTTTTTGATAACCTTACCCGAGCATTTGGAACATAGGATCGCAGCAATCCGGGAGTCTAGGGACATGAATGAGGTAACCCTAGAAAGACTCTACAGAGTATTAAAGACATATGAATTAGAACAGATCCAGACCAGAGAAATGTATGGAAGAGGTAAGGTTCTGAGTTTCTCCAAAGCACTAATAGTGGAAGCACCAGAGAAGATTTAAGTGAAGGTTGATGTACCTTCAAATAATTCAGTAGAATATATAGTTCTAGAAATTGGACATACTTCAATAAATAAGAAGATGGTGAGTTCTACTCTTTGGAAGAACTAGATCAGCTAGAAGATGAATCTCTAGCTATGGTTTCCAGGAGGTTTGACAACATGAGATTCCGAAGAAACCCCTCCTACAGAGCTAAACCAAATTTTGGAAGATTCGAAAAATGAGGTTCTTCTACAGCTGTATCAAAAAGAGGCTACAAGACTGGCTTAGTTGATAGAATGGAGTTTCGTTGTTTCAAATATAATGAGATAGGCCACTTTATAACAGAATGCAAGAAGCCTAGGCAATGGAAGAAAAGAGAGTCTTATGAAGAGCTCAAGGAAAATTATGATGCACTCGTGAAAAAAGCATCAAGGCAAGTCTTATCTGGCAGAGGGAAAAAGCTGGGGTGACTCAGACAATGATGATGAGGAAGAGCTGGGAAATCTTGCTCTTATGTCTTCATCCGAGGAATCACTATCTCCAACACGTCAAGGAGGAAAAGATATAGATCCCTCTTGCCCTAAAATGTTTAAATTGCTAGGAAAAGAACTAAATGATACAAGAGATAGAGTTAAGAAACTAATTCTCAAAAATAAAGTCTTACATGATGAGAATGATGTTGTAAACATGTTAAAAAATAAATGTAAAATATTGACTGAGGACTTGGCTTTTCAAGTCAATAGAGTCAGTTGTTATGTCAAAATTGAAGCCTATCTCAGAAATCAAATAGAGGAAGAGAAGAAGAAGTGTCTAGCCTATAAGAATTCCTCTTACAATGTAAAAAACCTAATTGACCTACAAGAGATAAACCAAAAAATTAGAATAGGCTTTGAGTACAATCAATCTGTAGGAAAGGTAAGCAACATAACCCCATTCAGAAAAAGTGCTGAAGAAAGGGGTATCCCACATGTTGTTAAAGACACACCTAAACCTCTTTTCATAACCCCTATAGCTAAACCAATCCTTAAGAGCTCTATATTAATTGCTTATGAAATGAAGTTAGAAGATCTCGATGAAGAGAAGAAAAGAGAGGAACAAGCTAGGGGCATACAAGGAGTTAATGTCCAAAAAGAGAAGAGTGCACCTAAGACACCAGTGAAAGATGTGGGAACTTCTAGATCGCCCAATCCTGATATAGGTGCTAAAGACTTAAAGAATAATGTGAAGAGGCCTAATACGTTTGTTAATAGTAGGAATAATAACAACATATATCATTCTACTGAGAACTTTAAAACTGCTGATAAAGCTGAAGTA
This sequence comes from Oenanthe sinensis, assembly GCA_028671895.1. NCBI lineage: Eukaryota > Viridiplantae > Streptophyta > Magnoliopsida > Apiales > Apiaceae > Oenanthe > Oenanthe sinensis. The sequence continues at coordinate 31,619,977 of CM053796.1, forward strand.
GAAACTGTTAAGACACCTACTGTTTTGAATAACATGCCTGTTATTGATGTATGCCATAAATCTTGTGGTATTTTAAATTGTATGTTATGTGCTATTATCGTTATGACTGCTTATTTCAAACGTGTGATTGCAAATAAAAATAAAATGATACCTAGACAACACATCAATAATAAATTTGCAAAATTCAAGACTGCGATTCCTTCACCTGTCAAGAAGGAAACATATATTCCTAAGTCTAAACAGAAAGTTGTTAAGACTGTTTATAGGAAGGTAAGTACAGTCATGGTGGATGATGTTATTGTTCAAAAAGGATCTGTTGTCAAAGCTGAAAAAGGTCAATTCTTTAATTATGTTGGGCCCAATCAGTTTTGGGTTCCGAAGATGATTTAATCCATTTGATATTTGCAGGGAGTTAAATAGGTAAACTGAGTTGTATGGATCCTGGAGAATGGATCTTCAAGGCATATGACCGGAGATAGAGCCCTGCTATCAGACGTGGTTGAAAGAGCTGGCCCGATTGTCACTTTTGGAGATAACAGCAAATGAGTGACTACGGGATATGGTAAGTTAAATATTGGGAATGTTATCATTGAAAACGTCTCTTTAGTGGAATGACTTAAGCACAATCTACTCAGCGTCAGTCAATTCTGTGATAAAGGATACAAAGTAAACTTTATCAAGGAAAATTGCTTAATAGCTCATTCTAAAGACGACAAACTGACCTTACGTGAGTAAGGAAATGAAACTTGTACGTAGCAGATCTCAACTCAGGAACTGAAGATGAAGAAAACTATTTCTATTCAAAGGCTTCATCAGAAGAAAGCTGGCTATGGCACAAGAAAATCTCACATCTAAATTTCAAAATAATGAACTCTCTAGTCAAGAGGGATTTGGTGAGAGGACTGCCTCCGATGGAGTTTACACAAGAAGGATTGTGTGAGGCATGTCAAAAAGGGAAGTCAAAGAAAGCAAGTCACAGAGACACATACACTACAAACACTACTGAACCACTTCAACTCCTACACATGGATTTATTTGGTCCAGTAAATATTATGTCTAGCTATGTCAAGGAAAAGATATGCCTTAGAGATTGTAGATGACTTCACAAAGTATACGTGGGTTTTATTCTTAAACTCTAAGGATGAAACTCCACAATTGGTGATTGATCATGTAAAGCTGATTGAGTTAGATTCAAATTATATTGTCCGGGCAATCAGATCAGATAATGGAACAGAATTCAAGAATGAAGTTCTGAATAACTTTTACTCAGACAAAGGGATAACAAGACAACACTCAGCACCAAGAACTCCACAACATAATAGAGTTGTAGAAAGGAAAAATTGAACCCTAATTGAAACTGTAAGAACGATGTTGAGTGAATCAAGGTTACCTATCTACTTATGGGCTGAAGCAGTAAACACAGCATGTTGGTGAGATTACAAAGCTATATGAATAGTAATCGTGATAACTCAACACTAGAACATGACAAATAAATAATATTACACCTACACATAAATCAGGAAGAAATGAAGACAAGGCAGATACAGTGAATCAAGACATTAGAAGAAGTTTTGAAGTCTACTACAGGTCATTGAGAGAAGTTCATAAATATGTTCATGCCTCAGTGTAGAATAATGTGTAAAGACTTTCAAGGTTTCAGAAGTGTTGAAGATTCAGTATAGAAGTGCCACAAGAAGATTTCAGTGTATTAACATTGATTGAAGATAGACAGTGTTCGAAGCATAGGAATCTAGAAGGGTAAAGACAAAGGTTAAAGAAGACAGCTGCATTCTTGGAGTTATACTCACTGAAAGAAGTTCATTCATATGTTCAAGCGTCAGTGAAGAACAGATAATGAAGTATTCAAGATTGTGGTAATAATGAAGACGTTGTCGAAGTACCAGAAAAGATTCTAGTGAAAGTACTATGTTTATTGACAATCAGTGTTCGAAGCAATGAAGTTGCTGCAAACTTAACAATGCAAATAAGGCTATAATACGAAGACCTGGATCAAAGATAGTCGTCTGTGAACCAGACCAGTTGCACTAGGCGTCAGCAGTTTGTGAAAGGAATCTGAGTATTAACTATTGAAGAATTGTTAAGTTGAAGAACGTACTTGGAAAGAACGGTCATTTATTAAGGTACGAAGAAGTAATTTGTAGAGCTACAGCCAAACAGCTAAACAGCCTACAACTAAACAGCTAAACAGCTCAAAGGGTGCAGGGTGCAGGGTGGAAAGTGTCACAACCTTGGTACGAAAAGTGAAAGTTTCTGAACTACAGTCGAAGAACAGAAACAGCTCAAGGTACAGGGTGTAATGTGGCAAGACTTTGATACAAGAAATGGAAGTTGGTAAACTTCAATCAAGGAATGAGAAGGAGGTCAAAGTGCAGTGACCAAACTGCACTTTGACCATGTGAATAGTGAGGCGCAACAAACTTTCATGCGCAACAAACATTCACATATTTCTTTAAGTCATTTGTGGCGCCTTTTGTGGCGCCTCCCCAGTACATCACCTGTGCTAGGCGCCACTTAATTTCAAGCTCAACTTAGAAGACATGTAAATGGCGCCACTTGATTTTACACAGGGAAGTCACTTTACTGGCGCAACAAAAATATTCAGGCGCAACAAATATTTCTTGGACCCACTTAGCCCTCAACCAATCAAATTCAAGCAGCCTACTTTATTGATTTAAAGTCTACACCAATTAAAAAGAAGAGTCGTCTTCTCCAACAACACAAAAATGTAGAGAGCTACTGTCATGGCCGGGGCAAGAAGATATAATTTATACACACCCATACTTTGCTCCTGGTCAGATATTAGGACCCAGTTCTTTAACAAAAAATGCTCAGGGCTCCTAGATATCACTCCTTACGGACTCAGTTTTTCCTTGTACTAATTTAGATATATTTGTATAGGAACTGAGCCTAATATTTTTGTGTTAGTAGCAAAGAACTAATTTGTTCTTTGGAAGCCAGTTATATTTTTAACTGGGTGTAGCACCCCTCTGGGTTTATATATGAAAGATATATTCCCGGAAACTTGTCTCCATAATTTACTTGCTAATTTTCTTGAACCTAATTGATTTATTCGGACACACAGAAAATTAGTAAGCAGCTCTCCTAAACACTACAAATGGCCAAACCCACTCTGAAACAATAATTTATTTATCCGCAAATTCAGAAAAGAATGTAAATTATTGTGAGTATCGTATTCAACCCCCCTTCTACGATACTTCGGGACCCAACAATTGGTATTAGAGCTCACTGATTGATATACAAATCAGGATCCGTAGCTCAGTGAAGTTCTCCGTGTTGAAGCTGCTTACTCAGAATGGAGGTCTTGTTAAATAAGTTTAATTATAAACTTTTAATAAGTTTATTTTATAAACTTTTATAAAATTTGTTTTATAAACTTTTATTCATTTATATTATAAATTTTAATTAGTTTATTTTATAAACTTAATATTAAATTTATTTCATAAACTTTTATAAAATATATTTTATAAACTTTTATTAGTTTATATTATAAATTTTAATTAGTTTATTTTATAAACTTAATATTAAATTTATTTTATAAACTTTTATAAAATTTGTTTTATAAACTTTTATAAGTTTATATTATAAATTTTAATTAGTTTATTTTATAAATGTAATAAAATTTTTCTTTAAAATTATTTCGTGGCCAATTTTCTTTCCCAGCTTAACTGGCCAAGTGGTATATGTGAATGACTGAAGAATTTGGCCAGCTGTATTACAAGTATCACCTAGAGCAGCGCCACTTAAGTTAATCGCACGCACCAAATTGACTTGTGAATTCAGCTGAGTAAATGTTTCTTGCGCCAATACAGGGTGTCTACTGTGTTAGGCGCCACAAACATACTTGAATAATTTTTTGACTGACTTGCAGTTTTTGTTGCGCCTGTACAGGGACTTCACTGTACAGGCGCCATAAAAATGTTAGGCGCCATTAACCCAAAATATCAGTTTGGTACCCCCAAGTTTTGTACCCTTTAATTTTTAATTTTTATTTTAGATTTATTTATTTTTCCAGAAAATTTAAAATTCTTGAAAACTAAAATTTTTCTTAAATATTAATTTACGATATTTTAATTTTTAAGAAAATTTGAAATTCTTGAAAATTAATTTGTTGTATATTTTTATTTTTGATTAATTTATTTTCTAAGGAAATTAAAAATTCTATAAATTTAAATTTTTCTTAAATATTAATTCGAGGGTACTCAAGGGTTTGTAGATGAAGATTTTTCCGGGTATTGAAGACAACAAAAATTGACTGAAGGTTATCCAATGAAGTTAATTCTGGAACAGGTTGAAGAAATAGTGGTACTAATTTCCTCAGAGGTTTACTCCATAGGATCCCACTAATATTTTGGAAGCTGTAAAAGAAGAGATTAATTTGGGTACAGTTTTTAGGTAATTTGAGTTGTATTTTTGGATGAAAAATCTAAGGGGTTTGAAGTAGTGAAGGAGAATAGACCGGATAATCTGGAATCTCAGTACAAACCTTAAAGTTTATTCTACAGGGAGATTACAGGACGTTCGTGCTAACACTGCAGATCATCTGGAACACAGGATACAGCCAACAGGGATTTTAGGATACAACCACATTGTCTGTAGAAGACCTGTATGTGCTGAAGGCCTATGAACTAGAACAAAAGCTGAAGAAGATAATATTTGGTAAAACAGGTTGTTAGCATATCCACTGTATTTGTGACCCAGGAACCAAATTTGATTGAAGTCAAGGTTGAGAACCTCTGAACAGAAACGAAATGATCCAAGAAGCTGAATTGAAGATGTTGTAGCTCGAGGTACTGGTCAAGGTGTTGCATGTGAATTTGACACTTTGGAGTAACCTGAGAACTGGACTGCAAGTCAAGCCTGCAGGGCAACAGGAAGTTCAGTGACCAGTGACATCAGATTCAGACGGAATCCAAATTCTTAATCTAAGGTCCTTACCTATAGATTCCAAAAAGGAGATTTTCAAGACCAGTTCAAGAAGCGGTTACAAGATGGGGATGGTTGATTATAGAAGACAAGATCAGGGTTTGCTACACAGTTTGAAGAAGCCTGAACAAGCAAAAGATGACAGACACTATGTTGGGTTAAAGCAGGAATCTCAGGCATTAGTGACGATGCAGCAAGGGAAAACATTTGTCAATGAAGTTAAATGCAAGGCTGATTCTATCAGTGACAGTGATGAACCAAATGAAAATCTGGCATCAATGACCAACACTAGAGATGAATCACTAAGCACTTCAAAGGTATGCATTCTAACTAGTATACTTTATCTAATTCAGAACTGTATGATTATTATGTTTTGAAATGTATTATATTCATGTCAGCATGTTAGCATCTTAGGACTTAAATGCTTAACTGATTGCTAAGAATAAGATTGCATGCTAGGATTCATGAGTTTAATTAGTACATTTCATACTTGATTTTATATGCAGTAAAATGAATATCTAGAATTAGATAGGGTGTTCTAGACGGTTAGGTGTATCCCTAAACATTTACTGGAACTTGATTTAAATCTTCTATGATTTAATACCTCTGCTAATGTTGTGAAAATTGCTAATAGACAAACAGGTCATAGATCATATATTTCATATTTGTTCCTATGAATGATTTGTTAAGTGTATGTGGAATTTGATATTGCTCATAATGTTTTATTCAAATATTCTGCATATTCTTAAAATTGTTTATGTGCTTATTTTCACATGATTTGCTCGCACTCACATAGTTGCACTTAAATGTCATAGCATATCATGTATTGCTTGTTAGGGATAAAATAATAAAAGATGGTAGAATTATCTAAGTAGTCAGTAACATTTGTTGATTCGAGGATTAATCTAAAACTGGCTTAGGTAATTAGAGATAGTTAAAAATGTTAGACAACAACAGAAATTGAGTAGGAAGAATTAGTAATTAATTTGTTAGTTCTTTTATCCATGTGCTTTATACATATTGAAGCTGTTGTTACCTCTGATAATATCTCTAACCCATCTGGACTCAATTGAAGTTGAGTACCAAGAAGCTTAATCATTTGTGATTGCAGAGTATGTAACAAAAGACAAAAGTTATGTGACTTCGTGACATTTATTGTTCGAGGCATATGATTAAGATTAAAGCTCTAATATCACAGTTGGTTGAGAAGGCCTCCCCGATGGTAACCTTTGGAGATGACAGCAAAGGATGTACAAGGGATATGGCTATCATGATTTAAGAACTGTCATCAGTGAAAGCATCTTTCTTGTGGAAGGAATTAAGCACTATCTGCATGGCACTAGGGAATTCTTTTCAAGGGTTTTCTGGAAAAGCATTGAAAAGTAAAAGTGTTTGATCTCAAACAAGAAGGTTGGCAGCTCACTCAACTGAGAGTGAGGATATTTGTTCGTAGCTGACATGGAATTTGTATGCAAAGGTGAAGTGAAATTTTCAGTAAAGCTTCATCAGTAAAGAGTTAGCTATGGCATATGAAGCTCTCACACTTGTTGATCAAGACAATGGATTCTCCGATAAAGATGAAATTGGTGAGAGGACTACTTCTAATGGAATTCTATCAAGAAGGACATTTTGAAGTATGTCACATAGGGAAGTCAATGAAAACATCACACTGAAGAAAATTATGGCATGGAAGAAATATGCTTAGTGGTGATTAATGACAACCCTAATTACAAGTTGGTGATGTTCATGCATTCAACAGACAAAATGTCACAGATGGTGAGTGATCACATCAGGTAGATCGAGTTGGAAGCAAAGTAAGCTGTGAGAACCTTGAAGTCAGATAATGGAACTGAATTTCGCGAGTGAAGTTCTATATGAATTCTGCACTAAAAAAGGTACTTTGAAGCTGAAGCAATTAACACAGCATGCTACTTTAATCAACAAGATCGTGAAAAGACATCAGATGAGTTAATGGCCAATCAGAAGTAAACACTGAAACTCTTTCGTGTGTTTGGAGGAAATTGATATTTACTGAAGACTTATATGAGTATTTTGACAAGAAGTTAAGACTCAAGGAACAATTTTCCTCGGCTACTCATTGATGATGTAAGACCAGAAGGTGATTAAAAGTCTGAATGTGTCAACCTACTACACCAAGCTCCCAAGCATTCAAATGAAAGGCTATTCTGAATCTTTGAAGTTTGACATCTCGTCAGAGTCAAATTCAGATATTGATGATGAAATTGAGGTTGCAGAAGGAATCAATGATAATGATGTTGATTCAGATCCTATTAGTGGAATTGGTAGTGAAACTACACAACTCGTGGACTTTAACAGAATCCACTTAACAAGGTGAAGGATCTTCAACACATCCTAGCAGCAACTCAAGGGGAGCAAATAAAAGAAGGATCTACTAGTCGTACTCAACACAATGAAGATCAAAGGAATACATCAAGAACATATCTGCCGAGACAAAGGGTTTGGAGTCAAAGTCATTCCTGGAGTCTAGTTCTTAGTAAACCGGATTTTGAGTAAAGGCTAGAAGTGCTAATCAAAATGAACATATATTTTTCGGGACCCAACAATCAACATTTGGTATCCCAAAGAATACTGAAGATGCACTGATTGATCCAGATTGAGTGATTGTAAATGCAAGATGATCTCAATCAGTTCAAAGGCAGAAACTACTGAAGCTGGAACCTAGACCACTAAAGACGAAGCTGAAATTGGTATAGTAAGGGTTCTCAGAGACTGGATGATTATTGGCATTGTTATGAGGGACAAAGCCAAATTGGTTGCTACAGGTTACTATAAAGTAGAAGGTATCGACGATGATGGAAACAGAATCTTCGGGACTTTCAAGATCAAACAGTAAGCACCAGTGACGAGATTTAATCCTCTTAGGACCTAACAATTAGGCCTAACAAGATGAGGACCTAACAGAGTTAGGGATTCAAGAAAATCGTCAAGGACATGGTATGACACTCTAACTACTAATTACTTGAAAATGATTTTATATTAGAGTAGTTATACACATATATCTCTTTAGAATACAAAGCACACACAATTCATATATGTGCTAGTATACAATGATTATATTATATGTGGGTGTACTAATGAAAATTTGGCAAGATATTTGCTAAGTAAATGCAGAGTAAGTACAAGATGAGCATGTTGGAAGAGTTGCATTTCTTTGTGAATTACAAGTAATTCGTAAGAATGATGGCAATTAAAGTAAGTCAAGGATCTTTTGAAGATGCGCAATTTAGAAGATTCTAGACCTGCCAAGACTTCTTGCCAACAATCCACTGAGCTTGATCAGGGCAAATCAGGTATATGAACTGAAGTGACAAGCTATAGAGGTAATCATCTCATTACTTATTCAAGTGCATACAGACCATATATTCTATTCTCAATGCCTATGTGCAAGTTTCCAAGTGTATACTAGAGAATCTTATCTTATAGCTAAGTTATGAATGGTTAGATATCTTAGGGGATCACCAATTCTTGGAATCTGGGACCCTGAAGATAATAGGTTTAACCTAATTGGCTATATAGATATAGATATACAGGTTGTAAGAAAGACATGGAAGTCATTCCTAGAAGCTGTCAATTTATTCCAACAGCTCTGTTGATCTCTCCACACCACTTAAGGAACAAGCTCATGGACACCAGGTATCATTTATTTTGAGATTGTCATTAGTAGAATAAATTGCAGATATTTGTTAAACAACTTGATGAATTCATTTTGTCTAAGTTGGTTAGTGAATTTGGGATATTATTTATTTGCATATTTTTTGGAAATCCCATCTGTAATGAATTCTCAAATGAGTTCACAAATATTAAATTTTCCATATTTAAAGAACTTGTGAATTTATTTTAAATCCAGTACCTCATACTGTTTGCTATTAGTTTAATTATCTTGCTTACAATGTAATATACATAAGTGGTAGTTAAATTATTTAGCATAAGTTAGAAGCATAATTATTTGCATGTTAAATATTTGATGAGTATTAGTCAAGATGTCTTGCTTAATTGCTCTGATATTTTGCTCTGATATTCTTAAATATTTTGTTACAAATAATTGTGATACTTTTGATATTAGTGACAGTATTTAGAATTTTTGTTCTAAGTAATTAATGCATATTTCAAAACTCACTAATATTGGAAGACGAAGTATTTTCTAAGTTATGTGTATAAAATTCTCAATATTTTATATACTTAGAAAATATTTCTAAATTTGTTTTTGTTGCGAGAAGTTGCTATTAGGAACACAAGTGTTAAATGTCTATATTTAAAGGACTTGTGAATTTCTATTCAACTATTTTCTCGAGCTTACGTATATCAATAATAATTATTATGAGTATAATTGTAATATGCTAGAGTGACAATTATTAGATATAGTGTAGGAAGTTAGATGCTAATATTCAATCTTATGAATATTTTAGTATTTAGCGAAATTATTGTATCCTATTAAAATTATGGATTGAAGCAATTCAATTATTATCAGTTTCATAATTTTGATTTGATAAAATATAAGAAGCACAATTTCTTGCATCTTGAAATTATTGATATCAGCGTTCAATTAATTGTGATATTTTTAATATTAGTGATAACACAAGTTGCTTATCTGAAATCACTAATAATAAAAATATGTCTAAATGCTTATTGTTCTACTGAATGATTGCCATGTTTATTTGATATATATGCATGTGATTGGCAATTGCTTAGTATAACATAAGTATTTAATTTATTTTGATTTGTTTAAATCATGATGATATAAAACAATTCAGTGATATATACGTTCCATGATTTAAGTAAATTAAAATAAATTCGAAGCATAATTATTTGTAGTATAATTATTATCTTTTATTACTCTGTAATAATTGAATAATATTTTATTACAAAATAATTATGATATATTGATACTAATGGATTTGCTTAGTCTTTATTCTAAGTAAAAATTGGTTTTTGAAAAAGCCGTTAGTATTAATATATTTAGTTTTCTTTCTTTGACTGAATTTTAAACTTGAATGTATTAAAAAGAAACTCTTGTCTATTTCTTTTTCAAAATGTTTTATTCAAAGATACATTCAGTTTTCTATCAGTTTTAGAGAAGAAAACATCAAAATTCTTTTTCAAAACTTCTCTTTTGAAAAACTTTTGATTTACAGCCCTATTTTATTTTCACAAACCTAGGGTGTGAATCAAACTTTTCTTGAGGATAATTTTTCTCCACTCTCGAAATCTATTATCCTCTCCCAAAAGTTGTTTTTAAAAGTCTTATCTTTAAAAGCTTTTTCTCTCTTTTAGAAAATTGTTTTAACTTCGAGGTACCAATCACTTGTAAAATGATTTGTTTTTAAACACTTGTTTTTAATGTATGTTTCACATTGATTCATAGTACCAAAACAGTGGTTGTTATTTTGAAGGCCTAGTGCTGTATTGTTAAGCATTCATTCACCCCAATTGTCATGTTTTTATTTTAAGTCGGGGATACTATCAGGTGGACGGAAATGATGTAAATCATAACTGAATTATGAGTCAGAAAATCATTGTCTTCTATCTGATAAGAATGTTTTGCAAAACTGTTTTCAAAACTTACAGTACTTAGGTTATAAAGGAAAATAGTCATTTTATAGAGATAGAATTTAGTAAGAGAGTTGAATTTCTTCTTTGGTATAAATTCCCGCGTTTTATTATGGGAAATTTTCCTTATAAGAAATTCATAAGGGATAGAATTTTTCTCTGATACACATTCCCGCATTTTATTATTGGATAAGTATCTTAAAGAAAATTTCTATTGGTTTCATGCTCTTAAATGATAAATCTTTAGAACCGACAAAACTCTTTTACTAAAAGTGCTTTAATGCAATCCATTACCATTTCTTCTTATATTTTTCCTTCTCCTTTAGATGAAAAATATGTTTTAGAATGTTAAGGTGATTATCTCTTTATCTTATTTAAATGATTTTATCCGTTTAACCCCCAGTGGATACAGAAGCTGGCCAGGAGGTTGAAAACCCATCAATCTCTTACCCAGGCCTTCATACCAAACACTAATTCATCCACTTCCATATATTAACCCCTGGAGATATAAGGAACTCATGTAAATTAGAGGTTGATAAGGGAGAAACTGCACTTGATGCAGCAAATAAGGATGAAGTCAGAAGTGCACCCACAGCTCTACCTCCAGAGAAGTAAAGAAGTATATAACTGAGGTAACTGTAAGCTCATCTGCATCTTCTCAAAAGGATGCAGAGCTGAAAAGGCAATAAAACTGTCTCTGGAATCATTCTCTCAATAGGGTGAGTCCATTGAAATTCGCTCGTCAGCCAGAGCATCTTGTAATGAGTCAAGCACACCACTGGCACTCACGCTGATGGTAAGTCCAAACAGATAAATTCTAGGAACACATTGCAAGGCGTGCACAGTGAGAGGTATCGGCATTCAGAGGAGATACAGACTCTAGTTAGCCATACAGTACATTGTCCAAGGTATCTACCTCAAACAGAAGTTAATCTTCTGCATCCCGAAAGGGAGATCTCTTGTTCAGATTTATATGGGCTTGAGAGGCAACTGCTTGACAAGAATTCTTCGGATGAGTCAAGTAGGGTATTTATACAAAATTCCCGTCACAGGGTTACAAGGGAAACGTAGGCTCTAAATTGCCATTCATTACATTGTCTACTACGTTGACCCTCCTGGAAGGAACATTTCCAGATCCTGAAAAGGAATGTCCACCTCCCGTTTACGGAGAAGGTGTGAGGCAACTCCTTGATAGAACAAGGAAGGATTCCCTAAAAGATTTAAATCTTGGGATAACCAATCTCAAAGAGGTGAGGCTCCACTAGACAGTGATTTAGCAAAAGCTATTGAGTCTGGTGCTGAGACAATGTTGATGCATGATAGATCAAGAACACCTCAACGAGGCAATTCTCCACTTGATAGTGATTCAGTTCATTCTGATGAATCAGGTGTTGGGAATGTATGAATTGACGGATTTCACTTGCAGGTACAAAAGGCTATATTTGGAATGTAGAGTGAAAGTAAGGGAGAGAAACACTTAAGTGAAAGTGAGGGAGAGATACACTTGAGTGAGAGATAGGGAGAGAAAGAGTGAAACACTTCTAAGTGCTCGACACTTGAGTGTAAACACTAACAGAACGTAGTAGAAGTGAGGAAACCATAGACCAAACACTTACCCTTGCTACTTGCTACTTCTGAAAGAAAAGTCACTATATTTTTCCTGATCAACGTCAGACGAGAACCTTCTTTGGAAGACAAACCATTCAAAAGATGGGCCATTGGAGGATTCCTCAACTAAGGGGGAGAATTTATAGGAAGAAAAAGGAAGTTAATAAAGTCTTATCTTCGTATCCTGGATGTTAGTGTAGGTGCCCTAGAGGCAATACAATGTTTCTTTTAATAGACCTTTATGTCATTTGATTATTCAATAAACGTATTTATTATGACTTTAAATACTGCGATATATTTGTTAGCATAATAAATGTCCTTAGAATCATGATACACATTGTATAGTTTAGTACATGACTTGAACTTGAGATTATATAATAGATCATATTCTTAAATGTCCCTAGTCAAGTATTATTATTATAGGACAATAATAATACATAAATAGACTAGTATGTTGTTTGACTGATAACCACATTTCATTGGTTATAAGTATGGGGATACTAAAGTCAACACATAGGTACATGCAGGAGTATATGGTACTGGACAGACCCACAGTGAGATTCTTCATGTTTAATAAAGTCATAAGAAAGACTCACAGTGATAATGGTGTAATGATCCTCTGACTTGAGATCATTATATTTCTATACGAGGATTAATATACTTTGACTACATTAAAAGTTACCTTTGACCGGGTAATGATAAAAGTGGACATCGGGTATATCATGAGTCGTATAAGAAATATGAATGATAGATAAAGGATTTAACCCTCCTATAATTAGGAGAGATATTATTGGCCTCTTGATTGAGTGAAACTATAAAATGCATGGTCGTGCTCAAATAATGATTTATTTTCATAGTCTACTCATGGATCAAGTAAACCCGGATTAAATGTTGAAGAGGATGACTAAATACATGCCTCAAGTTTAATCTATAATATATATGGTTAAAGGGATTATATTACACGGAAACATTAATCACGAAAGGTTTTATCGAATCACGATTTAATTATTATTTAATTGGGTAGCAATGATGTATTACTAGATACCGCTCATTGTTTATAATTTTATTAGAGAATAAAATTATTGCTAATTAAATAATAGCCTATAGGGTCACACACATAGAGCACTTCAAGGAATAGTTAATTTAAATTATAGATTTAAATTAATTGATGATTATTTGAATTTTATTATATTAATTAAGTGAGACTTAATTAATTAAAATAATATAATTCGAATTTGAATTCTGCCCTTAATAATTAAGTATGACTTAGTTATTAATTAAATAATAAAATTCGGTTTTATTATTTAATCCTAAACCTACATGGGTTAGGCTTTGCTGTTATGGGTTGCTATTATGGGTCTATTAACCAACCATTATAAATAGATAATGTAGGGTTAATAAGGGTTAACGTTTTTGAGAAAAAAATAACCCTAGAGGCAGCAGCTACACAGCAAGGCAGAGCAAGGCAGTTTCGAAATCATCAAAGGAGCTAGTACATCCATTCCGTAATCGAGATCGTGAGACGTTTTTGAAGGTGCTCGTGTGGATACCATAGAGGTGTTTTCGAGAAGAAGACACAAATCGTGAAAGCTAGGATCTCCGTTGAGTTCGTAGAAGTCAAGACCAAGAAAAGGTATGATTCCGTTTCACACAAATCAGTCCGAACTTATACATGATCCTGCGTTAGGGTTCCGAAATTTTTCGTTATATTTACGTTTAATCCGCTGCGTTTTATGCCTCGGAACCCAACAATGGCATCAGAGCTACGTGTATAAGGGACTGATTTGGTTACGTGTTTTATGTATTTGATGCATACATGCCTGTTTTGGTGACTGACATGCCATGCTACTGCTGTGTCATAAACTGTTATGCCACTGCCATGCTTCTGCTATGCTTCTTCCATGACTATATATGATCTACAATGTTATAATCTGTTATGGCATGATATGTGTGATGCACTGTATGTATGTGATACAAGATACAGTCCAGGGAAGGTCATCGGAATCGTTCTAAAGCGTTTGAAAACACAACCGCATAAGATGCAGTTTGCAGTGAATAGTGATTCTGCAGTGAATAGTGTTTTTCGACGGAGTCAGAATGGGTCGAATTTACCTATGGTGTTTTTTGGCCGTTTGACATCGTTAAGGGCCTAAAAAACGCAGTTTTCTGTTTTCTGGTCATAATTTTAATTTTTTCGAAAATTTGTGATCATGATATATTTGATGCATGATGATATGATTATGCATTCTGGGATTCCAGTAACTGTTATGTGAGCATGGTGCTGGTTATGGCCTTCTAGACCCTAGAGTAATGGTTTTGGTTTTGGTTTTATAAATACGACTTGCATGTCGTTTTCTTCATTCTTGTAATTGTTGAACCTCGAATGTAACTCGAGCTTTTCTTATGTAAGTACATTAGTTTAGGTTGAATTCAATGTTTTCTTGTAATGTGATTGAAGACTGAAGGCAAGCAACTGGATGCAAGAAGCTAAGAAGGCAGCCATGGATGCAAGAAGCTAATAAGACAGCCATGGATGCAAGAAGATCAAGACAAGCAACTGTATTTATATTTTTCCACCACCATAGACTGACTTTGATCCTTTCATTAGCTCGAAAGGATCACATAGGAAAGGGGCCATAACCAAGCACGTTTACATATTGCACTTTACATATTGATGTATGAATGTATGTGTAGAGTAGAAGATGCATGCCTTAATTAGATTAATGATGTATGCATGTATTAGATACGTCACCCATGCCATGCTTGCCATGCTAAACAAGATAAAATCTGTAACGATTTAAGATTTTAAAATTAACAAACGATCATGAGATTCTTGTGTTTATGAAATATGGATTTTTTAAAACACGGAATTGAATATGGATTTTGATATCTATAATTGGGATTTTCTGACAAAAACGGATATGCGTATTCGTAAGGCTGATGGGTTTTAAGTGTGACCACTGGTATCCTCCATCTACCTGGGAAATGAACAATTTAAGATGTCAATTTGAAATATTTAGTTCAAGGAAAAATTGAGGATCTCTTCATGATGTGATCATAATCGTCAAAAATTTTATAAACCCCTTAACAAAATATTAAGTTTTAATCGGATGCTTTCCAATGAATGAACACTCATCGAATCCTAGATCGATTAGGGGAAAGACTATTAGTGGCAGGGGATGAAGGGTTTCGTGACACAAACGCAGCGGAATAAACGCGAAAAATAAATCAAAATAGCGAAACCCTCCGCAGGATCCATGCGAAAACAAAAGATTTAATTCGGAGATAAACAATAAATACCTTTAGAAGCTTTAATAGTTCATTAATGGAAGATTAATGGAGGTCCAAAGTTTGTTTAATCACCACGTATCCCGCTCTCGCGATCTACGCTCTACGGTATCCCCACGAACACTTTTCATGAAGGATTGATGTGTACTAGCACCCGCAAACTTCTTCTCTCTCTATCTTCCTCTTTTCTAAAACGGCTAGGGTTTTGTAAAAATCTCAATTTTATTAAATAAGCCCATAAAGAGATTATATAGAGAGAGGAATAAGTTTTCTAATTATAATCCAATTATAATTAATACTAATCCAAAATTTTAAATTATTTAATTAAGTCTCACTTAATTAATTAATTATTAATTTTGGAATTAGTTTAAGTAATTCATTTATTCTATTTATATAATTAATTAAGTCATACTTAATTAATATCATAAATAAAATAAATTACTTATTTAATTTAAATTCATAATTTAAATTATTTCTCCTTCAAGCGTTCTTTGTGTGTGACCCTGTAGGTTATTATTACGTTGGCAACAATTTTAATATCTAATTAAAACTGTAAACAATGAGCGGCATCTAGTAATACATCATTGTTACCCAAGTAATAATAATAAATCGGTGATTCGATTAAGCCTTTCATGAATAATATTCCATGTAATATAATCCCTTTAATCTTGATATTATAGATTAAACTCAAGGCATGTCTCGTGTCATCCTCTTCATAATTTAATCTTTATTTTCTTGATCGATGAGTAGACTATTAAAATCAAATCAACATTTGAGCACGGCCGTGCATTTCATAGTCTCACTCAAACAAGAGGCCAATAATATCACTCCTAAAATTAGGAGGATTAAATCCCATCTAGATCATTCATATTTCTCAAACGATTCATAATATACCCAATGTCCACTTTTATCATCACCCGGTCAAAGGTAACTTTTAATGTAATCAAAGTATATTAATTCTCGTATAGAAATATAATGATTTCAGGTCTAAGGATCATTACACCATTATCACAGTGAGAATTACTTATGACACTTACTTAACATGTAGAATCTCACGGCGGGTCATTCCAGTGCCATGCATTGATACATGCACTTATGTTCTTGACTTTAGTATCCCCATACCTATGACCAATGAGATGTGGTCATCTGTCAAGAAACATACTAGCCTTTGTGCATTATTATTGTCCTTAAATAATAATACTCGACTAGGGAATTTTAGGAATAAGATACTATTCATATAATCTCATTTTTAAGTCACATACTTAAAGATATATAATACGTATCAAAATTCCAAGGACATTTATTATGCTTTCAATTTATTACGCAGTAAATAAAACATAATAAATAAATAATAATCAATAAAACATAATCCTTAATAATAAATATTTTCCTTAAAATATAAAAAGTATTGTCTCTAGAGCACAATTACTAACAATCTCCCACTTGCACTAGAGCCAATTACCCAAGTATCCAATACTCATGGAACTAGTGTGACTTTCATGCTTCTGTTGCGACAAAGCCTTAGTCAGTGTGTCTGCAATATTATTATTAGTATACACTTTACATATATGTATATCTCCTTGATCATTAATCTCATTAATTAGGTGATATCTCCTAAGTACATGCCCAAACAGCCTCCTTGGCTGCTTCACAAGCATCAATATACTCAGGTTCTATTGTAAAATCAACAATTGTCTTTGTTGTGAACCATTCCAGCATATAACATCTCAATAAAACACAAAGCCAGACAGAAACATTAAATTATCGTTATCTGTCTAGAAACCAGTATCACTGAAACCTCTTACAACTAGCTTCACATCTCCTCCATATAACAAGAATGAATCTTTAGTCCTCTTTAAGTACTTAAGAATATTCTTGACTGTCGTCCAGTGACCTTCACCTGGATTAGATCGGTATCTACTCATCATGGTTTAAGCATACGAGACATCAGGACAAGTACATATCATTGCATACATTATAAAACCAATTGCTAACGCATATGGAATTTTACTCATGCAGTCCCTATCATCCAATGATTTAGGACAAATTTTATTTTGAGATCACTATCCAATGAGACATTGGGACATATCCATTTTAGTCTCTTTGCATTTGAAATCGATGCAAAACTTTGTCAATGTATGTACTCTAAATTAGGCCGATCAATCACCTTGATCTATCTCTATAGATCTCGATCCCTAATATATATGTCACATCGCCTAAGTCTTTCATTGAGAAATTATTTCTTAACCAAGTCTTCACAGTCTGTAGAGAAGGAATGTCATTCCCTATTAGTAATATATCATCAACATATAATACTAGGAATGCCACATGGCTCCCACTAAACTTCTTGTAAACACAAGTTTCATCTTTATTTTGAATAAAGTCAAACTCTTTTTGACTGTTTCATGAAAACAAATGTTCCATCTCCTCGAGGCCTGCTTTAATCCATAAATGGATCGACGCAACTTACATACATTTCCAGCATCCTTTAGATCAACAAAACCCTTAGGGTGTGTCATGTACACATCCATATCTTCTTCAAGGCTCTCATTTAAGAAAGCGGTTTTGACATCCATTTGCCAGATTTCATAGTCATAGTAAGCAGCTATAGCAAGCAAAATCCTGATGGACATGACCATAACAACTGGTGAAAAGGTCTCATCATAGTCAATACCATGAATTTTCTTGAAACCTTTTGCCACCAATCGTGCCTTATAGGTCTGTAAATTAGCATCCATGTCGGTCTTCTTCTTGAAAACCCACTTGCACCCTATAGGTTTTACCCCTTCAGGTGGATCAACCAAAGTCCATACTTGATTAGTATACATGGATTCCATCTCAGATTTAATGGCATCCAGCCATCTCTTAGAATCTGGAGTGTTTATAGTATCTAGGTAGGTGAGAGGCTCATCTTCATCCACAAGCATCACATCACCATCTTGAGTCAAGAGAAATCCATATTATCTCTCGGGCTCATGGCGAATCCTACTAAACCTACGAACACCTGTGTTTCTTGAGCAGTATTATTTTTCTTGTACATTCTACTCAGGTTCCTCCACTGGTTCAACGTTATCATGTGGGTCTCAAACTTCATTGTGATCTATTATCCTCCCACTGTCTCTCAGCTGTTCGAGCAACAAACACTTTGTTCTCGGAAGGATTATAGAAAGAATAACCCCTTGTTTCAGTTGGGTATTCCACAAAATTACATTTGTCTGATTTTGGTCCTAGCTTGTCAGAGATTAGACGTTTCACAAACGCTTCACATCCCCAAAATTTTATAAATGACATGCTGTGACGTTGCTCAGTCCATATCTCATAAGGAGTCTTTTGAACCAATTTAGTAGGAACACAGTTAAGTGTATGTGGAGCCGTTTCCAGGGTGCAACCCCAGAAACTAATTGGAAGATTCATTGACTCAACATTGATCGCACCATGTCCAACAAGGTGTGATCTCTCCTATCAAAAAAACTTTTCTTTGATATTTTCTAATTCATCTTTATAGTCTTTGAACTTTTCAAATGATTCGGATTAGTTCTTCAAAAGATACATATATCCGTATCTACTAAAATAATTAGTAAATTTTATGAAGTTAATAAAATCTACCTTTTGTCATCGTACACACATGACCACATACATCACTATGTATAAGTCATACCCATTCAATGATCCCTTCACCATGTCCGGTAAAAGGAGCTTTAGTCATTTTGCCAAATAAGCCAAGATTCGCATCCTTTTGTATAATTCATAATCAAACTTTTCCATGAATGCATCCTTATGTATTCTGCAAATGCGTTTCTCATTAATATGGCCTCAACAACAGTGCCAAAGGTAATATTTTATTTGAGTCACTTTAGAACATATAAATTGTTAATTAGTTGTGCAACAATATAAGGCTCATCATTAAAATAGAATAAACAACTATTGTTATTTAATTAAAATGAAAAAGCCTTTCTTGTCCAAACAAGAAACTGAAATAATGTCCCTGCCAATTGCAAGCACGTTATAACAATTATCAAGTTCTAAATTTTCCTTATAGGCCAAAAATTAAGTAACGAGTTCCTCGAACCAGAGCAACTATCTTTACTCCAATTCCAACCCGATACCTTAAGCTTGACCCTTATTGATCATCATCTTCCGATCTTCCAATTAAGCATGACAGTTTAATTTCCAGTCTCCCAACTTTCCACAGAAGTGACAATCGTCTTCTTTATCAACACCTCATTCAGACTTTAGAGTCTGCTTTAGGGATTGGACTTTGGTTTGACAACGGAACTAGATCAAATCTTCTCATTGCCTTTCCATTTTCCTTTCCCTTTTGCATTCCCTATGTTTACCATCAATATAGTAGTAGTTCATGCATTTATCATATTACTTTCAGCAGTTCTCAACATGCTTAGCAACTCAATGGGTGTTTTACCAATCTTATTCACTTTATTGTTCATAACAAAATAAGAATAATATTTGTCCAGAGATTGTAAGATCAAATCTAACTGTCTCCAGACCAATCTGGAAACCCAAAATATCAATGGTATTCATTATACCCTATAATCTTTAGAACATGTGGTGTAACCGGGTCTCACTCTCCCTACTTGTAAGTGTATAGTGCCCTTTCAAATATATCTTGTGCTCAATCGTTTCATAAGCATCTATATGCTTGTATTGCTTCTTAAGCTCAGCACATATATTTGCGAGCATGAGACATGAAATATCAGTCGCAACATCAATTTGCTTCCAATAAGCACTATGATTTGCACATGTTACATTCTCAACTTTAAGAGCAGGGGAAGAGATTTGACTAATATCGTGGTGCCCGAGGACGATCCTCAAGCTCCTATGTCAGTCAAGGAAATATATTCTCGTCAACTTGTTCTTCTCAAGAACTGATCGCATAGAGAAGTTGTTTGTGTTTATCATTTGATATCTACAATATTAAAGTGCATAAAATAAACTAGATTGCAAATTTAATATTAATTATTTTTAAGTGATTATGGTATATCATCATATACCTCCCACTATTTTTATCAAACTAATAGCCCTTACTATTAATTTGGAAAGTATATCCCATAATTCATTCTAGTGAGCCAAGATCCATATTTCGTCATGTCCTAAGTCAACCACTGGAAGTCCTTAGAAAATGATTATTTAGGTAGACAACAGTTGTCAATTATATCATATATAATTCTTGGATAGTTTGGTGAACAACGATTGATCTTATCTATCTAATAGACTTTTAACCAAACTCTATACTTCTAAGTTCATAATAGTTGAATATAACCGTTTATTTTCACTTATTATGACGACTCAGTTAAGTTAGACCCAATGATGCAACGGCCGAATATAACTGTTTATATTCGTCGCATCTCACCACGATAGATAGGAGTCCCCTGCCACTGACAGTCCTTCCCCTTATCGATCTAGGATTCGATGAGTGTTCATTCATTGGAAAGCATCCGAGTAAAACTTAATATTTTGTTAAGGGGTTTTAGAAAATTTATAACGATCATGATCACATCATAAAGAGATCCTCAATTTTTCCTTGAACCAAATATTTCAAATCGACATCTTAAATTGTTCATTTCCCAGGTAGATGGAGGATACCAACGGTCACACTTAAAACCCATCAGCCTTACGAATACGCATATCCGCTTTTGTCAGAAAATCCCAATTATAGATATCAAAAATCCATATTTAATTCCGTGTTTTAAAAATCCATATTTCATAAACACAAGAATCTCATGATCGTTTGTTAATTTTAAAATCTTGAATCGTTACAGATTTTATCTTGTTTAAGCAAACATGGCATGGGTGTCGTATCTAATACATACATGATTAATCAATATTAAGCATGCATCTCAATTATATCTACGCATACATACCAATACATGCAATCATATACATATATGTAATGTGCGTAAATTAAACGTGTTTGGTTATGGCCCCATCCTATATGATATTTCCAAGCTAATGGAAATATCAAGGTCAGCCTATGGTGGTTTTAAAAATACTATCTATTACATGTCTTCTTTCTTCATTGCTCCATTATCCCCTTTTGGATCGCCTCCTTGCTTGCAAGTCTTCATTGATAATTACATTGAATAATAAAAATAAAACTATTCTAATGAAATTACAAGAAGAACTCGAGTTACATTCGAGATAATTAAATTACAATGAATAAACGACATGCAAGTCGTATTTAGAAACCAAAACCATAATTCAAAACCACTATCCTATGGGTCTTTAGGCCATAACCATCCACCATGCTATCATATAACACATATAATATATCTCATATTATATAATCATATATAACAAATTTCGAAATTTCAGAAAATTAAAAATAGATTTCTGAAGACAATAAATCGCTATTTTGAGGCCCTTAACGACGTCAAACGCCTTACAGACCCGTCGGTGATAGAACCACTATCAGGTTTGTTCATTGGCCCGATTCCAGTCAGAAAACACATATCGTTTACGAAAATCGGATACAGCAGTCAGATTTCTCCAAATCTGACGGTGTTTCAGAAATCGTATCATATACAATTCTCATAACAAGAACAAGCATATATCATATATACATACACAGAGATACATACAATCATCATATGATTATACATTACATGAATATCATATATTCATAATATATACATAAATATACTCAAAATTTTAGAAAATCAAATAATTTTCAGAAAATCATAAAGCACCGTTTTGGAGGCTGTAACGACATCTAATGGCTTACAGACGCAGAGCTGACTATGTCAGTATTGCTCAGTGACCCTATTACAGTCAGAAAACACATATTGTTTGCGAAAATCGGACAACGGACACAGATTTCAGAAAATCAACGGCAACCGTTTCAGAATTCGTATCGAATACGATTCTCATAATAAGAACAAATATGTATCATATACATACATCAACACACATAATCATCACATGATTATATATCATAAAATATCATATATTCATAATATATATAAATATATACATATTATATCAATATAAAATCATGATAGATCGCATACATGCTTATATATCAAAAACTGTTAAGCACATAACCGAATTAAAACGTTTCGCAAGTAGCTCTGATGCCATTGAAGGGTTTCGTGACACAAACGCAGCGGAATAAACGCGAAAAATAAATCAAAATAGCAAAACCCTCCGCAGGATCCATGCGAAAACAAAAGATTTAATTCGGAGATAAAGAATAAATACCTTTAGAAGCTTTAATAGTTCATTAATGAAAGATTAATGGAGGTCCAAAGCTTGTTTAATCACCACGTATCCCGCTCTCGCGATCTACGCTCTACGGTATCCACACGAACACTTTTCATGAAGGATTGATGTGTACTAGCACCCGCAAACTTCTTCTCTCTCTATCTTCCTCTTTTCTAAAACGGCTAGGGTTTTGTAAAAATCTCTATTTTATTAAATCAGCCCATAAAGAGATTATATAGAGAGAGGAATAAGTTTTCTAATTATAATCCAATTATAATTAATACTAATCCAAAATTCTAAATTATTTAATTAAGTCTCACTTAATTAATTAATTATTAATTTTGGAATTAGTTTAAGTAATTCATTTATTCTATTTATATAATTAATTAAGTCATACTTAATTAATATCATAAATAAAATAAATTACTTATTTAATTTAAATTCATAATTTAAATTATTTCTCCTTCAAGCGTTCTTTGTGTGTGACCCTGTAGGTTATTATTACGTTGGCAACAATTTTAATATCTAATTAAAACTGTAAACAATGAGCGGCATCTAGTAATACATCATTGTTACCCAAGTAATAATAATAAATCGGTGATTCGATTAAGCCTTTCCTGAATAATGTTCCATGTAATATAATCCCTTTAATCTTGATATTATAGATTAAACTCAAGGCATGTCTCGTGTCATCCTCTTCATAATTTAATCTTTATTTTCTTGATCGATGAGTAGACTATTAAAATCAAATCAACATTTGAGCACGGCCGTGCATTTCATAGTCTCACTCAAACAAGAGTCCAATAATATCACTCCTAAAATTAGGAGGATTAAATCACATCTAGATCATTCATATTTCTCATACGATTCATAATATACCCAATGTCCACTTTTATCATCACCCGGTCAAGGGTAACTTTTAATGTAATCAAAGTATATTAATTCTCGTATAGAAATATAATGATTTCAGGTCTAAGGATCATTACACCATTATCACAGTGAGAATTACTTATGACACTTACTTAACATGTAGAATCTCACGGCGGGTCATTCCAGTGCCATGCATTGATACATGCACTTATGTTCTTGACTTTAGTATCCCCATACCTATGACCAATGAGATGTGGTCATCTGTCAAGAAACATACTAGTCTTTGTGCATTATTATTGTCCTTAAATAATAATACTCGACTAGGGAATTTTAGGAATAAGATACTATTCATATAATCTCATTTTTAAGTCACATACTTAAAGATATATAATACGTATCAAAATTCCAAGGACATTTATTATGCTTTCAATTTATTACGCAGTAAATAAAACATAATAAATAAATAATAATCAATAAAACATAATCCTTAATAATAAATATTTTCCTTAAAATATAAAAAGTATTGTCTCTAGAGCACAATTACTAACAGGGGACTCCTGTCTATCATGGTGAGATGCGACGAATATAAACGGTTATATTCGGCCGTTGTATCATTGGGTCAAACTTAACTGAGTCGTCATAATAAGGTGAAAGTAAACGGTTATATTCAACCATTATGAAATTAGAAGCATAGAGTTTGGTTAAAAATCTATTAGATAGATAAGATCAATCGTTGTTCACCAAACTATCCAAGAATTATATATGATATAATTGACAACTGTTGTCTACCTAAATAATCATTTTTAAGGACTTCCAGTGGTTGTCTTTGGACATGACGAAATATGGATCTTGGCTCACTAGAAAGAATTATGGGATATACTTTCTAAATTAATAGTAAGGGCTATTGATTTGATAAAAATAGTGGGAGATATATTATGAATGTATCATAATCATTTGAACATAATAAATAACTCAGACAATCTAATGTTTATTTTGTGCTTTTAACATTGTAGATACCAAGTAATGGCAAACAACACAAACACACTATCCGTACGATCAGTCCTTGAGAAGGATAAGCTGACAGGAGGAAACAACTTCCTAGACTGGCAGAGGAATTTGAGGATTGTCCTCAGGCAGGAGCGCAAGCTTCATGTCATTGATATTCCTTCGGCAGGTCCCCTTCCTGAGGGCGCTACTGTTGAGGAACAAGCGGCCCACACAAAGGATGAGAATGATGCAACTGATGTTGCATGTCTTATGGTGGCAACTATGAGTGCTGAGCTTCAAAGACAGCATGTGCATATGGATGCATATACTATCTATGAGCACTTGCAAAGCATGTTTGCAAGCCAAACTCGTCAAGAAAGGTTCAACACGAGTAAGTCACTCTTTAATTGCAAACAAAGGGCAAGTGAACCAGTTGGCCCACATGTTCTGAAGATGATTGGTTACATTGAGTACCTTGAAACTTTGGGTTTCCCGATTATTCAGGAAATTGGTATTGACCTAATCATGAATTCTTTGAACAACAAATTCACCCAGTTTATCATAAACTACAATATGAATGAATTTGACAAAACACCTACTGAATTATTGGCTATGTTGAGAACATATGAGACCAACATGAAGACGGCTGAACCTGCTCCCATACTGATGGTGGGCAATAAAGGTAAGGCCAAAGGGAAAGGCAAGTGGAAGGGTAAGAAGAAGACAGGTTCTGATTCTACACCCAAGCCAAAGTCAGGTCCTAAACAGGCTTTAAAGCCTAAAGGTGGGGTCGCTAAGGGTGAATGTCACTACTGTAAGAAAACTGGTCATTGAAAGAGAAACTGTTCAGTTTACTTGGAGGATCTGAAGAAGAAGAGGGCTGAGCAAGCTTCTACTTCAGGTATATATGTTATAGAAGTCAATCTGTCTATTTCTACATCTTGGGTATTGGATACTGGATGTGCTTCTCACATTTGTATAAATGTGCAGGAAATGCAGAGAAGTAGGACATTGGCTAAAGGAGAAATGGACCTACGAGTTGCCAATGGAGCAAGAGTTGCTACTTTAGCTGTAGGAACATATTATTTATCTTTGCCCTCTGGGCTAGTTTTAGAACTGGAAAATTGTTATTACGTGCCTGCAATTCGCAGAAACATTATTTCTGTTTCTTGTTTGGACAAGAAAGGTTTTTCGTTTACAATAAAGAACAACAGTTGCTCTTTTGCTTTGAATGATTTAACCTATGGTGTTGCGCGTTTGTTTAATGGTTTATATTTTCTTGACTTAGATAATCTTGTCTGTAATATAGAAAACAAACGACTTAAAGTTAATTACTCAAATCAAACATACCTCTGGCATTGTCGTCTAGGCCATATAAATGAGAAACGCATATCCAAATTACATAAGGATGAATATTTGGATAAGTTTGATTTTGAATCATACCAAGAATGCGAATCTTGTTTGCTTGGTAAAATGACTAAAGCCCCTTTCACTGGTAAGGGTCAAAGGGCCACTGAACGTCTGGAGCTAATACATAGTGATGTATGCGGCCCAATGCGTGTGATGGCTAGAGGAGGCTACTACTACTTCATAACATTTACTGATGATTTCAGTAGATATGGATATGTATATCTTATGAAGAATAAATCTGATTCTTTTGAAAAGTTCAAAGAATACAAGGCTGAAGTAGAGAAGCAAATTGGCGGAGGCACAAGTATTAAAATCTTACGATCTGATCGTGGAGAAGAATACTTGAGCACAGAATTTAAAGATTATTTAAAGGAGTGTGGTATTGTATCACAACTCACTCCGCCAGGTACACCTCAATGGAATGGAGTTTCAGAGAGGAGAAATCGCACCTTGTTGGACATGGTGCGATCGATGATAAGTCATGCAGATCTTCCAATTAGTTTCTGGGGTTATGCTCTAGAAACAGCATCTTTCACACTTAACCGTGTTCCTACTAAGAAGGTTCAAAAGACTCCATATGAGATATGGGAGAAGAAACGGCCAGGCATGAGCTTTATGAAAGTTTGGGGATGCAAGGCGTTTGTGAAGCGTCAAGTATCTGACAAGCTTGGACCTAAATCTGAAGAGTGCAATTTTGTGGGAAAACCTAGGGAAACAAAGGCGTACTATTTCTATAGTCCTTCTGAGCAGAAAGTGTTCATTGCTCGAGATGCTGTTTTCATGGAAAGAGATTTTATTTCCAAAAGAAACAGTGGGAGAACTATAGAGCTCGATGAAGATCGAGAACCACAAAATAGTATTGAACCTGAAGTGGAACAAGAGCATGATAATGATAATGCTCAACAAACACAGGTTGTTCGTAGAACTGGTAGAATTCGCCATGAGCCAGAGAGATATGTTGATGACATACTACTAATGGGGAATGACATACCTTCTCTCAAGGCTGTTAAGATTTGGTTAGGGAGCAACTTCTCTATGAAAGACTTAGGAGA
Source organism: Oenanthe sinensis (assembly GCA_028671895.1). NCBI lineage: Eukaryota > Viridiplantae > Streptophyta > Magnoliopsida > Apiales > Apiaceae > Oenanthe > Oenanthe sinensis. Next base: position 31,646,964 of record CM053796.1, read on the forward strand.
AGCATCCTACATTCTAGGAATGAGGATCTATAGGGATAGATCTAGAAGGATGATCGGTCTAAGTCAGAGTACATACATCGATAAGGCTTTGCATCGTTTTGGTATGCAAAATGCAAAAAGGGGATATGTCCCCGTGTCTCAAGGGATAACGATCTCTAAAGATCAGTGTCCGAAATCATTGGATGACAAGGACCGCATGAGTAAGGTTCCATATGCCTCAGCAATTGGATCCATCATGTATGCGATGGTATGTACTCGCCCAGATGTTTCGTATGCTTTAAGCATGACGAGCAGATACCAATCTAATCCAGGTGAAGGTCACTGGACGGCTGTCAAGAATATTCTAAAGTACTTGAAAAGGACTAAAGATTCATTCTTGGTGTATGGAGGAGAGGAAAAACTGGTTGTAAAAGGTTACACCGATGCAAGTTTCCAAACAGACAGGGATAATACTATATCACAGCCTGGTTTTGTGTTTTGTCTAAACGGAGGTGCTGTAAGTTGGAAGAGTTCAAAGCAAGAAACAGTAGCTGATTCTACAATGGAGGCTGAGTACATTGCAGCTTGTGAAGCGGCTAAGGAATCTGTTTGGATTCAAAAATTCATTACTGATTTGGGAGTGGTTCCATCGATCGCAGATCCCATTGATCTATACTGCGATAATAATGGAGCTATTGCACAGGCTAAAGAACCTAGAGCTCACTCCCGAACCAAACATATACTCAGGAGATATCACCTCATTCGAGAGATTAATGAAAGGGGTGACATACACATATGTAAAGTGCACACAAATGATAACATTGCAGACCCACTGACCAAAGGCTTGTCGCAGACGAAGCACGATGGTCACACTAGTTACATGGGTATTAGATACATGGGAGATTGGCTCTAGTGCAAGTGGGAGATTGTTAGTGTAGGTGCCTTAGAGGCAATACAATGTTTCTTTTAATAGACCTTTATGTCATTTGATTATTCAATAAACGTATTTATTATGACTTTAAATACTGCGATATATTTGTTAGCATAATAAATATCCTTAGAATCATGATACACATTGTATAGTTTAGTACATGACTTGAACTTGAGATTATATAATAGATCATATTCTTAAATGTCCCTAGTCGAGTATTATTATTATAGGACAATAATAATACATAAATAGACTAGTATGTTGTTTGACTGATAACCACATTTCATTGGTTATAAGTATGGGGATACTAAAGTCAACACATAGGTACATGCAGGAGTACATGGTACTGGACAGACCCACAGTGAGATTCTTCATGTTTAATAAAGTCATAAGAAAGACTCACAGTGATAATGGTGTAATGATCCTCTGACTTGAGATCATTATATTTCTATACGAGGATTAATATACTTTGACTACATTAAAAGTTACCTTTGACCGGGTAATGATAAAAGTGGACATCGTGTATATCATGAGTCGTATGAGAAATATGAATGATAGATAAAGGATTTAACCCTCCTATAATTAGGAGAGATATTATTGGCCTCTTGATTGAGTGAGACTATAAAATGCATGGCCGTGCTCAAATAATGATTTGTTTTCATAGTCTACTCATGGATCAAGTAAACCCGGATTAAATGTTGAAGAGGATGACTAAATACATGCCTCAAGTTTAATCTATAATATATATGGTTAAAGGGATTATATTACACGGAAACATTAATCACGAAAGGTTTTATCGAATCACGATTTAATTATTATTTAATTGGGTAGCAATGATGTATTACTAGATACCGCTCATTGTTTATAATTTTATTAGAGAATAAAATTATTGCTAATTAAATAATAGCCTATAGGGTCACACACATAGAGCACTTCAAGGAATAGTTAATTTAAATTATAGATTTAAATTAATTGATGATTATTTGAATTTTATTATATTAATTAAGTGAGACTTAATTAATTGAAATAATATAATTCGAATTTGAATTCTGCCGTTAATAATTAAGTATGACTTAGTTATTAATTAAATAATAAAATTCGATTTTATTATTTAATCCTAAACCTACATGGGTTAGGCTTTGCTGTTATGGGTTGCTATTATGGGCCTATTAACCAACCATTATAAATAGATAATGTAGGGTTAATAAGGGTTAACGTTTTTGAGAAAAAATAATCCTAGAGGCAGCAGCTACACAGCAAGGCAGAGCAAGGCAGTTTCGAAATCATCAAAGGAGCAAGTACATCCATTCCGTAATCAAGATCGTGAGACGTTCTTGAAGGTGCTCGTGTGGATACCATAGAGGTGTTTTCGAGAAGAAGACACAAGTCGTGAAAGCCAGGATCTCCGTTGAGTTCGTAGAAGTCAAGACCAAGAAAAGGTATGATTCCGTTTCACACAAATCAGTCCGAACTTATACATGATCCTGCGTTAGGGTTCCGAAATTTTTCGTTATATTTACGTTTAATCCGCTGCGTTTTATGCCTCGGAACCCAACACTGGATCCTTAAGGGAAGATCCTTAGAAAAAGGGGTTCGTATCCTTGGGAGAAGTTAATATCCTTAGGGGGATATTTTAGACAGAAAGAAAAAGAAAATCTTATCTTCTGATCCGGATGGGAGAAGAAGAAAGAGAAGAAGAATCATATTCTTAGGGGGAGAACATTATTTGAGCTATGTTCTATGTTCTATTGAAGACGTTCCCTGGAATCTAATTCTTATGAAGCTCTGTTTATGATAAGTTCTTTAAGTTCAACTATGAAGGATTTTGAAGCAGAGAAAGCTCAAACAGACAGAAATAAAGATGATACTATATGAATATCAGTTCAGTGCTAGAGGAACAAACATCTTTCATTTCGGTTACACAAGAAATCTGGAAATGCAGAATCTGATCCAGAAAAACCAGTGGCATTATTTACAAGTCCCGGACCATTACTTTTTCTAGTTGTTAGTTGAGTTATCCTCTCTATGGGATTTGTTTTCTAAGTTTAACAATCAAATAGGGGGAGATTGTTGGTGAGATTACGAAGCTATATGAATAGTAATCGTGATAACTCAACACTAGAACATGACAAGTAAATAATACTACACCTACACATAAATCAGGAAGAAATGAAGACAAGGCAGATACAGTGAATCAAGACATTAGAAGAAGTTTTGAAGTCTACTACAGGTCATTGAGAGAAGTTCATAAATATGTTCATGCCTCAGTGAAGAATAATGTGTAAAGACTTTCAGGGTTTCAGAAGTGTTGAAGATTCAGTATAGAAGTGCCACAAGAAGATTTCAGTGTATTAACATTGATTGAAGATAGACAATGTTCGAAGCATAGGAATCTAGAAGGGTAGAGACAAAGGTTAAAGAAGACAGCTGCATTCTTGGAATTATACTCACTGAAAGAAGTTCATTCATATGTTCAAGCGTCAGTGAAGAACAGATAATGAAGTATTCAAGATTGTGGTAATAATGAAGACGTTGTCGAAGTACCAGAAAAGATTTCAGTGAAAGTACTATGTTTATTGACAATTAGTGTTCGAAGCAATGAAGTTGCTGCAAACTTAACAATGCAAATAAGGCTATAATACGAAGACCTGGATCAAGGTTAGTCGTCTGTGAACCAGACCAGTTGCACTAGGCGTCAGCAGTTTGTGAAAGGAATTTGAGTATTAACTATTGAAGAATTGTTAAGTTGAAGAACGTACTTGGAAAGAACGGTCATTTATTAAGGTACGAAGAAGTAATTTGTAGAGGCTACAGCCAAACAGCTAAACAGCCTACAGCTAAACAGCTAAACAGCTCAAAGGGTGCAGGGTGCAAAGTGTCACAACCTTGGTACGAAAAGTGAAAGTTTCTGAACTACAGTCGAAGAACAGAAACAGCTCAAGGTACAGGGTGTAATGTGGCAAGACTTTGATATAAGAAATGGAAGTTGGTAAACTTCAATCAAGGAATGAGAAGGAGGTCAAAGTGCAGTGACCAAACTGTACTTTGACCATGTGAATAGTGAGGCGCAACAAACTTTCACGCGCAACATGTAGGGTTTCGTGACACAAACACAGCGGAATAAACGCGAAAAATAAATCAAAATAGCGAAACCCTCCGCAGGATCTATGCGAAAACAAAAGATTTAATTCGGAGATAAAGAATAAATACCTTTAGAAGCTTTAACAGTTCATTAATGGAAGATTAATGGAGGTCCAAAGCTTGTTTAATCACCACGTATCCCGCTCTCGCGATCTACGCTCTACGGTATCCACACGAACACTTTTCATGAAGGATTGATGTGTACTAGCACCCGAAAACTTCTTCTCTCTCTATCTTCCTCCTCTCTCAGAGCGGCAAGGGTTTTTGTAAAATCTCTATATTATTAAATCAACCCATAAAGAGATTATATAGAGAGAGGAATAAGTTTTCTAATTATAATCCAATTATAATTAATACTAATCCAAAATTCTAAATTATTTAATTAAGTCTCACTTAATTAATTAATTATTAATTTTGGAATTAGTTTAAGTAATTCATTTATTCTATTTATATAATTAATTAAGTCATACTTAATTAATATCATAAATAAAATAAATTACTTATTTAATTTAAATTCATAATTTAAATTATTTCTCCTTCAAGCGTTCTTTGTGTGTGACCCTGTAGGTTATTATTACGTTGGCAACAATTTTAATATTTAATTAAAATTGTAAACAATGAGCGGCATCTAGTAATACATCATTGCTACCCAAGTAATAATAATAAATCGGTGATTCGATTAAGCCTTTCGTGAATAATGTTCCATGTAATATAATCCCTTTAATCTTGATATTATAGATTAAACTCAAGGCATGTCTCGTGTCATCCTCTTCATAATTTAATCTTTATTTTCTTGATCGATGAGTAGACTATTAAAATCAAATCAACATTTGAGCACGGCCGTGCATTTCAAAGTCTCACTCAAATAAGAGGCCAATAATATCACTCCTAAAATTAGGAGGATTAAATCTCATCTAGATCATTCATATTTCTCATACGATTCATAATATACCCAATGTCCACTTTTATCATCACCCGGTCAAAGGTAACTTTTAATGTAATCAAAGTATATTAATTCTCGTATAGAAATATAATGATTTTAGGTCTAAGGATCATTACACCATTATCACAGTTAGAATTACTTATGACACTTACTTAACATGTAGAATCTCACGGCGGGTCATTCCAGTGCCATGCATTGATACATGCACTTATGTTCTTGACTTTAGTATCCCCATACCTATGACCAATGAGATGTGGTCATCTGTCAAGAAACATACTAGTCTTTGTGCATTATTATTGTCCTTAAATAATAATACTCGACTAGGGAATTTTAGGAATAAGATATTATTCATATAATCTCATTTTTAAGTCACATACTTAAAGATATATAATACGTATCAAAATTCCAAGGACATTTATTATGCTTTCAATTTATTACGCAGTAAATAAAACATAATAAATAAATAATAATCAATAAAACATAATCCTTAATAATAAATATTTTCCTTAAAATATAAAAAGTATTGTCTCTAGAGCACAATTACTAACAATCTCCCACTTGCACTAGAGCCAATTACCCAAGTATCCAATACTCATGGAACTAGTGTGACTTTCGTGCTTCTGCTGCGACAAAGCCTTGGTCAGTGTGTCTGCAATATTATTATTAGTATACACTTTACATATATGTATATCTCCTTGATCATTAATCTCATTAATTAGGTGATATCTCCTAAGTACATGCCCAAACAGCCTCCTTGGCTGCTTCACAAGCATCAATATACTCAGGTTCTATTGTAAAATCAACAATTGTCTTTGTTGTGAACCATTCCAGCATACAACATCTCAATAAAACACAAAGCCAGACAGAAACATTAAATTATCGTTATCTATCTAGAAACCAGTATCACTGAAACCTCTTACAACTAGCTTCACATCTCCTCCATATAACAAGAATGAATCTTTAGTCATCTTTAAGTACTTAAGAATATTCTTGACTGTCGTCCAGTGACCTTCACCTGGATTAGATCGGTATCTACTCATCATGGTTAAAGCATACGAGACATCAGGACAAGTACATATCATTGCATACATTATAAAACCAATTGCTGACGCATATGGAATTTTACTCATGCAGTCCCTATCATCCAATGATTTAGGACAAATTTTATTTTGAGATCACTATCCCATGAGACATTGGGACATATCCATTTTAGTCTCTTTGCATTTGAAATTGATGCAAAACTTTGTCAATGTATGTACTCTAAATTAGGCCGATCAATCACCTTGATCTATCTCTATAGATCTCGATCCCTAATATATATGTCACATCGCCTAAGTCTTTCATTGAGAAATTATTTCTCAACCAAGTCTTCACAGTCTGTAGAGAAGGAATGTCATTCCCTATTAGTAATATATCATCAACATATAATACTAGGAATGCCACATGGCTCCCACTAAACTTCTTGTAAACACAAGTTTCATCTTCATTCTGAATAAAATCAAACTCTTTTTGACTGTTTCATGAAAACAAATGTTCCATCTCCTCGAGACCTGCTTTAATCCATAAATGGATCGACGCAACTTACATACATTTCCAGCATCCTTTAGATCAACAAAACTCTTAGGGTGTGTCATGTACACATCCATATCTTCTTCAAGGCTCTCATTTAAGAAAGCGGTTTTGACATCCATTTACCAGATTTCATAGTCATAGTAAGCAGCTATAGCAAGCAAAATCCTGATGGACGTGACCATAACAACTGGTGAAATGGTCTCATCATAGTCAATACCATGAATTTTCTTGAAACCTTTTGCCACCAATCGTGCCTTATAGGTCTGTACATTAGCATCCATGTCGGTCTTCTTCTTGAAAACCCACTTGCACCCTATAGGTTTTACCCCTTCAGGTGAATCAACCAAAGGTCATACTTGATTAGTATACATGGATTCCATCTCAGATTTAATGGCATCCAGCCATCTCTTAGAATCTGGAGGGTTTATAGTATCTAGGTAGGTGAGAGGCTCATCTTCATCCACAAGCATCACATCACCATCTTGAGTCAAGAGAAATCCATATTATCTCTCGGGCTCATGGCGAATCCTACTAAACCTACGAACACCTGTGTTTCTTGAGCAGTATTATTTTTCTTGTACATTCTACTCAGGTTCCTCCACTGGTTCAACGTTATCATGTGGGTCTCAAACTTCATTGAGATCTATTATCCTCCCACTGTCTCTCAACAGTTCGAGCAACAAACACTTTGTTCTCGGAAGGATTATAGAAAGAATAACCCCTTGTTTCAGTTGGGTATTCCACAAAATTATATTTGTCTGATTTTGGTCCTAGCTTGTCATAGATTAGACGTTTCACAAACGCTTCACATCCCCAAATTTTCATAAATGACATGCTGTGACGTTTCTCAGTCCATATCTCATAAGGATTCTTTTGAACCGTTTTAGTAGGAACAATGTTAAGTGTATGTGGAGCCGTTTCCAGAGTGCAACCCCAGAAACTAATTGGAAGATTCATTGACTCAACATTGATCGCACCATGTCCAACAATGTGTGATCCCTCCTATCAAAAACCTTTCTTTGATATTTTCTACTTCATCTTTATAGTCTTTGAACTTTTCAAATGATTCGGATTAGTTCTTCAAAAGATACATATATCCGTATCTACTAAAATAATTAGTAAATTTTATGAAGTTAATAAAATCTACCTTTTGTCATCGTACACATATGACCACATACATCACTATGTATAAGTCATACCCATTCAATGATCCCTTCACCATGTCCGGTAAAAGGAGCTTTAGTCATTTTACCAAATAAACCAAGATTCGTATCCTTTGGTATGATTCATAATCAAACTTATCCATGAATGCATCCTTATGTATTCTGGAAATGCGTTTCTCATTAATATGGCCTCAACGACAGTGCCAAAGGTAATTTTTGATTTGAGTCACTTTAGAACATATAAATTGTTAATTAGATGTGCAACATTATAAGGCTCATCATCAAAATAGAATAAACAACTATTGTTATAAAATGAAAAAGCCTTTCTTGTCCAAACAAGAAACTGAAATAATGTCCCTGCCAATTGCAAGCACGCTATAACAATTATTAAGTTCTAAATTTTCCTTATAGGCCAAAAATTAAGTAACGAGTTCCTCGAACCAGAGCAACTATCTTTACTCCAATTCCAACCCGATACCTTAAGCTTGACCCTTATTGATCATCATCTTCCGATCTTCCAATTAAGCATGACAGTTTAATTTCCAGTCTCCCAACTTTCCACAGAAGTGACAATCGTCTTCTTTATCAACACCTCATTCAGACTTTAGAGTCTGCTTTAAGGATTGGACTTTGGTTTGACAACGGAACTAGATCAAATCTTCTCCTTGCCTTTCCATTTTCCTTTCCCTATGTTTACCATCAATATAGTAGTAGTTCATGCATTTATCATATTACTTTCAGCAGTTCTCAACATGCTTAGCAACTCAATGGGTGTTTTACCAATCTTATTCACTTTATTGTTCATAAAAAAATAAGAATAATATTTGTCCAGAGATTGTAAGATCAAATCTAACTGTCTCCAGACCAATCTGGAAACCCAAAATATCAATGGTATTCATTATACCCTATAATCTTTAGAACATGTGGTGTAACCGGGTCTCACTCTCCCTACTTGTAAGTGTATAGTGCCCTTTCAAATATATCTTGTGCTCAATCGTTTCATAAGCATCTATATGCTTGTATTGCTTCTTAAGCTCAGCACATATATTTGCGAGCATGAGACATGAAACATCAGTCGCAACATCAATTTGCTTCCAATAAGCACTATGATTTGCACATGTTACATTCTCAACTTTAAGAGCAGGGGAAGAGATTTGACTAATATTGTGGTGCCCGAGGACGATCCTCAAGCTCCTATGTCAGTCAAGGAAAAATATTCTCGTCAACTTGTCCTTCTCAAGAACTGATCGCGTAGAGAAGTTGTTTGTGTTTATCATTTGATATCTACAATATTAAAGTGCATAAAATAAACTAGATTGCAAATTTAATATTAATTATGTTTAAGTGATTATGGTATATCATCATATACCTCCCACTATTTTTATCAAACTAATAGCCCTTACTATTAATTTGGAAAGTATATCCCATAATTCTTTCTAGTGAGCCAAGATCCATATTTCGTCATGTCCTAAGTCAACCACTGGAAGTCCTTAGAAAATGATTATTTAGGTAGACAACAGTTGTCAATTATATCATATATAATTCTTGGATAGTTTGGTGAACAACGATTGATCTTATCTATCTAATAGACTTTTAACCAAACTCTATGCTTATAAGTTCATAATAGTTGAATATAACAGTTTATTTTCACTTATTATGACGACTCAGTTAAGTTAGACCCAATGATACAACGGCCGAATATAACCGTTTATATTCGTCGCATATCACCACGATAGATAGGAGTCCCCTGCCACTGACAGTCCTTCCCCTTATCGATCTAGGATTCGATGAGTGTTCATTCATTGGAAAGCATCCGAGTAAAACTTAATATTTTGTTAAGGGGTTTTAGAAAATTTATAACGATCATGATCACATCATAAAGAGATCCTCAATTTTTCCTTGAACCAAATATTTCAAATCGACATCTTAAATTGTTCATTTCCCAGGTAGATGGAGGATACCAACGGTCACACTTAAAACCCATCAGCCTTACGAATACGCATATCCGCTTTTGTCAGAAAATCCCAATTATAGATATCAAAAATCCATATTTAATTCCGTGTTTTAAAAATCCATATTTCATAAACACAAGAATCTCATGATCGTTTGTTAATTTTAAAATCTTGAATCGTTACAGATTTTATCTTGTTTAAGCAAACATGGCATGGGTGTCGTATCTAATACATACATGATTAATCAATATTAAGTATGCATCTCAATTATATCTACGCATACATACCAATACATGCAATCATATACATATATGTAATGTGCGTAAATTAAACGTGTTTGGTTATGGCCCCATCCTATATGATATTTCCAAGCTAATGGAAATATCAAGGTCAGCCTATGGTGGTTTTAAAAATACTATCTATTACATGTCTTCTTTCTTCATTGCTCCATTATCCCCTTTTGGATCGCCTCCTTGCTTGCAAGTCTTCATTGATAATTACATTGAATAATAAAAATAAAACTATTCTAATGAAATTACAAGAAGAACTCGAGTTACATTCGAGATAATTAAATTACAATGAATAAACGACATGCAAGTCGTATTTAGAAACCAAAACCATAATTCAAAACCACTATCCTATGGGTCTTTAGGCCATAACCATCCACCATGCTATCATATAACACATATAATATATCTCATATTATATAATCATATATAACAAATTTCGAAATTTCAGAAAATTAAAAATAGATTTCTGAAGACAATAAATCGCTATTTTGAGGCCCTTAACGACGTCAAACGCCTTACAGACCCGTCGGTGATAGAACAACTATCAGGTTTGTTCATTGGCCCGATTCCAGTCAGAAAACACATATCGTTTACGAAAATCGGATACAGCAGTCAGATTTCTCCAAATCTGACGGTGTTTCAGAAATCGTATCATATACAATTCTCATAACAAGAACAAGCATATATCATATATACATACACAGAGATACATACAATCATCATATGATTATACATTACATGAATATCATATATTCATAATATATACATAAATATACTCAAAATTTTAGAAAATCAAATAATTTTCAGAAAATCATAAATCACCGTTTTGGAGGCTGTAACGACATCTAATGGCTTACAGACGCAGAGCTGATTAAATCAGTATTACTCAGTGACCTGATTACAGTCAGAAAATACATATCGTTTGCGAAAATCGGACAACGGACACAGATTTCAGAAAATCAACGGCAGCCGTTTCAGAATTCGTATCGAATACGATTCCCATAATAAGAACAAACATGTATCATATACATACATCAACACACATAATCATCACATGATTATATATCATAAAATATCATATATTCATAATATATATAAACATATACATATTGTATCGATATAAAATCATGATAGATCGCATACATGCTTATATATCAAAAACTGTTAAGCACATAACCGAATTAAAATGTTTCGCAAGTAGCTCTGATGCCATTGTAGGGTTTCGTGACACAAACGCAGCGGAATAAACGCGAAAAATAAATCAAAATAGCGAAACCCTCCGCAGGATCCATGCGAAAACAAAAGATTTAATTCGGAGATAAAGAATAAATACTTTTAGAAGCTTTAACAGTTCATTAATGGAAGATTAATGGAGGTCCAAAGCTTGTTTAATCACCACGTATCCCGCTCTCGCGATCTACGCTCTACGGTATCCACACGAACACTTTTCATGAAGGATTGATGTGTACTAGCACCCGAAAACTTCTTCTCTCTCTATCTTCCTCCTCTCTTAGAGCGGCTAGGGTTTTTGTAAAATCTATATATTATTAAATCAACCCATAAAGAGATTATATAGAGAGAGGAATAAGTTTTCTAATTATAATCCAATTATAATTAATACTAATCCAAAATTCTGAATTATTTAATTAAGTCTCACTTAATTAATTAATTATTAATTTTGGAATTAGTTTAAGTAATTCATTTATTCTATTTATATAATTAATTAAGTCATACTTAATTAATATCATAAATAAAATAAATTACTTATTTAATTTAAATTCATAATTTAAATTATTTCTCCTTCAAGCGTTCTTTGTGTGTGACCCTTTAGGTTATTATTACGTTGGCAACAATTTTAATATTTAATTAAAATTGTAAACAATGAGCGGCATCTAGTAATACATCATTGCTACCCAAGTAATAATAATAAATCGGTGATTCGATTAAGCCTTTCGTGAATAATGTTCCATGTAATATAATCCCTTTAATCTTGATATTATAGATTAAACTCAAGGCATGTCTCGTGTCATCCTCTTCATAATTTAATCTTTATTTTCTTGATCGATGAGTAGACTATTAAAATCAAATCAACATTTGAGCACGGCCGTGCATTTCATATTCTCACTCAAACAAGAGGCCAATAATATCACTCCTAAAATTAGGAGGATTAAATCCCATCTAGATCATTCATCTTTCTCATACGATTCATAATATACCCAATGTCCACTTTTATCATCACCCGGTCAATGGTAACTTTTAATGTAATCAAAGTATATTAATTCTCGTATAGAAATATAATGATTTCAGGTCTAAGGATCATTACACCATTATCACAGTGAGAATTACTTATGACACTTACTTAACATATAGAATCTCACGGCGGGTCATTCCAGTGCCATGCATTGATACATGCACTTATGTTCTTGACTTTAGTATCCACATACCTATGACCAATGAGATGTGGTCATCTGTCAAGAAACATACTAGTCTTTGTGCATTATTATTGTCCTTAAATAATAATACTCGACTAGGAAATTTTAGGAATAAGATACTATTCATATAATCTCATTTTTAAGTCACATACTTAAAGATATATAATACGTATCAAAATTCCAAGGACATTTATTATGCTTTCAATTTATTACGCAGTAAATAAAACATAATCAATAAATAATAATCAATAAAACATAATCCTTAATAATAAATATTTTCCTTAAAATATAAAAAGTATTGTCTCTAGAGCACAATTACTAACACAACAAACATTCACATATTTCTTTAAGTCATTTGTGGCGCCTTTTGTGGCGCCTCCCCAGTACATCACCTGTGCTAGGCGCCACTTAATTTCAAGCTCAACTTAGAAGACATGTAAATGGCGCCACTGGATTTTACATAGGGAAGTCACTCTACAGGCGCAACAAAAATATTCAAGCGCAACAAATATTTCTTGGACCCACTTAGCCCTCAGCCAATCAAATTCAAGTAGCCTACTTTATTGATTTAAAGTCTACACCAATTAAAAAGAAGAGTCGTCTTCTCCAACAACACAAAAATGTAGAGAGCTACTGCCATGGTCGGGGCAAGAAGATATAATTTATACACACCCATACCTTGCTCCTGGTCAGATATTAGGACCCAGTTCTTTAACGAAAAATGTTCAGGGCTCCTAGATATCACTCTCTACGGACTCAGTTTTTCCTTGTACTAATTTAGATATATTTGTATAGGAACTGAGCCTAATATTTTTGTGTTAGTAGCAAAGATCTAATTTGTTCTTTGGAAGCCAGTTATATTTTTAACTGGGTGTAGCACCCCTCTGGGTTTATATATGAAAGATATATTTCCGGAAACTTGTCTTCATAATTTACTTGCTAATTTTCTTGAACCTAATTGATTTATCCGGACACACAGAAAATTAATAAGCAACTCTCCTAAACACTACAAATGGCCAAACCCACTCTGAAGCAATAATTTATTTATCCGCAAATTCAGAAAAGAATTTAAATTATTGTGAGTATCGTATTCAACCCCCCCTTCTACGATACTTCGGGACCCAACACAGCATATTATATCCAGAATCGAATTCTAATCAACAAAGATCATATGAAGACTCCCTATGAATTAATGGCTGGCAAGAAACCAACACTTAAGTACTTTCATTTATTTAGAGCCAAATGTTATGTGCTGAAAGATGGAGATGAACATCGTGGCAAGTTCAAGGCCAAATCACATGAAGCTATTTTTGTCGGTTATTCAAGAAGAGCATATAGGGTGTACGGATTATTACATCAATTAATAGCCATTTTTCGGGAGTATTTTTTAAGTTTATAGCATTATTTTAAAATAAATATGTTCTACTTGTAAGAATAAATTTAATTATTAAAATTTTGTATAAGAATGGCAATGAATTGGATTGGATTTTGTAAAATTTAAATTCAAATTCAATTAACAAATTTTAAAAATATATCTAATTCAAATTCATTAGGTTTAGGATCGGATATCGAAACATTGAACTTGAGATGTTAATGAATTATGAAAAATGACCAAATCGAATCAACTGGTTCTTATTTTGTTCGATCCTAGTACAGATTAAAGAAAAAACCCATAATAAATTAGACCAAAAAAACTCGAATAAACTGGGTTGGTTAAATATGAAAACTGTTAAACAGAATGAGTGTTGTAGAAGGGGGGTTGAATGCATCTTAATAATTTATCACTTTTTGCTAACAACAAACAAAAACAATGATATTAAGTTACAATGCAAACAACAAGCAAACTGAAGACGCACGGTGTTTTACTTCAAAAATTAATTTTATTAATTTTTGTTGCTATAACTGACTGAAAAATATTTCCAGCTTCAATAGACATAATAACAAGAGACTGCTAGTGTTTCTATGCTTGAGAAAGGTTAAGCTCAGTTGCATGTGTAGAGAAAGTATTTGTGAGATGTGTGTATTTAAACTAAAACACATATCTCACTTACAAGTACACTTTCCCTTGTTTCCTGAACAATACTCGAAATAGAAATCTCACTCTTTCTTCTCAAGTCTTGTCTTCATTCCAAATATAGATAAAGGTACTTTGTGATGATTTGACATTCTTGACTCTATGAGCACGCTTCATCTTTATGCTTGCTTTTTCTCAAGTTGTTGTAGTAGACTTGACAGACTAGGTAGAGATGTCAAGATCAATCTGTGAATCGACTTTACCTAGTCTGCTACTTGAAACAGACTGTCAGCTTCACTGAAAGTTACTGTCAATCTTTAGCTTCACTTTGATGACAGCATCTTTGTTACCGTATACTTTACTGTCAGGCTCATGCTATCGTCCAAAGATACTGTCAACTATTCCACCAAACATGTTGTCGATCATTCCGCCAAACATGCTGTTAACTCTCCCCGCCAAAGCTACTATCAGCAAAATTGTTGTCTTGATTCTTCAATCTCCGCCAAGTTTACTGTCAAGGGATAGTTGCTGTCAGTGAAACTTGTTGTCATAGAGTCTTCATTCTCCGCCAAGTTTATTGTCAAGGAATAGTTGATGTCGTATGTTCCAAAAGTTGCTGTCACTTGAATGTGTCGGCGTAGGCTCCAAGATGTAGAATGTTATTGTCGAAGATTTGATCTATGTTGTGCATGAACACTTTGTGAACTTCTACTTCATGGAACATTTATTTCATTTACACATGACAGTAACTATTGATACTTATTGTCACCTACTTGACTATTTGTGCATCTTATTATAAGTGATATTGTAAACATATTGTCAAACTGTATATGACAGTATATTTTACTTAGTTAATAACTAATTAATCTAAGTAAATATTAGTTGATTACATTGATAATACCACAATCCCTAACAATCTCCCCCAATTTGTTTTTATGATGAATAAAGACAAGTTTAAAGAAAACTGCAGTTGTTATCTCAACTAATAAAAATAGAAGTGTTTGTACAAAAAATGAAAGAAATTACAAGTACACTCCTATCTCAAGTTTAGCTCCTCTAGACTAAGCAAATCTTCAAATTTGACCTGAGCTTCATTTTTCACTTCTTGTCTGCTCTCATCCTTCCATACAGTCCCTCAAGAGCTTTCAGTTCCTTCTTCTCTTCTTCTATCTTGGCATGATCAGAGACACAATCTAAGACTAGTTTCACCATTTTGTGAGAAAGATTCCTCAACTCCTTGTAAGTATAGTAGTTCTTAGTTGGTCCTTTGGATATGCACAAATACTTCATTCCAAACATGTCCTTGACAAATCTTTCCTTTGTAGAAGAGTAGACCTGCTTCACCCTGAGTTTGTCAATAGATTCATCATCTTCTTCTTTAGACTCAATGATCTCCAAGACAATTTTGCTTAAATCCCTTTCAAACTCCAAGAATGAGCCTGTGATCATTCTGAATATCTTCCTTAAGTTTTCATTATTGAGCACCCTGAAGTTGACAGCCTCCACTTCAATGCTATCAACAATGATTCTCAGGGGCCCAAACAGGACTGGAGAAACATAGTTGGGCTTTTAAGAGAATTGATCATTCAGCATTGCATGCTTCATGTCAATCTCAGCCTCCTCGATCCTTTTAAAAATTTGTTATACTTTCTTTTTTGCAGCTTCAACCTCTTCTTCAAATTTCTTCCTCTTCTCCTTCTCCTCTTTCCTCTTAGAATCACATATCTCCAATGTTCTATTCTTTAGATCAAAAACCTCGTAATTAGTGATGTTGAGCAGTTGCTTCTTGATAAGCTCAATGATATGAGGGTCATTCACAGCCAAATTCTTTAACTCCTCAAATGTGATTTCTTTAGCAGAACCATCAGTATTGTAGAAGACAATTCTATCAGGATTTCTGAGAAGACATTTCTGTGTCCTCTCATACTCAAACTTTTTCTCAATCTCCCTTTTCTTCTTGACTTGAATAATTCTCACAACATTTGACATATATTTGCACTCCTTAGGATAAGGATATCCCTCCAACTGCTTCACCAGCTTTTCAAGTAGATTCAGATTTTTTTCCTGAAGAGACTATGTACTCTAAAACTCCTTGATTCCATCTTCTCCTTCAAACATCACCCCATCTGAGTAGACAACTGTCTCAGGCTCTTCAACATCAGTAAAATTCAAGGGATGAGGCTTGAAAGAATACATCAATTCCATGAGCTTCTTTATCAACATACTTTTCACTAACTGTGTCCTCATGTCTGTTCCTTGAGTTAATAGCAACATTTTTCTGACTAGAAAATAATTCACCTCTTTCATCTCATAACTCAACTCTTCAACTGCTCCATTTGAATACAAGAGAATTATCTTGTTGAGAGTATTCACTTCAGACCACTCAAACTTCACCGTAACCAGGGATTCTGCCTTTGATTCTACTATATTGTTGATTGTTGGTCTTCTAACATCCAGACAATCCTCATGAAGCACTTCAGACACAAGTTTCCACCCTTTCTTTCTAGGCCTCCTGCTTGAATGTGGCTTAGGCCTTTCTTCCCTTGCCTTCATGTACTTCTTTGAAAAAAAGACTTTTTTTACAGTAACTTTTGAAAGGTTACTGTTAAATCAGGTTCGACAGCAGGTTTTATGACAATATGTTTCTCCTTATTACTCCTGACAACATCTTTTTCATCAATTTCAAAACCAAGTACTACTGTCTTCATAACCTTCCCTTCAAAACCATCTTTATACTCCTTCCCATCCTTCTCCTCATTTTCCTCCACCTTATTTCCAGCTCTAGATGATCCTTCACCAATATTGTGTTGGCTGGAACTACTTGCACCTCCATCAGGTTTTTCATTGTCATCTCCATCTCTTCTCTCCTGGGTCTTCTTCTTCAATTTCAATTCCTCAAGCCTCCTCAATTCTCCTTCCAACACCCTCAACACTTCATCTCTCTCTTCATTTCTTGGAATTTGCTTGAAGTAGTCAAAGGCTTCTTTAACTGACCTTGGCCTACACATGCTCACCCTTTCCAGGTTCATAGATTTGTATTTTTCATCTGTAGAGCTACTGAATTTGATGCCCAATGGATCCTGAGTTACTTCTGGCAACTTCTCCACTATTAACATCTGCAAAGTCCTCTTCAAATTCCCATTTAGCCATGACTTATATGTTTTGATTTTGAGTTTATATTCTTCAATAACTACAATCTCTTGCCTGCTCAGATAAGCCATGCTCACACACCAACTGAAACCTCTTTCAGTTCTGACAGAGATTACCCATTTATTGCTCTTTGACACTATCACAGCTGCTCCCACTGTTGACTGTCTCATTGAATCAGAAAATTTCTTGGGGTCTCTGTTAGATGAGGCTCTTAGATCATTAATTCTCTTGTTGAACTTTGCATCCTCAAAAACTCTATTGTTCTCATTGTCATCCACCATCAGGTTTGCAGCCTGCTCATCATCAAAATCTTATCTCTCTTCAATTATCAAATTCTCACTACCATCTTGAAAGAGCTTCTCTTTTCCTTTTCCTGCCACATGAACTACTGAATTCTTCTTCACAACAGCACCCTCCTTAATCATCACACATTTCTCCTTTGGTCTCTCCACCTTATCACCACCAAGCTTTGTAGCAATCTCAGTAGCCACACTAGACAGTAATGTTAGTTGACTCTCCCACTGAGATACAGCTTGAGTTGTCTCATTATCACTCCTTTCTGCAAACACTTCATCTTTATCACTTTTCTCCCCATTAGTTGAGGTAGCAACTGCAGGGTTTGAAAATTTTGCATTGAACTCCTGAAGCTTGTCAAATATGGCCTTGAACCCTTCATTCATTGTTTGCTCCAAACTGGCCGTCCTGTTCACCAACTTGACTTGATTCTTCCCCATAGTATCCAGATTCTTTGATAGTTTTGTGACCTTGTGTGAAAGGGATTTCAACCTTTCATCAGCTTATTTGGAGGATTTGGAGGTTGTGGTGGTTCTCACACTCTCTTGTTTTTTATGAGTGATCTTATCACTCCTCACCAACTCACTCTCAAGACCTATTGCCTTAGATTTTTGGGCTCCCACATTTTGTTTTTTAATTTGGCCTTGCTCAGGGCCCTCTCCTTTTGCCTGAGATTTTCCCAGCCCCTCATTTTGATGCTCACCTCTCTTTTCTTTTATCTCTCTTTTTCTATTCACACCCTCACTCATCCTAGGTGCAAGCGACTGAGCAGGTACATCTTGCACAAGAGATGAGAGCAAAATCATCATCACTGTTTTGTTGAGAGGAGGCAACCATTGGAGAGTTACTGTCTGGAATTGGAGTGTTGACAGCATCTTTGGAAAAGTTACTATCATGAGGAGTGATAACAACTTTGTCATTAACAGCTACTGAGGCTGAGATAGCAATCTCTTCTACCCTTTGAGTAGAAGGTTCTTGTGGATTGCTATGATCAGTTTCATTCAATTATTGAAATAGTGCATCAATATTCTAATCTTCAACGGTGGCAAAGTGTGATGCACTATAATTGAATGAATTGTGTTCCACATTTTTTAGCCCTATTGTGTGAATATCTTCAAGTGTGGGCTCAGGTTGAGTGAGTTCAACATGTTGTGCAGACTCTTTACATGGTGCCATGAGAGACTGGCCAAGTTCAATAGATTCCTCATGTTGAGAGGAGACATCTAGAGGTGTGTTTTTGTCCCTTTTAAGAGATGTGCCCTTTTGAGAGGGCACACCCTGGCTAACAGAGGTTGATACCCTTGCCTTCTTTCTCTTAGGCACACTAAGGCCCTCTGTGGGTTCTGTGGACAGACTACCAACCTTATTTACTACATCTAATGCAGTTTCACCACCTACCTGTGGAAAGGCTTCTATCCTAGGTTGAGTGGTTCTCATCCTTTTAGAAGCCTGGTCCTTTTGAGAGGAACCAGACCCTTGGCTTACAGACTTGGTGACTCTAGAAGGCCGGACTCCTTCAAAAGGTTTAGAGTGTGGGTTAGGAATGGAGAGGTCAACACCATTCTCATCACTCAAAGAAAATACATGGTAGTCCCCAAAAAAATTTAAATTTAAACTTTTTATTGTTGCAAGCATGAAATCAGTAATAAACAAACTCAATTCTGTGTTAAGTGGTTTACTGGTTAACAAAGAATGAGTATTTTTCTTTAGTGTTAGGGACTCCATGCATTGAACACTATCTAAATTAATTATGCCTACAACAGAGTTAATTATAAGCATAAAAAATCTAGGATAGTAAATTACCGGTTTTCTGGCTTCTTTCTTTCCCAACACCAGCTTGAACAGGGGCATCGGGAGCTTTCCAACATGAATTTTGTAATTGTGTACCATGGAATGCACTATCCTCCTGATGTATGCTGGCACTTCATTCCAGCCACCTGTTTTGCTTGACATGGGCCTAGAGACAGTATCTAGAATCATGCTTCATTCTTTGTTGAGGTACTTTCTTTCCATGCCTCCCGAAGGATATCATTCATCATTGTTCGCATTTAATTTGGGTCCAGCATACCCGATCATCTTGAAGAACTTAGCAAGTTGTTCTTCATTAGCAGGCTCCTCAAAAAGCGAGCCTTCTTTCTCCTCCACATGAAGAGCTCCATTGATGTGAGAGGAATCAATGGTGTAAGAGGTACCATCGATTTGAAAGGTGATAGAGCTTGCATCTTGCTCCCTCTCACATACTGCAGAGGTCCAGAAATGAGAAAGTATTGGGATTTCGAGGTGTGGACTTGCGGTTAGGGCATAGGTAAGGTATGAGTTATTCATGAAGTCAACAAAGGGTTTGAAGGCTTCACCAGCTTCACCCATTGAAGCCATGGTGGTGAAGTTGGTTTGAGCTAGGGTACAGAGAATTTGAGGTCCAGACATGGTTAATTGATGTTAAGGTTAAGAAAGAAAGAAAGGTTTAAGAATTTGAAGAACGGTTTAGAAAAAGAAGTTGCAGAGAAAATGGAGAGTTTTAAGGGTGTAGGAGAGTAGAGAAGTTATGAGAGAAATAAAGTAAAGTAAAGAGTGAGAGAAATTTTAGCTGTGTTTACATATGATGTGAAAAAGGTACTGTCAAGAAAGAATTTTAAACGATTTTAAGTGATAGTTGTCTTCAAGTTCCATTCATCGACAGTAACTCCTGCGCTAAAATGACAAACACTCTTGACAGTAACATTAGCAAATAAAAATAAATGAATAAACCTAATATTAATTGTTGATAGTATGTTATGTGGGGTTTTTTGGAAAACTATGCTGTCAAAGAATACTGACAGTAAGTTTCAGAATTTGACAGTACGTTTTAATCCCGCATATTATGCTGTCATTATTTCTCATTCCTTTGACAGTAGGTTTCACAGGATTTGACAGTAAGTTTCAATCTCGCGGACTTTACTGTCAAGACTTCTTAACCATGTGACAGTAGGTTTTCACAGATTTTGACAGTAACTTATCATTATGTGACAGTATGAATAAAACATATTGTAAAGTAACTTGACAGTATCTTTTATTAGTCACATAGGAATTAAGTTATTTAAAAATAAATTTATTAACCTCTCAGTTAAATATCATCATGTCTTTCCACTGTGAAAGAAATCAAAACACCTCTATAGGCCATTAATTCACAGTGAAATTCAGTTAACTAAAATTTTATCAACTAAACAGAATTACATTAACATGTTAAATTTAACATACCCAATTCACTCACTAGCCTATTGAAAGTCTTTTCATCCAATGGTTTGGTGAAAATATCTGCAAGTTGCTTCTCTATGGGTACATGGATTAGCTTGATTGTGTCTTCCTCCACATGCTCTCTAATGAAATGTTGTCTGATGTCAATGTGCTTAGTTTTGGAATGTTGAACAGGATTCTCAGAAATTCTATGGCACTAGTGTTGTCACAAAAGATAGGAATTCCTTGCAGAGTCAACCCATAGTCCAATAGCTGGTTCCTCATCCAAAATAACTGAGCACAGCAACTACCAGCTGCAATGTATTCAGCCTCTGCAGTTGAATTTGACACTAAATGCTGCTTCTTGCTAAACCATGATACCAATCTTTCTCCTAAAAACTGACAGCTTCTTATTGTACTTTTTATGTCTATTCTGCATCCTGCATAGTCTGAGTCTGAGTATCCAACCAAGTCAAAACTAGATTCTTTAGAATACCAAAGGCCAAGATTTTGAGTGCCTTTCACATATCTAAGAATTCTTTTTACTGCCATTAGATGTGACTCCTTGGGATCAGACTGAAACCTTGCACACAAACATGTAGCAAACATAATGTCAGGCCTGCTAGCTGTTAGATAGAGAAGAGAGCCAATCATGCCTCTGTACATTTTGTTGTCCACCTTCTTTCCTCTTGGATCCTTGTCAAGTTGATTTGAGATTGGAGTCTTTGCAGGAGATGAGTCTTCCATATCAAATCTTTTTAAAAGATCTTTAACATACTTAGTCTGGCAAATAAATATTCCATCTTCTTTTTGACAGACTTGAAGTCCAAGAAAGAATACTAATTCACCCATCATGCTCATCTCATATTTGTTCTGCATCAACTCAGAGAATTTCTTGCATAAGTCTTCATTTGTTGATCCAAAGATAATGTCATCAACATACACTTGAACTAGAATGATATCATTTCCATGCTTTTTGTAGAAAAGAGTTTTATCCCCAATACCTCTTGTAAAGTTGTTATCAAGAAGAAACTTGGAAAGAGTATCATACCAAGATCTTGATGCTTGCTTTAGTCCATACAATGCTTTGAGTAGTATGTACACAAAGTTTCCCATTTTTGGATCTTCAAAGCCTGGGGGCTGTTCAACATACACTTCTTCTTCTAACTCTCCATTAAAGAAAGCACTCTATCCATTTGAAATACCTTGAAGTTGTTATATGCAGCAAAAGCCAAAAATACTCTAATTGCCTCTAGTCTGGCAACAAGAGCAAATGTTTCTTCATAATCAATCCATTCTTATTGACAGTAACCTTTTGCCATCAGCCTTGCTTTGTTTCTTGTGACAGTACCACAATCATCCATCTTGTTTCTATAAAAACATTTAGTGCCTATAATGGATTTATTCTTTTGTCTAGGCACCAATTCCCAAATATAGCTTCTTTCAAATTGATTAAGCTCTTTTTACATGACATTAATCCAATCTGGATCAGCCAAGGCTTCTTCAAGAGTTTTGGGTTCTGTTTGAGAGAGGAAACAAGAGTACATGCATTCATTGGCCACATTTCTTCTTGTTTTAACTCCAGTTCCTAGATCACCAATGATTAAATCATTAGTGTGATCTCTGTTCCATTTAGTTCCTATTTGAGAATCACTAGAGTCTTCAACATTTTGCTGATTGACAGCATCTTTTGCTCTTGCACTGTTGACAGCATCAATTTTCTCAAGTCCATTGTTCATTGGAACATTCCCAGAAAAATTAGTTGTTTGGGCAGTTCCTTCATTTTCTCCAGACTGGTTAGGAACCATTGTTGGACCCAAAATTGTGTGATCAATTCTTGGTGAATCCTCTTCAATCTCTTCTAGATAGCCTTGATTTTCAAAGGCTAAAGATTCTGTCTCTTGACTTTCTTCAATTCCAGGAAATTTAGTTTCATCAAAGGTGACATTTACACTCTCCTCCATAGTCTTGTGATCTATGATGTAGACTCTGTATGCAGTCCTGTCAATTTCATACCCCATGAAAATTCTTTCAAGTACTTTAGAATCAAACTTTCCTTTGATCTCAGTTGAATCTTTCATGAAGTAGCACTTGCTTCCAAAGACATGGAAATAATTGACAGTTGGTTTCCTTCCTGTGAGCAATTCATGGGGTGTCTTTCCATAAGCCTTGTTGACTACAGTCCTGTTTTGAGTGTAACAGGCTGTATTGATTGCTTCACCCTAGAAATAGGTAGGAAGTTTTGCTTCACTCAACATTATTCTTGCAGCCTCAATGAGAGTTCTGTTTTTCATTTCAACAACACCATTTTGTTGAGGTGTCCTTGGTGCAGAAAATTGTTGAGTGATTCCATTGTCTTTGCAAAAATCATTCATGACACTGTTTTTAAACTCAGTGTCATTATCACTTCTTAAGATTTGTACTTTGAACTTTGGATTTTTATCAAGAACTCTAACCAAGTCAATAATCTCTTGTGCAGCTTCAACTTTAGATGCTAGAAATCTCACCCATGTATATCTTGAGAAATCATCAACCATTACTAGAGCATATCTTTTCCTAGCAAGTGATTGCACATTTATAGGACCAAATAAGTCCATGTGAATTAGTTGAAATGCCTCATTTATTGAACCACTAGGAGTGCTTTTATGAGCAGCTCTCCTTAGCTTCCCTTTCTGACAATCCTCACACAATCCTTCTTGACAGAATTCAAGTTGAGGCGGCCATTTCACCAATTCTCTCTTCATCAGATGATTCATTGCTTTGAAATTTAAATGAAAGAGCTTCTTATGCCACATCCAACTTTCAGATGGAGAAGTCTTACTATAGAAATAGTAGACTTTATCTTTCCTTACAGAGTCCAAGTCAGCTATGTAGAGGCTTCATTTTTTTACTCCTTGAAGAGCTTCTTCTCCTGTCTTCTTGTTGACAATGGAGCATCTGTCTTGATCAAAACCCACCTTGAAACCTCTTTCACAAAATTGAGTCACACTCAACAAATTGTGCTTCAATCCATTCACTAGAGCAATTTTCTCAATCTTCAGATTTCCAATCTCCAGTATGTCATATCCCATTGTGAAACCAATGTTGTTGTCACCAAAGGTTACATAAGGGCCAACCATTTCTTTGAACTGTGATAGCAGGGCTTTATCACCTGTCATGTATCATGAGCATCCACTATCAATGATCTACATGATTCTTTTATTTTTCCTATTGCCCTGCAAAGCAAAATATTTCAAGTTACTTTTGGTACCCAATTCACATTGGGTCCATTTGGTTTAACTTGATCACAGTATGAAGTTGGATTTTTTAAATTATCTTATCTTGCTTTTAGCAAGACTCATGTAGCTACCCATTCTGATTTGATTACTGGTTTGGTAGCTTTTCTCTTGGGTTGTTTGTCCATCTTAACTTTAGGTGGACTTGGATTCTTTGCCTTTTTAGTTTTAGCATTCTTATGCAGACATTCTTGATTATTAGCAAAAGGCATGTTAAAGCAAATACTCATCAAGTTCATTTTGCAAGAAATACAATCAAAATCACCACAGTGAGATACTTTTATGTTCTTTAAAGGCATGCTGTGTAAGTTTCCATTGCTAGAGGTAGCATTCTTAACATTAGACTTGTCCTTGTTGCAAACATGAGTTAGATGACTAGAAGACCCACAATTGTTACACAACTTTCTAGGAGCATTAGGAATATAATCATAATTATTCTTTTTATTTATTCCTAATTTTCCATTTCTGTTCTTCTTGGTCTTCATGACAATATATTTAGAAGTTATTGTCATGCTGGTATTGACAGTAGGTTTAGGTGGAGTTGTCTTGACAGTAAGTTTGGATCTTACAGTCTTGACAACATCTTCTAAGCTTACTGTCGAGCCAGTGTTGACAGTATCTTTCAAACAAAAGTTACTGTCAGGATCAATACTAACTGTCTTGGGAATTTTGACAGTATCTTTTACCTTAAGGGATTTATTGACAGCTTCTTTGTCCTCATCATCTATCTCTTGTTTAATTACTAATGCTACCTCGTCAAACTCGAATCAGCCTTTTTGAACAAGGGATTCTTCACTTTTTTTAAAATAGAAGGTTTGACAGTATGTTTGTTTTCTTCTTCTACAGCATGTTTCTTTCCATTTTTCTTCTCATAGTTAAAACATATACCTACCTTTTGATTTTCAATGTTATCATCATGGTAAGATTTTAACGAGGAAGAGGAATTCTTGTAGGCCTTGATTTTTAATTCATTCCTAATGAATTCCTCAATCTGAGAAACACAAACAATCTTGTTCTTAAGAATTTCATTTTCTTGTTGTAGAGACTCAAAAGCATTTTATTTTGGTTCAAGTTCATGATTCTTAATTTTTAATGACTCATTAGCACTAGATAATCTAACTATCTTCTCATTTACAGTTAACATGCTTGTATGAATATTAAAAATCTCTGAACTTAGACTTTTAACAGTTTTCTTGTACTGAGATGTAGTCATATCAACAGTAGTAAGAAAAGGTACCTGACTTGATAAAGTAGATGAACCTTCTCCAGAGCTTGCCATGAGAGCAAGATTTCTATATTCTTCTTCTTCCTCTTCATCTGAATCTTCCTTCAGCCACAAAGGCACTTCCTTGTTGCTTTTTCAGCAAGGATTCATACTTTGCTTTGAGTTCCTTATAGTCACTATCATTTCTTCTCACTTATTTTGGCTTCTTGTACTCTGTTGCAAAATGCCCCATTTCATTGCAGTTGTAACACCTTATTTTGGATCTGTCCACCATACCTGTCTTGTATCCACCTTTTCCATTTCCTCCAGGTTTTGAGATATTTGCCTTATTGAACCTGGAGCCTTGTCCTCTTGGTTTGAAGGATTTGTTCTTCTTGAATCTCAAGTTAGAGAACTTCTTTGCCATGTAGGCCATTATTTTATTTTCCATGTTGTCCAGTTCTTCCAAAGTATAGAACTCATCTTCTTCACCACCCTTGAGTTTCAGAGTCATACCTTCATCTTCATCTGTAATTTCTTCAATCTTGATCTGTTGTTGATGCTGTGATTCTTTGAGTTGCATCAGCTGTGGATCCTGAGCCATTAGAGCATTAGAAGTGTTGGCCATCTTTCCTCTTTGACCAGCTTGGATAGCTCTCTTTTACAGCAACTCTAGCTCATAGGTTTTAAGGATGCCATACAAAGTTTCAAGAGAAACTTTTGCAGAAACCTTATGCTCCAGGTGGTCAGGAAGTGTCGACATGAATTTCATGTTTACCTCCTTTTTGTCATAAAACTTTCCATGCAGTTGCAGGTCATTGATCAACCTATTAAACCTCTCAAACATCTCAGTCAACCCTTCACTTGGTTTAGCCATAAAGGCTTCATACTGAGACACCAAAATCTGTCTTTGATTCTCTTTTACTTCTTTTGTCCCTTAACAGAGTATCTCAATGGTTTCCCATATTTGCTTTACACTGGTGCAATTGACAATGTTGTTGTACATAACATTGTCAAGTGCCTCAATGATAATAAATTGTAAGCAATCATCTAGAGATACTTTTTCCTTTTCAGTGTCAGTGTACTCTGAAACCTTTTTAGGAACCCAATAGGCTGGTATAGTTTCACCATCTACTGTGGTTTCAGGTACATATGTTTGAGGGACAAAGGGACCATTCTCCAGGATTCCAAGGTAGAGTAGGTTGGCCATTTTTATGAACAGCGTCATCTTTCTTTTCTAGAGGTTGTAGTGTTCTTTGTCAAATGTGGGTATTTTTATACTGCTTACTTTTTGTGCACTCATTTTTAGATCTTTTCAAGTTATGTATGTCTAACCTGCTGCTCTGATACCAGTTATTAAACAGAATGAGTGTTGCAGAAGGGGGGGTTGAATGCAACTTAATAATTTATCACTTTTTGATAACAATAAATATAAGCAAACTGAAGACGCACAGTGTTTTACTTCAAAAATTAATTTTATTAATTTTTGTTGCTACAACTGACTGGAAAATATTTACAGCTTCAATAGACACAATAACAAGATACTGCTAGTGTTTCTATGCTTGAGAAAGGTTAAGCTCAGTTGCATGTGTTAGATAAAGTATTTGTGAGATGTGTGTATTTAAACTAAAACACATATCTCACTTACAAGTACATTTTTCCTTGTTTCCTGGACAATACTCGAAATAGAAATCTCACTCTTTCTTCTCAAGTCTTGTCTTCATTCCAAATGTAGATAAAGGTACTCTATGAGGATTTGACATTCTTGACTCCATGAGCACGCTTCATCTTTATGCTTGTTTTTTCTCAAGTTACTGTAGTAGACTTGACAGACTAGGTAGAGATGTCAAGATCAATTTGTGAATCGACTTTACCTAGTCTGCTACTTGAAATAGACTGTCAGTTTCACTGAAAGTTACTGTCAACCTTTAGCTTCACTTTGGTGACAGCATCTTTGTTACTGCATACTTTATTGTCAGACTCATGTTATCGTCCAAAGATACTATCAACTATTCCACCAAACATGATGTCGATCATTCCGCCAAACATGCTGTCAACTCTCCCCGCCAAAGCTACTGTCAGAAAACTTGTTGTCTTGATTCTTCAATCTCCGCCAAGTTTACTGTCAAGGGATAGTTGCTGTCAGTGAAACTTGCTGTCATAGAGTCTTCATTCTCCGCCAAGTTTACTGTCAAGGAATAGTTGTCGTCTGTTCCAAAAGTTGTTGTCACTTGAATGTGTTGTCGTAGGCTTCAGGATGTAGAATGTTACTGTCGAAGATTTGATCTATGTTGTGCATGAACACTTTGTGAACTTCTACTTCATGGATCATTTATTTCATTTACACATGACAGTAACTATTGATACTTACTGTCACCTACTTGACTATTTGTGCATCGTATTACAAGTGATATTGTAAACATATTGTCAAACTGTATATGATAGTATATTTTACTTAATTAATAATTAATTAATCTAAGTAAATATTAGTTGATTACATTGATAATAACACAATCCATAACAAAAACTACTTTAGTCACCCCAACTAGAGGCGTAAATGAGGTAAGACGAGTTGAGTTGAATTTTAAACCGTTCATATTCTATTTTAAAAATTTTGAATCTGAACTCAAACTTTTATCGAGCCAAATATTTTATTTGAATTGAGCTCGTTAGTGTGAAATATTATTCATGAACAACTCATAAAAATATACGTGGATGAACAACTGATGAACACTTCTCATGACATACTACACGAATAGCTCATTAACTTGTGTTTGTGAAAACGTTAGTTATAAACTCATTTTCTTGAAAAATATACATATATTTTACAATATAACATTTTTTAAAGCTACAATATAGCACATATTATTATTCAATTAATATTAATAAAATTTTAACAAAAATGAATAAAAAAAATTAGTGAATTAATTTGTAAACAAATATATACACAATTATTTACTTTTTTATCATAAATACTTGTGAACATGTTCACGAATTTATTTCGAACTTGCTCACGAACTATGTTAATGGTTGTATTAACGAAAATGTTCAAGAATATTAATCGAACTTGTTCGCGAACTTTCAAACCAAATTATGTGATGTTTAAGTTCGGCTCATTTATGAACCGAATTTAAAATTTATGTTCATATTCGAATCGTTTACGGACCGAACCGAACACGTGGCTAATAAATGTTACTGTATTACGATTACAGAATTAAAGGGTGAATCGGTGCTGGCATATGTTCCATTGTTTTTTAATATACTCGTTCCATTCAGTAATATAATTACAAAATTAAAGGGTGAATCGGTGCTGGCATATGTTCCATTTTTTTTAATATACTTGTTCCATTTAGTAATATAATTACAAAATTAAAGGGGCTAGCCATGTGTTCTAGTATTTTTAAATATACCCGCTCCGTTTAATAATATTTGACCATGAATTTTTTAGCATACATTTTTAAAATGTTTGACTATATAGTTAAAGAGCTTGATGGTCATAAGGATGATATTAGTTAATTAGCTAAGATTATAACAAAATATAATACAACATGAGAGCTATTTTTGTAAATATGGGAGTGTGCATTATTATTAAAAAACTGTCACTCAATTTTTATTTTGTATTGAAATAACTTATATTTTTAGAATTACATAAGTTCATCCTTAAGACCCTTTTTCTCATGGTTAAAACTATTAATTTTTAAATTTTCTTTTTAAAAATAAAAATTTTAACTTAATATTTTTAATCAAATTTTTTTAAATAATAATTTTAACAGTTTTTCCTATATTAATTAAAGGTTGTTTACCAGACCAGCTGGTACGAGCAAGCATTTAAACACATTAAATACATACAAACATACTTTTTTTTTTTTTTGAAACGACATAAAAACATACTTGAAATAAGTTTGTAAAAACTCAACAGCCAATTGCCCATGGTTATTTGGTTTACCAAAAAGCCATTAGAAAAAATTACTAGAGCATGGATACTTGTCAATGTCCATAATTTTCGAGACCTGCCAAAATCCCCAATGTGGGAGTCTTCCCTTGATATTCAGGTGCTCCTATCGAATCACCTGCTTTTACTATGCATGATTACAGTTCATTCAAGTCTTTGTAAGACCGTAAATGACCTGCTTTCAGCCTCTACCGGAAAGAAGCCATATGAAAATATTGCAACAGGTCTTGTGTTTTCAGAATAAGGCCCCAAGTTAACCGTTATGTTCAAATTGTAACAAAACTATATGTAGAGAGGGAGGGGATGATGGTTGGTATCCAACTACTGAAGAAAATAACTGCAAGATGTTATAGCATAGATAAAATGGGGCGACTACAAACAAACAAAAAAATTATCTGCCAACACCCCCAGATTTTCTTGAATATGGCACTTTAACAGCATCAACCATGTTAGGGTACAGCAAACAAAGACAACAGTACCAACAAAAGTACAGAGAAGCTCAGATACTCATTTCTCCGTAAGCCCAAATGTCATTCAAGTGATCAATGAAACCGTAACCACACATCATCATAAAATTTGCTAAATTTGTTCTACATGCACTTCCAAACAACAGACCAAATATAATATCATTTATAAGAATACCAAACCGAATAATAACAAGCCCGACACAACGTTCTTTAAGCAAAAGCAAAAGAGTACAGAGTACTCTGTTCAAGATATACAAAATCAGATTTTTAACCAGCTCGGCTTTTGAAAACGTCAAGTCCCATTTCTGTTGGATCAGTCGCTTGCAACTCAATCTGAATGCCATCCAGTTCCCTCTTGAATCTGTCCTTCGAACTTGCATAAATCATTTTGCTCCTCACTTTTGCAGTATCAGGTGACCTTTGCAACCATAAAAAACATTGGAAATGAATGACTAGATTTAAAATTAACAAATACAATAATGAAATACAGAAAGAAGAAATGTTGTGACTTTTGCATTCTACTTACCACGCAACGAAGAAAATCCTGCTCTTCGGGACATTTTCCGGAGTCAGAAAATCATAGTCATAAACTGCATAACGACACTCGTCAGCAGGAAGGCAGGCAGTGAAATCATCATAGCTCTCTGTTGGCTCACCAAGCTTCTCCACTATGACTTGCTTCTGCTTTTCCTCAATCTTGAACACTACAAAGCGAAAAGTTCTTTTTGTTTTCAAGTCTAAGAACTTCAGCTTGCAGTCATCGTGCACAGCCATCCCTGATGCCGCATTAGCCTACATATTGGATACAGAAAGAAAATAAAAACAACAAAAAATGTTGTACAACTTAAATCCATTACATCTTTGCATCTCATATATCTTAAGTACTCCCCCAAACCACATCAACACTACAACTAAAATAACTTAACCACGCAATAAAGATCCAAAATGGGGGTCACTATACAAAGATCTTGAGTCAATTATATGAGGTTTTGAAACAATCCAACATCCCAACCAAAAACTCCAACAGTAGGCACTATGAAGTATAAAATAACAGTGTTGTTCAAACTAATACAAATTGTGATATGTGAAATCACAAACAAGAATGGCTTACAGACGCCATGTTAAATTAATTTTTATATATGTTTTCTATTACAGCCAACTTTTAAACTCCCATATCTACAACTCCAAGCTCTAATGCAAGTATTCCTCAAAGTCTGTCATTGAGTATGGTGGGTTAATGACTGAAAATAGTACAAGACAGATTAATATTAATTCAACTACTGGAAACCCCCGTGAAACCAAAGCAAGACCTGGAATTAGCGAGAATATAATTTGTATATTTTCTTGAGAGACTCGATTCTTAACCCGATTTAGTGAGACAAAACCCGAATCTGACACAGACACAACTTGATTAACCCGAAATAATTCGTTTATTAGAACTTCATTCCTTTAACTTCAAGCTTATATATTCATTTTCCCCAAAAATCACTATATTTAGAAATTGTCACTGCTAAAATCTGTAAACAGATCTCAAAATTTGAATCCAAATAAAATCAAGAATCCCCAAAAACCCAAAACAAGACTTGCAAAATTAACAAAATCTGCAAGTGAAATAACACAAAACCAGATCAATGATCAAAGTTAACACACATCAGATCCATAAGTTACAGTAGCATAAACATACAACTAGATCACAATCTAGAGATTAAAAAATTCAAACTTTCGGCTAAAGAACCCAAAAAGATCACAGATCAAACCCCATCTACCCCAAAAATCACATGAACATAGATAGATATACATACAAAAAGGAGTTGTTACAAAATGAAAGTAAAAGATGGGAAAGACTTACCATTGTGTGACGGGAGGAAGCGAAGAGAAAAATAGGGAGAGAATATAGATAGAGAGATTGTATTGACGAGAAATGAAATGAAAAGATAAAAAAAGTTTGGGACTTTGAAAGTTGTTCAAAATAATAGAGAAAAAAGAAATTGAAATTTCAGCTTTTGGGGTGTGTGTGTGTGGTGGTCGAATGTATCTATTCATTGTCAAGGTCCCACAGTGCCAAAGTGTAGCGGCCCTGTAATGTTTGGACAATTTGTCCAATTGTCGATTATACCCTCCAGAAGGGAAAATGCTAAAAATAATTATATTTTAATTAAACTTAAAAAAGAATTTAAAACAATTGTTGTTTTCAAAATTACATTGTATATTTTAATTTTTTAAATTGTTGAAAATCCTCCCCTCAAAAAATTCTAATATGTATTTTTAAAATGAGGATGTTATTTTGTATGAGGTTCCTCTTGAGCTTAATGATACAAATGTTGTATTAATTCCTAAGAAAGAGAATGCAGATGAGATGATAGATCTGCGGCCAATAGCTCTGTGTAATGTTCTTTATAAGGTAATATCAAAGGTTGTTAGGTCCAAATGTGTTGTAGAGGAGGGGTGAATACAACTTTTTAATTTTATGAATCAATAAATACTATGTAATAAATGAACACAATGATTCAAGGAATATATGTCTTATATATAACTTGAAAGGGTTGCTACAACATTCATTACAATAGTACAACAGAAGTAAAGAGAGTAGTAAATGATACTAAGCTCTATGAATACTATCTCTCTTTTACAAGTGTTTTTCTCAAATATTGCTCTCCCTTTTAAAAATATTACACGAGTACTTCTATTTATACTACTTGTAATCGATGACTTGTAGTCTTCAACAGATAAGATATGAGTGGTCCAATGTTGTCCACGTAAATCTTATCTTGTCTTGAAAGCTTGGAAATAGCCAACCAGATGATGCCATGTGTCATGTTGAAATTGTCCTCTATGTAGAATTGCTATATAGGAATTTCTACTTACCATCTCGAACATTTAAGTAGAACTTCTACATAGGAATTTTCTACTTACACTCTATCTCGAATATTTAAGTAGAACTTCTACATAGGAATTTCGAGATAGCTTCCTTCTTGTGTACTTAGAAAATATTCCACTTCCAGAATTTCTACTTGCCTCTAAGTAGAAACTTATCTAGAATTTCTAGATAGAAATTTCTACATAGGTTCCCCAGTAAGTACTTAGAGAAATTCTAGGCTTCAACTAGAAACTTCACTGCAATATCTTGAACTTGTGATTTCTTCTTGTCTTCTATATTCTTCAACAAGCTCTTGAACATGGATCTCTACTACTGACATAAACTTGCTATCAATGCCCTGACACTTGATGCAATGGTCTGGTTCATAAGTGACTAGTCTTGATAGGGTTCTTGCTTCTGAATAGATTACCATATTCAGTTAGTAATGTGGCTTTCCAATTGTCGCTTTCCTGTTTCTTCTCTTGAAATCAATTAGTCTTATTGATACTGATTGTTATGATCTTGATTCTTTAAGTTACAAATCATTGAGGCATGAACAACTTTGACTTGAACTTCTTCCAGTGATTTCATCTTTGACTGATCATAATTAACCATGTTAAATTGTATCAATTACATTGTCTTCAATTTGTATTGATTTCTTTGTGACTTCTTGTTCTTGATTGTCTTTCGGTTAAGTATCTTTTCTTCAGTTGAGTTACATTAGTTACAGTGTTACAAGTTTAGACACTATGCCTTTCAATCTCCCCCTATTTGACTGTCTAACAATGACATTCAAATTAAAGAAGGATAACTCAACTAAATATATTTCAACCCTTTTTCTTTTCTTTTGTAAATGCAATGAAACTTGATGAACTGATTTACAGATTAAATCTTTAACAAGTTAAGTGTTTATCAAATCATGGAACAGTAAATAAACACAAGATGTAACTTTCAATCTAATTGTATTAGAAAGAATCTTTGCTACAATCTGAAATTCAATTTAAACTTCAGCTTCTTGTTCTAGGAAGATTACAATGTGAAATCTAAGACTACTGTCAAATGCGGTTGTGCATAAAATATATAGACAACATGTTTTGTGCACATACTCACATAAGACAGTTTTTCTAAAACTAGAAATAGACAAGACATACTTTACATTTGACTAATATCTATTTCTAGCTAACACTGTTATGACAGTCTGCTACATTCAGCCTTATATCTTCTGTCACTTGTCTTGACTATCTTCCCAGCTTCATTGTAGATTTGTCTCTATCTTTACAGACTTGGCTTATCCTGTAAAGACAAAGCTGTAAATTATCTGTCTTGTTCTTCTGCAATTCTCCTAGAAAAAAGCTCTTTGGTGCAGTCGAGTACTCTGTTTAAATTGATTCGAGAAGTCATAGTAATTGACTTCTCGATTGAGTACTAACTATGACTTCTCGATTAGTCCTTGAATGATTGACT
Organism: Oenanthe sinensis; assembly: GCA_028671895.1. Lineage (NCBI taxonomy): Eukaryota > Viridiplantae > Streptophyta > Magnoliopsida > Apiales > Apiaceae > Oenanthe > Oenanthe sinensis. The sequence continues at coordinate 31,681,257 of CM053796.1, forward strand.
TCTCGAATGAATAGGCTTCTCGATCGCTTACTATGTTTGATGACTGCTCGATTAGACTAGACTTCTCGAATGTAAACTTGAAACTGTGACTTCTCGAATGACTCAGATTTACCACTTTTCGAATGCTCCTGTTGCTAACTTCTCGAATTATTTTTCTAGACTTCTCGGATGATTCACATTTCACACTACTCGAATGACTTCAATACTTTGACTTCTCGAATGACTGATTTCTCGAATGACTGACTTCTCGATCGAATACTGAGCTAATGAGTGTGTTTGAGACTTCTCGACCAATTACATAATTCTGACTTCTCGAACGAGTGACTTCTCGACTGAGTAATTACCTTACTAGAATTCTCATGTTGTATTCCTTATTACTCCAAAAAGTCTTATTTGTCTTGTTTCATGATTCAACTTGAATCTTCTAACAAACTTTATTCTTGACTTTAATTATAACTTGAAATACAATATGATCAAACTTATATCTGCAATAATACAGAGAAATATCTAAGTCACTGCCATATTATAGAAATACTAACTATGTTATAGCAAGACAAATAATTACATAGGTCAGGCTTGATTTGGGTCCAACAATATTATTATTTTATCTATATATAATTTTTATTATATAATATATTATCATAGGCGATATAATAAAAAAATTTAAATTATATATTTAAATCATATAAAATAATTAATATATAATTTATTAATCTCGCTCGTGCTTTGCACAGATTATAAGCTAATATCTATACTATATTATTAAAGCCGAAAGATTAAAAGTTTTGGTCGTCGGTTGGTTTGGTACTAGGTGAATCATAGAAAAGATCTTGACCGTCCAATTTTAAGTGAACCATAGAAGCAATCTTAACCGTTGAATTTTAATAAAATATAATTTTAAAAGAATATAGTCGTACATACAACTCTAACACCAGTACTCCTCTTTTTACTTTTTATACAACTCATCAGAGATAGAATAATATTATATTATATTTAAATTATATTCTATATTTTTATTTTACAAATCGTACTTATCCTATAATTTTTATTTAATATATCATTAAAATTTATCCTATAATTTTAATTTAATATATCATTGAAATTTATGATAACATTGAAAATTTGGTAGTCGGTCAATATTTGGGCCGGATAGTTGATTAATTGTTGGGCCTAATTTTAAAATATTAATCTTCTAACTAAAAAACAATCTCATATTATTCTTCTAACTAAAATATCTCACATTAATCTCCTAAGTAAAATACATCTCTATACAAAACAAACAAAAATTATCATATTAAAATATAAATACAAATAAATTATATAAAAATATATACATATAATATTAAATAAAATTTAAATTATTATTATACAAATACAAATAAATTCAAATAATTATAAAATATTAAAATAAAAATATTAAAAAATTAAAAAAATCCATCCGTGCATCGCACGGGATAAAAGCTAGTATATTATTATAACTGAAAGATTAAAAAATTTGGTCGTCGATATGGTACTGAGTGAACAATAGAAAAGATCTTGACCATCCAATTTTATGTGAACCATAAAAACAATCTTAACCATTGAATTTTAATGAAATATAATTTTAAAAGAATATAATCACACATACAACTCTAACCCTGAAATATAATTTAAAAATATATATAATCATACATACAACTTTAACCCCAATAATCCTCCTTTTATACATGATAGGATAATAAGATATGATAATGTTATATTATATTTAAATTATATTCTATAAACTTTTTTTACAAATCCTACTTATCCATAATTTTTATTTAATATATCATTAAATTTTATGATAAACAATATGCATTTTTTTTAGTTTCCATCTATTTCTCTATTTTAATCGCATAACACAAATTATTTATCAAAACACAAACTCTACTCAAATTAGAAGAACTTTGCTCAAACTAAAACAACCAGTTACCATCAATACCGGTATGTTCAAAATATAAGACCGACATCAACACCCTATATACAACTCTAACCACCAATAGTCCTCTTTTTATACAACTCATCACGGATAGAATAATATTATATTATATTTAAATTATATTCTATGAATATTAAAATAATAATATTATTTTATTAACATTAATTAAAATTTATCACTATGTTATATCTATACTTTTATATTATATTATTTTAAACAAACTTCTCTTTTAATTAGAATATATAATTGTACTCACAATCTACTAACATGTTTCAATTTTCATCATCGCTCAAACACTTTAATTTATTTAAAATTACAATTTTATAATTAAAATTTTTGAATATTAAAATTATATTATATTTTACCAGAATTAAAATATACTCTTTTATTTAAATTTTAATTAAAATATTTCTAATATATTTGTAACTCTTTTTATTAATAAAAATTTCCTAATTAAATTTAAAGAAAAATAAAAAAACTTGGTCAGTTGGTCGTCCGTCCGGTAAGTCCTCTTTTTATACAACTCTTTTTATCATCAGTAAGTTTTCTTTTTATATGACTTTTTTATGCAATTACGATATAATTATAATTTAATTTTAAAACATATATATTTTATATATAACACTATCATCGGTGAATCATTTTTTGTACAACAATCTAATAATATATCTCACTTCACTTTACTTGAAATTAAAACTTATTAATTAAATCTCATGAATATTAAAATAATATTATTATTTTATCTATAGATAATTTTTATTATATATTATATTATTATAGCTGATATAATAAAAATAAATAAATTATAGATTTAAATCATATAAAACAATTAATATATAATTTATTAATCTCGCTCGTGTGTTGCACGGGTTATAAGTTAGTATGTATAATTTGAAAGATATTATAAGATTCCGTCATGAGTGGAAAAGATCACATACTTTTTTCATATGCGGTGTATTTAAGTTGTATGAGCGTGTCACCGGAATTGTAGAACACATATAATCATGACTAATATGTATACTTTGGTCATTTATGTAGCATTATACTTATTGTCTTGCAAGGTAACCTGTAAGATTTTGGATAACATTTCCTTTATGCTATATAAACCCATTTACATTTTGATGAATACATATTTCTTGATAACAAAAAACGTAGGATATTTTGTAAATGTAAAATTATCTCCCGGATTATAAGTAAGTTGAATTTTCATTAATTTATCAAGACTAATATTATTTTTAAATTGTAAATGTATAGAGGAAGAGTAAGATTTCATATTTATTGTTTTCATCTTTTTTTATTGCGATCAAAGTATCATATTTTTTATTCGTATTGTCATCATGTCTAATCCTAATTCAATTTGTTAATTCATTATATCTATATATGAGTCTTTCACTCACTATCACTCACTATCAGTGTTTGTCGCTTAGTTTTTTCCATGTGTTAAGTGAGCTATTTTGTGGGAAGAGAGTGGGAGTTACGAAATTTGGAAATTTTAGTTATATTTTTAATTCATGAATTGTAAAGGAAATGCTTGAGTTTAATTATTCCGTTGATTACATTGATGTAGTGCTTGAGTTTTAAAAGAAATGCTTATTTTTTTGGCAAAAAAAATTCATTTTCGTTGTAAATTAATTCTACTTATTGTGCAGCAATATATGTCTAATTAATTAAACAAAATAGTGTAATACAGTATATAAATTATTTTTTCTGTAAGGCTGATCAGATAGAAGCAGAGAAAATGATAAATAGAGTTTCCAAAATAACAAACCAAACTCAATATTTGTAATATTTGTAATAAAATATTACAAATAATTCAACTCAATATTTGTAATATTTGTACGAACCAATTATTTAATGACAAAACAAACCAAACTCAATATTTGTAATAAAATAAATTAAAATGATAAATAGAGTTTCCAAAATTAAAATATTAAATGATTGATCGTTCATATTTGGACAATTCTAATAATTTTTTTAATAAATTATTTAAATTTCACTTGGTAAATTCATGATTAAAAGTTGGCTACTAAGCTTTCCTATTGGCCAATTTCGAACGACACGGATCCCCATACAAACCATTCCATTACCGTTGCTAAACAAACTGATCCAACGGACCACATTCCACTAAAATAAATCCAAATATCTCTTCAAAACAAAAGACGCCTTCCTATTGGTCAAATACGAACCACGCGGATCGTGAACAAACCACCCCATCACCGTTGATAAACAAAAGAATCCAACGATCCACACACATTCATTTCAAACACACACCAATATATAAACCCCATGAACACACCTTCAAATTTCATCTCAAACAGTCTCATTACAACAGCATTTTATTCAGATTTATAGTAATGGAGGGCCCAGGTGCCGGAAAAGTGAAGAAAGGAGCTGCTGGAAGGAAAGCCGGTGGCCCGAAAAAGAAGTCAGTGACTCGTTCTGTTAGAGCTGGACTTCAATTCCCTGTTGGAAGAATTGGAAGGTACTTGAAGAAAGGTCGTTACGCTCAGCGTGTTGGTACTGGTGCTCCTGTTTACTTGGCTGCCGTTCTCGAGTACCTTGCAGCTGAAGTAAGTGCTTTACGTGTACTTCAGAAGAGTAGAGAGTCTGTTTCCGTAAAAAATTAAAAAAGTGTATTTACTATTATTGTGGCTAATGAATTGGAATTGTTGTAATGTAGGTACTGGAATTGGCTGGAAATGCAGCAAGAGACAACAAGAAGAATCGTATAATTCCAAGGCATTTGTTGTTGGCAATAAGGAATGATGAGGAGCTAGGGAAACTGTTGGGAGGAGTTACAATTGCGCATGGTGGAGTGTTGCCTAATATTAACCCGGTGCTTTTGCCAAAGAAGACAGCTGAGAAGGCGGGGAAAGAACCGACCACCAAGGTTGCGGGAAAGTCTCCAAGGAAGGGTGCTAAGTGATGATATGGTTATCTGTTTAATTAGCCTAATGACTCTGTATTGGATTAGTTAGTGTTGATTACTGCAATTAAGTGACAGTATAGGGTTGGATTAGTCTAGTCTATGGTTGATTGTTCTTTTGTGATTATATGTTGGTGTTTGTTGAAATATGCTGAGACTGGAATAGAGAAATGAAGATTGTAATTCTTATTCTTATACTATATGAATAGTTTTGATTTGAGATTCATGTTATGATTAGCAGGGTTCGAAGCCTTCTTATAATATTTTACTAGTAAATATCTATAATTTCATTTCTCTTATAATTATGTTAATACGTTTAAAATAGAGCCCAATTCCAGAAATTTGTATTCTATCGATCTTGTCAAATTTCACAGAAGGCTTATAGAATGTAGTACATGCATATGTAGCTGATACAATCCTTGTATTATTTATAAAATTGTCAGTATTCCTTTTATATGTCTTTATTTGAAAACAAAATTTCTTACTTGATACATATTCATCTCTTTCTGTATTGATTTACATTTCTTTTTTCAATAGATGGTGAAATAGTCCAAAACTATTCATATATTTATTGTTTTTGACTTCATACTATTTTGAAGCTTAATTATATTCTCATTTTTCAATATAATAATTAAGAGTATGTATTGGAAAATTTTATCTAACCTTTTTACTTAGAACATGTATAATTTTTTCAAAAAAGACGAAGGGAGTAACTGAAAAAAGAATTTGACAAAATAGTCTTCGAAAAGTCCTATTTTAAATAGGTGAAATGCGTATAAATGTAATAAAATATAAAGAATATTACAAACGGAAGTTTCGAAAGTGTAGTATTGCAAAATTCACATATGAAAAGTGCACTACAACATCATAAACTTTCAAATCTATTCAAGCTTAAAATTTCAGATCCATTAGACATTGGTAATGGATAATTGACTCTTGAAAATTATCATTCAGGGATACCTATATCTTTTAAAATGCACTGCATCTACTCTTCTGGCCCTGCAGTCTTTGCCATCTCTACAAAAATCAATCTTCCACCCACTATCTGCAAATATAAGGACATATAAGAATTATCAACAAGGTGGACCATGAAAAAACAGCTCACTAAAATCTGTACCAGTACTAATGAGCAGAAATATCATGACAAAACATCATTTGTTATTTGTTCTACCTCTTTTCTAGAAAACACAAGAGATATAAATGTCATTGGTTCCTTGGTGACATAGCTGCCTGTGGTACCCCGTGGAGTTTATGTAATTAATGAATTATAAAACCCATAGTGCCCCCCATTTAGCCTCTTAAAAGAAGGAACACAAAAGGGTTAAGAAAACATTACTAAAGCACACAATGACGTGGCAACTTAACCTACTGGCTATATGTCGTAAACAGACCTTATTGGCCCCCTCCCCTGCCGTTGACCTTGATCACTCCTGCATCAGTATTAGTGTTTGCCATTTTGATCAGTATTTACTACAGTGGTTCTCAAGGGGGCAGTGACAGACTAACAGGAGTGCACCAAATTATTGTATCTTAGTCAATGTGATGACTAACATCCTACACTAAAAGGTTCACCAAACAGTCGCTTACAGAAGTAATAACAAAGGTACATGTAGGTCATTACTATGCAAGTCAAGTGGTTGCTATATGTGTAACTATGCATTAAGAATAAGTAATGCTTGGGCTTCATAATACTGAATCATAACTCAGCTGATGATCAAAGAGGCATCTCTAAACTCACCCTTAGTTGATGTCTCTCCTCTCCCTCCCTCTTAAAAGTCTACTTCAATCTCTATATTGTCTCTGTTCTCTTGTCAACTATCCTTAACCTTGTATTTCTGCCACTCTCCAAGTCTTATTTCTGTAATTTCTCAAATTTCTACACTCAATTTTGTTGTAAACTTGGGATCTAAACCTGAGGTCCAGACATCTAACCATTCTGTTTCTCCTAATGAAACAAATGGAAACCAAATAGACAAACAGCATCTTAGTGCTACTTATATTGTACTTCCAATTGGACAATGGACAAAGTTTCTGCAGTTTGATGGTTTTGATACTAAAATCTTGAGATTCAGAGTCCACAAACATTTAGTAAAGAGATACTTTAGGTATATATAGATTTTAATATTTTATATATTATAATCTGAACATTTCTTGAATACGTATAACCAATACCAGAATAACATTACATATGTCAGCCGGTAAATTTCTTGCGTCTCAAGAGAATATGACACAGTTCTGTGAGCATCACATCACCTGCGACTCCACCATTTGATCGATTCATTACCTCTATCCCTTGATCCAGGACAAGCTAGCATATCTCACAAGTCACAACCTTCAACTGATAGATATCTTGCAGATAAACAACACTCTTTCAACCACCCGACCTCCTAGTGGGCAAGGGGTAGTACACACATAACATGCATCAATGAAACTTCCTTTTGGTTCCACAAACTTATAACATATAATCACCATTACAAGAATACATCTAATCATCTCTGGAAAAAATAGAACTGACAAGGTCAAGAAACAATGACATCACCTAAACAATATTCTAGAGTCAAAGTCTGTAATAACAGGTCATAAACTCAAAGCGATCCAGATTTAAACAGCCTTACAGTTCATCACCGGCAAGGTCCCAAAAGGAGGGTAGAAATTTTCAATAAAGTATATTATGCTCACAGGTAGGATAGAAGGTGAAACAAGTTTGAAAAATAGTGATGATAGGCTTATTATCCAACTATAAAGTATATGTGTGAATTTATTTGAAATTGTTACTACTGTAGCTCCACATAAATTATGCAAAGCAATTCCAAATTGCATGACAAAATCCAACAAATATAATTGGTTCCAATAATCCAATTCGACTTTCTTATACCCACAATCATAAGTTTTGTTTTGTAATAAGAGGCCACATGTCTCTAGCCCTAGTCTCACAATTCTTAGTTCTTAATAGTTATAGACTCAGTCCGTGACTTCAGTTATGATATAGAAAGTCCATTCCTAGTCAATGCAATGATCCAGTATTCAAATGTGTTAATTTGTCCTTCTCAGGGACAGGGAAGCCTCACGCACCTTTAGAACTTTGATCTAGCTTTAATCGACTAGTCAGTTAGTCACAACCCCAAGGCCACTAATTATTACAGCCTAATAGATTTTAACCCCAGAAGTTTCAATTGATTGTTCTTTAAATCCTTCTGGGGGACAGCAGCAGCTAATAGTAAGTTTATACTTGGTATAACTACAAAATTCTTTTGTACTGGCATATTTCCACTCCTCAGGTTACTAGTTTATGGAACATAGCTATTTGTTGTATCAAGGCACATGGAAGCAGAGGGAATACTGTTCGTAGGCATGGAAATCCATTTCAAGGAACTAATAATATCAGTACCAGGAACAGCAGCAGCGGCAGGTTTGGTGATAGATCAGATCGGAATTCATTTTTTTATTTGTTAGCTATTTTCTAGTCTAAGTCTGTGCGGAATCATATTAATCAAGTGTTTCTTTTTTGGCATGTCCATTATAACCAGGGTTTGTTGTTTACAACTACATATATTTAGCATTCTTAAGGTTACAGTCACTTTAACTTTTGACCACTTTTAAGTTTTGTGAATTGGTCAAAATACCTTCTCTCCTTTACGGTGGAGAAATCATAAGGTGTGATCAGTCAGCCTAATGTTTGTCATTGTTTAGTTCATTGTTTAGTCTTGTTTGATTTTGAATATCTGTTTTGTAAACTTTTTCTACACCACAGTGGAGCAAAAATTCTGTTAACAAGAAACGCAAAACAAAATTAAGATTCCTTAACTGAAGTTTTGTATTCACATATCTTCAAAAATCAAATGACAGATTCATTATTATCTTTTTCGTCTCTGCTGAACATATTATCATTTTTTAAACACTGAGTTGCTTTTATTATTACAGCATTAAAGACTGTAAGCTCACGATCCCATTTCCTTTCATACAAAATAAGTTTGAAAGGGAAAATACACAATTTGAGATCAGCACTTTTTAAAACCAAACTGTCACAGCTACTTGGGTAGCGATATAGCCTTTGACACAGCTCCATTCTCAACGCCATCTCCACCGAAGTACTAATATAATTTTACAATGTTATAATTATTGGGCAGAACTGTCATACACCTGTAGATGCTAGTTTCCAAGTTATCTATAGTAAAACTAGCCAATCCATCTAAAACTCATGGTGTATATACTGTATACTGCAGTCTTAAGAGTGGAGTCAGTGAATGACTTAATAATAAAAATGGAAAGCAGTGCCCGTAATATATATGGAGACACAATTAAGATTATGAAATACATGTGGAATCTGCATATTGTAATTCATAAGGTGCTGTATTAATTGGACTGGTCAGGAATGGAATAAATGGAATGTTAATAAAGTTAAAGGTATATGAAAGGACAGAAAGGGGAAGACTGAAAAAACGAGTGTAGATATTCAACAAAGAGTGAAGTCTACTAGAAATTCGCAGGACTAGAACTCATCAATATCTATCTGGAAAATAGAGCAAATTCAATTCGATTCCAGTCTAAATTTACTAACAAGCTCGATTTTCTGTTGGAACAAAGAGACTCGCTTCAAAAAAAATCCTTGCATATACAAATAAACGGGGAATAAGTTCCTTGTAGTTGTACGGTAATAAACAAACATAATCTCCACTGGTACTGAAGATACATATAGAAATAAAGAAAAATTGCAATATGTTTTGGTTTTTTCAGATTGTTATGAAGAGAGTAGAGAGGAGTGAGGGAGTACCCTTCCATTCATAGCTTTCAAAGCATTGTGAGCTTGAAGCTGTGATTCATATGTAACAAAACCAAACCCCTTTGGCCTTTGAGTTCTTTCATCCATTACAAGTCTAGCTGTATCAATAATTATTACTCATACATACATACATACACTGAAACTAAAGTTACAAACTTACAGCAACTGAAATTACCTTGTGTAACTGTACCAAAGGGGGAGAACAACTTGTTCAATTCTTGATTTGTGGTGTAAAATGACAGCCCTGCCCAACAAAATAATTGTTAATTTCGTATAACAAATTAAACTAACAGCTAAGTATATATCAAGGAGAAGAAGATTACTGCTGACAAATAGCTGGCAACTTAATCGTTTCGACATTTATTTATATAGTCTTTTCAATACTCAGTCCAGACATTTGTTTACATCCCAACACTCTATAGTTTCTCTCTTGCCTAAATACACAATTTTACTGTCATTTTTTCAAATTATGTTTTTAGAAAATAAAATTATTAATTAATTTATTAATTACAATTCGACTCGATAATTTATGGTATATATAAAAATCATCCAAATATTACTCAATTATTTTAGTTTAGACTAATTTTAAAATAAATTTAAAATATATTTTAAAAATTAAATTTTTTCAGATGTTATTGAGAAACTCGAAATCGATTTGATTCAAAGCAGCAGAAACAATTGTGTTAAAGAGCTTGAGTTTAAATAGATAAATATATTCAATAAACCTAATGAATTAATGGCAGTATCTTTGGCTGTGGGTGTTGTCTTTCATAGAAGTCGAGGATGAGAAATATAGGTGTTGTCAGCTTCTGGGTATCGTTCATTGTCTTAGTGTTTTGCAGATTGTAATCTGTTTCTTCTGTCTCCCTTAATTCTGATATATGTTCTTTGGTTTATTGTTAGGGTATCTTGTTGATTATAATAATTTATTTTCTATTTTCTTGACCTTGCTCTTAGACTCGCCAACTTAATTGGGTGTTATCTGTTTTTTTTTGTTCAACTGCTACATAATTTTCTGCATCTAAGCTAAAACTAAACGAAACTAGATGTGGGTTTTCCCTATGTACTTTAAATGATACACAAAAATCTCGGCAATTTGTTTATTAATTTAGGTTTTTGAACTCAGGTTGCATTTCCTCTTTTTACTTTCCATGTCAAGCTCTGGTTATTTTGTCTATATAAAGGTTTAGGGAATTGTTATTAAACCACTATAATCAACTTCAACAATTCCTGCATAAGTACAGGCACCCCAAAGAAGCTAATAATTTAATATAGATATTTCAATTTGGATAGCTTAAATTATGTGATAAATCGAATTATTTGATTATTAATTTATAAATCTACTGAATTTCAGGTTACCATGTAACTAGAGGCTTTCTGTTTCTAAAATTCTCACAAATTATTCCAGAAGAGTCTTTAAGCTCAGCAGCTCTGGCCCGTAAGATAAGAAGTTTGTTCAAAGAAATTGCATTTATATATTTGCGCTCAAATTTGAAATATCTCCTAGATGATTGAGAAATTAAATTTAAGGAGTGTGAATATGATACAATAAAAAAATCAGTTTTGTAATGAAATTGAATTTAAGTAGAGATATGATTGTATGTACGAGCTCAAAGAGTTATTTCACAGGATTAAAATTTCAAAGTTGAAACCAAATTTTATACGTTACCTTAAAAGAGTGTTTTGATAAAGGGTATATGTAAATTATTGTAATGGGTGAATTCTAATTAATTTATATTTGCACTGGTAAATTCTTATTACATAATTTGATATATTCTATATAAAATTCTATTTTAAAGATTATAAATTATTAAAGAACAATGATAGTGTTATTTTTATTTTATCGAAAAGTAAATTTAAAGAATATGAATAGAATATTAATAGAATATAACAAAAAAATTAAATATTTAAATCAAATGTAATTTAAATTAGGAAAAGGTTGTAGTGGTGAAACTAAATAAAATAAAAATGAGATTTCAGAAATGAATCCAAATTTCATGGAGAGAGTTATTAAGGTTAAGAGTTAAATTAATATGATATTGTGATTTTAATTAGTTCATATTTACATGGGTAAGTTTACATAAAAAAAATTAGTAGGCAAACTATTACAATTTTTAGTTTAATTCCGGAATTGAAATAATGACAATGTATGAAAATGTGTTTTCTAGACTCATGTCCTGCCTTACAGAGCTGACATTGTGGACAACTAGGGATGCCAAAGTTTTACGGTCAACCAGAAGTTAGTGAACTGTTGCGATGAGTGATTCAACTAAAAAATAGTTTCTGGCGATAGAGAGCCCGCGCCACACATAATTATACCATGTAACTAGAGGCTTTCTGTTTCTAAAATTCTCACAAATTATTCCAGAAGAGTCTTTAAGCTCAGCAACTCTGGCCCGTAAGATAAGAAGTTTGTTCTGAACAGGATCTGTGGGGCTATAATTTGTTCTTAACAGGATCTGTGGGGCTATTACTCAAATTGAACCAGCCTCGAGATCAAGTCAGGAAAACGGACTTGAACTCGTTTTTGAGCTTAGAGTTCAAATGATATTTGTTTAAAGCTTAACTCCAGTCGATTCGAGTTTTGGAGTTTGGACATCTTATGTTTTAGTTGGTGCATATTCCACAATGTACCAATATGAAATTGTATTTACTAAGTTTGAGTTAGACTCTCTATTAAGCTAGGAATGCAAAATTAAAGTTTTGAATGGCTTAACCTTGATACGATTGAGCAACTCATGAGCAAAATGATTGAGAAATGCCTACAACCTCTATGAATATTTTCTTACCATCAATTTGTGTGAACTTATTGTGCAAAATAGGCCGCTGGTTTGCAAATATCTAATCCACCTGGCATGTATGCAGAGTTGTTCAGGCTAATCACTCAGTTTTTTCCCTTATCAATTGGTCACTTATTACAGCCCTGCTAAGCTTCCCATTTTATGTTGTTAGAATCTATCATATGTTGTAAATTATTTTGAGATCTAACCATTTCCTTTCAGCTTTATCGCGGTAATATATATATATAGCTATTATTTTAAAATTAGTCAATTGAGAATAAGATAGCTCAAGGAGAGGGTGAGGTGAAGGTTTAAGCCTATTTTTTGTTTGTGTGTTTTTTGTAAGGCTCATAGCATTTGGCAAGTAATGTCATTCGAAGCTATTTCCTCTGTGCTGGAACATGTGGCAGGAAAGCAACTTGAGTTTGAAGACCTGCTTGAGCTGCCTGTTGTCATGGATCCTTTGCCAATATAAAAAAGACAGTTATGTGTGAATATATTTCATCGGGAACGTGGTGTTGCATTAAGTATTGTGAAGCATGTACTTATTAAGCAATATAAAAAAGGGCAGTTATGTGTAAGTATAGGTTTTCGCGAATGTTTGCATGGGTATTGCCATATTGATTCATGTTGCTCAGTGCGTTCTAATTGTAGTGTTGTCATTGTCTCTTGGATTTATTTTGATTCATGCTCTGAATATAGTTTTGTTACCAATCCTAGATTTTAAAGCTACATGTTGGGCTTGTAATCAGTGCTTTGTTTCATTGTCCCTTTACATTATTTCCAACAGCCGCATAATTCTCTTTCGGCTTCTACGTGCCTTGTTTGGTAATTTTGCTCACATCAGCCTTAAATGGAGTGGACATGGAAGAAGAGAAACAGACCTAAACTTTTTCCCACCAAAGAGATGTTAGAAGAGAGGAAACTATTAAAGCGTCTCTGTAAAAATACTCGGAGAAAATTGCACGGTATATCTTGGTAGGAATTATATTATAGCGGTGTGCAAGCCCTTTTGTTCCCCTTCTCAGTTGCATTCATCTTGTCAGATAATCTGCAGTGTGGAGGGCCCCAGGTAGTGGCTGCATCGACAACAGCGCAGTCTGCAGGTATTTAACAATGATTTCCTTGTGGCAGTGCCACACTTACCAAATTGTGGCTCACAGCCATGAAATCTTATTGAATTTTTATGATTTTAGAGTGTGTACATTTATAGCCGTGGTATATTTGTCTTTATTTAACACCCACTACACATAATATTACGCCTTATTTCCATGCCATCTACCTGCACTATCCACCATTGTGCTTTTCATCAAAAGCTATGTAGCAGGAGCTGCAAACATTCGCACACTGATGCGTACATCTGCACATAGAAATATGCTATAATTATGATACTTATTATACATCTCGGCCCTCGCAGGAGAGGTGTCCCCTCAAAATTATGGAGGTGTCATTTCTGATCAATATATTGCACATAATGCACCAGTTGAGGCTCCAAGAATTGCCAATGATGGCGGATCACATTGCGCAGGTATTTACACATTGCATGATTCTTGCCTTTCTTGGTAGGAGCCTACATTTACCAACTTCCGGATGAAGGTAAATAGTTGTCACTAATCATCGAAGCTGTTATGAAATTATGGGCACCTTAGAAGTTGCTCAGGATAAGATAAGATATGGTAGCCGATGGGAATATAGTTTAAACATTTGAATGATTGTTTGTAGGTGTTATTAACATAATTTGTGAAACAGAAAATTATATAACTCTGATGTTGAAATATAGTACTCAGTGAAAAATAAATAAACTTATGAAAAAAACTGAAAATAATATGTGAGAAAATCTTTTTCTGAATCTGTTAAATAATTGAATAAAAAATATAATTGGATTGAAATTGCAATACATATGCTTAAATAATAAATACTATATAAAATATTTCTATTGTGATATGCATTTTAAATTGCATTTGTCAATGAAATTTATAAAGATCTGCCTCAGATGCATGGCGATATAGATTATATACGAAACAGAGCCATATTAACTCCTCTTAATGAATCTGTCAAATCTGTGAATAGCCATGTTCTAAAAAGGTTGGCAGGGGACTCCAAAGTTTACAAGAGCTGTGATAGTATTTGCGAGGATTCTTCAAATGAGACGCTATATTCTCTGGAGTATCTAAACTCATTGAAATTTAGCTGTGTTCCAAATCATGAGATCCAGATTAAGGTCGGTGCTCCAATAATGCTACTTCGGAATTTAAATCCGAAAAAAGGGAACTCGGCTCATAGTGACACGCTGCCATCCCTTCCTAATTGAGGCCTTAATCATTACGGGTAACAAAATTGGTGAAACTACCTACATTCCACGAATAAATATGTCCCCAGCGGTTCTGCTCAAAAGGAAGCAATTCCCGGTAGCCGTCTGCTATGCCATGACTATAAACAAAAGCCAGGGCCAGACAGTGAAGAATGTTGGTTTATATTTGCCAAAAACGGTTTTTAGCCATTGCCACTTTTAACGTGGCCGTCTCTAGAGTCACTTCTCCGGATGGATTAAAAATTGCTTGTGTTGATGAAGATGCAAACATTGATGTGTGCCCTGAGATTTTCAGCAACCTCGTGTAAATTCTTTGTAGATAATTATGCATTTCCTTTGGACCGCGGTATTTAGATGGTCTCACCTTCCTGACCCTGGTAGATTGCGACAGATTGTAATTTTGGCAGCTGTCGCAGAATATGTATTACTTTACACACTCAACTGTTTCTATTCGAATAATTAAAAAAAAAATCACATTTTTTTTACTGCACAAGTTAAAGGTTTTGCACCGGTTATACCAGCACGATATGTTCACCTGGAACGACTGTTGTTCGGCAAAGGTACATTATTTGGACGATTCTTTGTATGTACTTGCCTGTTCAGGGTATGCTCCCACCCTGATAGACTCACAGGTGTTTGCGTTTTGAAAGGCTGTCATCAGCCCTCTACAGCAAACCTCTTTCGGACACCATCCACGCTCGCACAAAACATCAGAGGTCCTTATTTCGTCTGAGAAATTGCAAAAGGGTGCACGTAAGGACAGTATAGACCCCTCAATACCGGGTCCTGAGTAGAATTGGCCGATTTGGTTGATGAGGTACAAAAGTCATAATATATACCAAAGAGGGGACATTCCAAATTCGGCTGGGCCTTGTGTACCAGCCAAAGTTCATGACCTCGGATTGACACTACGCTAATTTAATATTATTGCTCAAAGGGGATAATATTGGTGTCAAGCAGAATAATTGCAGAAAACTAACTGGCATAACAAACACTGTATAGCCGGAACTTAACTTGTCATATATCCAGGTGAAACCCCAGCCACACAACCTGTACATCCGCTTGGTTGTGCGAATTTAATAATATAAATGGCCTAATTAGGTACTTGTCAGTTAAGTTTCAGGCTCGCACTGCTATATCAGACCCCTAACCTACCAATAAGAAACACAATAATTCCTCCCAGAAACTGCCACACCCTCCAACTTTGTGGCCTTTTCCCCCAGTATGTCAGTTCCTCCAATAATTCCTCCCCAGTTTTGCACATTCCTTTAAGAACTTACGTCTTTATACCTGTATAAACTCTCCACGTTATCCCATTGGACTTTTTCGATTACCGTTTATTGATTCGATTTCAACAATTTAATGTAATTGATAGCTGGATTACGACTTATTTGGATTTTATTCTCGAATAATTAAAGAGCGGCTACCTAAAATATTTATTTTACAACTTTATAATTCGTATGTAGGTATGTCAATCAACTCGCTGCACTTCTACATACATTGTGACTCTCTGACATGCATTACAATAAAAATGGTATAAATCTTCGAAGTTTATGACTGCTCTCTCCAAAAAAGCCATTGATCAGTTTATACAACAACAGTTATGCAAAATCGGATCTCATAGTACCATTCAAATTTTAATTTTACAACAACTTTATACTTCTTAGGTATGTGTGTCATTCACCTCGCTGCACTTCTACATTGTGACTATCTGACATTCATGACCCCAGTTTTAACATGCATTTCAATAAAACTGATATAAACCTACAAAGATTATGGCTACTCTATGCAAAAAACACCTTACTCATTTTGTACTACAATAGTTATGCAAAATCAGTTCTCTTAGTACAAATCCGACACATTCATGACGACTATATTCAGGCCCTGGTTATTAGACTTATAACCTTAAAAATCATTATTATAAATTACTACTACATGAAACAAATGAAAGACAATACACAAACAACTTGTTTTAAACAGTTGTGATATTTGTTTTAACAGTTGTAATAGATATTTTAAATAGGTGTTGGTTTATTCAAAACTCAAATCATATCAGGGGTAATTGTCAATTCTCATCAATTAAATCCATCTTTATTTTTCAATCAAAAGATATAATTACAGTGATAAAATAAACATAAAACAGATTAGATACCGATAAAAGTTACATTTTCATTCATATCTGCATACACAAAATGCATCAAAAGACGGTTCAATTCAATCCATATCAGAACTGCTACTGCCTACTAGCAATACCCAAAACTAAACTTCTACTAGTATTAACTTGAACTTTAAACTAAACCCACCCCTAAACCATTTTCAATCAGCTAGACATTTCATCAAACACGTTCCGAGCATTCCACCAAACAATCTAAGAGCTAGTAAACTTAGTGACCGCCTTGGTGCCCTCGGAAACAGCGTGCTTGGCCAACTCACCAGGGAGCACCAGCCTAACAGCGGTCTGAATCTCGCGAGAAGTAATGGTAGGCTTCTTGTTGTACCTGGCAAGCTTTGAAGACTCCTGAGCAAGCTTCTCGAATATATCATTAATGAAACTGTTCATTATTCCCATTGCCTTGCTTGATATACCTATGTCTGGATGAACCTGTTTCAGCACCTTGAATATATATATCTTGTACGTCTCCACGCTCTTCTTGCTTCTCTTCTTTTTCTTGTCAGCAGCGCCTGCACCGGCTTCCTTAGGGAGCTTCTTGCCGGCCTTGGGCTTCTTCTCCGCCGGAGCTTTCTCGGCGGCGGCGGCTTTCTCCGCAACTGGCTTCTTCTCGGCCGGCTTCTTCTCTCCCTTGGGAGCCATAACACAAATCTAGGGTTTGAGAATTGGGGGAATTAGAGAGGGATTGGTTTGTACTAGTGTGTGTTTGTATGTGAGGATTGAGAGAGATTTGAGATGTGTATATATAGGGAGACGTGATGGAGTGTTATTGGTTGGTTTCGTTTCACGGGGATTGATGAGATGGCGTGTCTTACAAGCGTTGGATTAAGTGATTTCAGCGGATGAGTTATTTTGACGGTCAGGATGTGATTGTGTTTTGTGGGGAAGATGAGCGAGGAGGGAAGCTTGAAATTTTGGATTACCGCCTTCTTTTGTTGAACTGTTGGTTACTCCTCCTTTGTTTAATTAAAAAAATTTGAAAATAGAAAGGTATAAATAGCGGCCCAAGTAGATTTATCTAAATAAACATAAATTACAAAAATAATGATAAAAACATGTGAGTATTAAAATATTAAAAATTAACGTAAATATTAATGAAAGAACAAAAATAGATGTAGATCAAAATAATAAAATATTAGAATGTATATAATAAATATTAAAAATACATGTTATTATGTTTGTCGTGTGAATTCAACACATGGCTTCTTAATTTTAAATGACTTCAATATAAATGTAGAATCATTATTACAAGTCATATAATTTTATTTTATAATCCATTAACAACATTCACTAATAATTATTATGATATTTTTAAAAAAGTTACTTCAATGCATTTACAATAAAATAATATTTTTCGTAACTATCATAATATATACACACGGTACACACACAAGAAAGTTGTTGACAAATCATTAAATATATTATTTTTTAATTTTCTCTCACATACATGTCACTTTTGATAACATTTATTAAAATTTTGTTTCAGTAGTCAAACAACTTGAAAAGTTGCTCATTTGATCCATCTATATTAGTTTTATATTTAGTTCAATATAAAAGTGGGTAGAGTAATATATATATATATATATATATATATATATATTATATTTTATATGACTTTTTGTTAGTTTAGGAAGTTGCCAAAGGTTGCCAACTTTTGGTAACCTTGGTAAGCAACCTCTCAACTACAATAGGCCGAGACCAAATCCAAAAAAGAGCCTAAAAACATATAAGAAGCATCACAATACCAAACTCCCGGAACTTGTCACTATTCCGGACCGGGTCTCGATCACCCTTGAGCAAGAGACCGTCGATCATTACTCGATACACGGTGTTGATCGCCCCTAAGCGAGAGACCGCCAACCACTACTCTGGACCCAGTCTCGGCCAAGCCGCCTTCAACCGACAACAAAGGACACACGTGCCTGATGCAAGCTTGTATGGTGGGGGACCCTTGACACACCTCCGCCACTGATAACTAACACCAATAAATTTGGGTTCCATCCTCTCACACGCATCTGTCAATCCTCTATAAATACCCATGCATTACCACAGATAAAGGGATCCAGAACTTTACACATATTAACATCTCCCTTCTATCTGACATTCTCTTTCTAGAATTTAATCGTAAAATTACTCTCACGCCAGAAGTGTCCTCGGAAATTCAATCTCTACCGGACATTCCATTTCAGGTACCTCCAAGACTCAGCCCAAACACTCCTCAGAACTATCCCAAGCCAGCTCTGACCCAGCCTGAAGATGGAAAACTACTGAGAGGGAAAATGGACTTATCAATTATTTTTTTCACTCAATAAGTTTTTATTAAATATTAGGTTAACTATTAAAAAAATTTCGTACCTCCCACACTTTTATGACAGTACAAATTACACGGGGGATTGAAAATGAGAAATTCAAAGAGCATTTTCAATCGAGGTTATAAAGAAAGTTCTTAATGTGACATAGTAATATTGGTTGTCTGCCTATTAAGTTCAGAGATTATCAGCAATTTGTTTCTGAGGATGATCAAAAATTGGTAACTTCTCACATCACTAAAAAGTCATATAAAATATCTAAAATTGCATATTACTTTATCAACTTATATAAATTAAACATAAAATTAACATTAAAGTTCTACATGGACAACTTTTAAAATTGTTAAATATTTCCTTTAACAGATACTCATTTATAAGATTACAAGTCAAATTAGTAAAAAAAAAAATAAATAAAATTTTAACAAATATTATCAAGAATGTTATAAATGTAAAAGAAAATTGAAAAATAATATACTTAATAATTTATTATAATTTAACAAATCTCATATTAACCCGTATTTCAGATGCTCTAATGCACCGTTTAACATCCCCTTTTATTGACGAGAGGGTGGAACGAAAAATATTGTATTAATTTTTTATTGAATAATTTAATTAGTTTTGTTTTAATCAATTGAGATTCAATAAAGCTCAACGGAATGAAATTAATTTAAAATTGTTATAAAGACTTAATAGTCAACATACATATTTTGGTTAGTTTCTTAATTTTTTTATTTCTGAAAAAAATTTAATTATTTACTTTTCTTATAAATTTATTTATGTTAATATATCTTTTTTCAAAATATAAACTAAACTAAATCAAACCAAACATACCCAGTATATCCCGCCCGTTCAGAGCGGGGTCTATATCCCGCTCAAAACAAACCATGCCCCTACTCGAAAATAGCAGGAAAACTGTTTCAGTGAATACCCCAGTTTAATGCACAACAAAATATATTGAGTAATATATATATACATATAAACACTACTCACACAAGATTATATATATGAATATAATAATTCAAAAAGTAATAAAACATTTTATGTAGTCAAGATTGTAAATTATAAATAAACATATATTTTTAATAAATTTTGAGACTTAAAAAAGGTGTATCTTTTATTAGATGAAAATCTAGTGTATATATATATCGAACTCAAAAAAGAATCGAAATGTTAATGAATGTTGAGAGAACCGTGAGAGAACCGTTGAATCAGTGATTACCTAATAAACTCGATTGTAAATTTCTAAAAGTAACCTATTATTACACTCCTTCTCCAGACTCCACAGTCCCCGATTATTACACTCCCATTTTAACCCGGCAACTGAGCAATTCGTGCAGTTCTTCAGCTCTGATACCGTAAGATTTCACTTCATTCATTTTAATCTATCAGTTTTTTCATATGCACAATGTTTGCTTTGTACAACAAACGTAAAAGTATTAGTTCATATCTCCATATCATCAACTCAAAATTAGGGTTTCTTTTTAATATTTCAAGAACCATTTCAAATGCAACTTCACAACTTGAAAAACCTGAAATTTGTTCCAAGAACCATTCATTTACTGTGTCTTACCTTATAAATAATATTGGGTTATCCCCAAAAGTTGCTATCTCTAACTCCAAGCGTGTAAAGTTTGAATCTTTAGATAAACCAGATTCTGTTGTGACCCTTTTTAGGGACTATGGATTTGAGGATACTCATATATCTAAAATTATCGCCAAATGCCCGGAATTTCTAACCTATAATCCCATTGCTATCTTATTGCCGAAACTCAAGTTTTTATGCTCTATAGGCGCGTCGAGTGATGATGTTGCCTCAAACCCTTATATTTTGCGACTCAGTTTGGATAAGCGATTTATCCCGTTTTATGACTTTTGCAAGCGAATGCTTCTTTCTGACAAACAGATTGTTAATATTTTGAGGGTCCATGGTTGTTACATTTTAAGGGACTCCCAACTGAGTGATAATTCTAATGTTAAACTACTTCAAGAAATCGGAGTTGGAATGGGAAACATTGGTCGGCTCGTATATAGAAAACCCAGGGTCATGAACATGCACTATGACTCTTTTAAGAAGGTTGTCGATGAGCTTTTGGAAATGAAATTCGATCCATCCAAAACTCGTTTTGTTGTGGCACTCTCTGTAAGAATAGGTATGACTAACCTGACATGGGCACACAAAATTGAAGTTTATATGAGGTGGGGTTGGACTGAGCATGAGGTATTATTAGCATTTAGAAAGAATCCAGTCTGTATGAGTTTATCCGAGGAAAATATCATGAGTGGGATGGATTTCCTTGTGAATAAGATGGGCTTCCAGTCTATGGCAATTGCTAAACAACCAGTCATGCTAACTTACTCATTAAAATTGAGATTGATTCCGAGGTGTTCAGTTATCAGAGTTCTGCAGATGAAAGGTTTGATAAGCGAGGATTTAAGTTTACTTTCATTCTCCTTTCTGATTATTTCCGAGCAAAGTTTTGTAGATAGGTTTATTATCAAATATGAGGAAAAAGTTCCCCAACTATTAACTGCATATGAAAGTAAGCTGGGAATTCTGGAATTAGGTGAAGGTTAAGTTTCTTATATGCAACATATCAGGATTCAAGTTTACTTTACTGGATAGTTACTAAAAACCTCTGCATTTGTTAGCCGTCCCCAGAAAGGAATTAGTATTGTGTGTTTTGCAGAAATGCTGTAATCTAACAAGCTCTGCAGTTCTTCTGTCTCTTATATGGTTGTGACTTGTGAGACATCCTGAATCCTGATTTCTAGTTCCTCTGTTTTTTATTCTATTTTTCCTTAATTAGTTTCAGTTATTGTTTTCTTTTAATGCACAACACATGCATACTCGCTGTTTGCTTAAATTTATAAACGTCTGAAGGCATATTATGTGGAAATGTTAATAATTTGCACATCAATGTTGGTCCAAATGTTAATATAATAAATGAAATTGGTGTTCCTTACAGAATATAGTGAAAGTGTGAAACGAGTTTTTCCAACCTAGTGACAAGTTGAAGAAGTTGGTGGATGAGATTGTTGAATTGTAATCCGACCAATAATGTTAGATGCGGAACAAGAAATAAATAAATTAGTTAATTATTTGTATTATTACTTGGATATAAGTTTATTTGTAATTCAATATTCATATTTTATGATATCTAATTAAGGATATTCAAGAATCAGGTTGTATGGTAATGGTATTAGTAGTTAGTAGGATTATTATTCCATTTGAAATTTAACTCTAAAAAGATAAGTTTCCTACTATTACATAGTTACTAATTTATTTGGGAAAGAGCGAAATTTTCGTTTGCATAATCAAAGTCGAAGACAAGCCCCTCATCAGGTTGTCATGGAAGTTAAAAGAATGGTTAGAGAAAATATGTTTACATGCCCTTGTTTCCAAAAAGCTGCGGCAACGGAGAATAGTTTGTTTTATTAGTGCTTTGTAGTTTGTGTTAGTACTAGTAATCTCGGTTTTTTAGTTTGTTTTAATGCAAACTATTAAGCTGACACTGTTGACTATAAATTTATCTAGTTTACTCTAATTTTGTATTCTCTGTCCCATCCAATTCTTTACACTTTTTTTTAATGTCTCCACTCAATTCTTTACATTTCAAAATTTTTTAAAAATAGTAAGTTTTTATATTATAAAATAAAATCTACTCTCACCCACTATTTTCCTCCACGTTTTCAAATCTATCAATGATCTCACTACTTTACCCGTGTTTATAAGTAATAAGTTATTTTTTTTAAAAAAGTATTTTCATATTTTTTTTGAAAATTAATATTTATTTTAGAATTTTAAGACCAAATCTTATTTTCAAATTTGAAAATAAGTTACTTATTTTCAGAAAAAGTACATATATACCAACTTTTTCAGCTTATAAGTCCAGACAAACGGGGGCTAAATATAAAATACTATATTAGGACATTCCCTCAGACGACGGAAATTAGCGGAATAGGCTCCAATTTAGTCATCAAAACCAACAACATTTCTTACTTGAAAGTATCAAAAGGAGACTTAGCACATTAAAAGAAAGAATGCAACATTGGCTAATATAATTTTAACACTAATGAAGGATTGAGTCTAATTGTATCTTTAATTTTTTATATGATATCATTTTTTATATGATTTAAAAAGCAGAGGTATATGGAGAATTTTTGGGGATGTGACTTTAGTTTAAAAATTAATGTTGTATTTTTTATTGATAGGAGTTATAATAAGATTGTAAACTTGCAAACTGTATTTTTATTTTTTTAAAAAAAATCATATCTTTTAAAAGATATTCTCTCCGACCTATTTTTATATCTATTTAGTATTTTCTAAAAAAAGTTTGTCTTATAATACTTGTCATTTTTTTCTTTTAAAATAATTTTAAAAAAGTTACTATTATACTATTTTTAATTTAAATATACAAACAATTTAATTTAATTATTTGGGTTAGATAAAAAAATAAATTATTCAACTAAATTTTATAAAAAATGTATAATTTTTCAAATTTTTTTAACTAATTTAAAACAGAACGAGTAAAAGATATTGTTTTGAAAATATTTTAAAGTTTTAAAATTCATTTAACTAAACACATACTTCAATTTGTATTCAAGAAATTTTGGTAATTGACAGAATTATCTTTCGTGAGATGCGTATCAGATTCTGGTTGGAGCTTCGCTGCTCACAAAATTTATTAGAATAAATATTTATTTGTAAAACTATAAACTTAATTATCGAGAAAAAAAATAGACTAATCATTTCATCATTATTAATTAGTCTCCAATCCAGTGTGCATGTTAACACACTGTACTTTACACCCCCACAAACTCCACTACTCTCATCACGCCACGTGGCAACCAGTTTGCTATTAAAATACACTCTCTTTCTTCTCCCTCTCCCCCTCTCTCTCTCTCTCTTACTTCATCTTCTTCTTCGTCTCTGCGTGCTAATGTGCGCTGCTGAAACTGAGCAATTTAGCATCAAACCTCCGATCTCTCTACTCATTCATCCATTTCTCCATCGCGTAGTACAAATACATACGTAAACTTGTGCGTATAATTATAGATAGAGAGCGTGAGATTTGAGACGGTTACAGGTATTTTCAGATATTGAAAATGGCGGCCCCACCGGCTAGGGCTCGTGCAGATTACGATTACCTTATTAAGCTTCTCCTCATCGGCGATAGCGGTGCGTTTACTTTTTTCAATCTTATTAATATTCTCTCTCTATTTCTGTTTTTTTAATATTTTTGGATCGCTTGTATCTCTTTCAAATCTCTCCCGCTCTCTCTCTCTCTCTCCATCTCTCCCGCTCTCTCTCTCCCCATCTCTCCCGCTCTCTCTCTCCATCTCTCCCGCTCTCTCTCTCCATCTCTCCCGCTCTCTCTCTCTCCATCTCTCCCGCTCTCTCTCTCTCTCACTGTTATATGTAACTATGTAAGCTTATGCTGCTGTGGATCTGGATTGGCTGCTAATATTTAATTTTGAAAGTCATTAAATATGTGTGTATGTGTTTTAGTTTCTAATCTCTGATTAGTGGTTAATTAATCTTCTGCTTTGACTTATTGGATTGTCGAAATATAATTTGTGATGGTCTGTAATTGCTCAGTACTTGGGATGGAGATAGTATTATGTACTGTGTAATAAATTGTTAAAGAATAGTATAAGATCCATTTGGGTCTCTCTCTAAAACCTTAAATGGATCTGATACTATTCTTTAACATAAATTTATTGCTTGCACGGTATTAGCAGCAAGTAAGAATGGATTTGTCGATGATTTACGAGATTCTATTTGGTGAGCTAAGCAAGTTGAGAGATATTCTGTATGAAATTTGTACTTTAACGTTTGATAGCATAATAAAGTTATTGACCGACTGAGATGACATGTATTAATGACGGAGTTAAAAGAATCGCTAATGTGAACATGTGGACCAATGCATATTCGGATACAGAAATCATGATGTAATAAGGGAACAGAACAAATTCGCATGATTAATGTGTTTCCTCGGCCTTTAAGTTTTGTAACTTTTTTCCTGCTTATACGACTAAGAAACTAGTAGAAGGCTTAACATTTGTGTTTATGCAAACTTGAATCATTTGTGGAAGTTGGGAACATGATGCATGTAATCACGCGTCTTTAATTTGTTTATACTTCTTTAAAACTACGATTTAGAGATATCTTCTGTCCACACACATTGGCACACATCTTAATAATCATATATTTGCAATATAAATCACTAGTGAACGTCAAACATTCAGATATAGGCCAGAGCATGAAACCAAGGAAACGGAGAATCAAAGCAGATACTGATGAAGAAATTGGGTTCAGATTTTGTGATCCTGTTATATATATAGTTAATTCATGCTCAGATTAATTGTTTTTTTACCACACATCACTGTGTGCCACTGTAAATGATGAAGGCAATTGTTGAAGGTCGAGGCTGGGTAATTGATGGTGGTGATTATGAAGGTAGATGATGTTGGAAAAAGGTTTAGAATAGGTTTCCTTTAGAGTTTACAATTAAGTTAATTTTTACTAGGTGGAATTTGTTTGTCTCCCTGGAAGATATACGGATTATGATATTTTGCTGCAATCTGATCTTAAAAGCAAAAAACAAAAGTTGCAAACCAATATAAACCTCATTTACCTGCCTACCTGTCAACTTACAAATATATGACTCAGGTAATTGATACACTCATACACATGTGTGAGACTGAGAAAGCAAGCAAAATAGTGTTTAATTTGTATACAAATGATAATTAACACAAATTAGTATGTAATAGTTGTGGTTAATCTTTGGTTTTTACTTTCTGACCAACATAAGTTTTTTTTGGTTGACAACAGAAGGCAGGTTATTCTTTTTGTTTGCTCAATTTTAGGATCTTCATTACTAGGACTCTTCACTTCAGGCCATCTTGCATGTGTCAGATTGTCAGACACACGGCATATAGTCATATATGCCGTGTCAGATGTGGACACATTAACCAAATGAAAGACCATATTTGAGATTATCTTGGGATGCAAAAAGAAAAGTTGTTAGAAAAAACAAGAGTAATAGGATACACCACCTTAATGTTGATATAAGGACGTGAATGATAATAAAAAGCCAACATAATAGGTTAAAAAAAGCATCTTTAATTTGCAAAGTCTTCTATAAAAGTCGTGTTTAATATCTGCTAGAAGATCTTATCTAATATACTTATTTATCAAAATATATAATGTGTCCCCATTACCCATGTCCAACATAAGGACAGGATTCCCGTGTCGCCAATTTTTTGAAAAATCATATCTAGCACGTAGATTTGTGTCATGCCCGACACGCGTACCTAGGGATGGTGACCGCGGAGTACCCTAAGGCCATGTTTGTTTCAAAGGATTATAATCCCCGAACTATTACCTTATTTATCCTAAATTTTAAAGGATTGTTATCATCTTTCCAGTTCATTTCCATGGGATTGTAATACATTGTGAGAGAAGATATTAGAATCCCATAGAAATGAATTAAAAAGATGATTGAAACCTAATTTCATAATGTAGTAATCCTTTAAATTCAGAAAAACAAGTTAATAGTCCCAGGATTATAATCCACAGAAACTAACAGGGCCTAAGATTATAGGTATGTTATTAGTATGCATGATATAAAGAACGAGAGATGAGCAGTTGGGTAAAGGCGCAAAATTGCACCCGATGTCAAATCCTTCTATTTACTTTATTCTCATACATAGTACACTCGGGTATCATAGTAGTAGTTTATATATGTAGAATATAGATAGCTCCCCCAGCAACTTTTATTGGCGTACCCTCAGTGTAAATCCCCCCTATGCCATTGCTTGTACTTGAGTCTGAGCAACATAGATTAGGATGCAATTGCTGCCATGCAGCATCTGATGTTTTTCCGTACCACAATGATCAATGAAGATATTCAAAAGAGTAATCTTTTTTATTGAATGTATACCTTGCTAGGTTGAAAATAGTATTTGCTTGTGTTTGTGTAAGATTCTCACTGGCATGTCTGTACAGATCTTGCCACATGGAAAGCATATACTGGGGGTGCCTCAGTGTCGAACAATAATAGTTTAACACTTTAACCCTCGTGATAAGAAATGTATGAAGTTGTAAGTTATGTACTTGCTTTGTGATGTGGAGATGTGTGTCATGTTGCATATGTGTATTCAGTTATAATTTCCTGTTGCCATTAGTTTGGATGTAGTTGAGACTGGAAATTGCATAATTGTTGTTTCTTTTATGTCCTTGTAGGTGTGGGTAAGAGTTGCCTTCTTTTGCGTTTCTCTGATGGTTCGTTTACTACTAGTTTTATCACGACCATTGGGTAAGTTCTTTTTCAACTATTGTTAGACATAGTCTTAACTATTATTTAGAATGCCTCCATTACCATATACAGAATTGATTTTAAGATAAGAACCATTGAGCTTGATGGTAAACGCATAAAACTCCAAATCTGGGACACGGCTGGTCAGGAACGGTTCAGGACGATCACAACTGGTAAGCTTCTAGACTTTTAGGTCTAGGAGGAAATTTTCATAAAAGTAACTTGCTCTTGATCTAAATTTACAGTAATGATATATATTTAGAATTACTTTATATAATGTACATGACTTTCAACCTCCCCCCACCCCAAAAAAAAAAACCTTTTAGCTTTTACTTATTATGAATCTAGAAGCAAACAAAAACACTATCAAAATCGATCATATGAGGGTCTGAAATTTGCGGAGCCACTTTGTTTTGTTGTCTCTAACCAATCATATTTGGTTTTGTTAGTGTTGTTATTAATGAACTTTCCAAAAAAAAAAACTAACTATTCTTTCCTACATGTTCAGCTTACTACCGCGGAGCCATGGGTATCTTGCTGGTATATGATGTTACAGATGAATCATCTTTCAACAGTAAGTTTTTTTTGTTGCTAAATTTGAAAAATATATTTAAAAAGTTAAGTTCTCACAGATTTCGATTATCGATTGGGGATGGATTGACATTAAAAAAGTAATATTACATTATATTAAACCTAATAACTTATCAGCTTTGAACCCAGTCATGATGACATTATATACAGCATAAAAGGTGCTGTCTTGTTCTCCACATGCTTCAACTTATCATTTGTCATAAGTTCTTCTACGTTATATCTTGTTTAGTACTAAAACATTAAATTTGTATCGGTTTAAACTGAGGGTTTGGAGCAATGAATGCAGTTAGATTCATTTTCTCAAGGTCTAGGCCACAGTAAATTCTAAATATCTTGCGTTCATGCTTCTTTTTTAGACATCAGAAACTGGATTCGGAACATTGAACAGCATGCTTCGGACAATGTCAATAAGGTGCTGGTAGGAAACAAGGCTGACATGGATGAGAGCAAGAGGGTATGCGCTACTGCTACTGTGCAACATAATTTTAGCTTCTTAAGAACTCTAGTCAAATTTCTTATATGGCATACACATTAATTCTCTTGTTTTTATTTAGGCGGTACCTACGTCCAAGGGCCAAGCACTTGCGGATGAGTATGGAATTCAATTTTTCGAAACTGTAAGTTCACAAATATTTCATCTTCAATTTGCAGATACTTTCTCTTCATATTATAATTAAACCTCTGACTGCAGAGTGCAAAAACAAATCTCAATGTGGAGCAAGTTTTCTATTCAATCGCAAGGGATATAAAGCAGAGGTTAGCAGACACTGACCCGAAGGCTGAGGTAAATCGACCTCCTGATTGACTATGCTTTTAAAGGTTGCATACTTGCGTACAACTATACACTATTAATCTACCTTGTTTCTCTTCTATGGTTGCAGCCTAGTACAATTAAAATTAATCAACCAGATGCAGCAGGTGGAAGTGGTCAAGCTGCTCAAAAATCAGCATGCTGTGGCTCCTAATTTGATCACACAATTTATACAGAATCAGTTATTGGAAACGGAAACCTGGCAGCCTAAAGAAAACAAACTACTAAAATGTTGACTGTCAAACTAATTTGTGTAATTTCCTTGTTTGTCATTCTTTCCCCAACTGCATGTTAGTTTGTGAAAGATAGGTTTTTATCATTCCAGGACTTTATACTTGTTACAAACTTTATCAGTTGTCCTTCTGGCATAGCTAATCTCTTTATCATTTGATCAAGCCAAACTATTTTTTTTAAAATGATTGGCTTTTTGTTAGTAAAAATATATAAAAACATACATGGCAGATGTTAAAAACATTTTCTTTTTATTGCCAAAAATGATAATAAACTTTCAAAATAACACATTTTTGTTTAAATATTGATAATAAATTAAAATGCAAGGGGGATTTAATGGCTTCGAATAGCATCTTCAAATCAATTAAACAATTTTTTAATTCATTTATTCATAAATTATGTTTCTGAAGTATATGATGACGACGGCGGCAGCAATAATAATAAATGTTAATTCTTTTTACATTGTGAATGAATATGATTTTTATTTTTCAAAACCTCTTTTACAAAAATTAGCAATTAATCTACTATATCTACTATATATCTTATAGGATAACATCACGTTTAAACCTGACTCCAAACCCAGCTCTTGAGAAAACCCATTTTATCCTTCTATGTCCCGAGCCTAATTGCATTTACTTCTATTATAAACCTGACTCCAAACCCATCCCTGACTCCAAACCCAGCTCCTGAACAAATTAAATCTACATGAAAAACCAATTTTACCCTTCTACGTCCCGAACCTAATTGCATCTACTTCTATTATAAACCTGACTCCAAACCCAGCTCATGAACAAATTAAATCTACATGAAAAACCCATTTTACCCTTCTACGTCCCGAGCCTAATTGCATCTACTTCTATTATATCTATTATAGGTGTTTAGTCATTTGATGCGCAAGTTATAGGTCTCTAATAGGGTGAATTCATCTCGCAAATTGAATTGTTATGGAAGCTCGCACGCTACCTGTTTGATGAAATGTTAAAATGAAATGAAGTTATAGCACGATCATTACTCTTTGAATTTCATGCAGACTCCAGTAACAAGTATGAAATCCAGTAACCATGATGGCAAAGAGGTAGAAGGCTACTTAAGTTGCAAAAACTATCCCTATGAATTACTCTCTGTATAAATAAAATGAAAATATCTATAATTTATGAATAAAACGTGTAACCAGTTTACTACTTAAGACACATTGCTATGAATAAAGTGCTTAATTTATTACATATAAGCACATATTAATATTCTTTGAGGTAAGTTTTAGAAAATCAAAAATATAACACATATTATTTATAAAATAATGCAGCAAACAACCACCATTATTCATATATTTGTTTCTACAATTTATGGCATTTACTAAAGTACGTTCAAATACGAGAATTCACACGAGTCCCGTGACTTACACGGGCTCTAATGCTAGTTCGACTAATCATACAACGGTCGGATTCTGACTCGATTAAACGAAACATTAGAACAGGTTAAAGGAGAGTGTTGAAGCAGCTATAATATTAAAATAGTACTCCATCCGTTCCATAAAAAATGATATTTTATAAATTTTAAAAGTTATATTATTTAACTTTGACCGTAAATTAAATATTATTAATTTTTATTTTTATAAAAATAAAAATTAAAACTAATAGTTAATGACATATACTTTTCAATGATATATTTTTCATAATTTTTATTTCTCATAATAATTATTAATTAGTTGTCAAAATTGAATCAGTTTGACTTGTATTTTTTATAAAGCACAACTTATTATGGAACGGAGGGAGTACAATATAACTTTTATGCTACTTTGATATAAAATCATCTGCACCGAAAAATTACATCAAATAAATTTTAGTGCACCAAATTAGGTGTCGAATATTTGTTTGGTATAAAGTTAAACATCAAATTTGATATTTTTAACTATAAATTTTTTTTGACATTTTTGAAATACTAAATACATACTCATATTTTTTTTTTAAATTTTACTTTGATATAAAGAATTCCCAGAGACCCCAATTCACATTTATCAACATAATTTAGGTAGTTTACTTTGATATAAAATTCCGATTATTTTCTAAAATTTGTTGTTATTCTTTTTTAAATGTTAAGTTACCATCGTTATCGTTATGTTAAATTAACTAATTATGACTCTACATGATTGCTTATACTTTTTTTCCCTCTCCCTACATTGGCTACTTGTGATTTTGTTTGAATAATAACTTTATTTAAAACTATCAATTTCATTCGTTGGTGTAGTAAATTAAGAAAAGAACAAATGCTTTCCAGACATCTTTGATCGATTTTAAACGTTAGACTCTGATACTAATTGTTTTCCCAGTCGTACAAGTAGAGGGGGGGGGGGTGAATACTTGTATGTCTTTTCTGCCCAATTTAAAATCAAATTAAGAACAAACTCAAACACAAAAATATGAATAAGTACTGTTTTGTATTATTGATTTGTGAATACAAAACTCTCCTAGGGTGTAGACAAACCCTAGCAGCTTCTCTGTGTTTATCACAACAACTCTCTCTATTTCTATGCTCTCACAGAATTTCACTCAGATAATTATGCTTCGACTTCCACACTTTTACAATTAGGTTACATAGAGTTTATATAGAGAGCTGCCTATCAACTAATAACAGAAAGATAAATTACAATAGGAATAGAATTCCTAATTATTAGTTGACAGTTTCCTTCTAGAATTCTCTTTCTTTCCCATAGCATATCTGCAATATATTTATCTTGATCTTCGAAGACTTTCCATTCCTGTGATCTTCTTCCAAATTTAACCTCAACTGTATAGACTCTGAAATCTTCAGACTCTGATGATCTTCAGACTCTGATCACATGTAGACTCTGATAGATCATAGACTCTGATAGTCTATAGACTCTGATCACCTTCCAGACTCTGATCTTCATGCAGACTCTGGTTTCACTTTCTACAGAAATTCTTCTAAGTACAAGTAACATGAATGTCGACCATCTAGACTCTGATTATACATTTCAGAGACTAGAAAGACTTATTACAGATAAACTGAGCTAGACCCTGTTCTAGTATTTTGTACATCATCAAAATGAATATATTCCTAACAATCTCCCCCTATTTATGCTTTATAAAATGTAAGCATAAATCAAGGTTTGATGATGTCAAAACTAAAGAATAAAACTAATAATCTAGAACAGTATAAAAGAATTAAAAAAAATTACTTTTCATTTAATCTTCTCAAAGGCTGGATTGTTCTTCAAAAATGAGTTTAGCATATTTTCTTCCACAATTGCAAGAGCTTCACCAACAAACTTCTTTAATTTCTTTATTTGAACATTTGATTTGACAGTAAGCTGCTCTCAGATCATTTGCACTGCTTTCTTGATCTTTTAAGTCCTTCAACATCAGAACACTAACTTTCCCACTCATAGGCTGAAACCCAAAGTAATGACCCACACCTTCTTGAAATTTAATCTATTTTTCTTCCAATGGCATGACTTGATCATTTCCCTCAGTATTAACATATTTTAAAGAAAATTTGCCCATTTGTCGATTTGCCTGTTTGTGCAAAATCAGCTTCCTATCAATCTCCTTGAACCATTTGTGTGTGACAGCTTCTTTGCTCTTGTTAACTTCATAAGCAATTTGAAGTAGGAATCTAATATACTGTAGTTCCTCAGCCTATTTGAAAAAGATAAAATTTGACTGACTAATCCATCTTACACTTCCACCTTCTAAGAAGTAAACCAGCATCTCATTCTTCACCTTTTTTGTACCTCCCTGACCTCCTCGTATCTTCGTTTCAAAAACATTATACACAATTTGAGCAGACACCACTTTATTTAAGTGCTTCTGAGTGATCTTCTCAAACTGCCTATCTGTCAAGGATTGAGGATCCCTGGTTAGAGTAGATGTTCTGTCAATGTCAGATTCTTCAAATCCTCCAAGACCTATCTTCTTTTTAGCTCTAAGTTGTAGATTTGATTGACTGCACTTCCAGTATGAAGGTTCTTGAGTTTGATCAGAGTCTGACTTCTTTCTTTGCTTATCAGAGTCTGACTTAGACTCTGATTTCCCATGTCTAGTCCCTGACTGATATGTTTGAGTTCTTGCTACTCCAGATTGCTTTTGTTGCACACCATTAGGACCCTTAGAACCATGAGAACTATCTCCATCATCACCATCTCTCCTCCTTTTAACTCCCCTTGATTTATTCTTGCATCCCTCATCCTTATGTCTCCTGGAGGACTCACCTTGCTTCAACTTCTCCCCCTTTTTGACATCATCATTACTGGTGACAGCCAAAAAAATCTGCTCAAGAACAGTGGAGATATTTGCCTGGGCTGCAATAACTGAATCAACCTTAGTGGTCAAATCAGAAACTGTAGTTTGAAGAGAGGCTTGAGTGGTAGTGATAGCAGCTAGAGCATCTTTAAAAGCGACCTCTTTGGATAATTGAAGAGAGTGAATTCTGTCAAATCTTGTATTGAGCAGAGAAGTTGTATTATCAACACCAGTGAGCTTTGTTTTAATATGAGAAATGTCCTGGACCACACTGGATAATTGAGCAGCAACATCAGGCAGCTTAGCTTTAATAGCTCCATCTAAGAATTGATCTTCTTCACCAGGATAGTAACCATGTTCCTGTTGAAAAGATTTTTTCTGAAAAGCCTTAAGTCTCTCAGAAAGATGAATATCCAAAATACACTCAAAAGAATCTTTATCATTGATGCCTCTTTGCTGTGCAGACTCCCAAGACTGAGGAAACACCTGATCAAAATAGGTAAAAGAAGGAGTAACAAGATCATCATCTGCAGAAGTGCATTCCTCAGCAACAGACTCTAGCTTTGTGAATGGAGGTGTAGACTCTGGTGGTGGTGTAGACTCCGAAACTGCAAACGGGACTATAGACCCTGACTCCTCCTGAGAGTGATCAGAGACTGTAGACTCTGGAAGTCTAGCCCTTATAGGCATTATTAAAAGAGGTTCTTCTGACTTCAATGTTGCAGCCTCAGTGAAAATGACAGGGTTATCCACCAAAGCCTCCATGACTCTATCTGCTCTCCTTGCTAGAGAATCCACCAGGTGAAGTTGGGGTCTCTGTGTAAATGATTTCTGAGCAGCAAGAGCCTCTTCCTGTTTGCCAATCTGCACAATCAGACATAGTGAATTGTCATCCATCCCCTGCTCCAACTTATTGGACCAACTCTTTGGAAAATCTTGATCCCAATAAGTAAAGCTAGGTTCAGGATACCCTAATCTCTCATGCTCACAGTGGGGTTGGGCACCCACTTTCTCAATCTCACTCAGGCTCTCTACAGCCTTATCTACCTCTCCTTTTGCCTGGTCCAGTGCCAGCCTCTCATAAATTTTGTCACTCAATTTGGAGGGTGCGCTCAGTAAACCTACAGAAGAGGGGTTGAGAGATAAAAATGGTGCTTCAATACCTGAACCACCTTGATGGAGGGGAACCCCTTCAAATGTCTGAAGGCTAGGGGTTTCCACCAAGGGGTGAGCATCAACAGATTCTGAACCCTTACTAGCATCTTCTCTCTTTTCAGAGTCTGTTGGCTTCAGTATTCCCGTCTCAGGGTCTACTCTAGACTCTGACTGCTTCAGCATGACTTCATTAGAAGCCAGAGTCTGAGTGTCACCATCTTTGACTGTTGGTGCATGAGACTCCCCCTCAAGGTGGATAGACTCTGATAGAATAGATTGAGAAATCACTTCATGAGCATCCATCAGAGTCTGTCCTCCCATATCACTGGGGTTCTCATCAGCTCTTTGATGAGTTGTCAAGGAGGGCCCAACAGCATACTCTCCTGCCCCACTATCACCCAACCTCTGACTAGGTGGTTCTTGTGTGGGTGAGGCAGACTGAGTATCTTTATCACTAGTCACCACTGGTGCACTAGTCCCATCCTCCAACTGCCTTGCACCACCTGCTACCTCCTGTTGTTCTTCAAGAATAAATGCATCCAACTTGTGATGAAAGGCCCTGAGATGGATTGCATTGATTGCCTGGGCATCTGTGAGATTGAAGAGGTCCTGCAGTTCCCTTCTTACTCTTTGAAAATAAGTGCCTTTGAATTGATCCAGTCTACTTTGGTAGGTTGGATAGATGTATTTGTTGGCAATTGTACCTATATTATGGACAAGATAGTCAGCAACCTGTCTTGACAGAGGTTGAATTTGAGAGATCCATTGAATGGCTGTCCTGTAGGTAACTCCATTATCCCAAATTGCTTCATAGTTAAAAACTGGTTGCTCAATCTCAGTTTCCAACTCAGCAACAGACTCTGATGCTCTCCTTTTGTGGACCTTAAGCTTTTTAGGCTTCTTTGTGATTTGCTGTTCAGAGTCTGGCACACCTAGTGCTTTGAGAACTTCATTAGTTCTGCCTTCTATGAGCCCAGCTGCTTGTACTTGGAATGAAGAGTTGAATAGGTAGCTGTAGAGATTTTTGACCACATCCTGTGCAGACATTTGTAGCTCCTGTTCCATTCTCTTCCTTAGGGCTTCATAGGTTGAAAGAAAATCCAAGACTTGAGATTTAGTCTGATATTGCTCTGGATCTTCAACTGATTCCACCAAAGGATATAAGAATAGCAGTGCCTCATCACTTGGAGTAATGATCTCATCAATTAGGCATGAGGCTGCATCCAATGACATTCCTTCCCAAAATGTGTCATGATCAGAGTCTAAAGGCAGTCTAGACTCTGACTCAACATTAGACTCTGGTTCAGGTGTTTTCTTGATTTCAGAGTCTGGCTCTACAGAAGCCTTGGGAGCATCTGTTTCCTGCAAAACAGGGTTAGTAATAATAACAGGCTTGTGTGTGTGTGCATAATAAGCCTTCCTTAACCTTC
Source organism: Oenanthe sinensis (assembly GCA_028671895.1). Taxonomy (NCBI): domain Eukaryota; kingdom Viridiplantae; phylum Streptophyta; class Magnoliopsida; order Apiales; family Apiaceae; genus Oenanthe; species Oenanthe sinensis. The sequence goes on from CM053796.1 coordinate 31,717,288, forward strand.
TGTACTTCTTAGCAAAAGATTTCTCGGGAGACTCAATGTGAGAATCCTGAGGTGCTTCCCTAGGTTTTTCAGAGTCTGTAGCCTTTTGAGAGTCTACAGACTTGGCTTGAAGGTTAGAATCAAGTGTATCATGACCTTCCTTTAGCAAAGAAAGTCCTTCAACAACTTGCTTCTCTAGTGGATTGAGCTCCTCATCACTGTGCTCATCTATAAGCCTAGATTGAATCAATTTTCTTCTCTTTACAACTGGTGCCTGTTGAGAGACACCAGAGGTTGGTTTCTTTTTGGATTTTGGTTTGGAAGATTATATAATTGAAGGGGATTGGGTGACTTGGATAGGTGCATGGGGACTCTCCATTACTTGTTCCTGCACCATTTCACCACCAAAAAATGAAGCATTGTAGATAGAAGGTTTGTAGGATGAGAGTTTTACCTGCATTACCTGTGGATATGTCATTGCAGGTAGACTCTTCTTTTTGTCATCAATTCTCTTAATGTCAGAGAATATCCTCCTTTGCTGTTTGTATGCCTGCACACAGCAATCATCTGCCAACTTGGTTGACATGTCAGGAATGAAGTGATTGAGGAGAATCATAAGAAATCTATGATAGTAGACTTTCTTTCTCCCCTCATGCACATTATTTAATTTTTCTCCCATTTGATTGAGCAACATATCACCAATGTTGATTATTCTATCAAATAGGAGACTATGACCAATTTGATAAGTAATAGCAGTAATAGCATCAAATCCACTACACTTACCAGTAAAACACTTAGCAATTTGATCGAAGAAAAATGACCATTCTTTCCTTAAGTAAGGCCTAGTTATCTTGCTCATGTTATCTAAGCTAGCAGAATAACCTATTGCCTTAAACATGCTTTTAATGTCATCATCAGATACAATTTCATCAAAAGTAGACTTAACAGGCAGTTTAAACACAGAATTAAGCACATCTGCAGTGACATCAAATGTAGTCGAACCAAAGGTAAACATTATTTTACCTGGTTGATCCTGAGAAGGATCAACTACCTTTGCAGTGCTCCATGCTTGTGATACAGTATCCATTTGATACACCTTGAATTTTGAATGAGCTGCAAATGCTAGAAACATTATAATAGCTTCCAATCTTGCTACTGGTGCAAAAGTTTCATCATAGTCAATTCCTTCCTCCTGTGAGTATCCTTTTGCAACTAGCCTTGCTTTATTTCTTACTACAGTTTCATTCTCATCAAGTTTATTTCTATACACCCATTTTGCACCAACCACTGATCTATTTCTAGGTCTTGGTACAAGTTTCCACACTTTATTTCTCTCAAATTCATTCAATTCTTCTTGCATTGCAATAATCCAATCAGGGTCTTGCAAGGCTTCCTCAATTTTCTTGGGTTCATTCTTTGAGAGAAAACAGCTATAAAGACATTCATTTTGAGTGGTTGTTCTTGTTTGTACACCACTCTCAGGATCACCAATTATCAAGTCAGGAGTGTGATTCTTTGTCCATTTTCTAGCAGGTGGAAGATTGGTTCTTGAACTTGAAACTCCCTCTAAGTCATTTGCATCTTCTGTATTTGAGTGAAATTCAAATGAAGAGGCTCCCCCTAAATTGCTTGACTCTGACAAGAGTTTAGAGTTGCTTGATCCAGACCCTGATGAGTTAGACTCTGTCTGTCTAGACTCTGTCTGGATAGACTCTGTCTGGGTAGACCCTGACCTGTTAGACTCTGAATTATTTGGAGTTGAATTTTCTGGCTCCCCCTCAGAATGTGCAGGTTCCTGTGTTAGTTCAGGATTTATTCTAGGGTCTTCATCCTCTTCTTCTTCATTTATCTCAGAACTTTTTAGATTTTCAAATTCCAGTGTTGTAGACTCTGACTCATCCTGTAATTCTGTAAACTTTTTATCATCAAATGCAACATGAATAGATTCCATAACAATTTTGGTTCTGAGATTAAACACTTTGAATGCTTTTGTGTTCGATGCATATCCAAGAAAGATTGATTCATCTGCCTTGGCTTCGAATTTGCTTAGATTTTCAGGATGTACTTTCAGTACATAACACTTGCATCCAAATATGTGAAAGTGTTTTACACTTGGCTTCTTGTCCTTTATCATTTCATAGGGAGTTTTTCCATGCATGTTTATTAGAGTGCAGTTTTGAGTGAAACATGCTGTATTGACTGCCTCAGCCCAAAAGTATACTGGTAGCTTAGACTCTGCCAACATTGTTCTGGCAGCTTCTATGAGTGTCCTATTCTTTCTTTCCACAACTCCATTTTGTTGAGGAGTTCCTGGCGCAGAAAATTGTTGAGTAATTCCCTTTGATGCACAGTGGTTCTCCATGATTGAATTCTTGAATTCAGTACCATTGTCACTCCTCAGAATTCTTACTGTTTTCTGTGATTTTCTTTCCAGAAAAGTGATATGATCTATTATGTGTTGTGAAACTTCATCCTTTGAATGTAGAAAGAAAGCCCATGTGAATCTTGTAAAATCATCTACAATAACAAGAGTATATTTATTTTTGTTAATTGACATAACATTTACTGGACCAAATAAATCAAGATGCAGTAAATAAAAGGGTTCAGAAATGGTATTTATTGTCTTGCTCTTGAAGGATGATTTCCTTTGTTTTCCAAGTTGACATGCTTCACAAAGTCCATCTTGTACAAAATCAACTTGTGATAATCCTCTTACAAGATTCTGTTTAACCAACTTGTTGAGTGTTTTGAAGTTGATGTGTGACAGTTTCTTGTGCCATTTCCAGCTCTCTTCAGTTGAGGCCTTACTGTATAGACATGTGACTTCACTGTTTATGCAATCCTCCAAGCTGGCTTCAACCATCAACTTTTATGCTGTACTCTTAAAACGGAGAAAATTATATGTACACCTTTTAGGTTGGCTTCAACCAAGATAGTAATAGACAACTATGCAGTGTAATAATACAACCTTAATTAATTTGAAAAGGTAAGAATCTAACCGAGTCAACTCGGATGTTTTTAATAGATATTCCGGGTAAAAGGGAAAGTTGTACACCATGCCCGCAAAGTTACAGCAAGTCCAACAATATTGTTTATAAATATAATAAAATATAATGTTTTATTGATTTAAGACACTCTCTCTCTCTATATATATATATCAATTTCAATAACTTGTCTTATTCTCGTGCTCTATTATTAAAATAACAATATATTTAAATTATATTTATATTTGAAAAAATAAAATGTGGGAAAAAAGTATTAAAAAGGAAAGAAAATGACTTTTTTATTATTAGGACATGTGTAGTAGTACCCTATAAATAAAATACATGTAATGGATGTCCTAATATTTTAGAATACCACCTGTAACATTATTATGGCATCAATTTAGTTAAAATGTTTTAATTTTAATTTAAAACAACACTTTTCAACACCAACTTAGCTTTAAGCTGTCAACGTGGGTAAAAAGTTAAAAACAACCATGAGGGTGTTTGACTAAGCTTTTTTTCCGGAAATAAGCTCTTATTTTCGAAAAAAAATAAGTATGTATGTATTTTTTCTGAAAATAAGTAACTTATTTTTTAGTTTTAAGATGATATTTGGTTTTAAAATTCTGAAATAAATATTTATCTTTAAAAAAAATATGAAAATATGTAAAAAATAAAAATAAAATAAGTAACTTATTTTAAGTTTAAGGAATCTCAAACGGCCCCCGTATTTTTTCTTTTAATTTAAATTTACATCAGAAGTGGTACTGTACAACTCACAGTACTCTGACCCCTCGAATCTTTTTTTTTTTACAAAATCGCATTAAACTCAGGCCAGAATATGGTGCCAATAATCAGAGTTATCTCAGATTTTTTATTTGAATCTGTATCATTTTTTTTATTTGAAACATATTTTCATCAAAAAATAAAGAATACTCTCTCAGTTTCAAAGTACATGTTCTTTTAATAATATATTATTTTTAAAATTTTCTTTTCTTCAATAAATATTTTAATATTAAAATTTTATTTTGAAATGAAAATTTTAAAAACAATATGTTGAACCATCATTTTATATAGGCGAAAGTAGAAAAATGATTACTGGTCGTGCAAGTACATATAAAAAATCAAAAAAGACATTTCATATTTTGAAATGGATCGAGTGAAAAACAGAAGCAGTTTATATTCTGATGAACCAGATTTAAGACTTGGTATTAAAATTCGATAAGAAAGGATACAAGTGACAGTGGTATTTTGTGGAGGATAACACTGAGAGTGTGACAGTTAGACACCATAATTGAGGTATAGTCATGAATCTCTAGTTCCAAGGCTGTTAACACCTCAATTTATGTTTAACTAGAGTTGAAAGTCAAAAACACCATAAAAAAGCCCTCTTTAAGGGGGTTAAAGCCGTAAAGTAATGTATTTGATGGAGCAAAAGCTACTTGAAGTGTTCAACTAAAAACAACATGTAGAGGTACTCTATATAACAAAAATCAATGTATCAACAAAGAAAAAAGGTACGGTAAAATGTGGAAACAAATACAGTAGGTTATTGAAAGACAGACTATCTACTCTATTTCAGATGCACTAAATTGGACCCTCTTTAAAGTGATGATTGACTAGTGAAGTTGGCGTTTTAGCAAAACCAAAACATTTACTAGGAGCCTAGAGTACTTTTACATAAACAACTAGCCTCAAAATAAGATGAGAAAAGGAGCATTTTCAATGGGGACAAAGGAACTGACTTTGGTGCTCGAAGTTACTCTCTTGTTTTTAAATCATTTGTTTTTTTTACTTTATGTAAAATTATTTTTTAAATACATATTTAAATATTAAAATGTTATTTAAAAATAATTTATAAAAGTACTTTATTTATACAATGCATCATCTGAAACTGTGAAAGTTCAAGTGCAATTCAGAAACTAGTCCTAGATTAACTACTAATCTTGATGCGCGTGTAGCCTAAAAAAATGACATATGTTCTGCCTGTTCATTTTTTCTCCCGAACAGGCATTGACTTAAATTACATTTACAAAAGCATCATAACATTTGTGGAAAAGTAAGAGTACTTTCGCTTGAACAACCGAATTGTTCAAGTTCTACTTGTCTCTTAACAAAATTAAAAATTGTATTCGAATAGTACAAATTTCGTTTTATAAACAATTTGATACTTATTTCAATCAAACTTGTTTAACTGAATTCGACTAGTTAATTTGGTTTCCAAGTTATGAGCTTTTTTATTATTTTGTACGACTTAAATATGTAAAAATAATACGATCGTTTAATCTAAATTTATCGTTAACTTTTTTTTCAATTATATATATATAATTAACTCAAATGATAAAGTTTATACATCAGTAGTAGTAAGTAGTAACAACTTGTAGAGAACTGCATTACACATAAAAAGAAAATAAAAAAAACACCGAAAGACTAAACTAAAAACAAAATAACTCCATTCAAAAAAAATATAATAATAATAATTAACTATCCTTCCATTTTAGCCCGTCCTATCTGCATTGTACGAAGAAGACCTCTTCAAAGCAGCAACTTCAACCTTGTTTGTTTCATCTACTAAACTCCCACTAAAATTCTCTCTATCCTCCGTTATTTTCACCTTCCCTCTTCCCACACTCCCAAACACACCCTTATTCTTCTTCCCCACACTATTCTCCACTGCACCCTTGCCCACCAGATTCACCTCACTTCCGCGTGACGTCAACAGCGCCAAACCCGGATGATCTTCACAATTTTTAAACGAAATCGAACCGCACGTTATCAATTGCATCAGCACCGTTGATGCCTTCATTCTTCCACTTGATTGATTATTAGCCGTTAGATCATCTCTACCGCCACAACTTTTAATTATTTTACAATCACTTTTCATCAACGTTTCAAATGTCTCCGTACTCGATTCTGACCCCGGCGGTGAGAACTCGTCCCGACTCAACTCACTAGTCTCCCGAGTCGACTCAGTATCATCCCGAGTCAACTCAGTGATTTCATTTTTTGCTTTGGCACGGCGTCGTTTGTCTTCCGTCTGAGTCGACGCGTTGGCGCCTTGACTGGATAACTCGCCACTTGACTCGGCCTTATAAATGACTTTGTACTCTTGTAAATCAATAGAGCTCCAAGACTGATTTCTCCGGCGACTAATCGCCGGTAAATCATCAGAATCTTCGGTTGATTTTGAATTTTCAGGTTGTTTTGAGATGAAATTAACTGACACCTCGGGCTTGGAAGGTTCTAGAAGCTCAGAGCCTTTGAGAATGTACTCATTTCCGTGCGTTGGATAGATAAAATCATTTTCTGCCAAATCGTTCCATACGTATCCACTTTTGTAGCTCCTGAATCAAAAAAATTTATCAATATCTACACACAAATGAACTTGTATACGAAAATCAATGTTGGATAATTATTAATTTATTTACACTTGACATTTAAATTTTAATCATCGTCCGCTAGATAATGTAATGAGTTTAATAATATTTCCAGAAAAAACTGTTGCATTATTAGTGCAAGATGGATTAAAATTAGTAATATGAATATAAATGGCTAGTTATGTATACGAAAATTACCGTTTGGAAGACCAGGAATACATTGTAGCCATAGACTTCCCCCGGAGAGCATTCAACCGATCGATAACATCTGCATTTTTTTTTTTTTTAAATTCAAATAAACACGTATCGAAACGATGATTAAAATTTAAATGAGCTGCACAAAATATAATGAACCTCGGAGATAGAGGGCAGTGGAAGAAGAAGAGAGAGGGACTTGAATGAAATGAGGGTGCTCAAGTTGGCCATTGCGAGAGAGATAGTAAACAACAGGGACTTTATTGGAATGGTGTTTCGACGGGGGCTGCGTCCACACCTTGGTGCGTTCAGGGCTTGTTGTTACAGACTTGGTACTATTATCTCCGTACAAAACAGACTTGCTTGGGCATCGACCTAGTCTTGATTTTGAACTTCTCAACTCCATTGTAGCAGGAAATGATGAGAATGTGGATTGGTTTAGCAGAGAATGTCAAGGTTTGTTGTGATTGATGGTCATGTACAGGAATTGTACTACACAACAAGAGATGGTTTGGCTAATAAGTGCCGCTCTTTCATAATTTATTTGAATCTATTGTTTTAAATGTACGGACTAATTTATTTCAAAATATTTATAAACTAATAAAACCCTATTATGAGATTTAGAGAATCGAATATAAAACCTGAATCCATGGATAATTTAGCTTATACCGTACAACGGGTTATTTTTTAGTTGCATTTTTGTCTAAATATTTTTCAGATAAATCGTGGACGGCGGTGACTGATTTAAAGAGTCAAACGGAGAGCGCGATGAACGACCTTACAAATTTTCGTAAATTCGTACGTGTGATGTTTTTGTTAGAATCCTCTTTTAATTATACTTTATTTATATTTTAACTAACAACTAATTTTTTGGTATTTTTTTTTTACATACACGGGGACATTATTATTAGTAGGGAGGGAATCAATGAAAATTTCTCATCCAAATATGTAATTGTTACGAAATGAGTTTAGAAACAATTAAAAACAAAAGAATATACAAATGTTTCAACAACTAGTATATTTTATGTATAACTTTTTCCCCAAAGGACATTCAAGCAATATTAAAACATTATTTTCTTCCGGACAAAAAAACATTATTTTCTTAAATATATAATTTTAACAAAAAAATACGTTATTTTTTGAAAATACGATTTTTCAAATTTTATTTGTAAAAACATGATTTTGTTATTCATATTACTATCTTTATTACCAAAGTCAACTCAAATAACATGAAGTAATCATAACTAAAATAAGAAATACAATTACAAATATTTTTGAAAACATTGCTGTAAAACAAAAATATTAATTCAAGCTGTAATCCAATGCAAATAAATATTTTAAAAAATTATATACTGAACAAGCACTACAAAAAAGTTATTTTATTAGATAAAAATTGCGTTGGATTATAAATTTGCACTTTAATATTAATACAATATATTGATTTTGGGTTTAATTTGCGCACACTTATTTTCTTTGCTAATGTAGGTAACTTTCACTTAGCAATATATTTAATTTTAACAGATTAATAATAATATATGATTTTTTTCTTAATTATATACATATTTCAAAAAGTTTACATAAAATTTTGGAGAGTGACATAGACCCTTACAACTGTAGTCTGTAAATAGAGTTTGTAACAAAATCTATCAGAATCTCAAAATTATGTTTAAATTTTAAAAATATTAATAAATCCAATAAAATTCATCATTTATAATTGCCATATATTATTCGTTGGGCCGCATTTGGCATATGGCACGGAACCCCTTAGCCTAATTGTTGCGCGAAAACATCGCAGAAAAAGTAAAACGGGAAAAATTGTAAGCCGTTTGAGTACTTTGACAGGAAAAAAGGTGACAATATTTGTGACTGAGATTCCTTAAATTTAAAATAATTTATTTATTTTATATTTATTTTATATTTTTTTATATTTTTTTAAAAATAAATATTTATTTTAAAATTTTAAAACTAAATATTGTTTTCAAAATAAAAAAATAAATTATTTATTTTCAGGAAAAAATATCTACATATCTACCTTTTTTCCAAAAATAAGAGTTTATTTCCTGAAAAAAGTGATTGTCAAACGGCCGTTTGTTTGTTTGTACTCCGGTAATTAGAGGAAGGACCAAAATTTATTGTACTGGTGTTAAAATAATAATGAGAAAGTGAGAATTTTAATGAGCTACACGACTTGTGCATTGTTGTAGTGATTCATCCAATAATTGCGTGTGAGACTACCAATATTTATAAATCCATTTCATTACGTAAATATTTGAATTTGCATCACATATTTTTCATGCGATGCTCACATTTTATTTTATCACTGTTCTTCTCACCACTTTTGTACTCGTCACTTTCATCAGACAAGGACTATGGTAACGCACAAATGTTACTGATATGCAGCATATATATGTGTTATAAAAAAATTCATAAAGATGTGACAATAATGCTAATTCAACAATTAATTTTCTCAAAATTATAGTACAAGCAAAACTAATTTAATTTCGAATAAATTCAAATCTCGATTCTTTATCTCATTTATTTATCATAAAAAATAAAAGTCGGATGGAATAATGTTTATGGCTCATTGTTGCAGAACCCGGAACCGACACCATTACACCAACATATTGTACATGTATGTGTTGTAGAATTGTTGGCGCTGATATTAGATTCAAATTGAATGTGAATACATGAGAATTGAATGTAAGCAGTGGAAGTAATTGTACCAGGTGACACATTACGAATCTTCTGTTATATATCTAATGCTCCAACGAGTAGACGAATTTAATCGTTGCGCACTTACAAGGTTACTTCTTAAATTATTATAAATTTACATTTTTATCCTACATCAATTTCTTACGTTCTACGTTTTATAATGTTACACTTTATCATTGTGAATTTACATTTTTACCCTGCAACAATTCTTTACGATTAATATTTATAATTATGTATAACATTCTAATCTATTTTAATAAAATATTAATTTTCACCCCTTTTATCTACTAATAAATAATAATATTAATTATTTTACTATTTTCGTATTATATAATAGCACAACATACACTTTTGGAGAAATATTTTATTTAATGTGATTTTACATTTATACTCTCATATTCAAAGTATTTTTTTACTGTTACATGTATTAATATTTGTAGTTATGTATAACATTCTAATTCATTATTGCATTATGATATTCTAATTTATTTTAATAAAATATTGATTTTACCCATTTTATCTACTAATAAATAATAATATTAATTATTTTATTATCTTCGTATATATTATATAATACCACAACATACAATTTTGGAGAAACATTTTATTTAATGTGGTTTTACTTTTGTACCTTTATATTCAAAATATGTTTTCCTGTTACATCCTTATATACACTTCACTTATCAATTTAATTATGTGAAATTGACATTTAACACCTTTCATAACAAATACATATCAATTTAATCTACTCATTAATTTTTATATTACTATATATATATATATATTAATATCTCATATTTATTAATATATATTAACACTATTTTTTATAGGTAATTCATAAATTTATTCTATTTTTAAAACTTGCATGTGACTTCTACAAGTATCAAAGCTAATCTATTCTCATAATCTATATATTTTATATTATTACAGTTTCTCCCATAATAGTAATACAAATAATCTATTCATTATATTTATTAATTAATTTATTAAAACATATAAACGCATATAATTTTTTTATTAAAGCATGTGCGTGCCTGACACGGGCTTTGAAGCTAGTTTATTATAAAATCGAACTGCTACTACTACACACTCTTTTTCTTTCAATTACGTACTACCTCCGTCCTGATCAAATATTTATATTTGATTTGGGCACGGACACCAATGATAATGAGTGTAATATTGTTAAAATACATTCTCCAGCGTTTCAACTAGCAAACATTAAATATGGTGCCACTATTGAGTCGGCCGTCTTGCGTTCACACGTGCTTGTGCCCGTGATTCAACTTATACCGGTATGAACCTGATTTAATTGAGTCGAGTCGACTGACATTTATTATATTAAAAAAATACTCCTATCGATTGTTGACTCAACTAAATGAGCTATGGTACTCAATAGCTTACGGTGCTTGTGAACTTGCCTGTTAATTATATGAGTTTACGTCCGAGTTTATGACGAGACCGTTGTGTGTGAGTTATTTTTGTATTCACCGAGCCTATCTCCAAAATGGAACCCCGGATGATTACGTTTTTTGTGTGTATTGTGCGAGTCGAAACTTATCATATACAGTAATTTTTTTGCTATCTTGAGATCGTCCTTAGTACGATCGTCATCCACTAACGACTAACGAGTAACGAGTGTTTGGGTATAAAAATTTGTAAATTATAATTTGTAAATTATTTATTTCAAGTGAAATAAGCTAATTATTTTAAAAAATTGCTTTTACTAATTAACAATTAAGACGAAAGAAAATTATAAGAATAATTTAAACATATAAATCGAAGTGAGAGGATATACCTATAATTTAATTAATCTTATCGTTTCCTAGAAAACATATAAAGGGGGTTTTTTTCTTCCCAAAATACCTTTTTTATATAATTTTTTTAAATACTCACCATATTTTGGAAAATAATTTTAAAAAATTATCAATGTATCCCTTCGTTTTTTACTTTTTCAAGTGCCGTCATCTCGTATTTTTGATTTATGAGTGTCACCATTAAAATATAATGATTAAAATAATTTATAAAAAATAGTCTAAAGTAGCAAAAATTAGTCTAAAACATTAAACATGATCCGGGCATTCGATCTTACCAGAGTATTTCCCTTAAGTAGACTTGATCGTGGAACATTTATGATGATCAGACAGCGAACAAAATAGCAGAGACAAAAGTGCATAAACATGATTAAACATGTTGAGAATCAATACAGTTTTATGCCATTTACATTTGATACCTTTGGATTTTTGACTTTTGATGCGGTTGAGTTTTTTCGGAGAGTTCAGAAAGTCATGAATAAAAATGTTATGACCGCTAGTTCAGCTAAATATGTATTTTTTCGGATATAATTTGTAATTCAACGAGAACTTGCGGCGCAACTTGTTACCCGTTTACCTCATATACATGTACTTTAAACTATTGATAATTATTGAGATAAATTATAAGAAAAAATAGAAAATATTTTATTTCTGAACTTATTTAAAAAAACATTAAGATTATTACTCGTAAGTCAAAAAATATGAAAGGGTACCAAATGGAAAAAACCAAAAAGAGAAGTGTACTATTGAGAATTTTTCAATAAAAATTGTTCAGATAAACATTTGATTAACATAATGATATACTTAGTATAATCACGTAATTTAAGGGTGCCACTTATAAGTTAAAAATACGAAATGATATTATTGGAAAAAGACAAAAATAAAAGAATATCATTGATAATTTGCCAATAATTTTTTTAAAAATTAATATTTTGAATAATTTCTCTGTTATAAAAGCATGAAAAAACTCGCTAAAACCATAAGTTTATACTTAATTAAATGCGAAATTACACGTACTCAAATTTTGAATCAAGTAAAATAATAGCTTGCTGGTAAAACAATATAAAAATCTTCGGTTAAAAAAAACTAAGGCTATATTTAGGATTATTATTTTGGAAGAAAAAGTGTTTAAAAAAAAAGGGATAATCAATATATTTTTAATATTGACATATTTTAAAATATAATATAAAAAATAAATTTTTTAAAGAAGTTTGATACAGTAACTTGGAGCTGATTCTTGCAAAATTTGAAAAGCAATTTTCCCCCTCCAAAATATAAGGACTTACGTCCTTTAACAACAACTTTTAAACAATTTTTAGTTTAAAATATATTTTATGAAAAATATGTTTTAAATTTTATTAAACAATTTTTAATTAAAAAATTGTTATTAGTAACTTGTATTGTCATATATGGTGTTTAGTTGAGACTTTAATGTTTTATTATCTAAATTTCTAGGATATTTTGCATATTTTTTATTAGATAATAAATTTTTTAGAATGAAATAAACCTCAATATTATATTATTATATAATTTATGAATGAAAATTTTATTCCCGTAAAAAATAAAATAAAAATCAAAACAAAATTCATACTGTGAACAACAATCATTTATGGTAAATAACAAAATATGTGTACGTATGAGTATTATTTTATTAATAAATTTATTGGTTCTTTAAATATTTTTTTTTGATTTGATTCTATTTAATTATTTGGTAGTAATGTTAAAAATTGAAGGCTAGCATTTTAGTGCCATATGTGATGGATTTTGTGTCTTTGTGAGTGGTGCCATAATTGATAGCTTTTGACCCTTTATGATAATTGTTACATGTCATTTATTACTATCATAATTGATAGCTTTATCGGTGTTCTGTTTATGGATATTAAAATTTTATTATCTAAATTTTCAGAAATATCTCTATATATCTTTTAGTTAGATAATAAACTTTGTTAAATGAAACAACTCCATTTTTAAGGAATTTTGTTTCAGCACAATTGCACAAATCACTAACTTCCGACAAAAAGAAAAAAGTCATGCGGTGAACCTTATACACTAATTATAAGGTAAGCCCCTAATTATGCACTACCCCACAATAAAAAAACGTGAGAAGTGATCCTGGGCTCGTAATAAAAATGGGCCACAAATTATTTGGGACCAAAATTTTAACAAGTTTTTTTTTACAAAAAAGAAACTGCATTAATAATATGACTATTAGCAGCGATAGCAGCTACAACCTCCTCCGGTCAACACATCCAAGATTTATAATAGAGTTTCTTGCAAAAGTATGAGCAGTTCTATTAGCTGTAGCCTGTACGCCTAACAAAGATTAAACTGACTTCTTGGAGCAACGTGATGAAGACGCAAATGCGTACAATATGAACGTCCAAATATTAAAAAAGAAGCTTCCTAAAATGCTATGAATCGCAGGCGATTACGCTCATTTCAATTTTGTATGTTGGCTTATTACACTTAATTGTCAATTAAAATGTTAGAATCACAAACAAATACGTATAGAAAAGTTTACTCAAACTGTTAGCACCACACATATATCACCAATCACAAACAAATACGTATAGAAAAGTTTACTCAAACTGTTAGCACCACACATATATCACCACCCAATACGAGTGCTAATAAATTTACTCAAACATTATTTTAAATCTAGGAAAGTATTTTTTTTTTAATTTCATAAATATATATGATGTACGATTAGTTTAATGAACAAGATATAATGATGAATTAAATTATAATGTAGCAGGACCCTCCGAGCTCTAAATTCTTTGAAAATATGATGGGGGTTGCAACTTACAACAATGTACTAGCCAGAAGAGGTGGCCGGCATAATTTCAAGATTGTTTATAATCATAGTTATCTCATTATCTTGTTGCAAAAGGTGTCAATGTTTACAAATTTAACTCTTTCTATATTGCATGTCACTACCACCGTGAAGGAAAGTTTTTGATATCTGATATGTTTGTGACGTATAAATTATTGAGCGTAGCCTATCTAGATTCATTTGTTAGTGCTCTATGCATCCTATTTATTTATTTCTTTCATATTTATATGTATCACAATTAAATTAAATTTAGTGGGCTTCGAGAATAAATATTCATAATCCATTATTGTTGATATACTTCATCCGAATTTTGCAGAGCTAATAAGTCATTCTTTAGTTTCGTTAAATTATAAAAATAAACGAAAATTTGATAACATTAAATTCGTTGTTACTGCACCGCTTGGTGTCCTTGTGGATATCTGATTATATGGTACAGTAGCTCGCGCTGATTTGGACTCATCACACTCTCTTGTGAAAAAATTCAGCTTAATTAGCATTAAGTCATGATTTGATCATCACTTGGAAAAGTTGTGCAACTTTATCACTGCCTGAACAATGAAAACTACCAAAAATCCAAATCGATTTAATATGTTTATTGAACAAGAATAATAGTCCAACTTGAATCCAAATATAATTCCGAATGAAGATTATTTTGGCTTTTTATTCCTCAAATTATAAAATTTTGGGAATGTGAAGATTGATTGATTGAAAAAGGCCATAAATTATTTCCTCCATTTCCACAACCACAAGAACTCTAGAATGAAGTGCAAACTTGGGCACCTCTTAAACTCCAAATATAATCACAAGTGTTTTCCTATGAGACTAAATATCATGGTAAAAAAATTCTGGGCATCTCGGGCCACCTCCACTTGGGAGTAAATGGTCCATCAGCAAGTTCCTCCTCTTGTATGGCAATTTCCACTAAGCAGTAAACAAAAGAAAGTTAAGCGTGAATGTACTCTGCCACCACTATGTTATCTTATCATCTTATGTCATACAGGCTAGGCCACTTATCATATATTATATGATTTTCCCTTTCTGATGTTGATGTACTGCAATATACTATATTCTGACATGTTGCATTCAAGTTTGCAAAAATACCATATTCTGCCGTGTGGAATACTAAAACCATTCGAGAAATTTTAACGGTTCCTTCGTTCTTATCTTATATGCCGTGCTTGATGCGACGGTCAAGTGTTTACTTGCTATCAATCGGGTCTCATAGTCTTTCCGAAGGGGAGAAAAAAAAATACTATACAGCTATTAGTAGTTCTACGCTAGTGTTTACTTGTTATCAGTCAGGTCGGGTTCAAATACATGAAAACAGTCTTTTAATTGGTAGGGAAAAAAGGACCCCACACATTCTATCTCAAATTGTGCGACACTTTGAATTAAATTGATTGTTTCGATTAATTCTGAATAAAATTTAGAATTTCCCTCGTTGGACCTTAACTAGATGTCAGTAAATTTCATTTGACACCTGCTCTGGAGATGGATGGGACTAGTGAAGAAGCTTGGAAAAGGAATATGTATAATACTATAAGAAGAAAATAAGAAAAGCGGATGGAGATGGACGTTGTCATCACAAGTTCATGATGAGTATCGGATATGATTCTAATCGCATGATTATGCATTACAGCATTAGAATAACCTTAATTACATGCATCATCTAGAATCTACAATAAAAATTTCACTAGAATTGACACTCAAAGCTCTTGCATGCACAATTGCAAAATTAGTTACTACTTTATATCCAGTGTATGTCAAAGGAATAATGGGGAAGAATAAGAAGGTACAAGTGATGAATAGAGGCTTAATTGAGTAGATCGAGAAGCATCTGTAACTTTAAATCTTGCTTGAAATTATCTTAGTTGCTTAATTATTACAGAAGATACTGTCATTCTATACATTAATCTCATCTTCACAGACAAAGGATTATATAAAGAAATATGCGCGATAGCAAGGGATGGTGATACCACACGAGATGATAATAGGGACGAGATAGGAGTAAAGTTAAAAGACCACGAATGTGGCAACACCTCATCGATCTTAGCTCGTTTTGGTAGGGTTAATTCTTTTCATCTCATCCCCACCCATTACTAAAAGACCTCTCTTCCCCTTGAGCAACGAGCCACATTTCAAATTCTTAGTGGCCTTCATTTTACCAGTGAAGGCTTAGTAGTTCTTGTTTTGTAGTCTTGTTTAAAAATGTTGGATACAGTATTAACATCACCACCACAAATTTAATCTTCATCTTTTTCTTGTTGATTGAGTAATAGTTTACTATGTTGTTGCAGCTACGGGTCATCAGATGTCATTTCCCACTTGTAAATATCTCTTTATCAAATTGTTCCCTAGTGCTTCTTATCCTCAGCTTTACTCCACTATTCTTTATATATGTACAAAACAAACCTGCTTTCATTCAAACTCATAATGTGAATTCAAGTACTAGTTTGGGACTTTGGGTAGCTACACCTCAGTTTCTATCAACTTGCGTAATGCCATATTATTAAAGGCTCTGGAATCGCTTGTCAGAAAATAAAAAAGACCCCAAATTTAACATCAATTTGTAGACAAGTGTTACTTACATATTCTCCGATGTTGCCATAATGCCAGGTTCCGTGAGATCGTTATCTTTGTTTAAGCACGACGGACCCAATTAGTGCCTGTAATTCCACTAAATCAATAAAATTTTCTGACAATAAATTAATTAATATACCAACTTATTATCAGATGCAAGCCTAAAGCCTCAACTCATATGGCGTACGTAGGTGCTACAAGTATAGAAGATGTAAAATCGTCAGATCAAGAAATAGGTACTAATCAATGTTAAATGCACGACCTTGAAGAATTTGATCTCTAGTAGTCATGTAAATTTAGAGCAAATAGTCCTATCCAAATCTTCATTACTCAAACAAACGGGACTAATACAAAATACAAGCCTAATTGGCCATTTTATACCTGCTCCAACCTTTGTGCAATGTCCTTTACTGTTCTTTCTTGATTTGGTTATTTTATATAATTTTGTTATGGCCTTTCTTTGGTTCAAAGAACACCACTAGGTCCACTACCACACACATATACGTGCCCACATTTTTATTTAATTAGACAACATGTACTAATTCTAGTAAATCACTCTGTTAATAATATTCCAAGTTCATCACCATTCTAGTATATTAATAATATTCCACCATCACTAAATCTAGCAGTATGAATGTTTAGTTTGGTTTATAACTACAGTTGGTGAAATATCCTTTGAGTTTAGTGGCTTAATATCAACATAGGGATCGATAAATTAATAAATTAATACTAAGAAAAATGTACTAGAATAAGGTCTGAAAGTCTGACCATAATATCGACCACTTATCAATACTATCGTTGTTATAATGGCTTACATCATATGCACACAATTTCCATCACATAGTGGCCATGCTTGAAAAACATGTACGGCTAGGATTCAAGACCATGAGCTAAAACAAAATTGACAGTTTGCTTGCAGCTCAAAATGTCTAGTATAAGTATTGGCATGACAGACCCATATGTTTTCATGTATTGGTAAGTGGAATAATTCAGACAGCAAGTGGAGGGCCAAGGAGAAAAATAAAGACGAAAAATTCGAAAAAATGGCACAAGATGAAGTCAGAAAGGGTCCATGGACAGAGCATGAAGATGTTCAGCTGGCTTTCTATGTAAACTTGTTTGGTGATCGCCGTTGGGATTTCATAGCAAAAGTTTCAGGTTTGAAGGTGGCGGGAGACACGTACTAGGTAATGCTTATTTGGGCATGGTACAATTTTTCCAAGTGCAACTTTAACCACATAGTTTTGTTGTAGGTTTGAAAAGAACAGGTAAAAGTTGCAGGTTAAGGTGGGTTAATTATCTTCATCCTGGCCTTAAACGAGGAAAGATGACAGCCCAAGAAGAACGTCTGGTTGTTGAACTTCAATCCAAATGGGGAAACAGGTCCGAAGATATGTGAACAAATTAAAGATGTATTTTGTTAGTACTTTTCATGTGATTTAGTTATAAATTTTAATGCCATGTGTCTAATTTTGAATGCAGATGGTCAAGAATAGCTCGTAAATTACCTGGAAGAACAGACAATGAGATCAAGAATTACTGGAGAACTTACATGAGGAAAGACGCTCAAGAGAAGAAAAACTCCATGCCTGCATCTCCATCACATTCTTCTAATTGTTCTTCGTCGATATCATCAGCAAGTCTGGATCCAGCAGCGGATTCAAAGCCAATCATGAACACTATGGAGAGGAACTTTTTCGACACTGGAGGACTTGATGAAGGGTATTCCATGGATGAAATATGGAATGATATTGAATTGTCTCCAGTAGCCAACATGAAACCAATTTCTGGAGGATGTAACAATGAAATATTTGCTTCTCCAATATGGGATTACTGTCCAGACTCTTTATGGACTATGGACCAAGACGATAATAAGATGATTCTTCCTACAAATGAACCATTTCATTCCTTGTTTGGACACGGTAGCACATTTTTTACTGGGTAACTGGTTTATTTTATTAGTTTAGTACTATTATGTAGCTGTAATAAAAGTGCCATGACTAGTCACCATTCCCTATCCATTGTACATAGCCATGGAGTTTCAGTTTCATGTAGCTCATGTATTGTTTTACGAGTTTGTGAATTGTTAGCTTTTGTTGATGGTTGCATGATGAGTTGCTTCCATGATCATGGGACACATATCATGTATTATACATGTGCTTGAAGTTATGTTTTGTGTCAAGATATGCTTTTTGTTTTATAAAACAGATAAATAGAAAGAACGTTTTATGATTTTATTTATCTTAAATAATAATATAAATTATAAAATAATAATATAAAAAATAACTTTATTATATAATATGTTATTATATAATAAAATTAATGTTCCTAAGGTTACCTCACATAATTTTCCTAATGTTAATAAAAATTCTCATATAAATAAACGACCAGAGTATTATTGTAATTACAAAGAATTATATATCATTACAAAAATACACACTAAAAATACTTGAATCTTAGATAATTTTCTCATGAGTTAGTCTGAGGAACTTTATTCTCTTATATAATAGTCAGGAACTTGTATGAATTAAACGATTGTTACCTTGCTTTGCATTAGAGTATATGTTTTTGGGGTTATATCTCGTTGTTGCAGGCATGCTTCCTTCTTGTCTTCGATTGTAATTTTTGCACTAAAAATGTTTTGTTTGGTTGGTCATAAAAAATATTTCTTGATTGTCATGGTTAATAAGTTCTCTGTCTTTAGATTTTTCTGGGTCTGGTATATTTTGATGTTATATTCGTTTGTCAGTAGTACTGTTTTGTCTTGTATTTCTCTCTATGTTACCATAATCACCTCCTTTCTAGTTTTTAGTTTATCTCTTAGGGATCTGGTATATCAATTATGATGGTGCTTTAATCTACTCTATGTTGAGTTGGTTCTGTGCTTATTACAGAATAGAGTCTTCCTGTAGTGGGTTGCTTTGTACCATGAACCATTACAATTCATGGGGCCATGGAAGATGGCTTTGGTGTACCTTAATGAGGAGCATAGACCCATAGATAGTGGTTGTGTCTTTGGACAGTGTAAAATAAATACGTTTTAGTAAGTAATATAAGAGTTCTATGATGAAAGTTTTAAATAAAATTCATTCCCAATGAACAATCTAGTTGAACAAAATTGAAGGATGGAAATCTTCCAAATTCCAGGTAATATATAATGGTGGACGATCGGAACTTACTCCTATATATGTTGGAAAGAGGAAAATAGTTAAAACAAAGGACTAATATTTAACTTTTATTATTACTATTTTTAAAAAAATCAGACAAATTTATGCTAATTTAAACAAATACTATAACTAAGGAGAAGATAGAATACAAAACATATACTCCCTCCGTCCCATATTTCTTGGATGATTTGATTTTTGCACAATATATTAAGTGTTCTCTTTTTCCTAATTTACCGCTCATTCTAATAAATAATTATTGATGTGTTGATATTTTTATACAACAGTATATATAAATACAAGTAAATAAATACTTTTTATAAACAATTAATTATTGATAGTATTGAAAACATCAAACATGTACAGGGGTGTCAATTTTGGACCCGACCCGAAAATGACACGAACCCAACCCGAAAAAACACGAATTAGGATCAGTAAATATTCAACCTGAAACAACCAGGAGACACGAACCCAAAACCTGAAACCCGAAAATAACCTGAAAATTAATGGACCCTATATTTATAATCATATTATTGAAATACTTTATGTTTAAAATAACTAAATTTAATTACAATAAAGTAACTTTCACGTGTAATAATAGATGCTCACTAGTTGGTTCATAATTATTTAATAGTAATAACAATATTTTATACATGTCCTGCCCTATTTTACATCTGATAAATTGGGTACATATTATATATTTGAAATGTAACTTTCACGTGCAATAAAAGATAAATAAATTATTTTTTCTTAAAATTTGTGCAAAAACAATCAGCCCATATAATTTGGGGGAGAGAGAGTATATAATATATAAGTATATTTTCAATCACTCTAAAAAAAAGTAGAGGTGATGAAACTCGAAATGACCCGAAATCCGACACGAACCCGGTAGGTACGGCTAGGGTTAGGAAAAAATTAATCTGAAACAACCAGGTACAATCTGACCCGACACGAACCCGACTCAGAACCGGAAATTGTCAGCCCTAAACATGTATTATATAATACTCTGTATTGATTAGTGGACGTTTTAATTAATACTTATCAAAAAACTAGGTTATCAATTGTCATTAATCAAAGATAAAAAAATCAGTCAATATTTTGGGACAACTATAAAGAATAATTCAACCAAGTAATAAGGGACAGAGGGAGTAGTTTGGATCCAATAAAGAGAATTAATCACCAGGACAATAGTGAAAAATACAGTTTCAATAAGAATTGAGAGTATTTCTTTATCCAAGAAGAAATTTCAAAATTAGATTAAACTAGTTGAGATACTTAGATAATTTAAAGATTCTTAATTTAAAAACGAGCTTAAATCAAGGATACAGAAGTATGAAGAGAGAAGATAGTAAAAACATCTCTAATCAAGTCAAAACCATTAGCTAAATCCTATGTGACATCTATTTATAAAGAATTGGAACAAAAAAATTAACTCCAACCATTCCCACCTCTCAGCTAAAACTATAAAGTTCTTTAAACTTATTGTCTATATTTACTAGTCAATTGGCATTATCCAAATATGCCACATAGACTCCCTCCAAAATTACTTCTTCCTTTAGTTAAAAAATATTAATTTTAAATTATACCTAATCAATACAGGGAATATAACACACTCTTGATAAAGGTTCGACAGATAAGTATCGAGCTAAGTTCAATTAATATCAGCAAACTAATCAACATATGTGAAGTTAAGTGTCAAAATATAATACAAAATATTCACCGAGTGATATGATCGAGAGTTGATGGATAAATGAGAGATCAATAGATTTCAGAATAATGTCTCAATAGATATTCTATCAAAAGCAGTCGATAGATAAAAGAGTAGTCGATCAATAAAAAACAATTGATGTATGTAGGAAACAATCGACCGATAAGTTTAATGATATAATTATCAGTTGATAGTAACTTATCAATAAAGAATAAGACAAATTAATATGAAACTTTTTGCAAAGTTTGACTTGACTTGAAAATCTCTTGAAGAATGAAATATGCTTTCGAAGAAAATTTTAAAAACAAAATTGGCATGAATCTTTTTACAGAGTTCCAATCAAATTTACTTGATTTGGAAATATCTTGAAAAATCAAACATGCTATCGAAGAAAGTTCTGAAAATTAAATAATTTTCAAAAATAAAAGTTACAAGAAAAAAGAGCACTCCCAAACATAATTTTTGTTAAAAAATAAAATAATTCATTCATTAGAATAAGTTTGAAAATCGAGTTAATTTTGGGCTCAGTGGTTAAACCATGCAAACTAGCAGATAGCACTCCTAACTTCACAAAGTGACCCGATCATCCTCGCATCAAGTTTTAATATAATTATGAATATGAATTTTATTTTTTATTCCACCATGTATAATGCATGATGTGTGAATACAGTATTACCCACATCTACAATAAGAAAATAGATACGGAGTATACAATAGTCTATAGATTGAGATTGTTACTTGTATGGTAAGGGACATGGAGGTGTAAGAATGGAAGGTAGTTATATAATTATTTGACTATTTAATACTTGCAACAGAATAAGAAAAGGGGTTACAATTCACTTATGTTAAGATTTGGAAGGTGTTATAGATTCCATAATAATAATAATTATTATTTTGCATGTGAATTTTCTTTACAGGATGGTTGTGTGAAAGCCTTATATATAATATATTCACACCATCCACTTCCCTCCTAACTCCCTTCCTCTCCAAACACCCTCTGCTTTTATATACTCAAAATGGAGGAAATGGCTTCTTTATGGACTTATCAAGAGGTTGGTCAATTATATGATTTTTTTAAAATTATTATTTCTCTAGTTTGAATATGTCAATTATATGATTTTTACTACTTGCCCTGTTAAGTTACACCCTGCTAGTCTGTTATTTAATCTTTTCTCTTAGTTTGGTTCTTGAATTAATCATCGAAGTTCATTGAATTGTCGTATGTTATCACCTTGCGGGCTTTATAAATGTTACACCAACTCATTTTTCACATACATATTAGTGAACGTGTAGGGTTTTACAAATCTCACTTGTATCTGTATGTGTATGTGTATGTGTATGTGTATGTGTATGTGTGCATGTTTATATATACTCCATGCTGCTGCATAGAATCCTACTACGAGTAATGAACATTTTCTTTGAGTTTTACTTATTTCTAATGTTGTTGTGTAAAAAAGATATACACGGCCGGCCTTTTAAAGTTCTTTCCTTTACATGAAATAATCATTTGAAAGAACCAGGCCTAAATTTAATAACTTTGGCTGGATTCCAATAAAGCCTTATATTGTTTTACGTAGAAAAGAAGACGACGTCATGATTTGACTGAAACGTTTTGATCGAAACATTTTAATGCATTAGATTTTAAGCATATACGAGGAGGGGAGTGAGAATTTGAACTCACGATCTATGTTTGATAAGAGGGACAAGGACTTTAATTCATGACCTTTGGTCCATTGTGAACTTTTTTCCTCTTGATTTTGATTCAATTATACATAGAATTACAGTGTTCAGTTCGGTTATCATCTATATAGTGTTCCCTTAGCTTCATGCTTTTCTTTTATTTTTTTTATCTGGTCATGTAAAAATGATTTGTTGTAGCTACATACAACTATAGTTGTCCCAATATATGACACTTGATTTTATTTGGCTTATACACATTGCAACCACAAAGGCAGGAAAACCTGAGATGATATTACTGATGGTTATTTGATATTTGATTAATGATAACATATACATATCCAAAAATAATTTCCCTCGAATAATTTATGATTGTATATGAATGTGCAGAGTATTGATGAATTGAAGCAGAAGCTTATCTACACAACTTTTGAATTAAATGAAGAAAAGAAGAAGAGCAAGGACTATGTGAATCAGGTAATGCAACTTCTGAAGATGGCTATACAGGAAAGAGATGAAGCTAGAGATCAACTTAACAAGCTACTCAACAAGCTTATGATTCCTTCAGCAATACCAATTACTGAAATCTTGTCAACCATACCCCAACTCTCACCAGGAAATCCCCAAGTGAAGCCCACAAGAGCTAACTCGAGCATAATTGAATCCCACAATTTCTCTGATCAACTAAGCAGTTTCAATTCTCAAAGTTCTTCTCCAAATGAATCGTTTTTCGATGCTGTGACATCTCCTCATTTGTCAAAGATTAATAGTCACCACATCGGTGATTCAACTAATAACACCGCATTCATGAACCAGCAGCCATTTGTTCAAGACTATCGTGTTCCTACTGGAGTTCCGAAAGTTGATCAGGCTTCTTTAATTATTGACAATCTTGTAAAAGACAAAACTCTGCCTCAGAAGGGCCATCTCTTGCACTCTGTACTAGAAGCAGGGCAACTTCTTCAGACTCTTCTTGTGACTGGACCACTTCCAAGGTGGCGAAATCCACCCCCTCTTCAGTCTGCTCATATTCCTCCACCCACCATTAAAGGTTTTGATACTAAAAATGTTGGCATAGAGGCATGTGAAAACTCTGGTCATGACCCTTTACTAATGAACCTAAAATCATATGCTGAGATATCTCATGGGACTTCTCAAATGATTTCGACGTCTGTGATGAGTTTTCAAGCTGGGGTTCCAAGTGCATGTGCTAGAAATGGAAGCTTTGTGACATCCGCAGGAAAAGTTAATAATTTTGTAGCTGGCAAGAGACAGAGGTACCACTGAGATGAAGTAGCTAGATTGTGTATATTATAGTTTGATTTTGGTGATTGAATTGATGCTGCTTTGGGCTTTAAACGACTTTTAGCTGTTTAGTTCAATTATTTGGTTTCAGTTCCTCTAGCTTAGACCTCTCATTTCTGGTTTTCACACAACAACATGCGTGCTCTAATAATATATTACGTAATTTTATTACTCAAAACACAAGGATTTAGTTCAGGGTAAAATGTGCTTTGGTGACTGAGGTGCTTTAGGTAATTGGTGAATCTGACTTAAAAATATGCACTTTGGTGACCAGACTACTGAAGCGCTGCTGTTAACTCTCTCAATGGACAATCACCGAAATAGATGTTTCCCCACCAATCGACTTAAGCACCAAACTCCAGCCACTGATGTTACTCTTCAATTCATGCATAAGTAGATCAAACAACTAATAGCTCATATTTTAACATTAAGATTCTTGTTGACTCTTGTATTTCTACAGTGACAAAGAAAACGTGGAGTTTTTGGTTCGTACTGCAAAGAAAATAGCAAAAGTAAATAGTGCATATGTGATATGTTATGCTCCCTTCAACAATGAGGATTAATACTTATATAGTTATATGTGAAAATATATGTGCGTGCGTGCCTGTGTGAGAACAAGGTACAGTGAATAATTTAGTTTTCTTAGGGAAGTCCAATGGTGTGTTATATCTTGTTCTATATCTATATTATAAAATAAAAATTAAAATTATCCACTCCAATGGTGTGCTTAACTTTGTGCTAAAATAAAAAAATGCTATAATTTGTTCTATATACAGAACAAAAAATAGATAAGCTATAATTGACACATCATCAAAAAGTGAAAAAAGGGAAGGAAATGAATAAAAGAGGAAACATTAAGTTAGGAAAATTAAGTTTTTATTCAAAATAGTGGGGTACTTGGAGAGTTAGTTAAATTTGGAACAAGATTTAGAACAATACATCGGAGATATTATTTTAGTACAAAAAACCACTTTTTGGTGCTAAATTATAGCAATAGTTCCATCTATTTTAGGACAACCATTAGACATGCTCTCAGGTCCGTTTGTTGCATTTTGCAGCAAGTGGATGGGGATCTTTTATTATCACAAGTGCCATAACGATTAGCTGAACTCTTACCCTTTTTTTTGTTTTGCACTTTTGAAGTCTAGTGTTCACTGAGATCGTATTCTGTTTTATCACTTCAAATAAAGTTGTTCAACATGTCTCGAAAACTCAGAAGATCCAATTTCTTGATTCTTAACCACAAAGTAAAAGAGCACATTCCATTTTGCACGAAAGTAATCATAAAAACTATCACCAATTACATATGTTGTTTCCAAGTGTACCTTGATTTCATCGACGCCAAATCTCCATGCTCTTGTACAAAACTACGGACTCAGAGCTTCAAAACCTCTTTCAGAAAAATCTATATCAGTTGTAAACTTTGTCGTCCAAGTACAAATGTGTTTTATTTGCAGAAAAGTTCATAGCATGCCTCAAAGTCCAGCCCCATCTCCAGCCTCCGAACCTCCTCCTCATTGGACTTTATTAGTGATAACTTTGGTATGTGCTTTCTGCAGCATATTTCTCATATTAAGTTTCCACCGATTAGTTCATCACCGCTGCTGTGCATTTCAATCAACAACACTGTCCAGAAACCAAGTTCGAAGAAGGAGAAGATTGCATGAAGACAACCCTGACAATCCATCTCTTCAGTTCCACAGCCAAGGGCTTGATTCTTATATTGCACGCTCCCTTCCCATTGCCCAGTACAGAAAGAAGAATGAAAGAGATGATTTATCTGAAATTGGTACAGATTGTGCAGTTTGTTTGGGTGAGTTCGAAGAAGGGGATTGGATAAAACATCTCACAAACTGCTCTCATTTCTTCCATGTGTCCTGCATTGACATCTGGTTTCAGACTCACTCAAGCTGCCCCCTCTGCAGAGCCCACATCTTTGATATTGAATGTGCATATACTTTGCAAGCAATTCTGACAATGGAAGACTTCAATGGACAATCATTACCTGTCCTCCAAAATCATTCACTTAATCTGGAGAGAGATCTTTAAAGTTCATGCATATCATCAACAGTTACTGTAATTGCAGTAGATCATCAAACTATATAAGGAAACTGTAATTACCACTATATACCAAAGTGATACAAGCAGAGAGATAAATTGTCTTTGCGAAAAACTGGTGAATATTGCAAACTATGAAGACATAATCACTACGCAGGAGAAATATATATCATACACAAGCAAAAACCTTGTGTCATAAATCAGAAGTAAACTAGATGGATGAATCCAACCCAAATTTAATATGGATTAAAAAAGAATACCAACATCAACAAAAAGTAAAGGCACTGCAAAATTTAATTCATTCCATTTATTACTTTAAAGCCTTTGCTACTTTTTACTCAGATCAATAAAAAATTTACAGTTGAATGTACAAATCAACATCCAGCAAATTCCTAGAAAACATGAAATACTATATACTCCAATAGTCATCCCTAACCCCATATTACGAAGAAGAAACTGAGGACAAATAACTCAGAAACATGTATTGACCTGACTGGCAATAAAACTTCTACAGACAGCACAGATCAATTCACAATTTGCCTGCCTATGAAAGTTCCTTGGCTCATCTAGCCTACTCCATGCCCTTGTTTGTATTCATAATCTGCACACTAGGTCCATACAGTTCAAATTTCAATCATCTTATTGTATGTTACGAGTCCCAAAATTTCCATCAAGGAGACTTGTCGATTATCATGGACATGTGACTGGGGCAATACCGATTTCACACTCCAACCAACTCAGTCCTATGAACCAAGCCAGTGCTGCCGGTGGCCCTTTAGAAATTGAGGTTGCATCAACTTAGCATATAGACCTGTTGTTTGTACTAGAGAATCATGACTACCTTGCTCCACAATTTGTCCTCTGTTAATTACCACAACACTATCAACATGTCTCATCATTGATGCTCTATGAGCAATGAGGATGGTTGTTTTGTTTCCCATAACCAGCGTGTCAAGAGACTCCTGCACAGCACGGCTCGATTCACATTCAATTGTAGAGGTTGCCTCATCCAATAACAAAATGGGTGCATTTTTTAGCACAACCCTGGCAATTGCAACTCTCTGCTTTTGTCCTGGTGTCAATTCTACTCCACCAATACCCAAATGGGTGTCATAACCATGAGGCAAGCTGCTTATAAAGTGATGAGCATTTGCTATTCTAGCCGCCTCTTTCAACTCGGCTTCAGTTGCATTATGTCTTGCATATATGATATTCTCTCTAACGGTTGTTGAGAATATGACAGGTTCTTGGTGAAGTAGACCTACGTGGTTCCTCAGCCATCTCAAATTGAAAAGTTTCAGATCTCTTCCATCCAATGAAATATGGCCGGCAGTTGGATCATAAAACCTCTCTAATAATGAAATAATTGTACTCTTTCCCGAACCAGAAACTCCAACTACAGCTACAGTTTGCCCTCCACTGATTTTAAGACTGAAATTGTTCAAGATCATTACCTTCGGAGCACTAGGATAACAAAAATCAACATTTTTGAACTCAATATTTCCATAGACATTACAAGGCTTTAATGCAGCACTGTCGTCAGGATCAATTTCTGGGATACGATCAATTATCTCGAACAGTGAACTGAGAGATTTTCGATGTTTGAATATGTAAGGGGCCAGACCAAATGGCTCTACCAGAGAAAAGGTTACAAAAGAGAAGACCACATACTCTTTAAGAGCTGCCTGTAGATCAATGTCGCCATTTTTTACCGTAATAGCAGTATACCAGAGTAGAAAAGCATTGCAGGCAAAAAGAAGGAACTGTGAGAAGCCGAAGGCAAAGCCAATTGTCATTCCATGTAATATGTTTTGCCTAAAAATTTTCCTTAGCTGCAAACCGTAAAGTTCCAAAACCTTGTTTCCAGCACAGAATGCTACGACAGCATACATATTAGTAACAGCATCCTCAAGCACCAAAGATGCCTTCCTGTGCAGCTCTTGTATACCCCT
Organism: Oenanthe sinensis; assembly: GCA_028671895.1. NCBI lineage: Eukaryota > Viridiplantae > Streptophyta > Magnoliopsida > Apiales > Apiaceae > Oenanthe > Oenanthe sinensis. Next base: position 31,745,623 of record CM053796.1, read on the forward strand.
TGAAAATCCAGAAAGCCACATTTTCTACAAAGGAAAAGGTAAAGAAAAATAAATTCAAGGCATGCACTACTCAAAAAACAACTTCAGTAACTATGTGAACAAGCAAAACCTAGCAAAATACAAGAGTTTGTTTTCGTTGCAAAATATGGGTTTGTGTTTAAAGAAAAGTATAAGCAAATTAAACCCATATCAAACTAGTTGTGACATAGTTTAGGTTTAAATGGCTATGGACTGAAACTACATTAATCATATGCATCATATGCAAATTACTTTCATAGAATTGTTGACCAGTGACCACTTAAAATTTAATTTCTTAATTACTCAAAGTCATACCCCCTTTAATCTCCACTGTCTTTTAATGCATTTTTTTTCTAATGGCTAACAAGAAATTTAAAATTAGTCTCTGATTAGTTTTGGATAAGCAACCATCTTGAATTACTTTTTAATCTGCCAGCTCCATGTATTGATTAACTAATCATATTGGATTCTGGATTAAAACTATTGCATTTTTTTTGTTTACTTATCTCAATGAATATATGTAAAAGGTCTATCGGGTATGTTTTCTGTTACAGATTTTTTATTACCTTCTTCTACTACTATGAAAAATATTGATATTTGGACCGTGAAAACTGATGTCTAAATATTAAACTGTTATTGCAATAAAATATGTTGCATGTGATATGGGAAATTAAGTAATTAATATTCACTTGAAAACAATAAATGACAAATACACTAATATGAAAACGATGAAGGGAAAAGAAGAGTCAGATGTAGTGCACTGCTGGGCAATATACGTTGGGTGTCAGCAGCACGACGCACCGCACAGCTAAAACAGTTACCGTAAATTATATATATATATATATATTGAGTTGAAAGTAGTTTTCTTCGAGTTGTCCTATATTTGCAATTTAGGGTATAAAGCACACATACAAAACTAAACCAATCTGTTTCAAATAAGAGATACCAAATCCGACAAATATAGTTGGCTAGCTTGGTCTTTGTCACCTCAAAGCCCTACCCTATTCAAGAAGAGTTTTGAGATTAATAAAACCGCCAGAAGACATGAGGCTTTTGATTACAAGTAATCAGAAGTAATCTGTTACTATCAGGATATATATAAATTAACTCCGACCAACAGCTACACAAAGAGACAGCCTGTCTAACAAAGACAGACAGTCAGTACATACATTATAAGGTAGTTGTGCAGACTACAGACACAGCAAAGTTATAACAGATCATAAGTCCGTACCCACTTCACGACGGGCTGAGGAAGGCCTTTATATATGCAGCCTTTACCTTGTTATTTATAAAGATGCTGTTTGCAGGGTTCTCATAAATCACCTAATGGATAGAAAGTAGACACTTTGACCATCTCGATTCTCGCCAGACATGACCTCTAACAGATAGTAGTAATAGAAACACATACAAATGAAGGCCTGTGTTTATTTCCTTCCTAAATATGACACATTAAAGTAGGTGCAGGGTAACCCTCTCCTCTGGTAATAGGAGGTCGAAGGTTCGAACACACTAGGAGATGGATGCGTGTACTTTTAGTTCTCTGCAATTAACCCTTAACAAAAAAAAAGGTAGATGCAAACCTGAGCAATTGCAGAAAAAATCAAAACAGGTAGGGTTGCTAAAGCTACAAAGGCCAATTTCCATCCCAGTAGCATCCCAATAGAAATGGCTACAACAACAGCTGCGCCATCCTGAACAAAGACAGAAAGGCGATTGCTGAAAGCAGCACGCACAAACGTGGCATCATTTGCCAAGCGCATGGATAAGCTGTCAACACTATTCTCTTCTTTGTCGAACCATCCAACTTCATTGCGCAGCATGGCTGAACGGAAATGAAAAGATATAAGCTCCAATTAGTAGATTAATGTTTATAAGATAAACAAGAAGTATATTAAGCAGCTACATAAGATAGAAAGCTCTCACCAGAGAACATCATCCGCCTTACTCTCTCGGTTATTTTTTCTCCCATTATGCCAAAGTAGAAGTGCTGCAAAAAATTCGTAACCACGGTTACCACTCCAATGCCTGTGATAATTAAGCACCATTTGTTCACTTCATAACGCAGGTGATGACCTTTATCCCTGTAATAGGCTGTCACTATTAGTGAAATCATAAAAGCGAGAAGAGGATTACAAGCTCCAAATATAGCAGCCCCGATGCTCCCTAAAACTGCATAAAGCCACTCTGCCAAACTGAGCTTTACAAGTCTCCAGAAAGATGGGAGTCTCTGAGATGCTTTTTTAGTTGGCTCCTCTTTTCTAAATGCATCATCCATTCGATTATTAGGATAGGATGACTTTGAATTACAAGTTTCAATTTTAGGATCACAAGTCAATAGAAGTGAGACAGCGGATTTAGGATCTTTAGTGTCTAAAGTTTGTGTTCCTTCAGCAGTGCCATCGAGAATGGATAGCTGAGGTAATCTTATTTCAAATCCTTCCTGTGATTTTATAAACAATATCTTATCCGCTGCATCTGGTTGCAAGCATTCATCTGGCATTTTTTCTGAATCTCTGTTCTGAGAAATCAATGCTCTCTGAGAGCCATAGATCACATCATCGGGTTGAATGACAAGAACGCTATTACCTTCCCCAAGAGATGAAGACTTGAGCAGATTTGGCAATGAAGATTCTTGACTACTGTTGCTGGATGATAAATCATTTTTCGTTTGGACAGTTGTATCTTTCTGGTTCCTATTTGACAACCTAGAGGACACAAAGACATTAGGTACAAACAAGAAAAAATCTTACAAAAGAGATGTAGAAGTGTAATTTGAAATGAGAGCTGTAAATTAAATACAGAAAGGAATATACATCTCTGAAGTAGATGAGAAGTTTCGATCCAGTTTGTTGTGCAGCGGGATAATGCCAAATCATAAAGCTCCTAATGTCCTACATATCTAGCCAGATACCTTGAGGAACTTCTCCATCTTTTAAGAAATTCTGGGGCTTATCTAAAGTTATTCTACTTGTTTTTTGAATTAATCAATGTTTGTATAAAGGATTCATGTCAAGCCGACAATTATTACTGGATACTGTTAATCTGAGTGCCCTAGTCGAGCTTCTTGGTTATATCATTTCAGTAGGTGCATTTGATGCAAGACATAATCGAACGATCCTTCCAAGTGTCTGGATGGGGCCTACCTGACATATTCGACTACCTAGCCACAGAAAGTGGCAACTCACATGCTTAGCCAACTAGTCAACCCTCATTGTAAGATAACTTTTTCTTGGATCCTATTCTATGTTATATGGATTGTTTATTAGGTAAATTTTTCATAAGATTTTTCAAAATCTATTTAACATGTCACAGCCTAGTCATTAGTACTTAATGCAAAATAATACAAAAGTAACAAAACTAAACAAACGCACAGACCTTTCAGGGAGTTTCAGCGCCTCTTCATATCTAAGTAGTTCTGAGTATAAGCCATTTAAACTGGACAACTCATCATGAGTGCCCACTTCAACAAGTTGTCCTTCCTCCATCACAGCAATATAATCAGAGTTCTTTATCAGGCTTAAGCGCTGCGTAATAATTAAAGTTGACCGTCCCAACATAATGGCATCTATGGCATCTTGAACACTTGTCTCAATTTCAAATTTGAGGCAGCCGGAAGCATCGTCAAGCAAAAGAACAGAAGGGTTTAAAAGCACTCCCCTAGCAACAGAAAGTTTGACTTTCTGTTCTTGACTCAATGATAAACCAGCCCTCCCCACCTGAGACAAAGTAGATAATGTTATTATTTGACTTGTTTTCTAGTTTGGGCCTTATTATGTTATAAGCCAAGCTGGATTAGGTTTTAACCTATTAGTATATATATTCTCTTTGTTGCCGGCTTTAGACTTGTGAGAGAATTTGTGAGGGGATCCATTGTATTGGAAATTGATATACTGAAATAATATATTGTGTGTCTCGTGTGATCGTGTTCAAGTTATTCTTGAATAATTACTTGTTTATTATTAATTTGACACAACAGATAATAATGATATGAGCAGAAGGTTTTTATTGTCCTTCATTTAACTTAGTCCAATACCTCAGTCTCATATCCTTTATCAAGGGAACATATAAAGGCATGTAGACGTGCTACTTTGGCAGCCTCTTCAATTTGATGTGAAGTAGCATTGACCCGCCCATAAGAAATATTATCTCTTATACTTGAACTCAGCAAAGCAGGCTCCTGGGTCACAAGTCCTATTTGACTTCTTAACCATTCTAAGTTCAGGTTTTTGATATTTTCTCCATCTAAAAGTACTTCTCCTGCACCAAAGAATATATCATTCAATAATAAAGAAGCTACGACAAAAGTAACAGAAAATGTGCAACCGGATTAAGTTTATATGCAATACCCAAAGTAGGATCATAAAAGCGTTCCATGATTGGAATTATACTACTTTTTCCTGATCCAGTCCTGCCAACGATCGCAACAGTTTTCTTAGCAGGTATTGTAAGATAAAACCCACTTAGTATGGGTACTTCCGGACGAGATGGGTAACTAAAATAAACATTCCGAAACTCCACAAATCCTTGCACAGAAGCTAAAGTATTTCCATCTTGATTAACAGATGAGCTTGAACGGCTTATCATCTCATACAATCTATATGCAGCAATTCTCCCTTGCTCAAATGAATAGAGATTTGTTGCTGCCTGATTCATCCCACTAGAAAATAACATCATGTGATAAGAAAGAGGGATGACAGAAAACTTAGAATAGATGGCTATATCCAAAACTTACAGGCCACTTAAGAGTACAGAAAAAAGTGCTGCAATGATTTCACCACCACTGGCTTTTCCACTCGTGATTAGGAACTTTCCAACCCAAAGTTGTAAAGCACATAAGCAAATTGCAAGTCCATAAGTGAATCCAAGACCAAGTCCTTGCACAAGGCTGACTAATATACCATATCTCAGTGTTGCTTGAAGAGAATTTGCATAGGAATACTTGGACAATGGTTCATTTGTAAAAGCATAAAGTGTTCGAGTGGAAGACAAAGCCTGCACATTTAACAAAAAACTAAGAAGTGAGATAGTGACAGAGACAGGAGTCGCAGGACAATAAAATGCATAGGAAGATCGAGTCAGATTTCTTTCATCACTGCAAAACCTACAACTATAAGTTTAAACAATTAACAATCTTGAAGAGGTCACAGTTTAGCAACAAAGAGTATAATAGAGACCGATGAAGGTATCTTAACTTGTATAAATGTAAATATTAATTCGTTATGAAGAACTTAATTTTTATGTAGAATGGTTTAAGAAGTAAGATATCCTTAAAGGTTCATGAAAATAAAGTATAGGGACTTTAATGTTAAAGAATAAAGTAAACTAGAATAGCCATGACCTGCTCAGCTATACTTGCAGCCTCAGCATAAGCATCTTGAATGTTTTCTGCAAGTCTCTGGAGAAAAATGTTTGATATCCCTCCTACAGCAACAATAAATGGACCAACAGCTAATGTTATAAGAGAAATTTGCCAACAATTGATGAATCCAATGACAAGTCCACCAAAAAATGTTGCCATGTTGTGGATATAATTTCCGACCTGAGACAATTGATCATTGCATTCAGATTAAGGGCATTGCAAGAAATGAAGCATTTCTTAAGACGTTTTTATACAGAAAATGGGTGTAATGCAGTTAAAATATTTTGCAAACACATTTTCTGCAATCCAGACATACTTTTTCACTAATGGCAGACTGAATGATTAGCACATCACCCAGAACTTGGCTAACAATGTCCCCATTGTTCCCATATGTGTCGAAAAAACTCATATCCTGATTTAGTAATACATGTACGTACTTTGACCTAACAATAGCAGTTTGCCTTTCACCAGTAAGCATCCAGCACGAAACCTCTATTACATAGAGAAACCATGTTAGAGACAAAAGGATAGAGATATCAAAACAAAGGTTGACATTCTAAACTGAAGTATCAAGTAATCTGCTTGCTTACCAATCCAACCTGCAGCAAAAACACCAGAAGCTATATACATGATATGCAGAGCTTGCTGCATACAGAAGAAAAATCAAATATTCGTGTCATACATGGAAAAGATAAAATATTAGAACATTTCAACATATATATGCAACTTAATTGTCATGAACAGAATTGCTTTAGATGAGATGGTTCGTAGAGATCAAGGCTCCTCAACTGGTGAAATAAATGACAAGCAGTCCTATACATTTCCATACATAAAGATATTCTTCTGCCTGCACACATTTTACTCCAATTGAAAATATGTCATAACAAATTACAATGTTTCTTGTGCATTCACATAAGATATCGCAAAATACAAAAATCATTCTCAACTCAATCCTATAAGTTGTACAAAGAATATAACTGCAAACCAACATTTGTATGCAGGTGCTAGAATATGTCCACAAAAGCTTGAATGCAAGCAACGAATAGTTGTGCTTCTCAAGCTCATAACTGGGAATCAGCAGCAGCCATCAAAGGACTCATTACTTTCTCTGAAACCAATGAAATTTAAGGCTCATACTTCTCTACATAATAAAGGTGGCCTTCGTATTTGTTAAAGACAAAAAACCATCACTTTTGAAAGAGGGGGTACTGTTAAATAACAGCTTGTGCAAACTTAGACTAATTACTTTCTATACATGTACAAAGAGGTACTATAATACAGTCGTAGTTGAGGTATATCCTAAACCAATCAGAAGACATCCTCCCTTCATTGTTGTCATAATGGATTATCTCTACATTTGTGTGCGAAAAAACAAAGTCTCTAATTTCATGCTAATGAACTAAGTAAAATAAATATAAAGTCTTACAAAACAAGTAACCAGCTCATCTAAAACCTTAAGGTGTTAGAGGAATAGACCCCAAATGGATCTTATATTATAATTTAACAGGGTTCTATCGATTGCATAGCTGGCCAAACCTAATACCTACATTCTTGTACTGGTTTAGCATATATATAACTATATTAAGTTAAAACATAAAAAATCTAAGTGAGAGTTGTAGCAATGTCAAGGAATCAACTTTTGTATCGGATAAGTTATCGGCTCTCCTAAAACTACAGTGTTCATAATATATCTTTAACCTTTTTATCACATACAATTATACGAAAAACTAAAAGGCGAAAACAAATCACAATCCAGCAAACATAAAACCGCAAAAAGAATCAACAAGAAACAATGGAATACCGTGGTAAACTTATCAAACAACTCATCCTTGGACTGCGAATCATCGACAACCAACACCTCCAAAACCTTTCCAAACAAATGAACATACATAACGATGGCCACACCGTGTGCAGCAGCAGCCAATCCACCACAAATCATCAAAATCCAATCAATCCAATCCGCATAAGCAAACAATCCCCAAATCGGCACCGCCAACAACTCAGCCTCTCTCTCCTCCTCCTCCTCTTCCTCCTCATCCTCCTCCTCCACTCCTCTCACATCCTCGAAATTCTCGCACATAAACGGTAACGGCGACTCCGGCGGCTCCGACACCTCCGACACCGGCGTTAACGGAATCAAATCCGGTTGTCCCCATCCAAACACGCCTCTAGATGACATTATAATTTCAAATTTAACGAATCATCAAAATTAAGCATAATAATCAAAAATAATTTTGTAAGGAATAGTTGTGGACTTGTGGTGAGGGGTGAAAAGTAGTCAATAATTATAAGTGGAAGCTATTTAATACTCCTATCTATACATACGTATGTGTGTGTATAAAATAGACAGGTACAGTACATGAAGAGGCATATATGTAAAATATACCAGAACACTGGTTCGTCGTGTTTGAATATTGGTTGAAATTTGTACTTTTTTTTGCATGTATAGGCGTATGTATAGTAGTATAGATAGTGTGTGTAATTTGTATAGGCATTTTTGACTGTATGTTTGTCTGTTTCTTCCCGCCTACCCTGGGGTGGGACCTACTCTTTTGTTTCCGCCGTCGTTAAATTCGTTATAATAACATGCAAACAAACACCTCCTTCAGCTTTGCAAAATTGCAACTTGTATTTAAAGTTTTTAAAAATTAATAAAAAAAATAAATTCTACATTAAATATTTAAACTTCATCTCTTAATATTTTTTTTACATATATATTACATTTAGTTCAGTATAACATTTTTAAATTACATACTAAATTAAGTTCTTGAAATATTGTATAGGATTAATAACATTTTAATTCCTTTAAAATTTTATTTTTTAAACATCCCCACGCTAGTAGGGAGTACTCCTATTACGGGAGGGCACCATGTGGAATTTTCCTTGGCCAAATTTGTGCCAACCTGGGGCACAAATTACTTTGACAGCAAAACCAAAAATCCACTCATGTCACATGACATGCCATCATCAATTTTTAGTTATTAAAGCTAGGTTCATATTAACAGATTTACTCTGTTTCGAATTTAATTTTAACATATATATATATATATTATAATTGAATAAATTATAAAAATTATATTTAATTTAATTTTTGAAATATTTAATATATCTGAAAATGTATTTTTTATACTTTAAAATTTTAAAAAACATATAAATTTTGACAATAAAAAATCAAATAAGACTAATAATTTGGGGGATAGACAGTACTAGTGTACTGATCAATTGCTCTGACGATTCTCTTAAAGTGGTTGGAGTAGTTACTAAGAAAATAGAAGTAGAATTTAAAATGTGCTTTATCATTTTCCGCATTTGGTATCCCGTACTTCTTTTCAAGGAACCATGTTTGAATTTTGATGTTTTTTTTTTCTGAGAAATTAAATTTGAGAGTTTGTTTTATTACTTCTTTCATTTCGAGAGGTAAAATAATCTGATCTGATTGATATTGGATCTGACGTGATTGAATATTAGTGAACTCAAAATTTTGAATTTAGATTTATTTTTTAAACTCCAAAAAGTTTGGATTTGGATTTTAGGTATACTGAACCGGTATCTATCCAAAATCCAGAACCCGATTCAAATCCGAAATGGAATTTTTTTTTGATATTATATATATTATTTTATATAGATATGTAATGTACTATATGTTATATATATATATACACATTATTTATAATATAATATATATCTTATATAAGAGAATAAAGATCCTAAAGTTAACCTTATGATATTTTTTCTAAGATCACAACAAATACATGTAGTCATTTATTATTAAATATTTAACTACCATTTTTTTACATTATTCATAAATTTGGAAAGGAAGTAACTAGCTTGTTAATACAATACCTTAGAGCATTTCCAAAGGGTTGGCTTGGCTATATTTATTAGCTATATTGGTTGGTTACAATGATTGGTAAAAAAACAGATAACCAAAAATCTCTGGAACTCAAATGGTATTGGTTATAACCATGATTGTTACGTCGACAACTAGTCCATAAGTCGTTATTTTTTAATTAGTCGAGACTCGACTGGTGAGTTTGTCGTCCATGGGTTTTACCCGGATCCGACCAAGAACCCAACCCAAAACCCGATCCAGAGACCGACCCAGATTAGGAAATATAGGATTTTTTAGGTAACACTTACCCATTTGTTGAATCAAACATAAAGAAAGGTCGAAGAAGCCGATAAAACGGCGACATCTTCCATTTCTGATCATCTCCGGCGATGGTGGCTCATCTTCGATAAGTCTTTCTTCCTTTTCTCCTCTTCTTCTGTCTTTCTTCTCTTCTTCTTCGCATCTTCTTTTGTCTTGATTTCTCCGAACTTTTATTTTGATTTCTCTGATCTTCTACTTTCTTTGGTTTTTCTTTCCCGTCACTCAAGTTGTACCGTGTATGTATATATATGATATATACACATTTTTTTATATTTTATTTTAAAAAACTTATATTAATTTTGTTTGTTTTATTTATATACTTACATATAGAAAAAATAGTTTTTCAATCATTTTTTTATTTTTAAATTATTCTTTTGCACATAAAATATTTTTTATCCATTTTTTCATTTATTTTTATTTTTAAATTGTTTTGTTGCACATAAAACGTTTTTTCACTGATTTTGTAAAAATTATATTTTTATTTTGTTTTACAAATTTGTAATCAACTTCACAATTTTTTCATTCATCTTTAAATTATTGATTTCATTATTCTGTAATCAAATTAAACAATTTTGACAAATTACAGGACTCATTTCACAATAAACCTAGTTTTACAAATTATCACACTTTCAATACAAGTCTTTAGTTTCACTCTTTTCACTATTTACTACAAGTCTGCAATACTGCTGCTTGCTTCACCTCACCTGCAACACTACTCCACTTCCAACACTAATCCACCTGTCCAGTGTACACTACCACCTGAGGAAAATACTCAGGGATGAGGATATAGAGGAGGAGATAATTTCGAGATGGATGACTTTTGATGCATGATTGTGTTTGTTTAGTTGATTTCACTCTTTAATTATGTTTTTATTTGCTTAGATCTTAGAGATGCTTAATTTAGAGTACTACTTATTATCTATTAATATTCATTTGAATTATGAAATTGACGTGTGTTAAGTGTTAACATATATTACATATTATAATTACTAAAATTGTATGTATATCGACTACTTGTCGATTTTTACGACTAGTCGGACGACTTGTCGACTAATCAATTCCAAGGTACTCGGGTGCCGAATCTCGACTTGTCGACTTAACAACCATGGTTATAACATTGTCTATATATTTTTTATACCAGGTTTTAGACATTGGCTATATATAGCCATCCATAGGAGGTTATCTAAATTTTTTGCTAAGCATTTTCTTTTACATAATGTCATTGGAGTGTATCAATTGCTAAAAATTGTGTCACCTAGAATATTATTGCTAAGGGGTCTCCCCCATAGAAGATGCTCTGAGAGCATCTCCAATGGGGTTGACTATAATGATTGGTTAAAAGATAAATAACCAAAAAATTCTAGAACTCCAATGGTATATAACATTGTCTATATATTTTTTGCTACTAGGTTTTAGGCATTGACTATATTTAGCCATCCATAGGAGGTTATCTAAATTTTTTGCTAGGGGGTTTCTTTTACATAATGTCATTGGAGTCCATCAATTGCTAAAAATTGTGCCAATTAGAATATTATTGCAAAGGGGTCTCCCCCATTTGAGATATTCTTAGGATCTTTATTCTATTTATATAATTATATAAGTAAGATTCATCTTAGGTAATTTTTCCTAAAATATTGAATAAAATAATTATGTTTTAATAATTATGGTATTTTGATATACACAATCTTTGTGGATATTATTTTGATTGTGCATATCAAATACCATAATTATCAAAACACATTTATACTATATTATTAAAAACGAAACATTAAAAGTTTGGTAGTCGGTATTTGGGCCGGATAATTATTATTGAGCCTAATTTTAAACATTCATCTCTTAATTAAAACACATATCATTTTAATGTATACTATATTATTATAGTCAAACAAGAGAATTTTTTTCTTCTTCTTACTTAGATGAATTATAAAGAAATCATAATCATCTAGTTTTAGGTGAACCGTAAAAACGATAATTACCATCCAATTTTAATAAAATCTAATTTTAGAAAAGAAATATCAATAAATACATACAAATTTATCATATATCATATATTATATATTATATTTTCTAATTTAAGAATACTACTTATTCTATAATTCTTTTTAATATAGTTTACTCACATTCAACTCAATTATATCACCATTTAAACTCTTTTATTTATTTAAAATTATGACTCATCATTAAATTTTTTGAATATTAATATATAAACATCATTGTATAGAAAAATATAAAAATAAATTAATACTAAAATAAATTATCATATTAAATGAAATATTTAAATTATATAAAATAATTAATATATAATTTATTAATAACATTTTCACGGCTTATAAGCTAGTATATACTAAAACCAATCATGGCTTAAAATTTTATTTTATGCAGGATGAATGTTAAAATTGAAAATGATACTTAGTAAAAGAGGTGAAGATTAACAAGACTGATTTAAATACATATTGATTATATTTGCCTACAATATTCTCCATTTTGAGGACATTTTTAATGAGCCCCAACTTCTTGAAATATTAACAACAAACAGTATCAGGTACTTGACATGAATAAAGAAATCAGGAAAAACTTAGTACCACATTGCATACCGACCTAACAACAACATAAATTCAAGCTTGTAGATATATTAGTACGAAGTATGTATGTAGAGCAACCATAATATATTTAAGGTCTTTAACATCATGTAAAATAATAGAAAATATTAGCTTCTTATTCATTATATTAACAAAAAAATAAAATATCATACCAAGTGAGAATTTATAATTATGAAATGCACCAATATTTGTCAATAAACTTTTTTTGGATGGAAATTAATTCATTAATAAAAAAGACATCTACAAAGATAATCGAGTCAAAAAAACATTAAACCAAAACGATTGTTTAATCCATTATACTTGGGAGATAATATAGTCAAGCAATTTGTTGAAGTTGATACATGTACAGGTACCCGTTTCACCAGTTTCACCACATGTCGTTTGAGCTATCGACCATAAATGCAAACCCATAAAAACTTTAATCACCGAATTAAAACCTTGAAAATCATGTAGATCTAACATCCTGGATATCAAACCAAAACAAATAACAAGCTCTCACATGGAGAGTATAAACAAAACCCAAATAAATTGGGAACACAAATCTTGTCCAAGAAGGAAGATTTTTAGGAGAAAATAAAGCTTAGATAGCAAAATCAAACTCATAAACAAGAGAAAACCGAACTTCGAAAGACCCGCTTGAAATAGAGAAAAAGAAACTGAAAACTCCGAGATTTATGACCTAATGCTTACAAGAAGAAAGATAAACTAAAACATCAAATAAGAAAAACGAAAGAAAATTAAGGGATTGAGATTTTTCACCGGAGAAAACCGATGAAAGCCCGCTGATAGAAGAAGATGAGGGAGGCGGGCTAAACTAGGGTTTGTGTTTTGTCAAACTTTTATTGTTATGAGATTTAGACAACTTACAACAAAAATAATAAACATACATACCATAAGCCTGTAAAGAAATTTTAAACTACGCAAGTAAATCCTATAACATTACCTAATTAAAATGCATTGTTTAAAAATAACCTGTATGGCATCGTCAACACTACTCTTCTCCAAATATTTTATAAACGTAAAAGTTTCGGCATGCATATAATATATAAAAGTTTATAACTCATCACTCATGCGAAGCACAAGATAAATAATATTTAAGTAAATTTATTTTTATTGATATTTAATATAAAATTTTATAATATTAAAAAATCATGTTAACACATATGATATATTTTCTTATTTTATATAAATTTATTAAAGATGTGAGTGATATTAAATTAATTAGAAAAATTATTTTGATAATAATTAATAATTATGTATAATATATAGATTTTTATTTAATATAAATAATTTGGTTATTTGGGCTTATAAAAGTTTAGTATAATAAATATTATTCTATTTAATATAAATATGTTATAATTTGGACTCACGTTATAATAAATGTATAATTTGGGTCAAAAATAAATTTTTAATTAATATAGATATGTATATAATTAGTTTAATATAAATATATTATAATTTGGAACTTTATTATAATAAATAAATAATTTGGGACTAAAAATAATAAGAAATATATATATATATATATATATATATATAGATAGATAGATAGATAGATAGATAGATAGATAGATAGATAGACAAACAGACAGATAGATAGATAGATAGGCCATATTATAATAAGAAAAATTGTATGTAATACACATATATTTTTTAGTTCCGTGACGATACCGACCGAACAAAATTATTAATTTTTCGGTTTTAATAATATAGTATTGATAACATAAATTATGTACGCATATTTTTCAATATACATATCAAAAAAAAAATTAATTAATTTAATTTTATAATAATTATCTTATTAATATTTTTAGTCCCTAATTCACACGTGTAAAAGATCAAGTTTTCTATTACAATAAAAATTAAAATTATTATAAAATAATTGAATTATATGATGAGAAAAAATAATTATTAATTTTAAAATAAGAACCGTATCCTATCTAGAAAACCCACTTATATTTGATTTAGAACATATAAACATAAATTATATTTTTTATATAAATATCTAATATTATATATTATTACAATCTTAACAGTTTATTTTTTACAAAAACTAAGCGATCCTTATTTATTTTACAATAATCAAGATGTATACTTCTATACTATATTGTTATAGTTGAAATATTAAAAATTTTGGTTGAAGGTAAACCATAAAAAGATTCTAACCGTACAATTTTAGATGGACCATATAAACCATCTTAATCTATACTATATTATTATAACTGAAATATTAAAAATTTTAGTACAAGGTGAACCATATAAATGATCCTAACCGTCCAATTTTGAATGAATCATAGAAACGATCTTAATAATTCAATTTTAATAAAATTTAATTTTATAAAGAATATATATCATACATACAACTCTAACCCCCGATAGTCCTTCTTTTATACAACTACTCACGGATAATATTATATTATATTTAATTATATTTTATATTTTCTATTTTAAGAATTCTACTTATACTATAATTTTTATTTAATATATCATTAAAGTTCATGAATATTAATATATAAATATCATTGTATAATAACATACAACCCTAACCCCTGCTGTCATCCTTTTATACAACTTCTCATAGATAATATTATATTAACATAAATTATCAATGTTATAAAATTTTATAGTAAATATCAATAAAATATAATATAAAAAATAAATTTACCTAAATATTAGTTATTCATCCCGTGTTTCGCATGGTTATAAGCTTGTATTATATATAAGAAAAATAATATATTCAAAATATATTTGGTCACACTATCAACATAGGTTTATTTTAGATTTTTTTTACTAACAATAATATAAAAAACTAACGGAATGATTTACATTAAAAATAAAAGTAACATTAATGACGAGAAAAAAAAACTTATTATTCAATGATAAATTTCAAATTGACCGACAATAAAATCCATTTTTCCTTTTATTTATTTATTCTTGTCAGGAATCCATTTTTCCTTTTGATAACATATACTGTAACCCTACTGTAAGATTTATTAGGCCAAACATATTCATGATTTCTGACCCTATCTGCGGTGGTGTATTTAATTTAGATTTAAAAATAATGTATTATTAATAATTCCCGAATTGTATTTGATTTACGATTTCACGCAGAGCAGAGCGGGTAAATTTTATAGATGGTTCACAGAGTACACACAAGAGTTGATGCTAAATTGAATAGAATCTCTTATATTTAGGTAAGATTTTAAAAAACTAAAAATATATAAGAAAATCTAATATAATCCATGAAACTTTAAAATTGATCAGTGTTAATATATTTTTGAATACTACTAAATTTTAATAGATTAATAATAATTTAGATTGAATACAAAGATTTTAAAATATTATTTAAATCCTGATTGAATACACTTAGATTTTTAGAATCCAAAAAATAGTATAAAATCAGGATTGAATATCCTTAAGTACCTGTCCCCGTTGAATCTATATATAAAATAAATGATTTATTTTAATATTTTTATCAACAAATAATAATAATTTTTTAAATATAAAACTAAACTAAATATTTGTAATTTAGGGCGACATTGTAAACCTGGCATTTGTTTTTTTGGTCAGAGTAGTTGTAGTTAGTTTGGTAACAATTTTCTTGAAATCCCCTTTCTCTCATTCTCTATTTTAACCTCTTTTCATGTCCCCAGTCTCCGCACTTTTCACTATTTGATCATTTATATCTTCTGTAAGCCTTTTTATTATTATTATTATAATACATCTAATCAATTATAAGTATATTTACTGATTTCGATTTCTAAATCATATAATATAATATATATTACAGCTATTTAATCATTTCACGGCGGTGGAGTTGACGTGATATGGCGGAACCACCGTCAGTTACCGCCGGAAAAGACAGGCTTTTGTTGAAAGGAGCTTTTGCTGTCGCCGGAATCATGTCCACTCTTGTTATTTATGGCCTCTTACAGGTCTCTTTTTTTACTCTTTTTTTTTATTTAAAAATTTTAACTTTTTAATCTAATATTGTCGTTGATTGTGCATTTCTTTGGGGGTTTTAGTGCTAGATTAGTGTAGTGGAATTGTGGTTTATGTAAGAAAATATGAAAGTTTTTTTGGGATAAATCTTTACATTGGTTAAGCTACTGCACTTTGTTATTGTCGAAAGTTTGAGATTATTAGGTTGTTTTCAATTGGTGTACTTGATTATAGATAATTTCCACATTACAAATTTATATTGTGTATTATATGTTTCTCGTTATTTGGGGGGTGGTGGGGGGAGGATGAAAAGGGATTACCTTTATGCAGTTTTAGTAGTCATAGAAGAAAATACCGGAGCGTTAGTTTGCAATTTATTCATTGATAGATGAATCAGGATCGGACTCTAGTAGGTGATTAGTTATAATGTTTAACAAAAGCGATTGTTAGGTTTCGTAGTAATGATGTGATGGATTGTTTATTTTGAAGATGTAAATGTGTTTGAATGACAATTTCATTTCATTTTCCCAACCAATATGATGCACAACAGTAGTGTATTTTATAGGTGGTGTGGTGTATTATAATGTATTGTATTCTGTTCAGCTCATCCTTAGCTATCTGTGATACATGGTGATCTTACAACCTCTCCCTCTATGCTTTTAAAGATTTAAAAAATAATAATTTTCTCTATTGCAGGAGAAGATCATGAGAGTTCCATATGGACCCAACAAAGAATATTTCATATATTCATTATTTCTTGTATTCTGCAATCGCATTATGACATCCGCGGTGTCTGCAGGCACTTTATTGGTAAGTAGTTACTAATTCATGCATTCTCAGTTGGCATAATATGTGGTTGCTTGTTATCTTCATGCATTCTCAGTTGGCATAATATGTGGTTGCTTGTTATCTAAATGCATACATGTTTCATGCTATTTACCATTTCACATAGTAATTTGATCCTTTCCTTTTTATACAATACTAATCAGATATATTCATGGAAGGTTTCAACATCTTATTAACTGAATCTGTTGACTGTTATTTTTAGGCGAGTAAAAAGACCTTGGACCCCGTTGCACCAGTATATAAGTATTGTGTTATATCCGTATCCAACATATTAACAACAACATGTCAGTATGAGGTAAGCTATCATCAGTTTCAGAACTTTTACCTATTGTCACCAACTCACCATTGTAAAATATATATACTCTTCAAATGTATTTCCTTGAAAGCATAGTGGGATACTTTTATGTGTTATTTAAGTAAATTATTATAGATGACAGTTGGAAAGCCACAAGTATCTGTTTGCATTGACATTCTTTACTAACACTTGTTCAGGCTCTCAAATATGTCAGCTTTCCTGTCCAGACATTGGCCAAGTGCGCTAAGATGATACCCGTAATGGTAGGTTACAATGAGTTTTTTTTGTTATAGTCACTGTTAGAACTGTATAAATATTATATTGTAGGATAGGTTGGTTTATTTTCCATGTTGCTATTCTCTGAATATATTTCTTTTTTATTATTAGTCTTTCTTGACAAGGTTTAATATCTACCGTCTGTTCCAGTAATATATGACTACCCGTGCCTCTGACATCTGCTATGCTTACCCCAAAAGTAAAGCTTTAATAAGTTTAACTTCATTAAATGCATAATGCCTGATTTGATCTACAAATCTATAGTATTCCATTTGGCACTGGTTAAGGAACCTAAATTTTAGGTAACATTGTGCTTGACCAACCTATTACAGTCATGTTTATTGACCAAAGTTGGGAATGTATCCAAATGGAGCTACATATTAGATATGTTGATGGCATTGCACAGGTCAAATATTCTGATGGCTCCTACATGGGGGGACATGCACATCTACCAGCTTAGTTAGGGACGAGACAACATCCTTGACTGCATTTGTGTCCCTTGATAATAATTAAATTATAAACTGTATATTAACCCACCAATAGCAAATCTGAACTTTTTTTTACCTTTTTGTTTCTGAATCTGGGACTTTTCTTTTTAACTATACTTATATATAAAACTCATCTTTCACCCCTAGTGTTTTCACATCATCATGTGCTATTTTCTTGTTTATTAAGGTTATTTCATTTTGCGTGTTAAATCTAACTGCAATTAGACATTTGAAGGTAAATATATGTTTTCGAGGAGCTTGACAGGCATTGACATAAGAATCATCATTGTGTTGAAGTACTGTTAGATCCTAATCTTGCTTCCTTGTCATCTCTTTGATGAAGTGATATGCCCTTTTTACAACTTCTACCTCAACTTATAAATTTTAAAACTAAAAGTAATGGTTTTTTGTACTGAAATTATCTATATTCCAAATTTACCTATATTCTTTTGTAAGTAATCTTTATAATTATCCAGTCACCTCTACTAATTCATTATCCTCTTCCAATTATCCAGGTTTGGAGCACTGTCATTATGCAAAAGAGATACAAGGGACAAGAATACTTTTTTGCGTTACTAGTTACCCTTGGGTGTGCATTATTCATTCTATATCCGGTATAATTTATTTGCCATTACATTATAATAAAATTCTTTGTACACTTTTTTTTGTCTATTCGGCTATGCATTGTTACAAGTTAAAACACATATTTGCACTATTGAGGGCTAGTACTAAATGTCAATCTCATATTTTTTATATATGTTCAGCATTAAACTTGACCTAAACTTGTTAAAACCTCTGTTCCCTTTTCGACAAATAGCCTAATTATAATTTGGTTCTTTTTTGTGAAAATAAATTACAAAATTAGTGGGAACTCAACTTCCCATTGCAGTTTTATTTGATGAGTCAGACTCGGGCCTAGCCAAATTGGAAGTATCAGAAATTTGGTTCCTAAATTAATCTAGCAAAAATGTCAACTACATAATATCAACCCCTGCCAAAATTATAACTATTATAGAATACTTGATATTTAGGAATCACTGATATATATTTTATTTCTTACCAACCTTGAGCGTATTCCCTTTACTAATTTATCTCTTCTTTCCCTCCCTTTAATCTTTTACCTTCTCTCTATCTGGAACTTGTTTTCAAGCCAAATTAATTACTTTTTAACTACTTTGAAAATTAAAAAAATTCCGAGTTGTTAAGAAGGTCATAGTTAGGTTCCTAAATTACTTAGCAGGTACATTATAGTTCGATGATACACGCTTCAATTCATGTCAATGGTCTTCACAAGCTTGTGCATGATACTGATTTAAAGTGATTTTCTTATAGTCAGATGGTGATATTAGCCCTTACAGCAGGGGAAGAGAAAGCACAGTTTGGGGCGTTTCCTTGATGGTCGGTTATCTTGGGTATAATTGAAATCTCTCCTTTCCGCCTCTATATTGAATTATTATACTTTCACAAATTTATAGTTAGTCTGACTACTCCCCCCCAGAGTACTAGAGGGTCTTCTTGAACTTGAATGTTTGAAAAGCATAGGCTGATTGGAACATGTGTGCTCAATTATCCGCCTAGAATGATTTAAAGCTGAAAGGCCCTCAACCACCGAATTCTCCCAACTCTTTTTGAACAATGGAGCAAAATATCTGTCTATCTGAGTTTGTCATCATTAATTTGTGAGGCCTCCAGTGACTATAAATCGTTTAGCAAATTCTAGAGGTTATGGTAAACTAACAAGTGGACCCTGTTGTGATATAAAAATAATCATAAAACTCAACATAGCAAGTCTTTTGTATTATTACTTTGGACTTCTGCATCGCCTTGTAAAGCCCCTATATTTGGTGGCATTTAGTATGTGCATGTATATTATATCCTCTTGATTGACTCTGGTCTTCCTATCCCTCTTCTTGCCCACATCTAAGTATAACAATTCACTTTATCTTGTAGTTGCTATTGTAAATCCATTAACATTAAATTCTGCACATTTTTTAGCAACACATAATATTTTGCATAAAGAAGTCTCACCTTAATTTTAAGTAATCCTTATCCTAATTGAGTTTGCACACCCAATTTTTAAACAAAATTAGGAATTAAATCTGGTAGTTAATTGTGAAAGAGAAAATCTGCTAGCTTTTTATATGTATACATGCACCAACCCATGATCTTCCAGTTAGCTGACAGGGACACAAATGTTTTATCTTTTGATTGATGTCTAATTGTCGAAGCAAGCAAGCGACTATGAAATTGATATACAAACATTCTTAAGTATTTTTTTCCCTTCTCTATTTCTACTGGTTTGTGGTTTCCATCACGTCACTTCTGTTAAGTGCAAATTCCCTTGATGCTACTATAATTGTACTTCCTTAATATTATCAGAACTGTAGGTAATTCTTTCTTGAGGCATTGCGGTAGCATATACGAGTGTTGTAGGGGAATCTGTATATTCAGAAATGTCAAATGCGAACATTTAGAAGTTTTGGTGATGCAGAATCCTGCCAAAAATTTAATTGTGTTCTTTACCTTAATATCACAAGCTTGATGGCTTTAGTATTGCATTCCAGAATGCCATCCACTGCCTTAACTGTTTCCTTATCTTCAATTGTTCAGGCTTGACGGGTTTACTAGCACGTTCCAAGATAAACTATTTAAGGGCTATGATATGGAAATACACAATCAGATATTCTATACAACATTATGTTCTTGCATACTCAGCTTCATAGGTTTGTCCCTTGTATGTTAATGTTATTAAGTTCCAAATTTATCTCTCATTATAGGCTCATTACTTACTTTTATATATAAATGGCACATTGGCACATGTCAATCGAGATACGTCTACTTGATTCGTACCTTTGATTTGGTCATAGCGTTTAAGTTATTTCACAAAGTTACTCCTTTATTATGTTTCCTGTGAAGAATGACATATCTCTCCTGTACTCTTATTGCTTCTAGACTTGCGTGTTGCACTTCCTACGAACATGAAATGATTTTTTCCCCTGGTTGTTGGTAGGTCTTATCTTACAGAACCATCTTCTAATGGCAATTGATTTCGTATACCGTCACAATGATTGTTTCTTGGACATTGCGTTTTTGTCAACTGTAAGTCATCTTTAAAGCTAATCTGTTGGGAGTTTACTATTATAAACTGTTGCAAAAACCTTCTATATTATCTTTTTTGTTCCTTTTTTAACCATAATAAATGTCATATTATATATAACTGCATCTATACAACTCGGAAGGGAACAACTAATGTGAAGCTTTTTTCAGGTAGCAACAGCTAGTCAATTCTTCATATCTTATACAATTCGCACATTTGGTGCACTTACATTTGCTACCATAATGACCACAAGACAGGTAATGTGATTAGTCAAACGACCAAGAGTCTGGTTTTTTTTAGCTCTATAGATATTCTAATCTATGTTGCTCTCTCATATTTTAATCTCTTGTAGTTGGTCAGCATTTTGCTATCATGTTTGTGGTTTGGTCACCCATTAAGCTGGGAACAGTTAATCGGTGCTGTAAGTGAATCAATCTCAGTTCCTTCCTCAGTAATGTATATAGTATTTTTTATAGCTGCTTGTATTTCTCAGTATCAAATAATGTAACTCATAGCCACTTCTATTCATTTATTTAATAGGTTATTGTCTTTTCTACCCTTTATGCAAGAGCGTTTTTGAAAGATAAGCCTAGAACACCTTTACCCTCAAAAGACGAGGAAAGTGCAGAGTCTGTTCCATTAAAGGTGAATTCATAGTCCAACATACGCTTGTTTGGTGAGTTGTGGTTCTCTTTCATATATACGGTTGCTTGGGTGAGTTTTGCCTGCGAGCAATGACATTCTTGCAACGCTTTGCGAGGTGGGATTTTATTCTTACTCCTCGAACAGCAACAAACTGCTTCGTACTCCCTTTATAATTTAGCTGACCAGTCTTTCACCTTATTTTTTTCCCAGAGGAAAGATGAAAGTATAACTAGCAACCACAAAGTTGTTTTTTTTCCCTTTTCTTTCTTTGATAAAATTTTCCATCTAATAGGTAAATGTAGATTAGTATATTCCTAGTCATAGAACTTTACCAAGATTATGTAATGACCACTTATATAATTTGTCATTACCACTTTAGCAAGATTTTGTAATGGCTGAAGGCTAATATTATAAAACGTTTTGTTGTTTCCAGTTCATTCGTTCCAACACTTTCAAAATATGGCGCACAGCATCATTCTCTCCACTTAAAATGGTTCTCTATATTTGCCAATAAACATGAGTAGCAGGTCTGTAATGTTAGTAATAGCAGACTGTATTACCGGACAAACCAAAGCCTGTTATATAGGTATTGATTTGAACTACTATTTGAGTTCATGCTTTAAAGCGTAGGGCGGGCCAAGTTCTGCTATTTCCGTTGCAGAATATTTGTTTTCAAGAGATATACACGTGTGATCGTTCTAGTTGTCTGGCTATCCAAAAGGATTTACTAGTTGAACCAACCTTAAAGACCGAAAATGGGAGTTTTAAATTATTAATAATCAGACTGAATCGTTATAGAACTATAAACGGAACCAACTGAAATAATTGTGGTTAATTCGGTTCAGTTCATCGTTCAACTAGAATGTCTGTATATATAATATGTATTTTTCTCTGTTCCCTTTCTGAAGTTGCCTGTTCTGCAGACGAAAGATGAAATAGAAAACAAAACTCTCCAGTAATAGAGAATGAAGATGAACTGAAAACGAGATCACTAGAAATGAAGCCGTGTACAAATTTATTTTCTTTTACACTTTAGAAACAAGAAATCGCAGCTATGACTAGTATGAATAGAATTCGTAAGTTTCCTTTTTAAAAGCCCTTTTGTACAAATATTTTTAGTTCTGTATGTGTGAAAACACTTCTTGCAGATGACTAATCCTTTGTAGTATCTTATAAAGCTATACAAAATGTAGTGCATGTTGACGTAATTATCATACTCTAAATCTCAGAATCATCTTTTTCTCTTTTGCTTTAGTGACCCCGGACGAGGATAGCTTATAATAAGACTGGTGGAGCAGAGGCAAAGACTTCGACCAGTTTTATTTCCGTCTTTTTCCCTTGGTGTTGTTTGGACACTAATCTATATATAAAAAAATTCTACCTGCCTAGGAGATTCAAAATAATGAGCTCCGACACCCTGTAGAATTAAAAATTAAAATGTCATGCGTAATAAATGTCGTAAATTATAATATAAGAATTTTTTTTTTTGAATAATTAGATTTATAGAATACAAGTGCACGTGTCGTAACAAGTAATATATAAAATTCGGTTCCATGAGGACTAATTATAAACTGCTAAATTATCACTAAACAATTAAAAGAACACAATATTCAAAAGACAATTTTTAAGACAATGAAAACTAGGGATTTTAACTTCATCTTTTGGTAATCAAAAAATTTATTATCTTACCTGATTACCTCTATTTCATAGTCTAATTGCTAGTCTAAGGATGACAACAATTTTATATGGTAACGCAGAACTCTTGCTATCAAACATAAGTTCTTTCATAGTTGATAGTTTCCCAGCCGACTGATAATTTCAAAGATCTTGTTGGTAAAGTTCACCACTGAAATCTTCTTCCTGCACAAACTTAACTTTAAAAGGTTAATTAATAAACGTACTTTATCAATTGAAAGTGAAACAAGCATCATATTTTCAAGATCACCATAATAAATCATTATTTTAAAGAGACGAACATTACTTTGATGTAGTCTAAGGGCTCGTAAAGAGAACAGTCTAAACACTCAATCATATGCATTAACAGAATATATTAAACAAAATATTTAATGGTAATTAATTAAATTTTAGATGGGTGTCTTTTACGTAACAAATATGTGTGGCATATTGAGGCGGTTTGTGGTTCCTTAAACTTAAAATAAGTTACTTATTTTATATATTTTTTACATATTTTCATTTTTTTTTAAGATAAATATTTATTTCAGAATTTTAAAACCAAATATTAGTTTCAAAATAAAAAATAAGTTACTTATTTTCAGAAAAAGTACATACATACCTACTTTTTTCCGGAAATAAGGGCTTATTTCCGGGAAAAAGTGATTGTCAAACAGGGCAATTATATGTAGATGTTTTACGTTGCTAGGTCTAATTTTGTATCGGAAATTATTAATATAAACAGCCTTTCTTAATCTTACTCGTGTTACGACTCAATATGAGCTCGCTCAGAGCCTCAGAGGGAAGGTGCTCAATTTCATTACGGATATTACTAATCTAATTAGCAACATCAACGTACTTCAGTCTTCACCTACCATATTGAGACCAGTATAGTATTTTAATCCTGTTTTATAGTAATGGGATAACTAAGTTTAAAATTTATTCACTGACAAAAAAAGTTTAAAATTTATTCTTCTAATTTCGAGAGTTTATTATTTAATAGTGGATATTTATTATTCTTTCCGTTTTTTACATGTTCATTTGAAAAAGTTACGTATATTAAGAAAATATTAATTAAATAATTTTTTTAATAAGTACCCTTAATTATTATCTTGAAAAATGAGAATCCAACAACTAAATTCTAGAAGAATCAAATTTTCAAAATAATAAATATAGAGATAGTTTTGAAAGATAATTTTTAAATTTATTTTAAAAATAAAAATAAACATATATGTAAGAATAATTTATATTTAAATAATAAACATGTAAAAAGGGACGGAGGAAGTACCTTATAAATTTATTCAAAAAAATTGTTATGTTACATGCATGTTTTAGTTAAGCTTGAAAATTTACTATTATTATTTGTTTGATTGAAATTAACCAAAACTTTGGCAACCCGGTGATAAATATGAAATATCACTAAATTAAGTACCTTTATAGTATGATTATATAACTCAAGTGATTATCTAAAACACATCTCATTACCTATTTTTAGGTAACCGATGACCATTACCTAATTCATTTCTATGAATTAAATAATCTTTGCTCTCCATTTTTCTTCATCTTTTTTTTTCTTTTCCCTCCTTTTCAATAGTAGTTAGATTCAAATTTATTATTATTATAATAATAATATATAATGAATATAGAGATTATTATTAGAATTCACGTAACCTAATAATTATCTAAATTAATAAGACTTATTATTTTATAACATTTCTAGATAATTAACTAGAAAACGGTTAGACTTACTGAACATGCAAGTCAAACGGGCCTATAGTTGCAGACCTAATTAACATCCCGCGTCATTTCATCCCTCACCGGCTGACTTGCATTTGGTAAATAATTAAAGCTAGACTGATCATTTAGGTCAACCCATTTCATGAAATTTACACTTTGACATTGATTTGTTCCCCAGAAAACGAGTATGAAATTAATTTGAAATAATTTTTAACTAATTATAACGATATTAGTAACATCCCCGTCCGAGATCGAAGAATAGAAACACTTTAATTCTATATATATGTAAGGTAGAATGGTAAAAATTACTGGTACATCAATTAAACAACGTAACTTATCAATATATATCAACGCAAATCATGATTTTTAGAACAGTTTAACCTATGTATAAGGTAGATTACCCGTACATCACCTACACAATGTAGATTATAGTACATCAACACAAATCATGATCTTTATGAAATTGTAATAAATTTGTGTATTACCTAAATTTTTATTTTCGAGACAATATACTCTGAAATTATTTAAGTTAATTTTTTTTATCAAAGTAAAATTAAGATATGAAAATGCACATTTAATTTATTCAAATATCATCAAAATGGCATGTTCTTGCTTTTTTAAAATTTTAATAAATTATAAAAAAACATAAAATTAACACATTTAGGAACACGACAATAACTTCACTCCGTGTTGGTGGAGAAATCACGACTATTAGCCCTTGTACAATTTGCAAATCGAAGGTCAGAAATTCTTACAGGCCACCACCTAAATTCTCAGATGAAGTTATTATACTATGTACAAAATTGAAAGGCTTGAGAAAAAGTCCATGACTCCATGGTAACAGAACAAATCCATTTATGGATGAAATAGACTAGTTACTTACTCGCTCCGACAATATTTACTTGTCTTTTTTAAAAATAAATAAATAAATAAAATTCTTGCTGCATCATAGTCAATTTTTTCGATCAATCACACTTAATCGCTAGTAGAACAACTGCAACGCACTTTAAAGTTGATAGTTACTGCAAACCCACCGAATAAGTAATATGTACGTGTACTATTCTATTGTGTTGTTTGATAAATAGCTTATAACTTGAATATCTATATATATCTATACTTATAATTAATGGTTTGATTTATACCTTTTAAAAAAAATTGTCTAAAATTTAAAAATAAATTAAATTCATATAATTTATTTTATTTATAATATAATAGTATAGATCTAATACAATTCTAACAAATATAATTGAATTATTATCTCAATTTTATCAACCCTTAAAGTCTTTAAACTCTATTAAAATTATAAATTATTATTTATTATAAATCTTATTAAAATTATAATATATTATTAATATTATAATTCAAAAAATGTATCATCATAACTGAAGCAAATTATTTAAGACAATTTCATAGTATAAACTAATTATTACATCCAATAATATAATATTTTTATATATTAGCGAAATTTAAAATAATTATTGAAAATATGAAAATAAATATACAAGAAATATTATTAAAATATAAATATTAAATATTAAATAAAAAATATATATATTAATAAAATTATAAGAATAAATCTAAAAAATATTACTAACTCATTTAAATTTCTCATATTATTTAATTAAATAGATATAGGGATATTGATTGAAATTATGAAATATTAATAATAATATAAATCACTTCTTTAACAATATCACTGATTTTAATCTCCAAGCTAATATTTATCAAAAATTATAATAAATTATAACAATATTTGCTGTGTAGGTATTATTATAATTAATTTCACATTTTTAAAGTATGTTAGTCATTTAGATTGTATATAATAGATTAATTATTGAAAACATACAATATAAATAAAATATTATAAAATATTAATAAAATCCTGATCGAGCAGGACCTACATTTCACCTCTATGATAACCGAACCATTCTTCTTCTTTTTTTCCTTCTTATTTTTAAAGTAATACCAACCATTTATAGGAGTTTTCAACAATATTTATTTTTAAAGTAATATTTTTGATATTGGTGTTCTAAATTTTGACAAGAATACGAATATAAAAAATATTTAGTGACCGTAAAAAACATAACTAGAACAAAAAATCGAATATTTTAAGGTGTTCAATTTCAAAGAACACATGCACACAAATCTCCTGCTATTCTTCGTACAAAGAGAAAGACAAAAATTACAACCCCTGTCAAAAAAGAAATTATATATACCCCTTCCTCTAAGTTGATCAACTTCACAACCCACATAAAACAACAACAATTGTATAGTAATAGCCTAATAGGAAACAAATGATCATGAGGAATTGGTTTTCCGCACCAAAATCTCCATCACAACCAACTCGCACCACCTTTTGCTCATCAATAATCGACGAAAACATGGAATCTGCAGCATTGATCATCACGAAATGGAACACTGACTCATTTTCGCAAGCAAGAGCATCGCCTCTGTTTAACAATGATCGCACTGAATCCAAAGCATTTCTCAAGTCTGTCGACCACCTACAATTTGCCATCAAGTACTTTATATCGGAGAATCACAGCTCCAACAAACTCATCCACGCACAAAATCTTATGCAAATTGCAATGAAAAGACTCGAAACAGAGTTCTACATCATCTTATCAGCTCACACAGACTTCCAACATTCTGAATCATCAAGTTTAGACAATGAAGTTTCGGAAACTGACGATCAATTTGATGCAGCAATGGTTGATTTGAAAGCAATTTCAGATGGTATGATCTCATATGGTTATGGAAAAGAATGTGCCAAGATCTACAAAATTGTTCGAAAGTCTGTAGTCGATGAGACACTATATTACCTAGGAGTTCAGAGTTTGAGTTCCTCTCAAATCCAAAAATTTGATTCACAACTGTTTGAGCTCAAAATTAAGCAATGGCTAAACGCAATAAAAGTGGCAACAAAATTACTGTTTCACGGTGAAAGAATCCTCTGTGATCACATCTTCTCTACGTCTGATACAATCAGAGAATCATGTTTTGCAGAAATATCAACATCTGGAGGGCTAATCCTATTTTCATTCCCGGAAAATGTAGCAAAATGTAAAAAATCACCAGAGAAAATGTTCCGATTACTTGACCTCTACAACGCTGTTTCAAATCACATGGAAGATATTGCATCCATCTTCTCTTTTAATTCAACCTCAACCGTCCTATCTCAAGCAGCCTCATCGCTATCCAAACTCCGTAATGCTATCCGTGTGACACTATCCGAATTCGAATTGGCAATTCAAAAGCACACTACGCAAAAGATCCTTCAAGGTGGCGGTGTACATCCTTTAACACGTTACGTTATGAATTATTTTGTTTTTCTCGCAGATTATCACAGTATTTTACCAGAGATAATCGTCGAGGAACATTTAACTGCAGAATCTTCAATGCCAGAGTCTTATTTCTCCGCCAACGAAAATTCATCTGCAATTTCTTTACGTTTTGCATGGATTATACTCGTGTTATTATGTAAACTAGATAGCATGTCACAACTTTACAAAGACGTGTCTCAATCATATCTATTTTTAGCAAACAACTTAAACTATGTTGTTTCGAAAGTTCAAAATTCAGATCTTAAGGCTTTGTTCGGAGAAGAATGGCTGGTGAAACATCAGGGCAAAGTACAACGATATGCATCGAATATCGAGAGGATGAGTTGGAGCAAATTGATCATGATCTTGCCTGGTAATCCAACGGCTGATATTTCACCTGACGCGGCAAAGAAATGTTTTAATTTGTTTAATTCGGAGTTCGAAGAATTGTATCGAAAACAATTTAAGTGGAGGGTGACTGATTCGAGTCTTCGAGACGAGATTAAAATATCGGTTATGAATCGGGTTGTACCGGTGTACAAGGAATTTTACGAGAAGAATAGGCATTTTTTTACAAGACAAATTGGAATCGTGTCGATTGTTAGATATGCCCCCGAAGATTTAGAAAATTATATTTCTGATTTATTTTCTGGGATTGGAACGGAAAGTACATCCTCGAATAATTCTTTGGCGGCATCACGAAATACGACGTCGTTGCACGGGATCATGTAACGCGGGAATCTTTTGATCGGCTTTTGACTAGTAGAGTGAAAATGAAATGCGTTTAGGTCTTAGGTATGTGATTAAGACGTATAGATTCTTGGTTTGGTATATGATATCTATCAGCTAATTTGACTTTATAGTAAAATGCAGTTGTTGTAATATAAGATAAGATTAACATCAAAGGCTTAATGATTTAACTTTTTTGTCATTAATCGACAGGTTTTTCCAGCTTTGTCCTAATATCACCTCCCCTATATCTTTGACAAAAAATTAGGTTAGCTGTTTATCAAAATGTTTCGATTGAATGTATTTTGATATGTGTTGTGCGAGGATGGGTTATTAGATTTTATTTGTCATCATTAGAATCTTTCGGTTAAATCCGATAATATCATATGATAAAATTTAATAACAAAATAAATTTTAACGTTAAGTTTAAGTATCATTTGGAACACCACTAAAATATAATTTGTTAGTTATCTTGTTAATAATTGTTTGATTGATAATTTAAGTTGGTTTGTGATTTTTCTGCCTCATTTATAATTTTGTGTATGTTTTTTTTATATAATTTTGTATTTTATTCCGGATATTATCCGATTAAAATAGTTAAATCATGTAAGTTTTTTGTGATAGGATACTTTCTAATGTTCTATAAAGGTTTATGTACTTTAATAGTTTAATGGTATATAAAACCAGCTAGCATAAAAATTTGGGTGAGGTTCACTTTTTAATCAATTTGTGTATTTTAATTTTCCCCGACTAGCTAGGTGATTAGAGATTATTGACTCAATTTTGTATATAAATAACTCTTTATTGAAAAATATTTTTTTATAATACATATATAACTAATATTTATGCAGAATGATAATTTAATAAATTAATATATCTGTTAGTTTTGACTACCTAATTACTAAGAATTAGTTCAACTGCGTGATCCCAAAATAGTAGGTCACGTTTAACAATACCTATCATAATTATAGATCCTAATTAGAAGAGATGAACTATAACGGACACATTTACACGGGACGGAAAGATATGCAGAATGCCTATACAGTATATAGAACATAAGTTTAGTGAACAATAGACACAATATTCAATGCTTGCATGTTCAACATATTCTTGGAGTCCCTAACTATTATACACATATATATTATAATTATAATATATTGCAGGTACGTGGAGTAAAAGCTAACATTGGTATTAGAGCTAGGGTTAGGTCGAGCTAGGTTAGGTCGAGCTAGGGCTAGGTCGAGCTGGGCTAGGTTTCTGTGCTGTGTAGATCTCTCTTCAAAATATCTCAAATCCTTCGGTTTGACTACATATCAAGAAATGGCAAGTAAGTTGATTGCATCAGAATTGGCCAAGACAAAGAGGCTAAATGACACCAACTACGATATGTGGAGCAGGAAAATTCGTTATGGATTTATCCATGACAACTTGGAGAGTGCTATCGAAGAAACTGCACCAACTTTAGGTAAAAATCCTACTAATGCTAAAAAAAAAAGTATGAAACGTGGAAGCTGAGTGACAAGAAGGCTAAAAGCCTCATGCTGATGTTATGGATGATAATCTGATCAAAGTGTTTGAAGCTCATACTACTACAAAAGAAATGTGGGATGCAATCAAAGAAAAATATGATACCACTTCTGAGGTGAATGTGCAGTTACTTCTGCACAGGTACAATACTTGCAAAATGAAGGAAAATGAAAATGTCATTGATCACTGGAACAAAATGATAGTCATGGCCAAAGACTTGGCAGCTGCTAGAAATGAACTTTTTGAACATATGCAGATAGCTGGAATATTAAATAGTTTGTCTAGCTCTTTAGACATGGTGGAAACTACTTTGAGGCACAGTGGCAAAATTACTAAGGTGGATGATCTTCCAGGTGCACTTGCTATAAAGCAAGACTTGGTAAATAGCAGAAAAGAACCTGAGTTGCATTTCGTGCAAGAAGATGAGTCTAACATTGCTCGTGGGTATCCTAAAAATTGTAAAAAAAATCAAATCAGGATGGGTCCCTCAAAAGAGAAGAACTTCAAGCCACAAAAGTGGCAGAAGAAGGTCCCACAAGGCGCTTGCTACACTTGTAGGAAGTATGGTCACTTCAAGGCCAACTGTACCCAAAATCAAGGAAACAAGGGTGGTGACAAACGTTAAGAAAGAGGTGGACCACAAAAACATGAGTTTGTGGGAGTGATTGAATGCAATGTTGCACATGTTGCTACTGATGTTAATGGTTGGTGGATTGATTCTGGTGCTACCCACCACATTTCAAAAATCAAAGATGGGCTTACACAATTCATTGAATTAAAAAAAGGGGAAAAGAGAATTTTCATGGGTAACAACACTTATCTGGAAGTGATTGGCATTGGAACTTACAAATTGGATGTTGGGAACAGTGTCATGGTTCTAAAAAGTGTGCTTTATGCTCTAGAAATGAGGCGAAATCTGATCTCAGTGCCTGCATTGTTTAATAATGGCTTGGAAGTTCGTTTCTACAATGGTAGAGTTTCTATTGGAAAAGACAAGAAATTTTTTACTATGGGAAAGTTTGAACTTGATCAGGAATTGTTCAAACTTCCAGTTGTAATGAATAATGAAATGAATAAGAATGTTATTTCTGATTACTCTTTGTCTTATAATGTATGCATGTATGACTTGTGGCATTATAGATTGGGACATCTTGGTTGCCAAAAATGGATGTTAATAAGTCAACATGTGAACATTGCATAAAAGGAAAAATGATAAGAAAACCATTTAAAGAAGGACAAAAAGCAACATAACTTTTGGACTTAGTACATTCAGATATTTGTGGTCCGTTGAATTATAAAACCCATGCCAATAAAGAATATTATATTACATTTATAGATGATTATTCAAAATATTGTTATGTGTATCTTGTATCAAGAAAATCTGAAACTTTTGAATGCTTTAAGATATATAAGACAGAAGTTGAGAAATAACTTGGAAAGGATATCAAGGTCTTAAGAACTGATAGAGGTGGAGAATACAAATCTACAGAATTTGACACATATTATCAAGAACAATGAATTATAAGGCATAAGACAATGTCATTCACGCCACAACAAAATGATGTGGCAGAAAGAAAAAAACATTATTAAATGTTATAAGGTGTTTGTTGTCTCATTCGGGACTAATAAAAAGATTTTGGGGAGATGCATTGCTTACATCAAACTATACACTATATAGGATTCCTAAAAAATTGAGTCAACACCTTATAAAGTTTGGACTGGAAGAAAACCAGATCTAAGTGAAATGAGAAAATGGGGATGCATTGCGCACGTAATGATCCCATGTCAAAATAGAGACAAATTGGATTTTAGAACTTTGAAGCGTAACTTCATTGATTATTCAGAACCTTCTAAAGGTTATGTGTTCTATAACAAAGAAAAGGGAATGATTGAAAGTAGAGATGCTACTTTCTTGAAAAATTCTGAAGAAAAAAAAGACATCATTGAAGAACAAGATCCTCTATTAATAATAAATGATGACAATCATCAAGAGTAGCCTCATGATAATATAATCGACGAAAATGAACCGAATAGTATCATTGGTGTTAAGAGAGCAAGAGATCCACCAACATGGATGGATGATTATTATTTGTATAATATTGAGGCATCTTATTTCTCGGTAGACATGGAAATTGGTGACCCAGTAGATCCCAAAATATTTATTGAAGCGATGAAATCACAAGACTCACATTTATGGTTGAATGTCATGAAAGAGGAACTTGATTCAATAGAAAAGAATAAAGTGTGAGAACTATGTGATCTGCCTAAAGACAGAAAAACTATTGGATTTAAATGGATTCTAAAAAGAAAATATTTGGTTGATGGATCTATTGATAAATATAAGGCGAGATTGGTTGCCAAGGGGTTTACTCAAAAATCATGAATTGATTATCAAGAAACATATTCTCCGGTAGCAAAATTTGCATCAATACGAATGATATTGGTTATAGTGGCTTTTCTTGATTTGGAACTCTTCCAAATGGATGTAAAGACTGCTTTCCTTAATGGAGATTTAAAAGAAGAAATTTACATCAATCAACTTAAGGGTTTCAGGTTGAAGGTTGTGAGAACAAAGTTTATAGACTCACGAAGACATTGTATGGACTTAGACAATCGTCTAGAGAATGGAATCTCAAATTCGATAATTTTATGGTTCAACTTGGTTTCATATCCAACAAGTTAGATAAATGTGTTTACATTTTGAAAAGTGGGAGCTCATTTGCGATATTGTCATTATATATGGATGACATATTATTGGCTGGAAATGATATTGAAATGTTGAATAAAATCAAGTTGGAATTAAGCAACGAATTTGAGATGAAAGACATGAGTGAGGCGTCATATGTTCTAGGAATTGAAGTCATAAGAGATAGAAAAAATAGAACATTGAGCCTTAATCAAGAAAGGTATCTTCGTAAAGTGCTTAGTCATTTTGGGATGCGGAATTGCAGTCTGGCACCAACTCCATTGGTAATGGGGAAACGATTAAAAAAGAATAAAGATCTCGAAGAGGGATAAGAACTACTAGACAAACCATATGCAGAAGCAGTAGGAAGCTTAATGTATGCTATGTTGTGCACAAGACTAGATTTAGCATATCATGTGAGTCTAGTTAGTAGATACCAAAGTAATCCTAGTCAAATTCATTGAGAAGTTGTTAAAAGGATCATGAAGTACCTAAAAGGTACATTGCAACACAAGTTGGTTTATCGAGCGGACGCGCTTGAAATTATTGGTTACTCCGATGCAGATTTAGGAGGATATAAAGATGATGGAAAGTCGACTTCTGGACACCTATTTATTTTAGGTGGAGCTGCTGTATGTTGGGACAGTAAAAAATAAAGTTGTGTTGCAAGATACACACAAGAAGCTAAGTATGTAGCCTGTAGTATGGCTGCTACTCATGCTGTCTGGATAAGACGATTTTTACTGGAATTAAATCTCAATTTGATGAATGAGCCCATTGAGATTTATTATGATAATACATCAACAATTGATTTGATTTATAGTGGTGCAAATAGTTCGAAAGGACAACATATAGAAATACAACATGATATAGTAGTGGAAAAGGAAGAGGTAAAAGTAACATACATTCCTACTATTGATATGCTTGCAGACTCTTTAAAAAAGGCACTTCCAACCGAGACATTTATCAAACATGTTAGTTTGATGGGATTAAGAAATATTTGATTGTAAAATGTGGGAGCATGCATAATATAGAATTTTTAGTAAAGTAGTCAAGTGGGAGATGTTAGTTTTGACTACCTAATTACTAAGAATTAGGTCAACTAAGTGATCCCAAAATAGTAGATCATGTTTAACAATACATATCCTAATTATAGATCCTAATTAGAAGGGATAAGGTATAACAAACAGATTTACATGGGACAGAAAGATATGCAGAATGCCTATATATAGAACATAAGTTTAGTGAACAATACATACAATATTTAATGCTTGCATGTTCAGCATATTCTTGTAGTCCCTAAATATTATACATATATATATTATAATTATAATATATTGCAGGTACGTGGAGTAAAAGTTAACAATATCTACTACATGAGATTCTGCTTTGAACTTTCATTATTTTACGTAAATTGTCATTTTCTTACATAAATTCAAATAACTTTTATATATAATACTGTATAAAATTTATTTTTGAAATAGAGTGTTCAAAAATTCGATTAGTTTAAATAATTCAAATTTCATTAATCAATCATACATCTGATGTTATTATATGGTATCAACTATTCTCTTTCCGGATCATAATTGTGTTATATCAACTCTATATTTGGATTCGATTATTTTATATAATATATTTTAACTTATATTTAATATCATATTTTAATCTATTTATATATTTATTCTAATTATTTAGCATATCTAAATCTTAAATTTCACATTATTCTCTTACTCGCAAAAAATTTCACTTACTACAGTGATATGACCCATATTCATATCTCGACTCGTTCTTTGGATCCGGATAATGTGAATTGATGAGTTGGTTATTAGTTCTATAGTTATTTGTTTTTACAAATACAAAAGGGTTGGTCTTTTTTTTCTTTAATCCTAACCCTAAAAAATCAACAAGTCGCACACTAAGCATATCGATTATTTCAAAAGGTCAATCTATTTTTTATTCAACTTTACAGAATTAGAATTGTTCATTTTGGTTTTGTTTTGATTGAACAAAAAAAGGAACGAATTTTTATTTTTTTTGTTCCATTACTGGATCGAAAGGAAAGCCAAGTAAAGTTTTATTATTCCCATCTATAAATAATTTATTTGTATAAAATGACTCATCATAAATATTAGATAGAAGGGTACATCAGTTAGTTTAAACTAAATAAAATGTCTCGCTAGTTAGTTATTTCAACAATTAATTGTCTCACCATTTTAAGTGTATGTGGGCCATTATATACAGAAGAAGAGAAGATTAACTCTTCTACAAGTAAAAGATATGGATAATTTTTAAAAATTGAGTTAAATTTTACACTTTATTTAAGTTTATTGTTTTTTTAAATTCGTGAGGTATATTTTGATGGAATGAAAATATATATTCAAACAGTTATATTAAGTTTTAAAAAAAATATGATGTTAGAAAAGCCGCGTACTTTTGATGTATGTGCATACTCTTTGGGTCAAAGTTATCCCAAATTCGTCGTAGAGAATTTATATATAGCTTTATTAATGGTATATTTTGATATATCTAATTTTGTAAGACAGGGAATTACTTGGGGAATGAGAAGTAACGTGTATTTATATCTAAATATCATTATGTAAAGGTTAATTAAATGTGTATAAGAGTATAATAATAATAATAATAATAATATATTGAATAAAATTATTTTTTAAAAATATAATTTTATAATATTATATAATAGTAGATAGCCAAATAGATGTATTAGAAGCGTAATTTTTAAAATCCAGGATTTATTAATAACTAGATATGATATAATTGGCGATTTTAGCCCTAAAAAAATAATCTCAAGAATGAAGTTTAGCAACATACTTCATCCGTCCCACCCAATTATTTATATTTGGATTGAGCACGGAATTTAAGAAAATTGTATTAAGTAGTATGAAAGAAAATGAAAAGTGGATGAACGAGAAGGAAAAGTGGGTAAAATGATGGAATCAATTGATATTTAATTGATAGATTTGAAAAGGTGGAGGAAAGTAGTGAGTGAGAGTAAATTTTATAATATAAAAGTTTACTATTTTTGAAAAAAATTTAAATATAAAGAATTGGATGAGATATTAAAAGAAGAAAGTGTAAATAATTGAATAGGACATAGGAAATAGGAACGAAAGAGATTATTTTATCGGCAAAGGACTAACCCAATTTACAATAATTTTTATTTATATAAGTTCTGATAAAGTGAGAGGACCAAGAGCCCACTTAGAAGGCCATATCCATATAGCTTAAGACAGTAGTAGTGGAAGCCCATGATAAGCGGTAGTGTATAAAATAGTCTAATACGTAGTAATAGCTTTTGAATCCTACATTCCAATCGGGGATCCAACACGGGCGGAATCAGCTGGGGGAGGTTGAAATAATGTCTAGAGTCAAAATAATTAATATAATTTTTTTTGTCATTTTAAAGTCCCGTTTGATAGTAATTTCTATTTTTTGTAATTCTAATGCATCTGTTTATAATTATAGTATTTGTTAGTTGTCGTTATTTCTCACGTTATCATATCATCCGTTCTTCGATAGTTAAAATACAATTCTCACAAAAAAGATTTTATACATTTATCCAAATTTCTTAATTTTATTCCTTATTTTACAACAGTTTGATTACAGTTTTCCAAAGAAATAATATCCAACAAAACTAAAATAAATTTTCAATTAAATTGATTTACACAGTATGATTGGTTAGAGTACAATTTTACATTACTCTCGTGAGATTTCAAAGAAATGGATTCTTATTTCTCATTTTTTTTTCGCGCATTAAACTGATGAATATGTTTATTTGTTAATATGATGTTCAAACATAGTTCAATAAATATTTTAAATGGATTCACTTAGACTATGCTATGTATGGGGGAGACAAACTGTTTATAGTGTTATTTTCTTAAGTCGGAGAGGACACATTATCTATATTTTTATAATAATTAAAAATTAGAAAAAAAAACATTATAAATGTTTCTTTGACTGATTTCACAACCAAGGTATAAGAAAATTTCAATCATTTAAAAATCAAAAGGAAAACCTAACACATATTCTTCCTACATAACAATATGATATAACAATGAAACGAGATATATAGATGTTAAGTTTTACAAATATTTGCTAATATGATGTTCGAACATACTTCAGTAAATATTTTAAATGGATTCACTTAGACTATGCTATGTATCGGGGAGTCAAACTGTTTATAGTGTTATCTTCTTAAGTCGGAGAGTACACATTATCTATATTTTTATAACAATTAAAAATTAGAAAAAAAACATTATAAATGTTCCTTCGACTGACTTCACAACCAAGGTATAAGAAAATTTCAATCATTTAAAAATCAAAGAAAATTTTCAAGTTGTTGAACAAAGAAAATTTTGTTTATAAATTTGTTATAATTTGTACCCGTATTATAATAAATATATAATTGAACTTAAAAAGTAAATTTTTTGTTAATATAAATATGTATATAATTATGTCCCATATTATAATAAATAATATTATATATAACTAGTATTGATGCAGGCTTCGCAGGGCCTTTACTTTGCAAATTTGTTCACATTGATATAATTTGAATACATAACTTCCTAAAACTACGTAATATAATTTGACTAAAGTTGTAAGGGAAAGGTTACTTAAAAAATTTCACAATGCACCAAACATAAAGTATTGGTGCCTGTTTGGATTTACATTTGAATTTACATTGTGAGCTTAGCCAAACATGTTCAAAATACAATAACTTATGATTGATTTTTAAATATTTTACCGTAAATTAGTTTATAATATATTTATTTATTTAAAATTTAGAGTTAAGTTATATATATATTTTTGGATAGAATAGTTTTTTATTAATACTTATTTAACAAAGTAATTGTTTATGTTAAAATAAATGTTTTGAGACAATATATTTATTGGTTTAAAAATAACTAATTAAAAATTTAATATTTCATGTTATATTTAATAATTAATAATTCATGTTATGTTTAATATTTAATAACAACACTTCTCGGCACCGCCTTCGGCGGTAACTCGAATCTTACATTTTATCAAAAATGAATTTAAAATTTATATTTTAAAATATGTTAGTTCTCAAGAAATTAATTGGTATAGTTTATTAAAACTTTATAATTATAAAAATACATTTATAACAGTATCATTAATTGTATATGAAATATAATTTGTGAAACACTTATGTAAAATTTTTCTTTTATTATGAATTATAACTCAATTTTAATATACATAAGTTTATTAAGTTCAAAATATAGAAATGACATGAATAAGATATGTTTAAAAATTGAAATATATTAAAAATAATTTTTATGACATATTTAATTTTATGGTTAATTTTTACTTAGTAATAATTTATTTTATTAAAGTTGAACTTTGTTTTGTGAATTTTATTGTTTTATAAGATCATTTAAATTTTAGAAGGAATCACATGTCATCTCCTCGTATTTTTTCATTCATATAATATTTAATATTTAATAAAAACACTTATCGGCACCGTCTTTGGTCGTACCTTGAATCCTACATTTTATCAAAAATAAATTTGAAAATTATATTTTTTAAAATATGTTTTTTTTCAAGAAACTGATTGATATAGTTTATTAAAACCTTATAATTAAAAACATATAAATTAATAAAAGTATCATTAATTGTATATGAAATATAATTTGTGAGCATTATTTCATTTTTAAAATTTAATGTCAAATTTGTATTTTATTATGAATTATGATTCATTTTTAATATACATAAGTTTATCAAGTTCAAAATATAGAAAATATATAAATATTATATGTTTACAAATTAAAATATATTATAAATAATATCTATGACATTTTTTTAACACATATTACTTTTAATATTTAAACAATACTTCTCGGCACCGCCTTCGATGACACCTCAAATCTTATATTTTATCAAAAAAATATTGATTTTCAAGAAATTAAATAATGAAATTTACCAAAACCTTATAATTGAAAAAATATAAAAACTTGAAAATATTATTGATTGTTTATGAAATATAATTTATAAAACACTAATTTATTATTAAAATTTAATTTCAAATTTGTCTTTATTATGAATTATAATTCATTTTTGATATATATGTGCGCGCGCGTGAGGACTGAGCTAGACATGGCCAAACCGGACCGGAACCGGCTAACCGGCCCGGAATCGGACCGGGTCAAAACCAATCAAACCCTGAACCTGAACCGTTTGAACCGGAACCGGCGGTTTATATTTTGTTAAGGTTCAGGTTCCGGTTCAAGATTTTCACGAACAGGAACCGGCGGTTCACGAACCGGAACCCGCGGTTCACGAACCGTGACCATGTCTACTGATCAACTGTTGCGGTGGAACAAACATTCAACATAGGTGGAAATATTTTGAATCCAAGGAAATCAAGATTGACTCCCGAATCTTTAAAAACACAAGTTTGTGTGAATGATTGGAAAAGAGCAGAATTAAGAACACAATCCTCTTCCGACGAATATTGTAGAGATCCTACAACAATTCTCACCACCTCCGAATCGGGTGGATCGAGTTAGTATATGTTATAAATATTATTGTAATAAATTATATGGTTTGTTGTATTCTTATAAGTTGTAAAACATATAAAATTTATTGTAATATATTTACTTGTTTTTAATAAAAAGTACGAATTAATTTAACGATATTTCTTATATAAATTATTTATTTATAAGGTTCGAACCTGAACCGGAACCGGATCTTGAACCGGGCCAAAACCGGATCAAATCTGAACCTAAACCGTTTGAACCGGAACCGGCGGTTTATATCTTGTTAAGGTTCAGGTTAAAGATTTTCACGAACCGGAACCGGCGGTTCACGAACCGTGGCCATGTATAGACTGAGCCGCATAGGATTTCTGATACAATGCATTTTTAGAAATTTATTATATTATACATGGTGGTTTTCAGTTCTCGCATTGACTACAAAATTATAAAACTGATTTATACATGCGACAAAAAAAAGAAAAGTTGTAATACAGGTTAATATTATACATTAAAATCAATTTTTTTATTAAGTATAAGTATAATTAATTTTAAAATTATTTATAAAATACTATATAAGAATCAAAAATTTCTCTTCAAAATTTAATATAAAAAAATTCAATAATATATATATATATATATAAACATATAAATATAATGTTTGATTTTTATGTTAACAAAATATCTCAGGCGTCACCTCAAATTTTATATTCATACAAATTAAATTTTAAGTATGGATTATTATTTTAAATTTATTTTTAAATCTCATTGTTATTTTCCCTTAAGTACAAGAAGTTTGTAAAGGGGGATGAATATAAACTTAAAAGTTTTTGAAATTCTTGCAGATACAAGTTTGTCCTTTTAGTTATTTTTGTGTTTGGAAAAATCTATTGAAGAGAACTATTAGAACAATTGATTGATGGTTTAATATATTGAAACCATAACACAGCAATTTAAAAATTACTAGTGGATTGGTTTTTTCACTAGTGTATTTTTGCTTTCAATTAACATTGGTAAAGATACCAAGCTGCTTATAAAGATGTAGTTTTTGAACTAAGAAAATTACTACAAAAATCTTTTAGCTTTTCTACTGTACTTTTCACGAGTTCTTGATTTTTCTACCTATAATGCAACAATGGACTACTACTTAATATATAGTAGTTCACATTCTACTTCTATTTTCTATCATTCGATGAATAACAATGTGAATTACAAATTACAGTTTACAATGTATTCACTAAAATAGATTGTAGCTACTTTTCACAATCTCATTTGCATTTGTCTTATTCTGGAAAAATCTTTGTCTTGATATTTTTCTTGAAAACTGTGTTGCCTTGAAAGTCTTCAAAATCCTGACAAGACTGTCTTCCATTGATTCAGTTTCTGCAAAGATCTCATTCCTTTTGTCTTTAACCAATTTGAGAAACTTTGATCAACTGATAATTGCTATCAAGCTTATCAGTCGATCCTCTTTTGCTCATCCATCGATGGATAGGTGATCCATCGATCAATTGATGTATCGATGGATAGTTAGATTATCCATCGACTCCTTATCCATTGATGGTTATTTATCCGTTGATTGCCTTTATCCGTTGATAGCATTTATTCATCGAGTAGTGTCTTTATCCATCGACTCCAATATCAGTTAATCACTTCATTTGTGAGAATTCTGACTTAGAATATTTACAGTTTATCAGTCATTCTTCACATCCGTTAAGAAGCTATAAATTGAAGTCAATAACATCAGTCGACTACTTCACAACATCCATCGAGACAATACAATCAATTGATAATGAAACATAAATCAAATGTTACAATCCAATTTATCAGTTGATTAACAAGTTTCAACTGATAACTGGTTTCCTAGTCAATGGATATTTATAGATCACATATCCATTGACCAGTTACAATGAAATTTAAATCCCTATTATAATTCTAAGTGATTTGTTATCATCAAATCTCATAATTCTTAACACTCATTAATATGATATGTTTTAAAATATTAAAAATAATTTATGTGACATTTCAATTTTATAATCAATTTTTACATTAATATTTATCATTTACTAACATCATTTCAATTTGTTAAAAGTTAAAACATGACTGTCTTTTATCATATTTTTACACACATATATTTAATAAAAATACTTCTCGGCACGGGTTTCGGCGACACCTGGAATCTTACATTTTAACAAAATAAATTTAAAAATTGCATATTCAAAAAGAAATTTAGGTTAAAAAATTAATTAGTACAGTTTGTTAAAATCTTATAATTAAAAATGTGTATTTGTAAAAATATCATTAATTGTGTATGATATATAGTTTGTGAAGCACTAATTACTATAGAAATTATTATCAAAATTGTCTTTAATTATGAATTATAATACAATTTTCAATATACATAAATTTACCCTAAAATTTTAATTTTAAACTTTTTCCTCATAATTAAAATAATATTTGATAATATTTATATTATAAAAATTAATACATTATAT
This sequence comes from Oenanthe sinensis, assembly GCA_028671895.1. NCBI lineage: Eukaryota > Viridiplantae > Streptophyta > Magnoliopsida > Apiales > Apiaceae > Oenanthe > Oenanthe sinensis. Next base: position 31,788,019 of record CM053796.1, read on the forward strand.
TTTAATAAATAAATGTTTAGTTATAAATAATTTATTTTTGGCTTTCATTTTTTATTTATGAAATTTTTGTAACTCTTCCTACTTACCATAAGTCATGTACATTTTGTGTTTTAGTTTCTTAAATTTTTGAAAAAAACAATTTAATTAGTATTATCTATATTTGTTAAATATTATATTTTGAGTATCATCTAGTCTAATTTGCCAACACTTCATCCAATTGAACTTTGTCATATGACTCATATCAAGTCAATATAATGACATTATTAAGGGAACCCGAAACTTGTTAATGTAAAATTTGGTGTATTAAATCACAAATGTTAATAACTTTAAAATAAAACAGATGACTTGGTCTTCCATTGTAAATTGCAAGAAAGAGTACATAAACCTGCATATTGATTCATGTACATAATAACACTGTTCAAATTACGACATTATTGTGAGCTAGAGAAACATTTCATAACAATATACCTCACCACTTGTTCTTGTCCAGTACCTTTATTTTCGTTATATTATGAGAATACATGCATCACCCACTCTTGGGCAAGATATCTAAGAAAAGATAACATTCAAAGAACAGTAGGAAAATTAGCAATTGCTTAGAATAAACAGATGTTAGTACAATCCTAATGAGGTTCACATAGTCAAGCAAAAGGCTTGCAGCAGCAATCATGTCAAAGTAATTATGAAATCAGTTATACATTGACCTTTCAAGGTGAAAGGCTATACGAGAAATTTTTTCTTGTTAACTTTCAATGAAAAGATAGATTCAACTCCAATTCCTGTTATCAACCTTCTTAGTTTGATTATAGTATTGAGACATGCGTTGTGCCTTTTAAAAACAATGTCTTTCAATGTTGAAAAAGTATATGAGATTGATTGTTGAGAATCTAGTTTTGGATAATACTTGGAGTGTAGTGCATCACAGGTTTATTTATTTTAACTTCAATATTTATGATCACATATATGACCATTACAATAACATCTTCTATAAACAATTACACATTTTACTAACTTTTGCAACTCTTTCTCCTTAAAGCATATTGAAGCTTCATCTATAAACATATTTCTAAGATTTCTTTCCAGCACACAACTGAAAGGGATCATACTTTCACCTCTATGCTCTTACACCCTAAATATTTGAAAAATTATAACTGGCTAGAAGATATTTTTCAAACATATTGATATATTGTTTTAGTAATCAATTTCGAATAATGAAATTAATTTGGCTCCTTACTCTTGTAGTTAGCTAGCAAATGTTAGTGAGAAATCACATTTGAAGAAAGGCATCAAGTTGTCCAAATGGTCATATTGTTTGTGCAAAACTGCATAATAAGAATGTTATCTATTACAAAGAGTCAGTAGGTAAAGTAGTTTAGTCATCAACCACTTATACTGCAATTTATATATGCTCAATCTATCACAATTTTTTAACTAATAGAGGAATTAATTGGACGCCAACTAAAAATTTACAATTATTTCAAGAATAATCCTTAATTATTACCGCTTTTCTTGACAATCACTAAATTTCCTCACCTGATGCATATTGTTTAAGCTGAAAAATGTTTGTTGCATTACATCAAACACCTAATATAATATTATATATAAAAAATTAGTAACAACTACACTATAATTACAAAATAAAAATAGGATGATTTATCTCATCTTTCTAAACAATAAACTTTCATTATAGTACTACTACCTTCAATTCATGTTTTTAGAATCTAAAAGGTAGAATAAATACCTTTTTCATTATGCTATTGATTGATATAAGCAATCCACTAAGTTTAAGTACACATATACTTTTTATTTTCATACTGGTGCTTCCACTAAGGTTAGCAACCATTTGGGTAACTATTAATTCATTCCACGCTCAATCCATCAATATTTAGTGTGCAAATTTCAGCCATTTGGTAAACTATTATATCATTTCTCTGCCTCTTGTACATATACAATGCATATAACCTAATCTCTTACTCATATATGATATAATAACTTTTGAAAACACACATTGACCATCACACATTTATGATGCAATTATCCATTTTCTTGTCTAGATATATCAATTGAAAAAAAATTCACAGTAATTATGTAGCACTGAAAATCACCCATTGATCATTGTCAACCTGAATAAATATAAAAAAAATAGCATTAATGAGTATAACATATTGATAAATTAAAGATGTGCCTCAAACAAAGAAAGTTAAGCAGGATTATGGCATGCCAAGATGTTGAAAGTTGTTTCTTTCGTTTCCTGCAAAGAAAATTAGTTATCGTGATATAATTCAGTGACTTGTCATAGAATTCTACAAATCAGAAGATGTAAATGATAAAGGAAGTTTAAAAATTATATCATTTATCTGCCTTTTATACATATACGATACACACAACCTAGTCTCTTTGAAAGGCATATGACTAGGCCTATTTGTAATAAATAGATGGCAACTCAACTCTAACTAATAAAGAGAAGTAAATACTAAACACTAAACAGGAATCAAGACGAAGACAGTCAACTAATCACAAAGGATCCAAGTATCAGAAGTATTTTGTAGGATTGCTACTCAACACTGGAAGAAGTTCAATTATTTGTTCAAGCGTCAGTGAAATTAATAATGTGGTAGTACTTCTATTGAAGACAGAAGATATAGAAGATTTCAAGTGGTTACTACAAGCAGATTCCAGAAGAAGAATGCAAACAGTGAAGAAGAATTAATGACAGAAGGCCTCTAGTTAAATGTTATTTAAATGGAGAATATTTATTGGGATGACACAAATGAACCAGACAGTACATTTGTGTGTCAACTAATATAATATTTATTCTTCATTTAATTCAAGAGGTTTCAAGATTAGAAGACGAAGAAAAGACAGGAAGATTTCAAGACTATCAGCACGGCTGCGACTAAAGATAGTATTTTAATTCTACTATCAATTGTTAATTAATTATTTAATTTATCTAATTAAATTAATTCAAGTTGAAATTAATTTAATTTATAAATTAACTAATTAAATTAAGTAGAATTAATTTACTATAAAAGAAATGGTTTAAAATGACTTATATATATATATATAAACCACTAGTATGACTTATCAAAAAGTCATACCGAGTTTCTTATATATATATATGCACAATAAATAAGTCATACCGAGCTGTTATCAATAAGTCATACCGAGCAGGCTGAAGCAAAAGTCATACCGAGATTTCTGAGATCAAAAGGTCATGCTGGATTTATTTTGTTTATTTAAAATAAGTCATACCGATTTGTTTTAATTAAATAAAATCCGAATATGACTTTCAATAAGTCATACCGAAATTTAATAAGTCATACCGACCAGAAATAAGTCATGCCCAGTCTTTTGAAAGTCATACAAGTGCTAAAATAAGTCATACAGACTTATTTTCTTGAAATTAAGTCATGCTGGAAAAGGTCATAGCAGCCTTTTCTAATCTCTATAAATATGAGATGTTTGCTTCATTTGTCAAGAGAAAAAACTTGTTAAGAGTTAGAAAAAACAGATCAAATTCAGTAATTTATCTGCATTGTAATATTCACAGATTTCTGTGCTGAGTTTGAATATAATTGTTTAAACACGAACACTTCATGTAGAATTCGTTCTAGACTTTATATCAATTATATAACAGTTTTCTAAATATTAATTGTGTAATACTAATCAAGTTAAAATAATATCTTTCACTTGAAAAGTATTTCATTATAATTAATATTTCGTGAGTAATTAAAATAATATTTTTAATCAAATTATTCCGCGATTAATTTTCAGACATTGTATTCAACCCCCCCTTCTACAATGTCAGGGACCAACAATTGGTATCAGAGCAGGTTGATATAGTTAATATCAGATCCAAACCAAAAATTCCGCAACTCATTCAGATCTCAAAAATTATTTTAAATTCGAAATAATTTTTTATTCGAAATAATTTTTTTAAAAAAAATTATTTTTGATCAAAAATTGTTTTAAGTCAAAAATTAAAATATTTTTTGAAACACTTAATTTTTAATCTTATTAAAGATGAGTACCCAGAAAGTAACTAGTATTAAAATTCCACAGTTCGACAGAGAACACTACAACTTGTGGAAACAAAAAATGCTACTGTTTATCGGGATTGCAAATCCCAAGTACGCATTAATTATGGCTAAAGGTGTTGAGCTCCCTATATCAGTTGTTCTCGAACATACAGTATATGGGGTCGTAATTCCCCACAGACAGTTTCCGAAAAGTCCGGCAGACTATACAGATGAGGAAACAGAAGCTGTGTCCCTTGATAATAACCTGAAGCTCATATTAATTGAATCCCTAGACTACATCATGTACAACCAAGTAGTCAATTGCAAGAATGCAAAACAAATCTGGGAAACAATTGAAATTATCAATGAGGGAACTGAAGAAGTTAAGGAGAATAGACTGGAGATCCTGACCACCCAATATGAACAGTTTAGATCCAACCCTGGTGAGGATATCTCTGAGGTGTTTCAGAGACTAAACAAATTGATAAACGAGCTAAACATGAATGGTAAGTTTTATCAGAACCAAGAGGTGAACAGGAAGTTTCTGTTGACCTTACCAGAGCATCTGGAGCACAGGATTGCAGCCATCCGGGAATCTAGGGACATGAAAGAGGTAACCCTAGAAAGACTCTACGGAGTTTTAAAAACTTATGAGCTGGAACAGATCCAAACCAGAGAGATGTATGGAAGAGGTAAGGTACTGAGTTCCTCCAAGGCATTAATGGTAGAAGCACCAGAGAAAGAAGAAGTGAAGGCTGTTGCACCTTCTAACAGTTCAACAGAGTATGTGGTTCCAGAACTTGGACATACTTCTGACAAACAAGAAGACGGTGATTTCTACTCACTGGAAGAACTAGATCAGCTAGAAGATGAATCTCTAGCTATGGTTGCCAGGAAGTTTGGCAACATGAGATTCCGAAGAAACTCCTCATTCAGAAGTAAGCCTAATTTTGGAAGATACCAAAGAGGAGGTTCTTCGACAGCAGTATCAAAAAGCGGCTACAAGACCGGCTTAGTTGATAGAAGCAAGTTTCGTTGCTTCAACTGTAATGAGCTAGGGCACTTTGCAACTGAGTGCAAGAAGCCTAAGCAAGGGAAAAAGAGAGAGTCTTACGAAGAGCTGAAGGAGAAGTATGATGCGCTAGTGAAAAAGCATCAAGGAAAGTCCTATCTAGCAGCAGGCAAAAGCTGGGATGACTCAGATAACGATGATGAGGAAGAGCTGGGAAATCTTGCTCTTATGGCTTCATCAGAGGGATCACTGTCTCCCACCAGTGACAGAGGAATAGAGGTAAATCCTTCGTGTCCTAAGATGTTTGCTTTGCTAGGTAAAGAACTAGATGGTGAAAGAGATAAAGTTAAGAAACTCAGACTCAAAGTCAAAGAGTTAATTGATGAGACTGAAGTTCTTAAACAGTTAAAAAAAGAAATCATGACAAGTTGGCTGTCAAGCTGACTGAAGACTTAGCTGTTCAAGTCAGTAAAGTCAGTTGTCATGTTGTTGTAGAAACTAATCTCAGAAACCAAATTGAAGAAGAAAAGAAGAAGTGTCTTGCATATAAGAATTCCTCATATATTGTTAAGAACCTAGTTGACCAACAAGAAATAAATCGTAAAGTTGGAATAGGCTTCGAGTATAACAAATCTGTAGGAAAACCAAGCAACATAACCCCCTTTAGAAAAAGTGCTGAAGAAAGGGGTATCCCACATGTTGTTAAAGACACACCGAAACCTCTCTTCATAACACCGATAGCTGAACCCATCCTTGAGACCTCTGTAATAATTGCATATGAAATGCAGCTGGAAGATCTTGAGGAAGAGAAGAAGAGAGGAGAACAGGTTAAGGACATAAAAGGAGTTAATGTCCAGAAAGAAAAATGTGCACTAGAAACACCAGTGAAAGATGTGGGAACTTCTGATTCCCCCAGACCTGGTGTAGGTGCAAAAGACTTAAAGAGTAAAATGAACAGACCCAACATATTTGTGAACAGTAGGAACAGTAACAATAAATTTCATTCTACTGAAAACTTCAAATCTTCTGAGAAAATTGAAGTTGAATCTGTTAAGCCTCCTACTGTATTGAATAACATGCCTACTATTGATGCTTTCCATAAACCTTGTGGTATAATGAATTGCATGTTATGTGCCTTTAATGCTATGACTGCTTACTTTAAACGCATGATAGCTAAGAAAGATAACATGACACCTAGACAGCACATCAATAGTAAATTTGCTAAATCCAAGACTGCGACTCCTTCACCTGAGAAGAAGGAATCATATATTCCTAAGTCTAAACAGAAAATTGTTAAGACTGTTTATAGGAAGGTAGGAACAGTCAAGGAAGAAAATGATGTTGTTCGAAAAGGATCTGTTGTCAAAGCAGACAAAGGTCAATTCTTTAAGTATGCCGGGCCCAATCAATTTTGGGCTCCGAAGACAAATTAATCCGTTTGATAATTGCAGGGAGTTAAACAGGCAAACCGAGTTATATGGATCCTGGACAGCGGATCGTCAAGGCATATGACCGGAGATAGAGCCCTGCTATCAGACGTGGTTGAGAGAGCTGGCCCAATCGTCACCTTTGGAGATAACAGCAAAGGAATGACTACGGGATATGGCAAGTTAAATACAGGAAATGTTATCATTGAAAATGTCTCTTTGGTGGAAGGACTTAAGCACAATCTACTCAGCGTCAGTCAATTTTGTGATAGAGGTTACAAAGTAAACTTTATCAAGGAGAAGTGCTTAATAGCTCATTCTAAAGAAGACAGACTAGCCTTGCGTGGAGTAAGGAAAGGAAACTTGTACGTAGCTGATTTCAACTCGGGAACTGAAGCTGAAGCAAACTGTTTTTATTCAAAAGCTTCAACAGAAGATAGTTGGCTATGGCACAAGAAACTCTCACACCTGAATTTCAAAACAATGAACTCTCTAGTCAAGAGGGATTTGGTGAGAGGACTGCCTCCGATGAAATTTACTCAAGAAGGATTGTGTGAGGCATGTCAGAAAGGGAAGTCAAAGAAAGCAACTCACAGAGGCACAGACACTACAAACATCACTGAACCACTTCAACTCCTTCACATGGATTTATTTGGTCCAGTAAATATTCTGTCTATGTCAAGGAAGAGATACGCCTTAGTGATTGTGGATGACTTCACAAAATATACATGGGTTTTATTCTTGAACTCTAAGGATGAAACTCCACAATTGGTGATTGATCATATAAAGCTGATTGAGTTAGATTCAAAGTTACCTGTCCGGGCAATCAGATCAGATAATGGAACAGAATTCAAAAATGAAGTTCTGAATAACTTCTGCTCAAACAAGGGAATAACAAGGCAATATTCAGCACCAAGAACTCCGCAACAAAATGGAGTTGTAGAAAGGAAAAATAGAACCCTGATTGAAGCTGCAAGAACTATGCTAAGTGAATCAAGGTTACCTATCTACTTCTGGGCTGAAGCAATTAATACAGCTTGTTATACTCAGAATCGAACTCTGATCAACAAAGATCATATGAAAACTCCCTATGAATTAATGGCTGGCAAGAAACCTACTCTCAAGTACTTTCATGTATTTGGAGCCAAATGCTTTGTGCTAAAAGATGGAGATGAACGCATTGGCAAATTTGAGGCCAAGGCACATGAAGCTATTTTTGTCGGATACTCGAGAAGAGCATATAGGGTTTACATAATTGATCAGCACCAAGTGAAGGAAAGTGTCAATGTAACTTTTGATGACACTAAACTCCCAAGTATCCAAACTGAAGATTCTTCTGAGTCATTAAAATTTGATAATTATCCAGACTCATATTCTGATGACGAAGAAGAACCTGAGGTTGCAGCAGGAAATGATGACAACAATGATGGTAATGATCCAGGTAATAGTGGTGGAAACAATGGCAACACTGGAGATTCTACTAATACCAGTGGTGGATCAACAAGTCATCCTGGCAGCAACTCAGGGGGAGATGAAAGATCAACTGGCACAACACAACATCACAATGTATTTCGAGGCGAATCATCAAGATCAAACCTACCTAGGGAAAGGATATGGAGCAGAGATCATCCTTTTGAATTGATCATAGGTGATCCAGATGTTGGAGTAAGAACCAGAAGTGCAACTTCAAATGAATGTTTATTCTCAGTTTTTCTATCTCAAGAAGAACCAAAGAAGATTGAAGATGCACTAATTGATCCAGATTGGGTTCTTGCCATGCAAGAAGAGCTCAATCAGTTCGAAAGACAAGAAGTCTGGACACTGGTACCCAGGCCTAAAGATAGATCTATTATTGGCACGAAATGGGTATACAGGAACAAATTAGACGGTGATGGCATTGTTACAAGGAACAAGGCCAGACTGGTTGCAAAGGGTTACTCCCAGGAAGAGGGAATTGATTATGACGAGACCTACGCACCAGTTGCAAAACTTGAAGCCATCAGGATATTTCTGGCATTCGCAGCACATTCCAATTTTAAAGTCTATCAAATGGATGTGAAGAGTGCATTTCTGAACGGAAAGCTAGAAGAGGAAGTATATGTGGAACAGCCCCCTGGCTTTGAAAATCCAGAGTTTGCTGATTTTGTGTACTTTCTTTTCAAAGCTCTCTATGGACTCAAGCAAGCACCGAGGACATGGTATGACACTCTCTCTGAGTTTTTACTTGAAAATAGTTTCATTAGAGGTGTCATAGATAAAACTCTCTTTTATAAATTGCATAATAAAGATATGATATTTGTCCAAGTTTATGTTGACGATATTATATTTGGTTCTACTAACGAAAACTTGTGCAAGAGATTTGCTAAGTTAATGCAGAGCAGATATGAGATGAGCATGATGGGTGAGCTATCATTCTTCCTTGGATTGCAAGTAAAGCAAAAGGAAGATGGGATTTTTATTTGCCAATCAAAGTACGTAAGAGATCTTCTCAGAAAATACAGCCTAGAAGATTCTTCACCGGCAAAAACCCCAATGCCAACAGCCACGAAGCTTGACAAAGATGAAACTGGTAAGAAAGTTGACATCACAAGCTACAGAGGTATGATAGGCTCATTATTATATCTAACTGCAAGTAGACCCGACATAATGTTCGCAACTTGCTTATGTGCAAGGTTTCAATATGACCCAAGAGAATCTCATCTAATAGCTGTTAAACGGATTTTTAGATATCTAAAGGGTACACCAGATCTTGGAATTTGGTACCCTAAGGATACAGGTTTTGACCTAATAGGCTATACAGATTCAGATTATGCAGGGTGCAGGATGGACAGGAAAAGTACTTCTGGAAGCTGTCAGTTTCTAGGACGAAGGTTGATCTCCTGGTACAGCAAGAAACAGCATTCAGTTTCTACCTCGACAGCCGAAGCAGAATACATTGCGGCAGGTAGCTGTTGTGCACAGATCTTGTGGATCAGGAATCAGCTAAATGACTACGGACTTGCGTTGAACAAAATTCCAATTTTCTGCGACAACACAAGTGCTATAGCTATTTCCAACAATCCTGTACAACATTCACGAACCAAGCACATTGACATAAGGTATCACTTTATCAGAGAGCATGTCATGAACGGAACTGTGGTGCTACATTTTGTACCCACAGAAGATCAGATAGCCGACATCTTCACAAAACCACTTGATGAATCCACTTTCTCAAAGCTGGTTAGTGAATTAGGGATGTTAAACTATGGCTAAATGTTTGGTTGCTAGGAATTAATTTAAGCTCACAAAATATTAAATGTTAATATTTAAAGAGTTTATGAGACTTGAATTAATAAAATCCTAGGACTTATGAATTTTTGGAAAATTATCTCAAGATTAAATCAATATTCTTACTGGATAATTATTTCAATTAGAGCATAAGTAATTTTGTTTAAATTAAGCATTTATAAGCATTAGGTAAATTTAAGTATATATTTTTCTATTTTTTTGTATATTTATTTTAAGCATGTGTATATTAATGTTTATTTTACAAATTATTATTGTACAATAAAATAAATGAGTATGTTATTAATTATTCAATTAATTTGCTTATTAAATTAATTCGAACATGAGTTAATTTAATTCTTGAATTAATTAAAATAAATTAATAATGTAAATATTTATCTTATGCCTATAATAATTTATTAGTATGTTTTAGTAATATTTTTCTTAAATATAGTTTCTATTTATAAACTATTAATAAAACAAATATAGATATTGTTTAAATAATTTGACAGTATGACTTTATTATTGGTATCTCGGCATGACTTATTCATTAACACTCGGCATGACTTTTTATGATTATTAAAAAGTCATACCGAGAGTTAATAAGAAATAAGTCATACCGACCGATTCTTTTGAGTTTCATTTAAATAGAGCTCGGTATGACTTTTAATAAGTCATACCGAGATATTCAAATGATCCGGTTTAACAAAGTCATACTGAGCCTTTGTTTCTTTTAACAGGTGTCCTTTAAACAATTATAATAAGTCATACTCACTAAGTCATATACACACACGCTGTGATACACACAAACATACGAACAGGCAATCTTTTTCTTTCAAAAATCAGTCGATTTTCACTCTTATCAAGCTAATCAGTTGTTGTTAATCCTTGTTTACAAGCATAGTTGCTTGCTAGTGTGTTAAAATCGTTTGATTCAAGCGAACCTCTGCCCGATTTTCTTCAAAAAGAAGTGACTGTTCATATTTTCTTGAAAAATTTGAAGCTTTCGATTGTGGTTGTAAACTAGAGGACTGCTGTGTAGTGTTTTGTTAATTAAAGTCAATTTAGGTATTACTAGAAATTAAGGTTTTCAATTTACAAGTGTAATTTTCGAATTTTGACTTGTATTTGTATTTTTTTTAATCGCACATTGTAATTTTATCATTTGTAATAGCTTAAATCAAAAAAAAAATAATATGGCTGGTTATTGTGAATTAGTAAAAACTAATTTTGTTGGATATTTTAATCCGGTGATGTGTTCAGTCGAGAGGTTTCGACCGTGGATTATTTTTATGAATGAACATTCACTCGTCAGAACTGCAATTACTCTGAACGCCCCGTTACAAGTGTTAGCACTAAGGGCTCTGTATTCCACTACGAGGAATAGGAGTACTGCAGACAGAGTTCAATTCTCTTTCAGCATAGGAGATCATGAATATATGGTGACTGAAGAGGACGTGAACAGGATTTTGGGCTTTCCAACTGACAATTTCATGGATCCACCCACTGTACCAGAAATTTTAGAATTTTTCTATTCTATTAGATATCAGGGTGAGATCAATTTGGTAAGATTGACAAAGTCCAAGTTGGTAAGTGAGTGGGACTATTTCTTTGACACGTTAGCCAAAGTGTTTGCTCCCACTACAAAGAACAACTTCAACAATATATCTTCTCTACTGCAAATCTTTGGGTATTCTGTGGCTCACAACAGGAGGATAAATTTTGGGAAGTTGCTTCTGAAAGAAATTATAAGGAAGATGGGGAAACCAGAAAGCAGGGAACAGAATGTACAAGTCTACTATCCGAGGTTCCTGATGCTGTTTATGAATGACTTGTTGGTGGAAGAAGACAAAGCCTTATTTCAGAATAGTCCTGTAGAAGAATCTCTGACTTCTCAGAACAACTTATTTGCAAGGCTCCACAACAACCCCAAGTTTCAAAATGTGCAAGTGGTAAGGACAGATTACATGGCTGAGATATTAGATCATATTGCTAATCCTGTGCAGGAACAAGAGCAAGAACAAGTGCCTATGCAATTAGAACATCCTGTGCACCTTCTACTTGAAGCTGCTCACCATGTCGATCAAGTGGCACAAGATCAACAGGTAATATCTCACTCACAATCTTCTAGTTCAATACCTATAGAAATATCTACTGCACTATTAGATTTATCTGTGGCGGACTATGATGGTGTTATTACACTCCAGGATATCAGCTACGAACCTGAAAACACACAGGTTCCGCCCCTAGCTGAAATAGAGCCTCAAACAGTTTCTCCTTCATCCTCTTCTTTGTTAAAAGTCAGAAAAAGGAAGAAACCTGTCAGAATAGTTAGGGGTCTTGGTGCTGATGTGAGTGAACCCGCAGCTCTGTCTCCACAATCTAAAAGATCTAAATTTCAACCAGAGACAACTGCAGACTCATCCTTTTCCTCTCAATGGGATATGGATTTTGACATGGCCATCCAAGGTTCTTTAGATACACTTGCTCAACCAGGTGATCTAATTCGCTGTTCGGCTACAGCTTCAGATAGTGAGGAAAGCACACTGCTAGCTCTCACACTAGCAGGACCTCCGCTTGCAGTTACACAAACACATGAGGGCACATTTGTTGAAGAAAATGTTTTTAATAAAAACTGGTCGGATGCCACCTATGATGTGGACCATGACATTTTCGATGCAGTGCAGCATCAGATACCCTCCGAGGTACTTAGGGGCACCACAGACTCTAATGAGCCATACACTACATTGTCTAAGGTGGTGACCCCCCTGGATATATTACATCCAGTGATTTTAAAAGGTCTCGAATCCACTGGTGGATTTGAGAGGCAACCACTCCATAGAGGGAGATGGGACTCCATTCACGGAGTAGCTACGTCAGTAGCGGAGCCACTTCAAGTTAATCTTGTTGAGGACGCGCCTTCACAGGCATCAGAAGAGCAATTTGACTCTTCAAAAGCTATTATTATATATGCAGGTACAGCTTCAGGATCTGGAGAAGAGCTAAACACGAGTGATGTGAGACAAACACAAAGTGAAACACATGCACAGAGTGATAGTGAGATAAACAGGAGTGCAAGTGAGCTGAGTGCACACACACACAGTGTTCTATTATCTAAAATGGAAGCTCTCCAGAAAGAAATGCAAATTGTTCAGGCTGAGTTGGTAAAAGTAAAAGCACAAGCAGAAGATAAATCTACATCTGCCTCTGTAACACAGCAGCTGACAATAGTACGAAAAGATGTTGATGATGTCAAAACCTCCATTCTTCTAAAAACTCAAGACATCCAGAATGTACAGAATCTTATTGCTGAAGACATGAAAGAAGTCAGCAAATTACATGAAAAGATTAATGAGGTTGAGAAAAGCTTGACATTAACAATCATTGAAAATGAAAAGACCTCTACACAAAGATTCAGCAAACTGGATGATGGAATGACACATTTGAATGAAGGAATGAAGCAAGTCTATCTGACTATGCAGAAAATGTTGACATCTTTTGAAGCCTCTAAAACTCAAGAGGATCCCTCAACTAAGGGGGAGAAATCAAAGGAGAAAGTAGCTAAAGATGGAGGGGCTTCTACTCAAGACAAAGGGAAAGATAAACTGTATTCTGAAGATCAATTTCAATCGTATGATCCAGAACCAGAAAAACAGTTTTATGATCAAGAGAAATTCATTGATGACAGTGCTCACGATGAATCAAACTTTCCTGACTACTGCAGAGCTGAGGAAGAGATTGCATTTGATGAAGATTTTCTGTTTCCAGAAGAAAAAGAAGTTGATCCAGCCTATGAAGAGGCAATGAAGAAACTAAAAGAAGACATCAAGGCAAGTCATGCAAAAACTGAAAAGCTGAAAGCTCTAGTCATAGAAAGAACAAAGGCAGAAAGAGAAGAAAGCCAAGAAAAGCAAAATCTCTGGGCCATAGCAGTCAGAGAAAAGAAGAGAGATGTACAGCTCAAGATTGGAAAGAAATGGGATACTGCAAGAAAAATAATGGACAAACAACAAAAGGGTCCATTTGAAGACAAGCATCTGAAATCAATAATTGAGCGTCTAGAAAAGTCAAATGACAACATTGACAACTTCATGAAAGCTCTGAAAGAGGAAGTGGACTACATCACTATCCTAGTGGATCACATTCTTGAAGACTGGCGGATACTAGTCTACACACACAGGAATGGAACATTCAGAATTTCCTTAGAGTTTTTCAGGCAAAGAAGTTTATCAGTAATATGGACGTTCTTGAACAAAATAAAGAGGAGCTCAGAAGAAAATGAACTTCTCAGGGATAGACTTAGAGTCTTTGCCACAGCTGTTAGTCCTCAGATCTTATTTGATCCTCATGAGGTAAGATTTTTCTCAAACAAGTTGTATCAAATCATGCAGTTAAATGAGGAATCTTTTAAGGGCTACACAGTTAAGTACATGATTCAAGTTGAAAGGATGCTAAGGTCGAAAGGATTCAAATCCCAAGCTAAGATGGATGCTGCAGAAAAGATAAGAAACTACTGTCTATCAAAGAGAATTCCTTCATACATCAGGCAAATACCAAAGATAGATTCAACACAACCATCTGATGTAGAAGAAGAGATAGTAGATCCTGTTGAACAGGAAGTGCTGTGGCAGTTAGCAAGAGCTGAACAAAGAAGGTTGTATGGAGAGGCCACTACAACAGAACAATCAGTAACTGAAGAGGTACCAAGGACACCTGTGCATAAAAGTACAACCCTGGAAGAAGGTGAAGTTGATACTTCTGAAAACTGAAGACGTAGATAGGACAAGATAGAAACTTTGTAATATTTGTTCAGTGCTAGAGGAACATCTATCTTGTATTTATCTTTTATGTATGAATCTGGAAAATTGTTAAATATAAAACCAGAACTTTTGTTTATTATTTACAAGTCATTAAATGTCGTACTACTTTCTTAGTTGTTAGTTGAGTTATCCTCTAGGAATTTGTGTGTTAAATGTTTAACAACAAATAGGGGGAGATTGAAAGGCATATGACTAGGCCTATTTGTAATAAATAGATGGCAACTCAACTCTAACTAATAAAGAGAAGTAAATACTAAACACTAAACAGGAATCAAGACGAAGACAGTCAACTAATCACAAAGGATCCAAGTATCAGAGGTATTTTGTAGGATTGCTACTCAACACTGGAAGAAGTTCAATTATTTGTTCAAGCGTCAGTGAAATTAATAATGTGGTAGTACTTCTATTGAAGACAGAAGATATAGAAGATTTCAAGTGGTTACTACAAGCAGATTCCAGAAGAAGAATGCAAACAGTGAAGAAGAATTAATGACAGAAGGCCTCTAGTTAAATGTTATTTAAATGGAGAATATTTATTGGGATGACACAAATGAACCAGACAGTACATTTGTGTGTCAACTAATATAATATTTATTCTTCATTTAATTCAAGAGGTTTCAAGATTAGAAGACGAAGAAAAGACAGGAAGATTTCAAGACTATCAGCACGGCTGCGACTAAAGATAGTATTTTAATTCTACTATCAATTGTTAATTAATTATTTAATTTATCTAATTAAATTAATTCAAGTTGAAATTAATTTAATTTATAAATTAACTAATTAAATTAAGTAGAATTAATTTACTATAAAAGAAATGGTTTAAAATGACTTATATATATATATATATAAACCACTAGTATGACTTATCAAAAAGTCATACCGAGTTTCTTATATATATATATGCACAATAAATAAGTCATACCGAGCTGTTATCAATAAGTCATACCGAGCAGGCTGAAGCAAAAGTCATACCGAGATTTCTGAGATCAAAAGGTCATGCTGGATTTATTTTGTTTATTTAAAATAAGTCATACCGATTTGTTTTAATTAAATAAAATCCGAATATGACTTTCAATAAGTCATACCGAAATTTAATAAGTCATACCGACCAGAAATAAGTCATGCCCAGTCTTTTGAAAGTCATACAAGTGTTAAAATAAGTCATACAGACTTATTTTCTTGAAATTAAGTCATGCTGGAAAAGGTCATAGCAGCCTTTTCTAATCTCTATAAATATGAGATGTTTGCTTCATTTGTCAAGAGAAAAAACTTGTTAAGAGTTAGAAAAAACAGATCAAATTCAGTAATTTATCTGCATTGTAATATTCACAGATTTCTGTGCTGAGTTTGAATATAATTGTTTAAACACGAACACTTCATGTAGAATTCGTTCTAGACTTTATATCAATTATATAACAGTTTTCTAAATATTAATTGTGTAATACTAATCAAGTTAAAATAATATCTTTCACTTGAAAAGTATTTCATTATAATTAATATTTCGTGAGTAATTAAAATAATATTTTTAATCAAATTATTCCGCGATTAATTTTCAGACATTGTATTCAACCCCCCCTTCTACAATGTCAGGGACCAACACTCTTGCATATATATGATGCAATAACTTTAGAAAACACTTATTGAGCAAAGCATATACGATACAATTACCCATTTTCTTCTATAAATATAGAAATGGATAAAAAAATCATAGTAATTAGCACCGAAAATCACCCATCGACCATTGTCAACTTGAATAAATATAAAAAATAGTATTAGTGATCATAAGTTCATAACATATTGATTAAATTAAAGATGTACCTCAAATACAGAAACTTGAGCATCATTATGACATGCCATGGTGTTGAAAATTGTTTCTTCCTTTTCCTGCAAAGAATATAATTAAAAGAAGATTGTTATCATGATATAATTCAGTGACATGTCATATAATTCTACAAATCAGAAGATGTAAATGATAAAGGAAGCTTAAAAATTATATCATTTTTCTGCCTCTTATATATATACGATGCACATAACCTAGTCTCTTGTACATATATGATGCAATAACCTTAGAAAACACATATTGACCATTGCACTTATACTATGTTATTTAAAAAATTTAAGAAAGAGAAATGTATCAATATATACCAATCTTGTTCTCATACACAAACTATCAAACACTTGGTCTACGACAAAAAAAATTATAAAATTTTAAAGAGACAAATGTATTAAGATATGCCAATTTAGCTTGTTCTCATGAACAAACTATCAAACACTTGGCCTACAACGATGATTTATAAAAATGAACAAAATAAAAATATGTAACAATCATTATATGATATATATACATTTGTATATAATCAGTAAGAATAAGATTGATCAATAAATTTGCATAATTCAAATATTGAAATATAAAATCAATCCAATCGTAAATATAGTCTCATTATATCTAAATCACTACAAACAGAAAATTGCAACCTGTTAAATGAGATGAGTATGTTGTTGAATGTGCTATAAAAGCTTGAAAGTTATATGTTTCTTGCTGAAAATATTAAACAATAACTATTAGTAATTAACGATGAACAATATACAACAATTGTAATATAATTATATACAATGAAACATTAAAGAAATTAATGATATAAAAATGAAAGAGAAAAAGGTAGATCTAATACAAAAGAGAGAGAAAAATGAAACATGAAATTAGTTGTATGCTAAAGTTTAATGTAAATGGATTTTGTTCAAATTTGGTTTGCACAGGTAGATAGTTTTGGTTTTGAAAAATTCAAAATTCAAAATTTGAAATATTGTAAGCTGATCTTTTTGGATTAGATGGGATCAGATGATTTGTAAGAGTATTAACAAAGTTTCGGGCAGAAGCTTGTAATGAAGGGCTATGAAGTTGCCACACATTAGTGAAATACAGACTCCATGTGCTGCATTAGAAAGGACGATGTCATGAGTTGTAATTATAAAGAATTTGAAGGGTAAAAAGTTAAAATTAGGCAGGAATTGTTCAAAAGAAGCAGCAGGAACTATAATCTATATACATGTATATTTTTTAGGTCCGCGGCCCAGTACGAACCGACTGACCGACTAACCAAAACTTTTAATATTTCGGCTATAATAATAGGGAAAAGAGTACATCACTACGCCATAGATGGCCAGATACAATATTTTTTAAAAGCGTAGCACACCATTGCGATAGCTATAAATTATTAGCCCTATTACAACAACGTTGAATTAGTATTGCATTAGCCATAAACTGGTGTTGCTTATTAATCATAGTGTTGCATAACATGCAACACTATATCTTATGATGTTGCATTAACAATTTTTCATAATGGTGCACATAATAGAGAAGTTCTGCAGCTTAAAATTTAATAAATTAACGATTGTGTTGCACATAATAGAGAAGTTCTGCAGCTTAAAATTTAATAAATTAACGATTCTTGGGGACATGGGGAATTTTTCCCACACTCTAGGTTGAAGGGCAACCAGTATGGTCTTGCCACGTGTTGGGCCTAAGGCGGTCTGACGTGACCGGTTGGGGTGTCCGGAAATTACACATTTTGACCAAAATTTAATAAATTAATTATTATTAAAACAATCTCACCGTACAGATGTTAATTTCATTTCAAAATAAGTCAATGCACAAATTTTTATGTAATATATTAATTTGGAACTATAAATTTATGACAATAAGATTATAATAGACCTATGTTGTTGAATATATATAGACAAATAATACTATTATAAATGTGATACTATAGACAAATAATACTATTAATTTGTATATATTCTTATTTTGGTATAAATATTTCATCCGTAAGGTTGGATTATAAAAAAAACTAATGAAATGCATTATTTACGGTACTCTAATAAAGAACTTATATATAACGTGTTTTAGAAACTTCATCCCCTAATAATATCGTATATGGAGTAATTAACATTTTGCACCCCTTATCTTTGAGTATTTTTTTAATTTGGTCTCAAATTATGTTTCTTGGCATATTGCACCTCTAGGTTTCAAATTCGCTTCACTTTGCACCCTTTTGACCAAATTAGTAGGGGTAAAAGATGAAATAATTTATTGAAGTATGGTTTATTACAAAATGCACCTCATAATTTTAAATTTTTTACAAAGTGTACTTTAATTTAATATTTTACTTTTTTTAAATAAATGTTAATATTTTAGAAATAACCAATTGTAAGTTATATTAGTTAATATATTTTTTAGTGATACTTCCTAAAAGATATATTTCCTTTATCTAAAATTATTTATCCGTTTTGAATTTTGCACATATTTTAAACTGTATTGAACATATAGTTTAGTTAATTACTTTTATTTTTTGTCAATAAAAAATTATATTTCAAACTTTTATTATACCGTTAAAATTATGCATAAAAAAATTTCATTTCCCAAATATCCTATTTTTAATGAATTATGTGAGCATAAAACTTAGATGTAAAAAAAAAAAGGAATGACACATAATATTGTATGTGTATTAAATTACGATGAATATAATAACATTATTTTTTTATTTTACTTCTAAAATGAATTTTTTTTAATATATTTATATCTTTTTACATTTTCACTAAAGAAAATATTAGCTAATATATAGAATAATTAACATTTTTCTTAGTGAAAATGTATTAACTAATATCTTTTCACTAATAAAAATGCTAATTACTCTATATATTAGCTAATACTGATTAATATATATTATATATATATATATATATTACTTATACTAGTTAATATATTTTACTAATAAAGTTTTATTGACAAAAAAATATAAGTAATTAACTGAATTTTATGTTCAATACAACTTGAAATATGTGTAAAATTTAAAATGGATAATTAATTTTAGAAGGAGAGAGTATATCTTTTACCAAGTCTCATTAAAAAATATATTAACTAATATAACTTACAATTGATTATTTCTAAAATATTAACATTTATTTAAAAAAAGTGAAATATTAAATTAAGGTGTATTTTATAAAAACTTTAAAATTATGGGGTACATTTTATTATAAACCATACTTGAATAATTCAATTACTATTTTACTCCTTCTAATTTGATCAAAAGGATGCAAATTGAAGCGAATTTGAAATTTAGAGGTGCAAAATGCCAAGAAACGTAGTTTAAGACCAAATTGAAAAAACACCAAAAAATAAGGGATATAAAATGTTAATTACTCTAGTATATATATTATACATGATATAATTCAAATTTAACTATTATCGAACTGATCTAACTTATATGCCCTTTTATATTTACTACATACAAAATATATAGGATATAATTAGCTTGGACCATTTAAACTTTAGGGCATGTATAATTCTTAATTAAAAAAATAGCACTGTACCGTATTCCTATTTCATCGGAACAGTGCCAGATTATCTGTCATGGCATGAAATATCTGCAACTGGTTAGAAATATTAATATGAATGTTCTTCATTTGTTTGTATATACATATGTATGTATAGTACCAAACAAATTCGCTTAATACTCAAACTAGAATTAAACCAAGACCCCTTCATTCCATTCTTTGCCAGTTTGCGTAACTTTACCACCTTTTTACCACTTTTTACCACGGTTTGTTTCGTTGTACCTGCAATAATAAATTTATATCTAATTCTGATTTCTTTTTCTCTTCAATATTTTATTTGACAGTTTTCTTTAAATGGTGTTCACATATTAATCTTGTCAAATACTCCTGTATAAAACTTAATGACATTTTGTTTTTGGTCAAGTAAACTTAATTAATGACATTTGAATTAATCAGTTTCTAGATTATATATGTACATTTTTAATGGGAATTAATGAATATTCAAATCTCACAAGGAAAGTAGTTGAAGATTGGAAGTATACAGTTAGTGGGTAGGCATCGCCCATCGCTGGTTGACAAATCGGTCGGTCTGAGGTCCCGTCAAAGCTGGCTAGTGGCTTGCCTCATAACTGCTATAGCATAGGCCCATTTGGCCTGACTTATAAATCAGCTTATAAGCTGAAAAAGTTGGTATATATGTACTTTTTTTTAAAATAAGTAACTTATTTTCAAATTTGGAAATAAGATTTGTTTTTAAATTTTTAAAATAAATATTAATTTTCAAAAAAAAATATGAAAATACTTTTTTAAAAAAATAACTTATTACTTATAAGCTAAGTCAAACACCCCCTATATATTATGAGCGAATGTATGAATTTATAGTTTTTAATCGAACGTGAAAAATTTTATATGTCATCTAAATTTAAACTATATACTCTCTTCATTCTCAATTTTTTAAAATTTTTAAAATCAAATTATTTAAACTTTGACTAAAAATTACATATTATTCTTTTATACAGGCATATTAAAGTCCTAAAAATGAAAAAAAAAATATGAGTCCCAATATATAATATTTAAATTATTAAAATAAAACTTTTAATAAATAAATAATCAGTAATCGATAAATAACAATCATGAAAGACAATTTTATCAAACATGTAAAATATTTAAAAATGGCATTCACGTGCATTTAATTAAAGTATACATATTAATGTATAATACTACAATAAGAAAAAGTTTTGAGCAATAAAATTATTAGCATATGAATATTAACATGTTTTAATCAAAATATATAATATATAATGTTTGCCCATATAAATAGCCTATCATAGAAGATGAGTTGAATAAAATAGAACTAAATAATGGACACACATATAAAAGATGAACAATTTTGTATTAATAATAAATTGTGTACAAAACTCTCTCAAAAATTGCTGCTAGGTTATGAGAAAGATAAGACTTGAATGTTACTTTAATGTTAACCGACTTTTGTGTTTATATAGACATAATTACAAATTCAATTACAAAATAAGAATAGCTTTCATAAGTAATAGAATTGAATATGAGTTCTTTCTTCACTATCCAAATCTGATTTGTTTGTTTCCTTCTTTAATAAACTTTATCGGTTTCATAATCTCTGATAGAGCATTTAGAGTAAACTCTGATTAAGTATTTTCTGATAGAGTTCTGTTCGACAGTTTCCTAAACTCTGATGACATCAGCAACATAAACTATGTTCTTAATATTCTGTTTGTTTTTCTAACATATAAAACGTCAAATTTATAAATTATATAATAATATTTTTTAAAAATTAGGCCTAAAAATTTGGAATTCCTGATTGTCGCCCTCCCATGGAGAACAACTTTAAGCTTTTATAATTTTAAAAATCTGAAAAATATATTAGATATACAATTTAATAATATAATGTTTTCACTATACTAATATATAAATTTTAGCTAAAGTTCGAGCAATTTGATCATAAAAAAATAATACAAAAATTTGAGACGAAGAAAATTTCTAAAGAAAAGCGTTGAGATGGCATATTTGTATGTCAGCTTTTCTAAAGAAAAACTTCGGTATGATATATGAATTATATTATATCCTATATATATAATTAGAGTAAATGGTTAATGTGATCCTGAAAATAGGAAACGTTTTTAAGTATACATTTACCTATATTAAAAGAATACTACAAATTAAAATAATTAAAAATACAAACATTCTCTCTTATATAATTTCTATAACAAACATATTTTATTATATTAGTATATTTCTATAAATAAGTAGTATATATTAAATCAATTATATTGTTGTTAATCTATATGTTTAATAATAAAATATTATTTTCACATTTAATATTATAATGTGGTCATTAGTGTCCTCACCCTAAAAAATAGGAAACATTTTTAAGTATACATTTATATATATAAAAAGAATATTACAAATTAAAATAATTAAAAAGACAAACATTCCCTCTTATATAATATATATAACAAAAATATTTTATCATATTAGTATATTTCTATAAATAAGTAGTATATATTAAATCAATTATATTGTTGTTAATCTATATGTTTAATAATAATATATTATTTTCACATTTAATATTATATAAAACTAAAATATGAAAATTTAAAATAAAAGTTATAATATATGAAATAAATTATTATAAAATTATAATAAATATATATTTTAAATATTTAAAAAAATGTCTGTAGTGATCGTCATGCTAAAAAACAGGAAACTACTTCAAATATATATACACACATATAAAAATATTATTATAAATTTTAAAAATATTTAAACATAGGAAAGTATTATATAAATATTACTTTTATATAATATAAAAATATATATAACTAAAAATAATTTATTGTATTAATATTTTAATAAATAAGTAGTAAATATTAAAACAATTATATTATAGTTAATATAGCTATGTGGTTAATAATAAAATATTATTTTCATACTTAATATTATATAAAATTAAAATTATTAAATATGAAATAAGAATTATAATATATGAAATGAATTACTATAAAATTATAAAAAATTTATATTTTAAATATTTAAAAGTGACAAATGCACACGGTTTAAGCTAGTACAAATAATAAAGAGAGCAATTTAAGAGCTTATAATATGTTGGTTCTATTGCACATAAACATGTAGAGAAAAATCGAAATTTGTATTCAGATAACAGCATGGCGGTTGTGGTAAAATAGATGAAATTATTGTTATAATTTAGCACCAAAAAATAGTTTTTTATGTTAAAATAGTACCATGTCTCCGATGTATTATTCTAAATCTTGTTCTAAATTGATAAAATTTAATATAAAATTGATAAAAGTGGTATTGAATATATTAGATAGAAAATTGATGTCCCTCATTTATTCATTTCCCTCCATTTTTTCACTTTTTGATGAGGTGTAAATTATAACTTCATTATTTTTTGTTCTATATATAGAACAAATTATAGTATTGTGTTATTTTAGCACAGTGTTTAGCACATCATTGGTGTGAATTTTTTTAATTTTTATTCTATAATATACATATAGAATAAGATATAGCACACCATTAAACTAACCTAAGTAAAGTTATGAATTTGTAATTTTGTAGCTTGCAAAGCTACATTACCAAACTTGCCTGTCTTTGCCCACCAGGCCACCACCTTTGATTCATACTTTAGAGTCTTTTTTTTTTTGCTTTCGCAATTTAATTATGCAACCCTACAGGTGGTTATTCAGTGACAATGAACGGAACAATTGTCTACAGTTAAAATCAAATTGCCTTTGTATAAGGAAAAAACACCATCTCTTATATCTCTATAATAGGAGAAAAAAGAGGTTTATAGTAGAACGTTTAATTCATTTGATCGACAATAAATTTATTCAATTTGAAATGATCGATTAACCTCTATATCTATTATTTGTTGAAAAGAAGATTCAAACACATGCTCATGTATCAATTATTTGTTGACAAAAACAAAAAAGAATTGAGCACATATCCACTTACCTTTATCTCTATGAAATTTAAATGTGCATCAATATAAAATTTGAATGCAATAATATCAAACTTTGCACTTAATTCGGCCCCTGTCTTTATAGCTCAACCAAATAGTGTAGGGATACTCTTGTTAAAACACTTTAATAATAGGGATCATGTACATGAGGATAAACTTAGGGTACTACTTAAGTTTATAACAATTTCATATATAAATACATAAAGTTAAATTTGTAAATTCAAAATAAATTTTTAATATTTACAAAAAAATCATTAAATTTGCATAAAAGAAACTTATAACATCAGGGAAATTACCTAACCTCAGGGGAATTACCTGGGTTCGGCCCATTTTTCTCTTAATAATATTGCGATTACAATAATCTGAAACAATTTTGATCCGATCAAACACTTGAGGGTTTGCAGTGCCTCCTCCCTTCTCTCTTAAGCCTCGATATTCATGGGTTTGTCTTAGAGTTTTGGGTGTCCTAAATATTTTTTTTTTTAAACAGCGACCCTTTTTTTAAGGTTTAATTTTTTTAAAACATATATATAATACATGTATATAATAATACCCAATTTTTCCAATTCGGCCGTTCGATCTATGATTTATCATTCATCAATCCATTTAACAGAACCTTAGGATGATATAACCTTAAAGTTTAAGGGTGAGGTTCAAACGAGGAAAGACTTACTGTGAATACCTAGGCACCCAGAGACGAGAAAGGGTGTAGTAAGCGACAAAATACTTCGGGAAATTGAAAATATATATAAATCCAGATATTCCCGAATAGGTCAGCCTTTCAAACTACCGCGGAATCCGTATTATGACGATCTCCTGGGCAGTTGCCTTGCCAAATGACTATACCACTTTTTACCCCTACTAATAATTTACTCAACCACAATAATCAAAATCCGGTCCGTGTAAATATATACACGTGAAAGATAGATAAGATATATATAATTTTT